>CM028130.1:1481320000-1481920000 GCA_016271365.2 Neoceratodus forsteri
AATTTGCATAATATCTGTAGGGGCTATATTTGCATTCTTAATTTTTGTATGAGCTGTTTCCTCATTGAATGATTGGTTAGCTTTCGGTCAACTTGCATTCCAGTTTGTTCAATCATGTTCTTCACAATGTTTGCAATTGTGTTTATTCCTAATGGTTGATTTTGAAATCAAGAATGTGCTTCAAGTTTAATTGGATAGTTTATTGCCAGTAGAAAAGGTGCATCTGGAATATTTGTTTTAATAGATTTTTTTCTTTATATTTTATATAGTTTTTAATAGGACAGCATTTTATGTCGTCCACTTCATATACTCTGGGCTTAATTACTCTGGTGTCCTTTGGGTTTGATCCTGACTGGGTTTTCGTTTGTCTTTCTGTAGACAGTTCTAAATAGTACCTGTATGTGTTTTGACAGTCTTTTTCAGAGTAATGTCTCCCATCTGATATTACGGGTCTCTGTATTACCCACACAAAATATATATAAGTGTCACCACATAGAACTGATCAGAGAATTTGGAGTTTGTGGACCTAATAAATTCATGCTGTAAAGTTTTTCCAGTATTGTATCTGTGATTTCATCGGCAGCATGTGGTTTATTGCCTAGTCCCATCTGTCTCAAATTTTTTGTTTAGATAGAATTACCTGTCTTGTCCTTTCAAATTTAGGGGAGGTGAACAGGGATTCTATGTATTTGTTTTCTCTGAGATGACGTTCAATGCTTTGAAATCGTGACCGTATAGTAAGTGATTCATATTCAGATCCATTCTTTTTGTGCTGTAATGAAATAGTGGCATAACAGTTCATCTAGTTCCTTTGGTTTGATGTCTGTTATTGGTTTAGAGATTTCTAAGTCCTGTAGTAGAAGCAGCTTGTAAGTGTTTTACATCAGCGTCTGTTTTTTCTTTGTGTTTTGATTTTTGAGCTTAATATATAGTTTTCTATATATTTGGCATTTGGTAGTACTTTATTTGTTGTTTGACTACCTGCTGTCTGAGATGTAGTTGCAGTTTGTTCATATTGTGGTTCTTCTAATGGTTCTGTGTCTGCTTCGAGCTGCGTGCAGAGGTCTTGGATTTCATTCATTTCAACTTGTTGTTTCCTTTGTTTCTTCAAACTCAGTTTGTTAATTCATTCAGTATTTTGTAGATACATATTTCTTTTATCTTAATTTGTGTTTTGTTCATTTTTAGGTTGCTATTTCGTAATGCAGGCTTCTCTAATGCAGTTTAGTCGGCAATAGAAATGCAGCACCGCATGATTTCAGGTTGGTGAATTTAATAGCCCTGTTGCAGCTGAATGTTGTTATGTATGTTAATATTGTTAAGATTACTATGGGGTTTTACAAGTAGGATTGGTGTAAGGGTGTTGATCATTCTTTTCATTTTCTCAGTGTCTGACATCAGCAGAGTAGGTATAAACGGTATTTATTTTAACTCTGCTGACATCAGCAACATTTATTTCACTGCATTGAAAATAATGAGATTTATCTCACTGGAATTGATCTCACCCCCAAGGTATAACTATGTATTCTATGCAAAAAACTTTGTTAATGCATCATTTAGGGTTAAAACACAAAAAGTCAGGAAATTAAATGTTTAGGGTTACCCCCTCCCCCCCATGGACCCGCCTATCATCCTGAGATTGACAGCTGACGGTGTGTGTCATTGGGGTTGTGAGGCCTAAATGTCACCCCATTCCATGTGTAATCATATTCACAAGCCACAGTAAAGAAGAATGGGGTGACATTTAGGCCTCACAATCCTAATGACACACCTCCGTCAGCTGTCAATCTCGAGCGATGGGCTGGTTCACGAGGGGCAACCCCAAACGCTTCAATTCCTGACTTTTTTGTATTTTAGCCCTCAATGATGCATTATGAAGTTTTTGCATAGAATTTCCTTACTTTTTGAGAAAGATTATAAAAGTAGAAAGTCACTAAGTTGGTAGGTCCACCTCCCTTTAGGAGAAGAAGTGCCTGTTAACATTATTCCTGAGTTTTCCACCTCTCAGCTTCTGGGAATGTTCCTGGGTCTTGCTGAAGGAAGCCAGACCAAACATCAGTATCTGTTTGATCTGGTTGATCCTTTGAGACGGTAGAAGCCTGAGATCATGACCCTTCTCAGCTTCCTTTTCTACAAGGTGATGAACATGTTAAGGGTCACCAGCCTCTTCTCTTAGGTTTTGCCTCCATACTATGTACCACTTTGGTGGCCCAGTGTTACACCTTCTTGACTACCTCAATGTCTTTTTTTTTTGTTTTGAGAAGCCCCAAACTGCATTCAGTACTCATGATGGGGTCTGACTAGGACCTTGTAAAGTGACAGGATTACTCCCACTGCTGTGCTGATCACTACTGTGTTGATGCACCCCAGCATTCTGCTGCCCCTTGTCTATTATATAACCCCTCAGGTATTTTTCCTCTTCTGCAGCACGAGGAGTTCCACGCAGTATCTAGGTCCTTCCTCTAGTTTGCCTCCCCAAGTGTAGCACCTTACATATTGCTACATTGAATCTGAGAATCCAGAAGTCTGATGAACTGCCCTGCTTTTTCAGGTTATTCTGGTTTGTCTCCATCCTCATGAGAGTCCATTACCTTAGTCAACTTCATGTTATTTTTTTTTTATTTAAAATGTCTTTACCTGGTAAGAACCCAAAGACATAAATGCCCATTTTCAAGAGTGACTCAGGGTTATTAGTGACCTTAAACAGCATGCAGGGGACCCCAGCTTCTAGATCATCAATAAATATGTTGAACAAGAGTGCCCCAGAACTGATCATAGAAGGATGCCACTGAGTTCCACTTGCCACTCAGAATAGTGTCTGTCCACTACAACCTTTTACTTTCTGCCATAAAGCCATTTAGCAATCTATCTTGTGTATATCTAAGCTGTATATACTGCACTGGTGTATCATACCAGAGCTTTGTCACACACCACAGTTTCAAAGTCCTGGCTGGTCTAGACAGTACTATGTTTACAGTCATGACCCAATCCATCTCCTGGGTCACCTCCTCAAAGTAGGTGGATCAAATTGGTTTTGAAATGATCTGCCCTCATAAAGCCATGCTGAGCAAGAACATGAGCCTCAATCAAGTGTTCCGTTATTCTGTTCTTGATAATGGCTTCCAGGACCTTGCCCAGCACTGATGTCAGGCTGACTGTCATATAGCTGACTGGGTCAAACTTAACTCCATCTTGAAGAGGGCTACAGCATTGGTCACATTCCAGTCTTCTGATACTACACCCGTCTGGAGTTATGAAGGATTACTGCAAGTGCCAGGCAAATTGTTCCCTAGCTCCATTATGAACCTGAGGTGTATCTTATGCACCCATTGAGACCTACCTGGCTTGATCTACACCAAGTAGACAGTTACCACACTGGGTGTGAATCCCAAAGGATGCTTCATGGCTACTCCTGATGCCACGGATTCTCCTAATAAGCGTCCTCTCTGGGAGCTCTTCAATAAACATCAGAGCAAAGTATTCATTTAGCATCCCAGACATTGCCATTGGCTCCTTCACTTCCTCACCCACCATTCCCCTGTCTGCAGGGGCCCAATCCCTCCTTCGCTTCCACTTTCTATTGATGTACTGGACTCCTTCAGTTCCTCTTTCTATTTATGTACTGGAGGAAATAATTAATCTTTCCAAAGCTCCTACAGCTATCCTGACTTCCAAACCCTCCTTTGGCTTTCTTACTTCAAGTCTTATAGTCACTCAGTGCTGTTCTGTACTCCTTGGCTTTGGCCTAGGGCAGGGGTTCTCAAATGGTGAGGCCATCCTCCCTGAGGAGGCCCCAACCTGTTCCAGGGGAGGCCCAAGCAAGTCTGAAAAAGTAATGTATTGAGTTTTGTATATTTTGTGTGAAGGGATGAAGAAAACTGAAAGAGGACAATGGTAGGCAAAATTAATGTATTTATTTAAAAATCAGTGCCAAGGGAAAGTTAATGAATCGTGGCTCATTTCAGGTGTACCCACAGAAGGGTACAGAGTGGATAAATTTCAAAAGGTAACTGCAAAGCAGTCAAGCAACACAAAATGTAACTGCTTTTAATCCCCTTCCTCACTCCCCCTATGCTTCCTCTTATTTTTCTTTAGGGAGGCCCAAGATTATTTCTTTTTTTGCGGAGGCTCAAAATATTTTCTGTGGATTTGGGGAGGCTCACTGTAACAAAGTCTGAGAACTATTGGCCTAGGGCAACCCATCTCTTTCCTGTAGTCATAAAATTTGTTTTGTACAGGATCAGTTGCCTTATGTTCCTGCTGAGTTAGGGAAACCACTGTTTGACCTTTTTCTCTATACTGCTTACAGGGTTGTAGACATCTGCAGCTGCTTTGAGCCCTTTTTCAATGAACCCATCATTTTTTCTGCACTACCAACCTCATGCAGTTGACCCAGGCTCTTAAACACTTGGCCCTTCATCTTGGCAAAGTCCACCTTTATAAGTTTTGAATCTAGATAGTGGAGGCCTGGCTAGTCTTCCTTGTCACCAGGTAGTAGTTCACTTGTTTGTGCTCACTGTCTCCTGCCAGTTCCTTGATGTTACACATGAGATGACCATATCCCAGTGCTGCATCAGGACCTCATACTTTCCAGTTTTTACTGGCTGTGCTCATCATCATCATAGTTGCTAGTCAATACTACCCCTCTGGGTGTCCTCTCCTGGTTACTCCCTGCTCTGTCATCCTTCTCTTGGTAAAGCCTCTACAGGCGGGTCAGCAGTTCCTGTAAAGGACCCATTGGGGAGGCAGCAGTAGGAGAACAAAAGGACCAGACAGAGTGCCATAAGGAAGAACAAAGTGGTATACAACAAGACATAAATTTTATCAATTTGTCCTCTTACACCCTTTGACAAGCGGTGATTAATAACATACTTTCTTTTGTTCCTACCAGAGAAGTAAAACCATTTGATCTGTATATAAATCTACAAAAATTGTCATGAATTTTGAATTTAAAGCAGTTTTCTGTTTTCCAGTGCAAAATTTACAGCTGACATCAGTAGAGTTCAGTTACACACATTTCCCTTGAAATATGAATTTCTGGACACTCAATTTTTATTACTTTGCATGAAAATAGGTTCTTTACCCTTTAGACCTTTTTGTTCCTGCTGCTTTTCTTGCCTGGAAGTCATAACCTTCTGCTTGTGACATCCAAATCCTTTTCATGGCAACAGGCTAAAATGTCACGGCAGAGGATAATGACTTCAGGGCAGAACACGAAGCAAAAGCAGATGAAGACTAAGTGATGAGCCTGCTTTCTCTGCAGTTGCCTTCCAAGTATAGTATGAACTGTCCAGAAATTCAAACTTTTTTTGGAATGCTATGGGATTTGAGTCTTGCTGATGCCATTTGTCAGTGTTTTGCAGAAAACTGGAAAAAAATTTTGAGAGCCTATTTCAACAAATTTGAAATTGGGGCTAACACTATAACTACTTCCCAGGACATGCATGGAAGGGAGTTACTGTACCATCTAACACCCCTTTCAGCACCATCCACATTCTGCCCTTCTATGATACTGCAGTATCCATCTTCGAACATGGCATGTGAAATGGATTTTGAATCCTTTTTGGCTTCACAACCACTGACCACGCATGTGAGCATCACTACCAAAGAGTGTGCAGCTTTGAAGGGATTTTAACAAAATCTGGATATAACCATCAAACCAGCAGACAAGGGTGGGTCCATGTTTTTTTTTTTTAACATGTTGGTATATTAAAGAAATACAGCAATAGCTTGGGAATAGACTTCTGTTGCCCCCTAGACTCAGATCCTACAAATGTTTTTAAAAATATCATGAATTATGCTGGCCCAGTGGTGCTGAGGGTTGAGAGGCTAGCTGCCACATCTCTTGTTATGCCTGTGGTCTGGGTTCTGGAATTAATCTGGGTCATTGGGGGTCAGCTGGGGGGCAGGATTGAGCAGCTGCCTGGTAGTTCTCCTCTCCTGAGGAGGGATCTCATCACCCTCCTGTATTCCCACTGCCCCCAGCTGAGGCCTGAGGTAGTGCAGATGGGAGGAAAGCAAGCAAGGAGGTCACTACAGAACTGCTTTGTGCATGTGCCTCCACACGCATGTGTGTGTGCGACCATGACACAGGGCAGGAGAAAATCGGGAAGCAAATTGAGTTGGCAGGCTTTATAAAGCCCTGACCATGGTCCTGGTGATGGGGTCATGGGTAGGTATGGATGTGAGCCCTCCAAGGAAGGGTTGAAGCCTGTCTGACAGCTCCCAGAGGTATAAACACATAATAGAAAAAAATATATCATGGATTCCTTATGTAATTGTCTTATACTAATAATGTTATTTTTTTTAAAGGTCAAAGAGTTCCTTATTGCAAAGAACCTGATCAAAAGACTAATTTACATATTGCCAAGCATGCACAAGAGACTCAATAATCAATGAGGACACTCTATAGGGTTGGTACTGGCTCCTTACTTGGCTTTTTCTAGTATGTGAAACACCCACATAAGGGATTTGGTAAAGGAGTTTCCATTTTGTATTTGAGATACCAATATCCTTCAGGTACTCAAGGATTTCCAATTGAAGCCAAGGTGACTCCTGGTCTCCACAGACACTTATTCTTTCTAAATAACATCCTTTATGAGGGTAACCTTTCAGTACTATGGTTCAGACTGGACTCTGGCATGGTATATCCAGTGGAATGAAATGATTTCTTAATGAAACTCTGTGTTTCTACTGAAATGTAATACCTTTCAGAGACAATTCTATCTTCACACCCAAGGTACATTGATGGGGGAACTCTGCCCCACTTAAGACATTTTGTACCTTGGTAGGTGAGAGAAGAAGGTAGTTTATAATAGGGAGATCAATCCATTTTTTGATCCTGTACATCTCTAGTATTGATAGACTGGATGCATCTCTAGTGCAGATACGCAATGTTTAGATGGTATGGCTTGGTGACTTGGAGGATCTCCAAGAATTCATCTCCTTCCTTGAGCAAACTAATTTCAACCTCAGATTTTCAGTTCTGTGTGATATTACCCCAAAATGTTTGTTGTATTTGAAGATCATTATGGATGAGGATGGGTGTTTGACTGTAGAGCTGTTTAATAAGGAGAAGGACTGTAATAGTGTGCATTAATTTATGCCACCTCATATCACCCACACAATGGCATTAGAAACGTACCAAATCCCAGTTCCTTAGATTGTGTCAGAACTGAAGTATGGATTTTAATGTTGCTACCTCAAGTTCAAGTTCAAGTTTATTGCAGGAAAGACTCAGTTGAGCAAGCTCATTCACAAGGAGGTCCTGAGGCACATACACATACAGTTCGCAATTACATAGACAGGAGATATAAAATGTAGAACAACAAAGAAAAAATATATAATACAAGAGGTATACACAATAGAAGTCCTTATGCTATATATGCAGTACATTCCAGCTTTAACCTTGCCCTAAATTATGCAACACATTTCAGCTTAATAAGTAGAGGGCCAGTTGGTACTTAGGAAGTTGACTTGGCATTGGGGCTAGTATCATACCCATAGCCTTTTAATGTTAGATTTGTGCTGAAAAGGAGACAGGAGCAGTGTAACTTGTCTCATCTACAATGCTTAAGTTCTAAGCTAAATAAGCAGACTTTTTCCCAATTTAATTTTTACCTACCTATGCAAATTAACCTGAAAACAGGTTTGTGTAAAAAGGCTATGGGTATAAGAAAAAAAAATCACTCACTGTAGTAATGATGTTTCTTCTAATAAGTCTACTAGGGAGCCAATACAGAAAAAAAAAACTGTATCATCTCCAGCCTGAGATGTTGCCTTGGAGAATATGGAATGGTGATCAAAAGAATCAGAACTCAGTTCAAATGTTGCTGTGTGTTAATGCTTCCTCTAGTATTTTAATGTTAGATTTGTGCTGAAAAGGAGACAGGAGCAGTGCTAACTTGTCTAGTCTACAATGCTTAAGTTATAGCTAAATAAGCAAGACTTTTTCCCCAATTTAATTTTTTTATTGAGTAATAGAAACATTACAACTATCAATAATGCATACATTACAATGAAAAGTTCAACATATACAGGAAAGATATAGTGAATCATGTCATTAACAACAGCATTCTCTAAAGAATAAAACGTTTTTAAAAAGACATAAGTGTTTAACAAAATAATAGAAGAAAGACCATAAAGAGTGTACCTTTTTAGCACTCTGTTACTGCTCTAATAAACTTTTGGAAGGAGAACTGAATAAACACCCTTCAAAATATAGCTTTCTACAATAAGTACACAGCTCCAGTCAAGAGCAAAGTCTCAGGAAAGGTCCCAGATACTTTCAAAAATGTCATTTTTGTCATGTAATGAATAGCTGACTCTTTCATTATTTGCAATAACCTCTAAAGAATCTAACCATTGTTTAATAGATGGGATTTGAACCTCTTTCCAGTTTTTAAGCAGAAGGCTAGAGCAGCTGTAAGAATCCATAATTTCACCTGTTTGAAATGAGGATGTTCGAGGTATCCCCCAGGATAAATATCAAAGGGGAGAGTGGGATGGAAAGGCCTAAAATAAACTGACATGTAGCATGGATATGTTTCCAGCACTTTTGTACCTCTTTACAGTACCAGAACAGACTAGCAAGGCCTGCGTTAGACTCACCACACCTCCAACATTGATCACTAAGTACAAGGCCCAAACTGCATAACTGTTTTGGTGCATAATAAAAGTAGTGTAAGATCTCAAATTGAATTAACCTTCCTTGTATTTCTCTACAGGACTTGATTGCATTCTCCCATAAATGTCCCCATGATTGTTTAGTAATAGTTAGACCCAGGTCATTCTGCCATTTAATTCTGGCATGATCTGTTAGAGAAGGTTCTATTTCAAAAACTTATATAAAAGGATAAAGCCTTCTGGATGGTGAGCCAGTTTAAATAACGTGTCCCAATCTGTCCGGGGGACCAATCTATATTTATTATCTGGGAATCTTTGGGCCAGAAAACTTCTTATTTGCAAGTAAAACCAGAAGTCACATTTAAATAAATGAAATTTAACACAAAGAGCCTCAAAAGAAAGTAGAATATTTTGATAATCTAGCAGATCATATAGAATTTTTATACCTTTGCTTTTCCATCCTATCCTTAAGGCCTTTGTGATCTGGGGTTAACAGAGGATTTCCCCAAATAGATATGAATTTAATGGAACAAATTCAATTTTTTTAGTTGATTGAACATTTTACATACCATTACCGAAATCTGAAGGGTTGGACGGTTTGCAAGGTGAGGTGGAGTATGCACAAAGAAAAGATCTGGCAAGCCAAGGGGAGCAACACGTTCTTGTTCTACCTTTAGCTATAAGGGGAGTTAACTTCCTTCATTAGAAACCAGTTTGCTGTTTGCTTAAGTTTGCATGCCCAATAGTAACCTTGCCACCACGGAAGCGCAAATCCCCCACTTTAATAGGAGCTCAAAGCTTTAATTTACACAGCCTAGGGGTTTACCTTCCCACACAAAAGAAGAGATAGCTCATTCTATCTTGTTAAACCATACATTAGGTATGTTGGCAGCAAAATTATTAATAAAATAGAAAACTTTAGGGGCTAAAATCATTTTTATGGAGTTTATGTTCTCCCACAGTGAACAATGTAAACTGGCCCACCTTTCTAAGTCATTCTTTAAGCCCTGCATAATCTTTGGGAAGTTAAAATTTAGGATTTTTTCCACCAAGGCAAATATATTAATTCCCAAGTAAGATAGTCCCTCTGAAGGCCAAGATATGTTTAGGGGACTATTCAAACTAGCAAGTTCTAATGAAGAATGGCATAACATCAGGCCTTCTGTCTTGGTCCAATTAACAAAGGGCCTGAGATTTCTCCAAAACTTTGTAAAATAGGTTTTACATTCTGTATTGAGAAAACAGGCTGTGATAAAGTCAGCAGGATGTCATTTACAAATGCTAACACTTTGTCGAGTGCCTGCCTGTTTGAATCCCATGTATCCTATTAGAATCCATAATTCTCTAATTAAAGGCTTGAAAGCCAATATAAAAGCAGTGGCCATAGAGAGGACATCCTTGTCTAGCGCCAAGATGAAAGGGAGAGGATCTAAGGGCATTGGTAATAATGCAAGCTCTAGGACAGGCATATAGTTTCTTAACCCATTTCACCATATCAGGGCCAAAATTATTGACTTCCAGGACTTTATATAAGTAACCCCATTCTAGCAAGTTGAAGGCTTTGCCTATGTCAAATGAGATAGCTATGAAGGGTGCTTTTATGTTTCCCCCAGATTTTGCCACCCAAAGAATGGAAAAAAGCCTTCAAAAGTTATCTGCGGCCTGCCTGACCTGAAGGAACCCTACCTGTTCTTTCCCTACTAGTTTATTTAAAAGCCTAGAGATTCTTGTTGCTAAGATTTTTGCCAAGATTTTGTAGTCAAAATTCAAAAGGGAAATTGGCCTGTAGTTACCGTATTCCAAAGGATCTTTATCTCTTGGTAAGCAAGCATATATAAGCCTTATTCATAGAATCAGGTAAAGACCCTGTTTCAAATAAGTTTTGGAAGGCATCCAGCAAGTGAGGACCTAGGAGCTATTTAGAACTTTATAGAATTTGGCAGGCAAGCCATCAGGCCCAGGAGTTTCCTTTTTTGGCACCTTGGCTATGACTTCAGAGATTTCTTGAACAGAGACTGGACTGTCCAACTGCTGTTTTTCAGAGGATGATAAGGTATTAATTTAGTTCTGGTAAGAAAATCATTTAACAAATCCACCTGTGTAGGCCCCTGAGATCTGTACAGGTTTTCACAGAAATTTTTAAAGCAATCATTAAATTCTTTAACATCATGTGTTACTATCCCGCTACCATTTTTTGTGTCTCTGATGTTATTTGGATTTTGCATCTTGTGTAAATGATACAACAGAAGCTTTCCAGCTTTTTCCCCAGACTCCCAGTAGTTTTGTTTAATTCTATGCAAAGAGTATTCAATTTTCTTTGGGTGGATCTTATTAATTTCATATCTCACCCCAAGGTCTTGTAAAGAAGCTCCTTTTATTAGTAGGGTTTTGTTTTAGTTCTATCAACAGCTACCAAGAGAGTATTCCATAACTTGTAACTTATTTTGCCTCTCCTTTCTCCTTTTTGGATGCAAAACTAATTATGCCACCCCTTATAAATGCCTTATACTGTATGCATCCCAGACTACCCTTGCTAAAACTTCCCATTACTGTTTATTTTAAAATAAGAGACAGTCTCTTTCTGCAAAGATTTGGTGAAATTAGCATCCTGCAGCACATAAAATTAAATTTCTAACTCAAAGTCTTGCCAGACATATTCTCGAACAATACTACATGAGACTATTTTCATAGCGAATGTAACTGACATTGTTACAAAAGTTCCAATGGCATAAAAAGGTAGTCAGACCTACTAAATGTCCCATGTCTGGTCGAGAGGAATGAGAAATCTGTACCACTGGGATGAGCCAGCCTCCACACATCCAGCAGACCCTCGCCTTTAAGTGCCTTGTGAAGACATTTCTGCATTGGTGACAGAAGGCCAGAGCCCTGGGAATGGGACCTATCCATTATAAGGTCCATGACTTCATTCAAGTCACCCCCCAGAATTGTTTCGTATTTCCCCAAATTAGCAAGTGCATAGGCCAGTTTATTTAAAAAAATCTTTCTGTTTCGAAATTGGGAGCATAAATGTTGCAAAGAGCCACATCCCTTCCACATAAATTACCCAATAAAATCTGGAAACGACCCTCAGAGTCAGTGATATGAGAATGTTTAGTGAAATTCACTCCCTTTCTGATCAGGATTGCCACTCCTCTTTTTTTAGATGAAAAGCAACAATGCTCTACTGAGGCAACCCCTGAACAAACTAACTTGTTAGCCTCATCCATCGCCAAATGCATTTTTTGTAGCATAGCAATAGCTGTTTTGTGTTTATCAACATGTTTCGATATGCTGTATCTTTTTATAGGGGATCCTAAACCCTGTACATTCCATGAGCTAATACAAACAGTGCTCTTTATTATAACTGCAGTAACTTATTAGTAAAAACTACTACAAAATATAAAAGCCAGAAAAAAATTTACTTAGAAACTGACTTATAAGCAGACCAAAGTGTATACTTACTTCCAAAACTAACTTGAACACTAAAGATTTACATAAATAGATTACAGATTCACTATAACAGTAAAATCATGAAAAGAAAAATACTTGAATTAAGGCAAAAACTCTATTCCTATTAAATGAGAAAGTACTACACAAAAGTTTACCTTTTATGTGCCAACACACAGTCTAGCACTTTATGCTGTTATTGAATATAATAACATTCTTATGCATTATTTAATATATAGACCTCATGCAATTTTCCTATAGGTCTTTGTAGAAATGAGCATGTGCTAGGATTTTAAATTGTTAGATTTGTTTGTGATTCTAGGTAGTTCTTTATGCACTCTCACTAAAAATATGCACTTTTTAGAATATTGTATTGTACTTGTATTGCACTTAGTAAGTATTGAAGCACTGTCACGTTAAATGTAAGAGACACTTTATGGTTAAGTGTTATTAAGTGTATAGAAAGCACTCAATCCATTTGGGGCACGTACTTTGACAAACCCCACTGGATGAAATGTCAGTACGTTCTGTTCTTCTGTGTGAAGGTGCTTATGGTCCTCCAATAAACTGGTGCATTTCTGAAACAAAACTTTAAGTGTGGACAGCAGTCTTATTCAGAGCCTGGAGAGTTCTGTGGTTTTTTCTGCTCAAGAGATTACAGATTCACTATAACAGTAAAATCATGAAAGAAAAAAATTTGAATTAAGGCAAAACTATTCCTATTAAATGAGAAAGTACTACATAAAAGTTTACCTTTATGTGACAACACACACAGACATGACTACACACACCACACAAAAAGCACTCCACCTCACTACATTCTTTTTTTATTCTATAAGTAAAACAAACTTTAATAAAGTTAACTACATTTGGGGTAACCATTGCCTCAGTGCTTGTGCACAGAGGTTCTTTGCACATTAACAGTGCTCAATCAACTAATGTGGTTGAAAAATCTTAAGCAGTTATAATCGTAAACAAGAACTATCCTTATAGGTAATCAAAAAATGGCAATCTGGAATTATTCAATAATGATATAATAATTTTAAGCAAAATAAGAACTAGCCCAGTAACACAACAATAACAGTTTTAACTAAAACCTAGATAAGAACCTTCCCAATTCTTACCAACTAAAGAAATTAATGTCATCTACTGTATTTGACTCAGCACACACACACACACACACACACACACACACACACACAGTCACACAATCTAGGAAGGACATGAGTAACCCACTGAGAATTTACCCCAAAGTGGCACAACACAACCTTTACCAGCCAGTTTGTGAATAAACCCACCTTTAATCGAGAAAAAAAAAGTGTTTTCAAATAAACTAAATTAGGCTAATTGAGACTGCAAGATTGTACCATGCATTCAATATTTAAAGCTTAAACACAACCCATCCCTCATTTGACTCAGCAGACACTTAGACAGGTGGTCGAGAGAGAATAACAACAATGAGGACCTAATTTAGATAGCAAAATAAGGCCTGATGTCTGAACTCTCTAAAATCCTGCTATAGCAAGAAAAAAGAGATAAAGCAAAGCCTAAGGAGCTAGTTTCCAGAGTATTTCTACTTATTAAGCTTACAGCCTGGAACCAGGATCTTCCAAGGACATCCACATTCTTAGGATATTAAGGCAAAATCAGCAGACTTCAGCCCTTCCTCGTGCCAACCTATAAAGAGTACATATCTCTTTAGTTGTAATTGCCTTAGTGAATAAGGGTATGTAAGTCATAAAAGCAATTTTTTTTTGTCAGCCTGTAAATGCCTTTGCCTTATAACCATTTCAAGATGGCACTCTCTGAGAAGTTGAGTCAGTAGGAGGTGAGAGCATATTCTACATCCTGAAGGCTATTAGAGAACTCAGGGATAAAAGCCCCAGAGGGATAGTTAATAGAAATGAGTACTAGGTACCCAACTTTTCTGCTTCCCTACTTCAACCCCTACAAGGTGCCAGAGCCTCTAGCCAAATGGTACAGAATGGCAATAGGGCAGCCATTTACAGACTGTACAACAACCATAGCAAAATGTGCAGAGGCAAATAGTATATTGAGCCAGAAAATAAGTATTCTCAAGTCCTGAGTGCATGGCATAATTAACACTTTAAACTCATGCCACAGGCACACACACAGTAATGTAATTCCTGGGAGTTGCCCTTGTTTGAAGAAATCAAAAAAGAAATCGGTTAGTGAGCTAGAAGGATCACAGATCCAGTACATGAACTGAAAATTCCGGTTCCCTTTGACCTCCCCCTTATCATCCTACTTGTTCCAAACAGCACAAAGACCAAATGAGTGAGAAAACAAGTTGCAAAGTAATAAAACAATAATTTTACATATTCAAATAAAATACAGTGGTGGTAGTGAAGAAAAAAAATCAGTAGATCGAGAGTCAAACAGTGCTTTCAGTTCCAAATGAGCCTGATCATGTGACCAGAAACTACCAAACATCACAGAGTTGCATTTAGGTCAGAGTATCATTCACAAGTATTTTCATCCTCCAAGAAGGGATTCACAACCAAATGGAGTACAAAAGCATTTCAAGTTGCCAGCTGCACAAAATCTGTAGCACCGTTCCCAGGAGAAGGAGCATCGAACATATCGGCAACAGGGCTGAAGGCATCTCTCAGAAGTTCAGGCAAATCCGTTGGGGGCTCGCTAGATATATCCACAGGCTGTGCCACATCAGAATAACATTGCCATGCAGTTTTAGAGGCAGCTTTTGCTCATGAAGAAAGAGGATTAGATGCTTTATTCTTGAAAAAGGGCGGAGTCTTCCTACTAATTTTAGAGGACCAGACCATGGATTTGGGGAGAGTCTTTTTTGTGTCAGTAGGGAGCTTGGAGTTGTATTTCAGAAATGGAATGTATGTTTGTTTTGGAGCACTTGTCAGCTTTTCAAGTAGGGGTGAGTTGGCGCATGGGCTGCGCCGAGGCAGGGAGTCTCGTGGCTGAGATTCTAATTCAGAATTTTTATGTTTGAAGCTTCTGTTTTTGGCAGTTGGCTCTACTGGCTGATTTAAAATAAGTTTTGGCCTTTCTCTAAGTAATCCTGATGTCTCCTGCCAAGATTTAGTAACAAATTCCCATGCTTTGTCAGCGCTTTTGAAACCATGAGTACCTCCTCCCCTTGATATCACCAGAATTGCAGGATACTTAATACAGTACTGAATGTTAAGTTTCTGAAGCACATAGTGAATATCTCCAAAACCTTTTCTCTTTTCAACTATTTCAGAAGAAAAATCCTGAAAAGTATACTCTGCTATTGCCCCAGTTCAAAGATCTCCTGTCTCGCTATAGCTAGAACCTCCTTGATATTAAATCTAAGAACGCAGACAATGATGGGTCTCAGCTTCTGACCTTGTCTAGGTAGAGTTCACAAAGCTCAGTGATTCCTTTCCAGTTCCAGAGGCCATGGGCAGTTAAAATTTAGGATTGAGGGATGAACTCCTGGAGAATTTTATTATGTCATTTCCTCCATTATGGGCACTCTCACCATAGTGAAACTGTTCCTCCTATTCTGTTTTCCAGGTCATCCACTTAGCCCCTAATGCATCAAGTCTAGCCAAGTTATTTCCAGTTTTATTCTCAACTTTGCATAGTGACTCCTCCAGCAGCACTAATCTTTCTTCAATAACATTAGCCTTCCTCTAATACTCGGATTTTTCCTTCTCTGCTCCAGTTTCTCTTTTCAGGCTTACTATGTCCAAGAGCATAGACTGAAGTTTTTCTAATATATGCCATGCCTCACGGCCATACCACCCTGAATGTGCCCGATCTTGTCTGATCTCAGAAGCTAAACTGGGTCAGGCCTGGTTAGTACTTGAATGGGAGACCACCTGGGAATACCAGGTGCTGTAGGCTTGGGTAAAAAAAAAAGAACTCAACCTTTTGGTTTGTGGGCAAAGAAAAGTTGGAGAGAGTAACTAGTTATCTTTATTTCGGCAGTCTTTTTTAAGAGAATGGTAATTGGACATTACATGTTAATATGCTTTGGGATAAACTAAAGAAAACTGTAGCTGGACTTGTTCATTTTAACATAAATACAGTGGTATGACTATTAAGCCATTAATACAAATAATTAGGTCAACATTTGAGACAAAGTTGCTATATGGATATCATATATGGGAGTGTCAAAATTTAAACAGATTGGTGTCTCCACTATATATGTTCTACATACAGCTCTTAACGAGGGCACTTTTGTCCAGCCATGTACCTAAGATCAGAACTGGGTATTATAAATATAGGGTCATGAATAGAAATAAGGAAAGTTATTTACTGGACAAGATTAACCAGACAGAATGGTACTAATCTAGCAAAGATGGCACTTAAAGAGAAAGAAGTCTGGTATAACCTGGGTCATAAAATGGTCTCTGGTTTACTACATTAATAAATGTACTAGAAAAACATAAAATGATGAACCTAAAAGAGCTATGGATAGTGGCATTATAATCAGTGGAAAGTATGTAGCCAAAGGATAACCACTAGTTGGAACTGTACAGATTTAGAATTGATTAAGAATTCCACTACTGAAAATGGTTTGCCTGAAACAATTATTATTTTGGTTTCAAACCATATCTTGAAATTTTGACAGATCCCAAATTAAGATCGATAGTTTCAAGCTACAAATTCGAGCAATGTCCAAGTAATATGTTATCTTATTGATATAAGAAAAAAGGTCTACTCTCAGGTGAGTGTGAATGTAGTAGGGGAGGTGAAGAAAATTTAAAGCAAATTATTTGGGACTGCTCATGGTATGATAAACCCCGAGATTACTGGTTGAGTCCTTTTAAGTCCAATTTACATCAGGTTGATAATTCAACCCTCACAACTATTCTTTTTCATTCTATGGATGCGTGTATGTTTGAAAGGCTAGCTAAGTATCTGAATGCCATTAATAAAATAAGAATCAGAATTTTGGTAATGTGAACCTAGTTGGTAATTTTGATAAGTGAATAATATGTAGACTATTGCAAGGGCGATACTGTAGATCTTACTTTGATTTAAGTTGGCTGAAAGACTATCTAAATATTTATCTAATGATTGAGGGATTAAGACTATGTTTGCTTACCAATTTACAACTTTTCCAAATGTGAGCTGGGTATTAGAAACATCTCTTTAGATCGCTATTTTTAATTAGGGAACAGTATTAGTGCATTTTGAATATACTGCACTTAAAAGAAATTATCTATATTTATTGTGCAATAAGGTAACAATGTGCCTTTTCTATCTATGTAATGGAAAACTGTCTGAGATGTGAGTTATTTATAATATTTATTAGATTTGTATTTATTGCTGTATGGGATATGATGTACATGATTGTAATGGCTTATTTTTGCTACACAATAAAACTGAAATTGATTCATCTAATATACGCCATGTCATTACAGTTACTAAGGTAATTTTTCACATTTTTACTGTTCTGTTTGCTAGGATTGTGACTGTTTGTAACATAAAAGTACCTTGGGGGAGAGACCCCAGGCTGAGCTGCTGCCATGGCTGAGCTGTTCCTGCTGTCAAGCAACATAGCTTAGACTATCTGACAGGCGGATTTTCAAACTGTTGATATTCAAAAAATAATATGTCCAGTTTCTGCCAAACTTGCTGTAGCTATGTAGAACTATTATGTGCTGGTAGCGATCAAGTTAAAATTACCCAGATAGTACTTTTGAGATGTTATATTTTAAATAATATCATGAATGGTGGGAGCTTCTCACTTCAGGCAGCCATGCTCCTTGGATGCCAGCGTGTGCAAACTTATAATAGAGATTTTAACATTTTTAAAACATTCTAATTATTAAAGTATGAACTGTGTAAACAACGTTTAAATGCTCAAGTAGAAAATGAGTATTTAAAACCATATTAAATAGTAAACCTTTACTGGTTACATTCTAGAAGGGAGGTAGGGATGGATAGTACTGATCATTATTGGACTCATTAGAAGAAACTTCATTACTATGGTGAGTATTTTTCTTCCAGCAACATGAGGCCGATAGTGATGCCATTCAAGCAGTGTAATTTCTGTTCTCTTGAACTAGAATTTGATGAGAACAGTACAAATACAACAACTACCTGGTTAAGATAAAATTCTGACACTACCTTGGAAGGACTGTCCTGTTTGTCCTGAGAATTACTTTGTCCCTCTGCATGATTACATAGTTAGGGTCTGTGCATAGGTCTTGAAACTCACTGACTCTTCTAGCAGATGTTATAGCTATAAGGTAGAGTGTTTCCATGTTACAAATTTTATGTCCTAAAGGCCATTGGTTCAAAGGAGCCTACACCAACTGTGCCAGGCAAGTATTCAACTCCCAGGGAGGTACATGTTCCATAACTGGGGTTGCAGGTGAAGCAGGCCTTTGAAGAATCTCAACTCAATATATGATGCTAGAGATTTGTATTTCTCTGCAGATAGGAAAGCTGATACCACTGGCAGCTGGATTTCAATTATGGATTTCTAAGTGTACTTGAGTGCAAGTGTTCCAGGTAATGAAGAAGCATGGGCAAATGATCTTCTAGGGAAGATACACCTTTTTCTGAGCACCACATGGAGACTGTTTCCATTTTGAGGAATAAGATTTTCTTGAGGGTTGTTTTCTTGAACCTTTAATGATACTTCAAACTTTACCTGATGGATTCATGCCTGAATATTCTAGGTCCTCAAGAACCATGCCTTCTTTCTAAGGTTTGGGAATTTTGCCCTGCCTTGAGGCAGAGTCAGGAAGTCATGTCTCATTAGCAGTGAGTTGGCATTCTTGCATGACAGAGACAGTAGGAGAGGTCATTTTCAAAAATATGGCTTACTGTCCTAGAAAACTGCTAAAATATATCAATAATAATAATAACCTTTCTAACACAAATATCAAACAACTAAACTAAAAATGCTAAGGAGTTAATAAAAGTATAAAATAATAAAGAACTTAGCTGATAGTTTTGGAGATGGCTCTGAAGTGGCTGTTCTCTGAAATGGAGAAAACAAATCTGACATTAAAACATTACAGGAAGCATCAGTACAGAGCGGCATTTGAATGTAGTTCTTATTCTTTTCATCACCATTCCAAATTCTCTGAGGCAACATCTCAGACTGGAAATTATGCACTTTTTTGTATGGCATCACTATTGGTCTCATTTTGTTAGAAACACTGGTGCTAGGCAATGTGCCACAAATATTGTTCACTCTGCATTTGTTACATATAGAATAATACATGGGATGGTGTACATTATGAGAATTTAATCCACAATGAACCTGAATAAGGCTACATAAACCCAGACCACAAAGTAGGGGTTTATCAAGCATCACACCAAGTGTGTGTATTAAAGTTGAGTAATTTCACCATCCCATGATTTAGTTTATCTAATTACTGCCCATCAGTTCCCCCCTTCACAAAAAGCACTGGCAGTCTGATAACGCCCCCAGAGAAAAATACGCTTCCATCTCTAAAGTAAATGGTTTACTAGAAAGAGAGTTAATGTCTAGATGTTTTTTGTTTGTCTTTTTTTTTTTTTGGCTAGTGGAGGTATGTCATTTAATACACTTCATTAACATTTTTAACAAAGACTATCAAAGAAAGCAACCATAACAAGCAACAAAATACATACACATAAAAAAAGAAAGAAAGACCCCATACCCACCCACACCCCAGAGACTGCCCCTCTAAAATTACCTAATCAGACAATAATGTCCAAAAGACAAAAATATAAAATAAACAAAGCCAAACAAGAAGCTATATGTAGGGCACAATGAATAATTGAAGTGTAGTTAACCAACCATGTAAAGGTCCCCATTTGTCCAAAAAGTCTGAGTTCTATGTTGAACATTTGCGACATGTAATTCAGCATTCAAGGCACTCAAGAGTTCTGCATGCCATTCCAACCAGGTCGGAGGGACATCTATCAACAAGTGACAAAAAATAACTTTCTTAGTCGCTGCATTCAAAGTAATGTAGCCCCTTCGATAACTGGGAGGAAGACCCTGCAAGTAATCCACCAAGCAAATTTCAGGAGTAAAGGCAGATAATAGATCAAAGGATGGGTCTAAATGGAGTTTAATAGAAGTCCAAAAGGGAAGAACCTTTTCACATGTCCATAACATGTGTAACAGAGTACCTTCAGCTGTTTACACCTGAAGCAGAGGGGAGAATCTAGAAAACTCATATGGCATAATTTCAGTGTGGTGAAACAAAGATTATGTAGAATATTGAACTGCTGCAACCTATAATTGTCTTGTTTCACATGCTTATAAAAATCATGCCATACTTGTTGCCAAACCAAAGGAGACCAATCTAAATTCAATGCATTTTGCTAATAATAACAAATACCTGAAAGTCTCCTAGGATCAATAGTTTGGTAATAAATGTATAATCTAGACATAGCCCTCCTAGCAACAAAAGTTTGAATCAAGTCCTCATAGCTCAGGGAGGCTTGGGCTGGCCATGGTGGAGGTCCAAGATGAGCAAGTAAGACCTGAGAAAGTTGCAGATATTTAATCACAGCGTAACATGGAAGATTATATTTCTGCCAGAGGAAAGAAAAAGTCATCAATTTATCAGCAGCAGAAATATCAGCCACCACAACCTCTGCAGCTAATGGAAGGCAAGTTTTAGAGATGGGACAATGGGCAATCTGAAAATTAGGGTTAAAAAAAAGAGGTTGACTCAGGCTTCGAGTCACTGAAATAGAAAAATATTTATTAAGAATGTGCTTGAAGAGCTCAGCCCGGTGGCACTGAGGGTTGAGGTGCTGGACGTCACACCTTGTGCCACGCCATGACCCAGGTTCAGAAGCAAGCTTCGGCCACCGGGGGTCAGCAGGGGAAGGACAGGATTGACTGTCTGGATGACTGCTCTCCTGTCCTGGGAGGGAGGGGGGACTCTGATCCCATGCTCTGGTGGCTTCTAGCAGTGGCTTGGAGGCACAGCAGCTTGAGATCCAGCAAACAAGGGGACTGGCTGTCCGGCCAACCTGTAGATGCACACGGGTGCATGCGCACCCACGTTGGATGCATTGCACATCCCCAACACCAGACTCTCTCTGGTTGATTTCCCCTGCCCTGCACAGCTCCTGGCTGTCTAAATTCCAGATTTGTGGTCCCACCCCAGGGGGTACAGATCTGGGGGGTTGGCTGTGGTCAGGGAGCTGGAGTGCGGTATTCAACAGGGAGGTTTCAGGTGGAGAGTTAGGGGCTGTGGTTGAGTGGGTTCACCAGAGTGATGCCCCAAGAGTACCAGGAGATAAAATAGAATAAAAAAAAAAAGAATGTGATTGAAGGGACCAGTAAATAGGGGTCTAGTGGAGGTGTGTCAAGAAAGAATGTGTGTCTCGTTTTACAGATGAATACAAATAGAAGTTTGACACTTGGATTTCAGTTTGAGCAGCTCTGTGAAGGTCTGTTGCAGGTTTTGTGTGTTTTTTTGGGGGGGGGAATGAGGCACGTGCCGCAGAATCAGACCCTCTGTCTGGATGAAAACAAAAATGGCCATTATGAGAAACGGCTGCCCTCAAGACACAGATAGCATGTCTCAAGAGCAGCGGGAGTCACAGTTAATGTTGATGCAGTGATCGTTGGAGCTTAATCATTTATATACCTATGATGCCTTTATTTCTACATTTTTATGTTTGTTAAGTGGGACTTTTATTTACTGTAGTCACAGATGAAATTATACAGGGCTGCTATTTAGTATGACTACGAAGCATTTCTCAGAAAGCTTCAATTACTCTGTGCTGTGCTCAAAAGAATAACAAAGTCCCGAGCGCAGCTGCTCTGTTCAAAGCCTGTGTTTGCCCTAATAACTGTCCAGTTATTATGGCAAATAATAACTGCCCATTACCACTGAAAACAATTGACGGACAGTTATATTTAGTACAGTTTCAGATCACAGGACTCTCAGCAGTGTTAAAGGTTATCCAAAGTATGATTCAGAAAAATTGGAATACTTTTCAAACTAGGCCACTAAGAGGGAAGTTACAACAAATGTTCTGCATATGGTACAAAAATGCAGTGCTACCCTGGCAGACAAACTGGCCCAAAGCCTCCAACCTCAGATAAGACCTATTAGGGAATAGCTGGCTGCCAAGCTGCCATGTCCACCATGTGTCTGTTCCCCTCGTGGCACTGTACATTCTGTTCAGTGATTCCTCAGACTGGTACTTTTACCAGTCCTAAAACTGAAAACATTCTTGAGCTCTGGAAATGAACAATTGCAGTACACAGGATGATTTATTTAGCTATTTTTAAATCCCAAGCTTTCTACGTGGGAGAAAAATATCCCACTGCTTTAAAACCAGGGTAGGCGAACATCCAAGGTCTATTTCCCAGATCTGATTTTAATACTTTAGCCAAATATATATACAGGAATCAGTAAATTAATTTGGTCATAGATTTACTTTTTTGTGCTATTGAGAAAGTTCAGCTGGGTAGAAGTCGTGGTGATTTCAATTATTTTCTTCTGAAAAAACTCTTTTGATAATTTTACCCTGGGGGTAAGCCTGCACTGTTCCTTAAAAATGATGAAATGCTCTGAAGTAATGAATTATATTGTACTGAGGATGTTTGTTTATGATCTGTCCATCGAGTCTGCCTGTGGTTCCCTATCTTATCTTGGGACCTAATGTCCATCCAGGGTTCTTGTCTTTCCCATCCATTCCCCACTTCCCTCCCAGTTTCTGTCGCCCCAAGTAAAGAACAGTCACATAAGAACTTGATGTAACAGTAAATCTTCAAGAGACTCTCCTCCACTAGGCCAAACCTTTGGAACTATAAGTCATCAGCATCAGAACCTCTTGGAAGCTTTTTGCTAACTGGAAGCCATCCACAATGGTGTACAGTGTCAATGCATATATAATGTGGGTGGCCCCATTACTCATCAGTTCCCCACCGGTGATTAGCCTTGGAGGGCCTCCAATTGTGAGGAACCAGGAGATTAGACCAGCACCAGGCATACAGGTAGAGTCATCGGACTGGAGACAGCATGCATGGAATAAGGTTTTAGGCACAGCATCTGACATAACCCTCACTGAAATCGAAAGGGGGAAGGAGGGAGGGTACAGCATGGCCTAATGGAGGAGAGTCTGTCGAAGATCTACTGTTACTGAGAAGTTCTTATGTAACTGCTCTATCCTCATCAGGGATATCTCCTCTATTAGGCCACACCTTTGGAATGATTCCCAAGCATTACAAAGCAGCAGGGAGGATGGCACAGTCTGATATGTAATCAGGAGAGGAGGCCTCGCAGCACAGCAAGACCAAAACCAGCACATCTATGAGAGACGATGCCCTGACTGTAATGTTTAGAGAAAGTGTAAACAGTGCTCCATGTGGCTGCAGCACATATGTCAGTAGCAGGGACATTTTTGAAATAAGCAACAGAAGTGGTCATACCCATTGTGGAGTGACCACGAGCAAAACCAGGAAGCTCATTACTGTACTTCCTATAACAGAACACAACACAATGTGCAAGCCATTTGGACAGCCATTGTTTAGAAACAAGAGCACCCTCTTTCCCAGGGGTGAATGAAACATAAAGCTGGGAGGATTTTCTGCAGTCCTTGGTGCGATCAATATATTATCTCCGTATTCTATGTGTCTAAAGTAGGAGCAGCACCTCACCTTGGACCTTAGTTGGCATGCTTGGGATAATATATAGCACAGTGGTTTAAGGCTCTGAGCTGCAAATCTGGAGACCTGGGTTTGAATCCCATAGCCCCCATTTGCATACTGTGTGACCCTGAGCAGGTCACTTAACTTCTCTGTGCTCCGAGGTCGCACCTGTAAACAAGCTTTCAGCTTAGTGTGCCACTCCTGGTTAAACAACTGAAAAAAATATATGTACAGGAAGGTGTATCATCTGGATTCAGTGTAAATTCTGAAACCGCCTGTAGAAATGTAGGATTCGTATGCAAAGAGACTGTCTTTGTGAAAAGGGATTTGTATGTGAAGAGACTCTTGTGAAAAATCAAATAAGGAGGCTCATACATCAGAGCCTGAAGCTCGGAAATTCTCCAAGCAGAGATAATATCAACTAAAAATAATGTTTTACATTATAGGAAACGTAAGTCACAGCTCATGGCAGACTCAAAAGAAGCCACCATCAAAATTTCTCAAGAATGAAATTCAAGTCCCGAGGTAGGACTGGATTATGGATAGGAGGTTTTATATAAAAAATACAATACCTCTTAGAAAAGTACATGACACATCTAATTGGGCAACTGTACAACCATCAGTAGGGGCATGGAAAGCTGATACAGTGGCAAATGCACCTTAAGAGAGGAATACTGCAGGCCACAGTCAGATGGGAAGAGCACATATTCCTACACAGAATTCACACGACATGTCAAAGGGTCCATATATTTTTTATTTATTTATTTAGCTTTTGTTTACTGGGTAGGCACACTAGGCAGTCAAATGCCTATTTTCAGGTGTGACCCAGGAGAGTGCAATTACAAAACTACAGACATTAAAGTATTCAATATAGTTAGAACATATATAGTGAGAAAATATCATTTGACAAGGTATACTTTGGCAAGAAGGTACAAAGCGTGAGGATACAAAGCATAAAGATACAGTATAATATTACATACCATGGCAAAATTGTACATGACATATAGTGCATCAAGATTCAATTTCAGCAAATATTGACATACACATTGCCCATTTAAATTAAGTGGCAGGGAGAAAAGAGGAAGGTCGATTACAAACCACAAGAGTCCATAATGCAGTCCGTAATTATGGCACAGCTAGCACAGAGAGATACAGAGAGAAAGTAAGGTCCTCAAGGGAACGGAGGAAAGAGATGTCTTCATAGTACTTTAGATCAGAGGTGCGTTGATTGGGGCTGCTGAGTCAGCAGTGGGTTAACTTGAAGCATTCTTGTGGGGAGGAAATTCAAGTGCTGATGCAGGAGCAGAGCACCTGGCTATGGAGATATCCTTGATATATGGGAATGAGAGGGGACTTTACCGAATGTCTGGAGAAATGGAGTTCGATAGTTTGGGGGCAGAGTGGGCAAAGGATGCTCTGCCTGTTTTAGATCTGATTCTTGGGACAGCAAGCATGTCTTTATCAGTTAATCTAAGGGGTAGCCACTTTCAACAGGCGGATGCAAGAGATCAGGGCAGACCATTTTTCATTATATTGAAGATGACACCCATAACTGTAGTCATGCAGAGAAGACAGAGAAGTCGGGGAAGTTAACCTAGTTTGTCATAGAGAGCACAATGGTGAGTGAGACGAGGTGACTGCAGTGCAAAGCAGCAAATATTGTTATAGGTGATGTCCCACATTTGGAGGGTAGTTTTGGCAGCTGAGAAAGCAGACCCACAAAATGAAGTGATTCCATTTCAGGGAATAAATATGTCTGGTAAAAGGCTTCCTAGCCACAAACAGGATATCAGCAACTTTAGGGCATACCCCAAAATGGGCAATGGCTATGGGTGCATGCAGGTGTAGGGACTTCAGGTCTGGATGGACCAAGGACCCCTTGCCCTGTAGGAACAGACCTTGATATGGAGGTAGAGGGACAGGAGGCTCCTGTTGTTGAAAGAGTGGAAACCATATCTGGCAAGGCCAAAAGTGAGCAATGAGGAGCAATGAGGATGAGAGTGGCACTCTCCACACGCAGCTTGAGCAGAACCCGCTGCATTAGAGGAACTGGGGGAAATGCATATAAGAATTTCCCTTTCCAAGAGAAGTACAACACATTTTGCCAAAAAACTCCAGGCCCTGGAGCAAGTGAGCAGAAACAAAGCTGTTATGAGTTTTGTAGGGACGCAAAAAGGTCCAGCTCTAGATGACCCCATCTTGCAAAGATGCCTTTTACCAGGGGGTCAGCAGTTCCCATTTGTGAAGCATCAACTGGGACCTGCTTACCTTGTCTGCCAAGACATTTTATAGACTTGAGGGAAACAAGACAGATAGCTGAAGGCTGTGAGACAGAGCCCAGTACCATACTCACCCTGGTTCCCTGCATAGGAGATAGGAGTGAGTGCCCCCTTGTTTAATGATGTAATGCATCACACTGACACTGTCCATCTAGATTAGCAGGTGACTGGAGGCTGTACAGGAAAGCCTACATTCCGGGATATTTATGTGCAGCTCTGCCTCCACCATGGTCCATGCACCCTGTGTCTATTAAGGACCAAGATAAGCACCCAGCTGTGGCCCAAGGCATCCGTTTGAGGATCTGGACAGGAGCTTGTACAAGGCATGGAATGACTTTCAGTAGGTTTTCTCAACCCATCCACCATAACAGCACTCTGCAAAGAGAAGACACAATGAGAAATGAAAATTATGTACCTACTGTAATCCTTGATCTTTCTGTGTATCTTCACCATTCATCACTGGTGGGGTTCTGACCAGAGGAACAGGACCCCACAGGAGCATTTTGTTTTCAGGGGAGGAGCCGGCATCGGGTCAGCACTGCCCTCGAGGCCGACGTACTATGTGGTGCTCGAGGGATGGCCAGTAAACGGTGTTAACTCCTCCCTCACCTCACCTCACTTCTGTGAGGCTGGAGAGTGGTATAAAAAAAGGGGATAGGGAAAAGAAGAGGGAGGGAAAGAGAGCTGAAGGGATAGCCAAAAAGGAAAGGATATAAACTGAAGGAGGTAAAAGCTGAAGAAAGAAGACAGAACAACCCTAGGGGTATGGAACATAGGGCCCATCCTCTGGGCATATGAGAACAGACAGGACAGGGAAGAGAAAGAGAAGAAGAAGGAAAAGGGAATGAGGGAGAAGACCCTCTTCTGACTCTTTCACAGGAGGAAAGAGGCCAAGGGAGAAGGAACCCATAGGGCTCCCTTCAAGGGATACCCTCTCTAGGCAATCAAAATATAAACTTCAGAAGGAGTATACCACCTCCGTGGAAGGAGGCAGAGTTGAGACAAGCAGAAGGTTACTTGCCCAGGCCTTTTCTCCTAAACTCAAGACCAAGGAGTCGAGGGTTCTTCTTCCCCATTTTCAAATACAATGGCATGAGAACTGTCATAGGAAGAGTTCAATTTATCCCCCTGTGGGGGGCTCCCCCCATCCTTTACACTGGGAAGGAGGGGGAAGAAAGAGGTAAATTACTGAAACTCAGCTACCACTGAAAAGAGTGGCAAGGAAAGGAGAGGGGGGGGTCACCAGAGCCCTCCAACCCCGCATCTCAGGTGAAGATCTCCCCATTCTCCAACCAAGGGGCAGGGGAACCCCAGACCTCAGTGTATCTATGGCTCCTAGGGGAGATCCACACTCAGGTCCCAGGAACAGAGCTCAGGAAGCCCCCATAAAAAGGCAGTTTCGCCTGCCCCCTCATATAGGGTGGGATCCTTCCTCAGGATCAGAACCACTGAGGTACCAGGTGGAAGACTCACCACACCCTAAGGAGAAGAAGGCAGGGAGGCCCAACCCAGAGTCTGAGGCCCAAGAGGGAAGGTGGAGGAAGAGTGATGAATGGTGAAGATACATAGAAAGATCAAGAATTATGGTGGTACATAATTTTCATATCTTATCTGTGTCAGTCTTCACCATTCATCACTGGTGGTGATTAAGCCCTCTGAAGGGCCTTTACCTCCCTGAAGGAGAGACATCCTCAGCCTCCCATGGGGAAAAAACAGGAGAGGAGGCCTTCACAGGCCTAGTTAGGCCTGGGACTGGTCAGGGTGAGTGGGGTCTCCCTCTGCCTGGGAGATCGGCGTTGCCCCTGAAGTTCCCACCTCATTCTGTGGGAAAAAGGTGGGTCCCCCGGAAAGAGGAGGCAGTCACCCACACCGGCCATGGGTGATAACTGGGAAAGGTGAGCCATGCCATCTGCCTAACGCAGATCACTGTCCCTGCTAGCCTGGACACCACTTTATTGGTGTTATATGATGCCTTTGCTTGGTTCCTCACAAGCTCCAGGCCACATGTGGAGAGGGTAGTGGCTTGCCTGGTTGCCTCCATATCAGGCATAGATGCCAGGACTTGTTCTAGCATGGACCATAGGTGCCTGTTATAGGCAGCATGATGGCCTGATGTGCTGCAATAGAAAGAGAGAGGTGCACCAAGAGAAGATTCTACTCCCCCAGCAGTCGAACTCCACAGGGTCTGCATCCAGGGGTCGGTCGTGCCTTGGGCTTCTATGCATGGGAGTGTCCAGGAGCATCATGCCCAAAGAAGGGTGAGGCAGGGCTCCTGGTGATCCCTGCAGTCTGCAATACCTGTGCTGGAAGTCCATCCATCGGGTCTGGGGAGGGAACTGATGTATGCTGCCAGGTGCGGTACGACGCCTCCTGAAAGGGGGAGGGCCAGGTGAAAACCACCAGGTGGTCCACACTGTATTCGCTGAGAAAAGCACGTGTTGCCTTCTCAGGATTGTGTCTTACCAACCGTGAAATGTGGAGCTCATCGACTAGCCTCAAAAGGAAACACTGATAGGTGGTCTGGTCAACATCTGAGGACAGATGGATGGAAGGATCCTCTTCCTCATGTGGAGGAAGACAAGGAGGTTGACTAGTGAATGGTGAAATATCTGCTCGTCCATGGATCTGACATAAACTGGAAAAAGAGCAGCCATGGCTCTAAACTGCTCCCAGGTAGGACCAAGAGTGGCCCAGGAGAAGTGGTGAGAAAGCCAGAGGTAAAGGGCGAACGCCTCTGGGAAAGAGGACACCCTCTGCCAGGACTAGGGACTGTACAGGTGATCCAGCACCCTGGAAGGTTCCACGGGCGAGACAGTCACCAGCTGTTCAACCACCCTAGACAGTCAAGACTGAGCCCTGATGTAGTTTCCCTGTGAGACGACTGGGGCCACATGGGTCCAGAAGGGTGGCCCTAGCCTCATGCAACGAGACCCCGGGAGACCTCAGGGGAGAAGACAGGCCCAGCTCTGTGGCTCCTTCCTAAACCCTGTGGGTTGCTAGGAAGGCACCACTCTAATCTTGTCCCCTCAACCCCAGACTCCAAGAGGGACTTCTTCCTCAAGACCAACTGAGAAGGCTCCACTCACTTACCAGCCCCCAAAGGGCAGCTGGTGAGGGAGCCTTTGCCCCAGCTCCAGATGTCTGAGCAGCCCCAGCAGTGGGTCCAGCCTGGACACCCGTAACGGAGGACTCACCTCTCCCAAGTTTGGTGACCCTACCAGCTCTGGCAAGCCTCCCAGTGCCTGCCCCCAGCTCCGGAAGGCTTCATGGTGCCGCAAGCAGCTCTGAGGCTAGTGCCAGCCAGAACCACTGGCTTTGAAGGAGGAAAAGGTTGGTCGGGTGCAGGAGTGCTGGGTGGAGGAGAGCCCTGATACTCTGAAGAGTCGGGAAGCCAGTTCAGATACACCTCTGAATCGTCCTCCTCCAAAGAAGAGTGGATCCAGAGGACCTCCAGAGAGCCACCCCCAGGGCCCTCTACTCCCAGTGCTGCAAGCGGCACCACAAGCCTAGCCCAGAGACTGCCTGACGGCACCGCCCCCAATCACTGAGCCATGCAACCACTCCGGGATCCGGGTGGTGCCAACAGCTGGCACCGAGGAAACCACCGGCTGGGCATGGTAGACACAGGCCATGACATTGGGGGAGCCTTCACCTCTGAGGACATGATTGCCAGGATGGTGCCTCCGGCCCGACCCTTGGAAGAGTCAGACCAGGCCTCCAGCACCGTAAAAGGGGCCTCCACCACGGCAAGGCTATAAGAAGTGGAAGCCCCCTCCTCCACGGTCCATATAGAACCAGGAGGGGACCGAGAGGAAGGGTCAAGGGATATGCATCTGGCATCCCTAGTGCGTGACTGTCCTCCAAAAGTCGGTGGCACGTGGCCGACTTTAAATGCACGGCTTTCAAAACTCTGTGGTCCATAGAGAAACAGGCATCGTAACAGTCTGTGTCGAGGTTGGGGCCTAGGCAGGTCAGGCAAGAATCATGTTGGTCCAAGACAGAATATTGCCAGCCACAGGGACACTGCTGTGTAGGGGGCCGACCCACCTTTGAAGGTTTCTTCTTGTCCTCTGGACGAGACATGATTGAATGAAAAATCAAACACAGTAAAAGATCTCGGCGCCGAAAAACAAGGAAAGGTCTTACTGATTCTGAAGAAAAATGACACAGAGAATGCTAACAGCTCCCACAGAACTAGGTTGGAACAGACTAGGCTGCAATATCGTCATTCAAAAATGCTCTCTCATGAGGTCGTGCTCACTCGATGGCAGGAGAAGCAGAACTGAGGTGAAGGAGAAGTCGACACTGTTTACTGGCCATCCCTTGAGTGCCACGTAGTATGTTGGCCTTGAGGGTGGCACCCACCCAATGCCCCCCCCCCTTGAAAAAAAAAATTTCTGCTACGGGGTCCTGTTCCTCCTGCCAGAACCCCACCAGTGATAAATGGTGAAGATTGACACAGATAAGATCCACTTGTTCCAGCTCATGCATCAACTGATCTCACTGGACCCTGGGTGTCCACTGTGATATCCTTATATGAAGACATGCCAGTGGCACAGTCACTATGGCTGCAGTGATGAGGGCCAGGAGACATAACATAGTTTGTGTAGAGACATAGTGGCTCCTGTGCATCTAGTGTGCTTGTGTAATCAGAGTGTCTGCCCTGTCCTATGGCAGGAATGCACATCCTTTTTCTGTTTACTAGACCACCCCTGTATACTGCAGTCTTTTGCATGAAGTCAACACAGACTATGGCACATTTACTGTGACCCCACCCAAGTTGTCAAACAGATGACATGTCAGACATGGTACATAGCAGAGCTTCCTTGGAGCTGGAATTCAGAAGCCAGTCATCCAGACAGGGGATGACATACAGGCATTCTCTGTGAAGAACTGCTGCAACTACTGCCAAGTATTTGGTAAAGATCCATGGCACAGAGGACAAGCCAAAGGGCAATACCTTGAACTGATAGTGTTTGCCGTCCAACATAAAGCGGAGGTATTGTCTGTGGGATTTCCTGATCTTTACATGGCAAGGCAAGGCAATTTTATTTCTATGGCACCCAATCTTGGAGGTTCTGGGCACCATACAGAGTATAATAAAATACATACAGATCAATGTTCCCTCTAATTTTTAGTCTCTGTGGTGGGCTAACTGATATGTGTGTGTGCAGCATTTTGTGCAAAAATTTATTCATGTACGCAAATTGACGGCCCAAAACAAGTGATACATTTTATTGCCAATAAACAATAGAAAACATAACCAAATACTCAATGCAAAGTATAAATATACATTCTGACACAGTCCGGCTTGATGTGCATTGTCCAAGCGGTTTCTTTGTTTGCTTTTAATGCAGTTCATGAGGCTGAAGCCTCTTTCACAGTCAGCACTAGAAGCTTGGAATGTAGTAGTAGTAGTACAATTTGTTGTTCAGCATAAAGTAGTTACAATATACTAAAATCAGGACAAATTACATAGTAAATATAAATAGACAATAAATAAATCAATGAGGAACTTAAATATCTTTACAGTGCAATTCAATTTGACAGTGTCCCTTGAGTACCCTTTCACATAAAAAAAACTCACAGGACTTCAAATACCCTAATAAACTTTACAAATGAGTTGAAATTAAAAATCTTGCAAAGATCTCTACCATGTTCTTCTCTTTCATAGTAAACACATATTCTGAAAGATCCTCCAGGAGAGGCTGAGATCCCCAACAATCCACCCAGCAGTTTCTTCCTAGTTGATTCGTACTCTAGGACACAAGAGTATCACATGTTTGAGATCATCTATGGTCTCCACTCCACAGTTACAATATGAGAAAGCAACTCTCTCTTTTTGTCTGAAATGAGTGCATTGAGCATTATAGTTTTCAGTTCTGACTCTTGCATAGATTCTCCTTTGTTTAGGACAGGTTAAAAGAGAGAGAGAGAGAGATAGGGCTCATATCCCCATGAAATCTTTACTTTTTTATAAAACCCATGTAGCTTAAGCTTGGAGAGTTGAACATAGCAAGAATTTAAGTCAATAAGCCTCAATTTGACATCCTGCCTAATCTCCTCAAATGGTCTCATGTAAATTTTATATAAGAGGTAGCCCAATCCAGCCGACATTATTGTTTCCTTAATAAGTTGAATAAAGGGATGTACATATCCCATGCTGGCCAATTTGATGGCTTCCTGTATGCACATTCTGGGATATCTTTGTTGGGGCAAAAGAAAAAGTTTCAACAGAAAGAGAATCTGTCGTTCACAGATGAGAGAAGTCAAGGAACATTGTCCTAACTCCCAGGCAAGAATACAGCTTGGAGTTCCATTTGGCAACATTAAAATGTATCTATAGAGTTTATTCAGAATTGTTTCTAATTCTCTAACCTTAGTATAACCCCAGATTTTAGAGGCATGTAACATGCTTGTTCTCATTTTGGCATTAACAACTCTTAACACCCCTCTGACCGATGACTTCCCCATCTTCCTGTTAAATAATTTTAGGGCATTTACCAAAGATCCCATTTTATATTGAATAGCCTCCAAATGTTTGGCCCAAGATAGGCTATAGGCAAAATGGACACCTAAATAGTCATAATGCTTAACATTGTCTATATGGTTACCGTTTAGCCTAAAGCCTACCATATTCTTGGTTTGACAGCCAAACACTACAATGTTGGTCTTGCCGAGATTAACATTTAGTTTCCTTTGAGAACAGAGAAATTCAAAGTGAGACAATTTTCTTTTAAGACCTCGGACTGAAGTAGAGAGCAAGACTAAATCGTCTGCATATGCTAAACATTCAATCCTTTGATCATTAATTTTTGGAGCATGAAAATATGGGTTACCAAGCTGATCCAAGACTGTATTAATGTAGATGTTAAAGAGAGTGGGCGCCAAAATACATCCCTGTCTGACCCCCACATTTGTCTCAAATCTATCAGTTAGATGACCATACTGATTATACTGGACCCTTGCCCATGTATTTTCATAGTCTAATAATAACATCAAGAAGTGAGGTCTCCAACTTCAGATCCCTTAATGTAGCCCAAAGGATTTTTCTACTAATGCTATCGAAGGCCAAGGAGAAGTCCACAAAACTGCAATATAATCTGGAAATTCTCACTTTAGCATACTTCCAGATCAGGTGCTGAGCACATAACAGTGTTGTACTGTAGAATGGTAACCATTCTGTGTCTCATTCGATACTGAGTTCTCCTCAACCCACAACAGCAATCTGCCCAAAATTATCCTAGAGAACATATTCTGTGAAACATCTATCAAACTAATAGACCTATACATCATTGGGTCATTCAGATCCCCTTTTTAAAAATTGGGAAGATAACACTACCTGCCCAACTGGCAGTGCAAGAGTACCCCTGAACCAGGCCATTAAACAGCAAAAGAAGAAAAGGAATACACCAGTTGGGAAAAATCTTATAGAGATCACCTAGGACCCCATCTGGCCCTGGCACTTTATTTGCCTTAATCCCAATCAGTGCCATCTGGGTTTTGTCCTCTGTGATCAAGATAGGTCTTGGAAAAATGTCATCCTCCTGTATTTTGAAAGCATCAGGTGTCTCCTGCTCTTCATGAGAATAATACAGCTTGGAGAAATGAGATGTCCAAAGTTCAGGTGTAATATAGGCTTCAATCCTATTGGCATATCTATTATATCCCTGGGCAACAATATTCCAAAATCGCCTTCCATCCCTATCCAAAACAGCTTGCCTCAATTTTTCCCAAAGTCCCTGAATATGTTTATGTCTCTCCCATTTGAGAATTTTCCTATATTTTTGTCTTTCAGTCTTTAGCAATTTAAAATTTGCTGTAGACTTATTTCTTTTCTTCTTATGCTGTCTTAGTTTTCCTCCAAACTCTTTCTTTGCCTGTAGGCATACTGAATTAAACCAATACTTTTTATAAAGGGACCTAGGATGGTACATTGTTTTACATCTAGGTCCAAGTAAAGAATGAATACTTTCCCAGTTCTCCAAAATATTAAAGGCCTTACTTTTGTCCAGGACCAACTTGTGAATATCAGCTAAGACTCCTGTACTAAGAATGTCTTCGAAACTAGCCTGATGAATCGGCCCCATATAATCCTTTATGACTTCCAGACTCTCTTCCTGTTGTGCCTCACTCCTTAAAGTTCCAAAATGGCATCTGATATTTACAATGGCACAGTGTGCGGATTCCAATCTATTCATGACCTCTAACTTTTGGATCAGCTTTACTACTTCCAAATTCGTCCAAACCTGATCAGGGGTTGAACAGCCAGTAGGTCCTCTATACGTTAAGGATCCAACTAGATCTCCCTGAGTTCTCCCATTTGAAATACAGAAATTTCTACTGGCCATGCCCGCTAGCAATTCCCTACCTCTGAGGTTAGATTTTAGATCCTGAGCATATGAGCTATTTGGATTATAGATATTGTATGGATCATATCTGAATATACATCCTCCAAGAAACAAGAAGGAATTCTGGCATTAAAACCTCCCAAAATAATTCTAGGACAAGATATACCCTTATCTGACAATTCGTCAAGTGCCATTTTCAGATCCTGTACAAAAAGGTCAGCTGGATCAGTAGCTCTATTGCGAGGGGAAAAGTATATATTGCAGAGAATGATCTTCCCTTGTCCCTTGCTAATCATTAGAGCCAAAATACCCTCTGACTTAGTAGAAATGTTAGTGATCTGAAAATTTAGCAAAGTTTTGATAAAAAAGGAATTACCCCCTTTAAACCATGCAAACTTTTTATCTTTAGCTGCTGGCAGAGTAAAGACAGAATATCCAGCCAATTTGGGAGTTAAATTTTCTGTACACCATGTTTCTTGCAGTCCAATAATATCAAAATTATCCAGAAATCTCACTACTTCAGGGTCAATTATTTTAAGATGGATGCCCCCAATATTCCATGAAAGTATAGAAAGGGCATCCACATATCGATCCTAAGCTCCTTATCCAAATCTAGTGGGCATTTGGAGTTCATTTGTTTGATATTATCTACAGGCTGCATTTGTCAGGCTGAATCAACAACTGTCACCAAGAGTAGGTATTAGGTCAGTTAGGTTTCCGTAGTCAATCGGGGGTTATCTGCCTCTAACATTGATTCTGGACTAGCCTTAGTCTGTGCCAACCCAGAAAAGACTTTGCCCAAGTCTAAAGGGTTAACTAAATGTATTCCCTAACAATCCAGCTTGCAGCCAGAGAAAGCAAGCTGTTAGCTGTATGAGGATTTTTAAATGTAATTCAATCTGTGTTGTGGGCTCAGGATCTCCATATAACTTTATGGACTCTACCATATTTCTGGAGATATAAAATGCTAATGCTCTTTCCAAGAAGAGCAACAAATCTTCCCTAACTTTCTTATGAGAATCCTTAAGTGAAACCTTCCACCCAAACATAGTTATGGTCCTACTCAGACATACTTCTCTCTGCTTCAGTACATGATCCTCAATCACTCCCAAGATTTTTCTCTGTGCTATCATAGCTTTCTCACTCTGCACCTCCCTATGGAGAATCTCTTCTGGAGAAGGATAAGACTGTGTAGGAACCTCTATAAATGATAGCTTCATGTTTAGCTTGGAATGTAGCACATGCATCAATAAGTTTAGCCACCATGCTGTACTGCACGTTAGTCAAAGGAAAGTGGATCATGTCAATAAAGGATTTTAAAGATCCTCCCTATATTTTTTAGCAACTATAAATCTGAAGTCATTGTACTGGCTAACAACTTGCCTGGTCCACTGATGAAAATAAGTAGTCCTGATATTTGATAAGCCAAAATCAAAGCTGCAATGTGGCATTGCTGCAAAATCAAAAACGATGGGTCAGAAAGTTCACCGGCAGAAATCGGCTGTCCAGAGGGTCACATAACAGGCCAATGAACTGCAAAATTGCTGTTGTGCTTACTTCAGCTGTGCAATTAGCCAACAGACAGTTTCACCCAGGTACTGGCTTCTGATCTTTTTTATTTTTGCCCTAGCAATCTGTGCAGCTTCAACTGTTGCTAGACCACTTTTCTGAAACATCTTAAACAACTCTGCCAACTCCAAAAGTACATCATTTAATACTGTTATGGCAATGTGGTAATCAGGGTTGGACAGCTTCTTAAAGCAGTACTTAGCAATGAGATCTTTGATGGATGCATGCATAATTGTATGGGATGTCATTTACCCTAGGTATGGTTTACAATGACTATGTTGGGTATTGTCAAGCTCAGTGGGGGTTTTAAAAGGTATTTTTGCAATGTAGTGAGTGAGTCAGTGTGATATGAGAGAAGAGATGCATTTAGGAGACTGTATTTCTCTTCCGTTCTAGATCCATACTAAGCACATTCTGAATTTATGGAATTAAATGAAAAGGACATTTTTTGTGCTATTTCTTGCTGTCCACTTTAGAATTACTATCCCTGTGTAGCCAACACGGGCAACCTTTTACAAGCACTGATTCATTGAATCTCAAATGTGTATATAATGTGAGACTCCGTTTTAAAGAGAAGCACAATTTCAAGTCTCTAGACATATGTATTCAGTGTCTCATCCTGCTAATTGAGAAGGTTATACCCATCCCGGCTCCCAACAAATACATTAAAAAAATGACACAGAAAAAGACAGTAGGTTGCTTTGATGCTTTTATTGTAAACAAAAACTATGGTTTTCCCACTTTCTTGTACTGAAAAAAATGAACACACTTTCAACGGTGAGGGCTTTAAATCCATTATAAACACATTTTATAATGGATTTATATGTGAACAGTGCTTGGGAGAGGCAGATTACACTGAAGTTGTGCAACTTTAAAACTGAAATAACATAATATACATCTTATGTCAGAGAATCTCTTGCATTACTTTATTGGGGGGCATCTACCAAACAAATAAAACATGCCATTTCTGTGAACAGCAGGGGAATACTGTTTATTATCAAGTACTGTCTTACTGAAAAGAAATGTCAAGCTGGAAACATTGCGGTAACTGCAAAGCCAATTGGTTGGAATTTTGCCGATCGGTTCCTTTGTTCAATAAGTGGAGCGAAAGCGAGATGTCTGGTTTGTTAAGTGCTGGCTTGTTAAAGTTAATGGGTTATGGCCTCAGAGTGGGCATAAACTATTTCTTTCCCATTCACTTTCATGTCCTGCTGTCTGACTGATGACTGTTGTCACTACTTCATGAATGTGAGGATCCTGTCAGCAGCTGCTTTGTAGCGCTACTACTGAAGCAGTGTGCGGGTTATTTCTGACTGCTGTCGCGGGCACACAAGCGCACACCTTAGGGGAACATAGATACAGATATATCTCAGAAGCAACAAAATTAAGATCAGCATTCAATAATTAAAATTAACTATAGTAACTGACTATAGAGTGGACAGGGTTGGAAATAAGTTATCCATACATGGAGGTATGCATCCTTCATGTCCAGAGAACAAAGCCAGACCCCTCCCCCGTTTGCAGCAGAGGAGTCAGAGCCTGCAAGGAAACCATTTGAAACTTTTGTATTCTATGTATAGGTTGAAATCCTGAGATCTAACACAGGGCACAGATCCTGGTCCATTTTGGGACTAGGAAGTATCTGGAACATAACCTTTTGTTTCTCTCCTGAAGAGGAACTGGTTCTATGACAAAGTCTGAACTTCTTCCTTCAGAATGAACAAATGGTCCAGAGGATAAAAGAAGGAAGTGGAGGATAACCTGGAGGCAATTGTAACAGGTCCAGAGTGTATCCCCCCCCCACAATTCTCTCCAGAATCCACTGATCAGTAAGGATCTCCTACCATTGCTTCAGATGCAGGGAGATCCTAACCTCCACCACACTTACTCCGGGAGGTAACAGCTGAGGTGGAGGCAGAGATGGAAGAGAGACAGGTGGAACTGGGGTGGCAGGGCCACCAGAACAGATTCCTTTGGGTGCTTTTACATGGGCACCAGGGGGTAGGGGACCCAGAAGGGGCCCACTACTTCTACCACAGCCTTGCTGGTGGTTGGCACAATTACCTTAGGCAGCAGGATGATGAAAACAGCCCCAACCATGACCTCTAGTAGTAGTGGGATACAGGGACTTCACAGACCTTAGAGTCATTTTAGAAGGCTGAAGGCCATATAGGGCTTCTTCAATATCATAACCAAACAATTTTGACCCTCTAAAGTGAGCATTCAAAACTGTGCTGTATATCAGTGGCAAAACCAATAACTCTGAGCCAAGAATACTTTCCATGCAGATGCCAGAAGCTGCAACCCTGGCAGAATCATCAGACATTGTAAGTGACAGCAAATTTTAGCCAACCTCAGCACCAGCAGATAATGTCTTAAGTAAATCATTCTTGGCAAAGCCTGAGCAGCAGTACAAGCAGTTTTCCACAGGCTCCTCTCATATTTGATCATATGGGCCTGGTAGTTTGCAGTGAAAACTCAGTGATGCAGAGGTATAAGTATGTTTGCCCATTACATTCAGCCTCCTGATTCCTTATCAGGAGACAAGGTACTCATATGTCTAGGAGCGCTAGACCTACCATGAGCAGCCACGATGACCACTGAATCAGTTTCAGGTTGGTTAGTATAATAAGGCTTAGCAGATGGTGCAGGACACTGCTTATCAGCCTTTCTAGGAACTGCAGGCAGTGAGTTAAGTCTATGACATGCAGCAAAAGTAACATCCTCTAAAGCACAATATCTAAGTGGAATGATAATGGAGAGGGAGCAGGGCACTTCCAAAAATTTCATGAGATTCCATGTAGTGGAATCTTCCTGTTTCACATCAAAGCCCATGGCAGATTGCATTTGCTGAATCATGGCTTGGAAAGATGGGTCCTCAGAAGGAGACCTCAGGGTATAAACCACTGAGTACTCCATACAGGATGAGAGGGTAGAACTAGAGTAGGGGGACCCTCCACCTTCCACAAACTGTTCTTCACCCTTATAGTCCTCCTTTAAATCTGCCTCTACATCCATTTCATCAGGTTCGGACTGGGGTACAGAGGGCCTATCTGGAAAGTGGATACAGAGGCCCAACAGAAAATCAATAGGCAGGGCTCAGGGTGACACACTCATATCAGTATTCCACTTAAATCTGATATACTTTGCACCGTATTTGCATCTTACGCTTACGACAGTGTCCCAAATACCCCATTTCATTAGAAAAAAATTTAAAATGCAAACATTTTCAGAGTTTAGAAGGTGGCCAGGCACCCAACAGAGGAGGCCCTCCCAGAAAGTTCCAGGTATCCTGTTGGCCAGTCTAACTCTGCATTTCATCGTCATCATCAAGTGAGATGATGGGAGCCACAGAATGGACTGGTGACAGCAGCGGTGGCTGAAAGGCAGGAATTACAGATACCCAGTCAGCATATGGATGTACAGTATCTGTTAGCCTTTTATGCTTTGGACAGCCTTTTGGGTGCACGCAGATTTTCTACTGAGGGATTATGACATTTTTGGAATTTGACGTATACTAATACATGCATAGCATTTAATCATTTTAGCTTATGCCTGTCAGCAATATTGAACAGCAGCTAATAATAGCCATCTAATTAGTTCCTTTTTGATTTTATATTTTTTCTGTTTCTCTCCAAAACTGTTTCCCCATAAATTTATTATGCACAATTGTACTTTGTATGCCTGCGACTACTGCACACTGCACTTTTTATGTCACTTAAAATTTGGTATATAAAAACCTTATAGTATATTATAGAGTGCTGTTCTGCTCAAAAGTCTATGCCTAGAATAGGCTTACAGTGTATGGCAGAAAGTGATTCCGTATAAAAATCGATTAGTGGAATCACCTTGTTGTGCTGCAGTACTGACATAAAATTGTTGTTGTGCTGCACTAGCTATGTCACTTCTGCAGCACAACTTGGAATGTGCTCATGCATGCACAATGAAGCGGCTACGGTAGTGAGAGCAGACCAGGAAGTGTGCTGCGCTGTGAAGAATCGTGCCACAGACAGGTAGTTTTAAGTACTGGGGGATGTTTATTGGCAAACACGATCGAAAAAATGGTTGCCCATACACTACAAAGAATTGTGTATGAGCAACCATATACAAACAAGTCCGTTTTTCGATATTGTGGTTTCCATGGTTTCTTGTTACCATGGTAACTACTCAATCGAAAAACGGACTTGTTGTGTATGTCCTACACAGTCTTCTATGTCCACTCACAATAGTGATGTAAAATGTTACTGTGCTGCATTAGCTTTATGACTACTGTGGTACAACAAACTGAAATGTCCATGCATGGCTGCCTTACTCAAGCCACGGCTCTAATTGTTGACACAGGAAAACAGTGTCAGCAATTGTGAAAGCCACTTTTTTATCTTTAATTTAAAGAAAAGGAAAACAACAAAGTGAGAAACTTTCCAGGCAAGACAAGAAGTTTGAATTTCCTGTGCTTGGTGACTGTGGATCCAAAGGAGGAAGAGGTTGCAACTGCTTAAGGGTGAAGAGAACAGGACAACGGTCACCAGCTTGTCGTCATCAATTCCACTGTGAATGTCACTGAGCAAATTAATGGGAAAAAAAATTAAAATGACAGGCTCTCATAATATAAAGACAATGCATGGACAGCCATGCAAGACAGTCTTGAGCTGGCATCTTGAGGTTGCCAAGGCAATCTCTCGATGTCAACACAGACTTATTGTGCATGGCTGTCCACATCATCCTCTCAGTGATTCTAATGGGTGGGACTCACTGAGGAAGTGCTCTGTGTATGAAATCAGTGGGAGCTTTATTTGCCACAGTTGTTTCTTGGCCTAGAAGTGTTACTACTGCTTTGCAGAAATTACACATTGCTAAATAAATGGTTTTAGTAGCAGTTGGAGCTGGTCAGTGCTTTTCTTTTCTAGTTTTCCAGCCTCTGTATCTGCCTCTTTCCACTGGTAATCATCCGCACAACATCCAGCCCCATCCAATAGTTTAAATCTAAGTACCCTCACCGTTCTCCTGGCTAGTATCCCACTCCTTCTTGGCACAGATGCAGCCTCTCTTTGCTCCTGTAGCCCCTCTAGTTGGAATCGAAAGGCTTTCTACAGTGCTTTTAGAAGGCACTGATAATTTATTTTGTTGGCAACTCTGTGTTTTGTCTTTGACAGCACGTATTACATTCAAGTGAAATTGCTGTCACTACAGCAGCACGTTCATGAGTGCCTGAAGCAAACAGGGGTTCCTATGTCCTGAGGCCATCAAGGGACATAGAATCATAGAATTTGATGGCAGATAAGGACCACTTGGCCCACCCGTGCCTGTCCATTTCCTACCTAATGGATAAGCTGCAGATCCTAGTTAACCAACAGCCTACTTCTTCCTACCCCACCCCTAGAATTGCCTTTATGACTGTCCCATGCATTCTTGAATTCCATCACTGTTTTTGACTCCACAACCTCCTCCGGAAGGCTGTTCCATGCATCCACAACCCTCTCTGTGGAAAAATACTCTTACATTACCTCTGAGCCGCCCCCATCTTCGTACTTACCTTGTTCTTGCACACCTCTTTTCTGAAAGATGCTACCCTCTTGGACTTTGTTGATTCCTTGAGGTACTTGAAAGTTTCTATCATGTCCCCTCTCCTCCTTTCCTTGAGGCTATACATATTAAACTCCTTAAGTCTCCCTTCATATGTCTTCTGGTGCAGACCCTGCACCATTTCAGTTGCCCTCCTCTGGACTGCCTCCATCCTGTTTATGTCTTTGCGGAGACTGGGTCTCCAGAACTATACGCAGTACTCAGGATGGGGTCTCACCAGCTGTCTGTACAGAGGATAACAACTTCCTGTTTTCTACTGGTGATGCCTCTCCCTATGCATCCCAGTATCCCCCCAGCCCTCCTTACTGCCATCTCACATTGCTTGCCCACCTTTGGGTCATCTGATATGACTACCCCCAGGTCCCTTTCCATTTTTGTTGTTGTTAGTATCTCACCCCCCATTGTGTACTCTTCCCCTGGGCTTTTGTTTCCCAGGTGCATTACCTTGCACTTCTTAGCATTGAATCTATGCTGCCATATATTTGACCATTCCTCCAACTTTGCCGATTCCCTTCTCATCCTTTCAACACCACCTTGTGTATCAACTCTGTTGCAGATCTTTGTGTCATCTGCAAAGAGATATACTTTTCCTTCCAGTCCCTCTGCAATGTTGCTTATAAAGACACTGAAAGGAACGGTCCTAGTACTGAACCCTGCGGTACCCCACCAGTAACCCCCTTTCTTCTGAGTGGACTCTGTTTACTATTACCTTCTGTGTCCTGTTCTCCAGCCAATTCTTTACCCAGGCTACCATCTTGGGACCCACTCCAAGGCTGGCTAACTTGTATATCTATCTTTTGTGTGGGACTGTGTCAAATGCCTTGCTAAAGCCTAGGTAGGCCATGCCCACAGCCCAGCCCTGCTCTACTACTTTGGTCACCCGGTCAAAGAAATCTATTAGATTCGTCTGACATGACCTTCCTGCTGTGAATTCATGCTGCCTTGGGTCCTGTGCCCCACTGGCCCTCTAGGTACTCAACAATTCTTTCCTTCAAAAGTGATTCCATCATTTTCCCTATCATTAAGGTTAAACTAACAGGTCTGTAGTTTCCTGCGTCTGCCCTGCCCCCACTTTTGTGAAGTGGAATTGCATCTGCCCTCCTCCAGTCTTCAGGTACCACCCCATCCTCCCATGATTTGTTAAAGAGGGTAGTCCATGGTGTCACTAGTTCTACCCTTAGTTCTTCTAGCATTCTGGTATGAATTCTATCAGGCCCCATTGCTTTGTCCACCTTCAGTTTTAAGAGTTCTTTCAGAACCCTTTCTTCTGTGAATGGGCTGGTATCAACTCCTGTATCCAGAGTGTTTCTATTGTTTGGTTTAGGTACCTCCCCCTCTTCATTTGTGAATACTGAGCAAAATATTTGTTTAGTATCTCTGCCTTTTCATAGTCACCCTCTGCCCACCCCTCCCTTTATTAAGCCTCACTATCCTCCCTTGGTCTTCCTTTGCTCCCTGATGTACCTATAAAAGGTTTCATCCTTCTTAACTGAGTTGGCTATCTTTTCCTCGGTTTGGGCCTTTGCTGTTCTGACTGACTTCCAGCTTCCTTTGCTTTAACGGATACAATTCTCTGCCCTGCTCCTTCTGTGATTCCTTGTACTTTCTGAATGCTTTTTCTCTCAAACCTTCCTGCCACCTCCTTTGAAGAGAACAGTGTAGTGCTGAATTCACAACTGTCTTTGGCAGCACTGGTAAACTGTGTTACGCCAATAATCAACCAGTAGCTCTGTGACACTAGCAAATATTTATTTCATTAAAATTGTTTTATGGCCAGCCCATCGGCGCAGCGGTTGGATTCCCGCTTGCGATGCAGGCGACCCGGGTTTGGGAACGGACTCAGGTCATTGGAGGGCCAGCTGGGGGAGAAGGTTGGAACATCCACAGACAGCTCACCTTCTCTGGGGGGAGGGTGGGGATGTGAGCCAGGCACCTGCTGGCCCCTGGTGGAGGCCTGGAGCAAAGCTGGGCATCAGGGCTCTAACAGCTGGGGGAGTGACAGACGTCGGCGTTCGCCTTGACGTCACGTGGCACATCACTCTCCAGGGGAGAAAACCCAGGAAAAACAGCTCCCTGGCTAAGCCAGATGATGGTCTCTGCCCCCCTGCTGCCACCAGGCTTCACGACTGCCCGCCTCAGCAACACCTGGAGCCGATTGCCCCAATGCACTGGACGACCCCCACTGGTGCCTTCCCTCTCAGAGGAGGGGGACCCACCCGGCAAAGGGAAATACCAGGCTACCTCCAGGGGGTAGCGATATGAGGCAGGGTTGGCGTCGGAGATGGCGGGCAGATGGAAGGATCTCAGGGGGGCCTGAAAGAGGAGCTGGCCAGGGGAGCAGAGTAGGGAGGGAAAAAAATTGTTTTATGTTTAAGATGTACTGTACTTGCGTTAGCCTGTCATCTCTAACCAGTACTTGATCAGACTGATGAACTACTCCTTTTTCATACACATTAACTCACAGTCCTTTGCTGCATCAAGCTTCACCACTACCATCCAGTGGTGGAGCAATGTACCAAAAAGTGGGGGATCAGAATTGCATAGAACACCTTAGCCCTTCTTGAATGTACTTCAGTTAACCTACCTATCTTTTTATAATCATGAATAATCCAGACATTTTGATGAATAATCCATGATTTATTAACGGAAATGCATGGGTTATTCATGACAATCAAAACAAAACAGACTCAGGAATTGTAGCTCTTGAAGAGGTTGGAGAGGAGAAAGAGCCAAAAATAAGTCATGCAACAGCAAAATAAAATGTTTCATATTGTTTGTCCAAAAAGTGTAATGTTGGTTGCCTGGATTTTCAGTGTCTGTTAAGTAACAAAAGGTTTACAAGCAGCCTCCCTGCTGTCACTGGAAAAATCCCATCAGCCTCATTTTATTGCTGCTCCACTGACTGAAATGTGTGTGTGGGTGTGTTTTGGGGGGCAAAATTCACTGTGTGTGATCCTTCAGCTACAAAAGTGAGGGGTCTTTTGATCTCTCTGACTCCGCCACCTATGCCACCACCCCGTATTTCATGACAAAACAGATGTACAGCAGTAAGAGTGTTAAATACCTTTAAGAATGGTTAAGCAGCTGCCTGGTGGCCGAGTGGGCAGCGTGATGCATTCAAACACTGATGACCCAGGTTTGGGAGTGGCAGTAGCCTGGGGGGGCTGAGGAGGTGGCACTTCCAGCCATGGAGTGACAGGCGCCAAGTTTCTGCCATCCTAACGTCCCCCTGCAGTGGGTCAGGAACTTAGCTCCTCTGCAGGGACACAGCCAGCAACCTGGTTGAAAATGGACAGGGACAGGAAGAAAACCAGAAACTTGAAAATGTGCAGTGGACGCCATTAATGATGTTGCGGTAACTCTGGATCCCGTTATGTGGATCCCTGCTGGAGTAACAGAGGGGGTAGCAAATATGATTGGAGGGCTGGATCTGGCCTAAAGCAGGTAAGTGGCAGCAACTGGGGGCAAAAGCTTTGTAGCAAAAAAAAAAAAATAAGAATAGTTCAGAACTGGATGCAGCCTTCAAAGTAAAATATTGTATACTAAAAGACACTTAAAATAGTTTTTGAATGGTTTTGTACTTGCCTTTGAGGGAGTCTATAAAAACAGAAACATCCACTGTGACAATAAAGCACTGGAGATAGAAGACCATGAAGCTGGTGAAACACAGGATTAGAAAAACATGTGGTGCAGTTTTCATGCCCACAAAATGCTGTCACTCCTTCTTAAACTGAAATAACAGAGTGTGTGTGTGTGTGTGTGTGTGTGTGTGGATGAGGAAATCAGAGGAGCTCAGCTGGATTAGAAAAAAAAAACATAATGCTGTTCAAAGATCTACAGAAGCTGGTCTCTTGACTGCACTCACGAATCTTTACCTGTCTGACAATCCTAATCAAACAGTTGCAATATCCCTTTCATTATACGTTTATAAAATACTCACTCCTCTCATTATGAACATTTATCATCTGTCAGAAGTTGCTTTACATGAACAAGTAACTGTCTGAAAGGGCGAGTTCACTGGCAGTCTAACTAAAACTACTGATTGATGGCTGGACCCTTCAGCTATCCAGCTGCGTGACTAAGCAGCGGACTATTTACCAACTAAAAGTGAGTACTAAAAGAAATAGAGTAAGAGTGTTTTTTGCTAAAGCATTTTTGTATGGGATGCCCCCATGCTTGTGATTTGAGCTCTACGCTTCACAAACCCACACATCCCCAATATTTCAAAGCAAAGCTCTAGTTTCCAATATTGTTATTGCTACAACATTTGTGGGACTACAGACAGAAAAAGGAAATGGCTCAGAAAAGACATGAAAAGTGCAGAAAGAAAAGTGTAAGTACTCAAACCACATGAAAAATGAAAAACAGAATGGTGATGGTATGTATTACAGGGTTTTATTTAACTGTAAAAATTCATTAGTTTTGCTCATAGAAGTTCTAAAACACAGCAAAATGCATAGCATTTGCCTCACTGTGTTTAATAAACATAACACTTCTAGAAAACCTATATAAATGCTGTCTGTACAGTTAGTATTGTCCCAAGAAAAAACTGCTAATCGATTATTCAAAACCCTGGTATTATGCCAGTGCTGTGAGAAAATGGAGCCATCCAAACACTGAAATATATTCACAACATGCTAATCAGAAATGTTCACTTGAACTGGCCTGCCGGAGCACTGGTAGCACTATTGCTTGTGATGCCAGCAACTCAGTTTCCAGTAGCAAGCCAGGGTGGCTGGAGGGCGGCCAGGGGAGAAGGATTGAGCACCCGATGGGTCGTTCTGCTTCTCTGGGGAGGGTGGGCTGTGGTCTCACTGCTATACTGCCATCAGGGTGACTACAAGTGGTGGTGTAGCTGGGACGCAGTAATTCAGGAGGGCAGATGTCGGCCGAGGACCGGAGCAAAGGCACATTTATGTGTGCCTCTGTCTTATCGGTCCTCTCAGAGTATCGGCATCTGCAAGGGGCGGGACCAGAAAAAGGAAAAAGCCCTCATCCATGCCAGGAGACGAGCCCCGCGCCAATGACCGGGGTCTGCAGCTCCAGGTGTCCACTCCTTCTGAGGTCTCGGGTGGGTAAGGGGAGACCTCCTCCGCCCCACCCAGGGGGTTATCCGGGGATGGATGGTTCACTTGGGAGAGGGGCACTTAAGGGAGCAAGGTGTCTTCCGGTTCCTCCTGGTGTAACTGTGCGGTGCACTGGGGACCCCCGAGGGAAGGGGAGGACGTGCCGAAAGTAGGAGAATAAATAGTAAAAGAAAAAAAAGGTTCATTTGGGGCAAATTTATGCAGAAACTACAGTATGATTACAGTTAACAAATACTATTGTAATGCAGACCAAAAAGTACACTTTTAACTTTATGGTACTTTATCTAAAAGTACAGTATCCTTCTCTCCAAGTGTATAAAACCCATGCTGAAACTAATTCTAGATCTGTTCTAGAAACAATCAGTACAACAGAGAACCAAGAAGAACACACATGGTTTAATGACTGATGGCTGGTCTGACTGCACTTACTGTACAGTATCTCATTAGTGGTCCAAACATAGTCATAAGAAGACCAATGTATTTAGATTGTAGTACATACATATATTAAAATACCTCATTATTAAATGCAGTAGACACTAGCCTGAAGGCTGTTTTCCAGTGAAGTTATCATATAAAAGCAGACACTTAACGTGTTTACAAAGAGATTTTTATAAACGAGCATTATCACCGGAAGTAAAAAACTATACAAGTGACTAATTACATTAGATTTATGTAGAAATGTACACAGAAGCTGACGGCAGATAAGGGTCACATAGCCCATCCAGTCTGCTCTTTTTGTTGCATTGCTTACACTGCAGACCCCTCCAGGTCTACAACACTTTCTCTGGGACCCCATTACCTCTTCATTATAATTCCCTTGTGCTTATCCCAGGCTTTTTGAATATCACCACTATTTTTGCCCCAATACCTCAGCTGGAAGATTGTTGCAGACATCCACCACCCTTTCTGTGAAGAAGTAGTTCCTCATCTCTCTAAACTTATGCCCCCCAGCTTTATATCATGGCCTCTTGTTCTGGAGCACCTTTCATCTGAAAAATACGTCCCACTTTACTTTATTCACCCTCATGAGGTATTTAAAGGTCTTGATCATAGCCCCTCTCCTCTCTCTCTTCCAGAGTGCATGTTTAGTGACTTTAGCCTCACCTCTTAGGATATCTGATGTAGACCCTGTACCATTCTGGTAGCCTTCCTTTGGATAGCCTCTATTCTGTCTATGTCCTTCCTGAGATGTGGCCTCCAAACCGACACAGTACTCCAGGTGGGGTCTTACTAAAGAATTACAGTACATAGTGGCAACACCACTTCCCTCTTCCAGCTGGTATTACCCTTACCTATACATCCCAATAGCTCTCCTGATCACTTTGTCGCATTGTCTGGCCACCTTCAGGTCATCTGATATGATTACCCCAGGTCTCTTTCCTGCTTGGTCACTGCTAGCATCTCTCCCCCCCATTTTGTACTGCACCTCTAGGTTTCTGTGACTCCAAGTACAGTAATTTTCACCATTTTCTTTTGCAGTAAACCTTAGCTGCCAAACTTCTGACCACTCCTCCAGTAATTTCAAGTCTCTTTCCATCCTTTGCACCCCCTCCAAAGTGTCCACCCTGTTGCAGATCTTGGTGTCATCTGCAAAGAGGCAGACTTTTCCTTGCAGTTCCTTTGCTCTGTCACTAATGAAGACATTAAACAGGACTGGCCCCTCTGGTACCCTGCTGGTGACTCTCCCCTCTTTAGATTGAACTCCATTTACCACCATCCTCTGCCTCCTATCCCCTAACCAATTTCCTACCCAAGTTACCACCTAATTGCCCACCCCATGCTAACCAACTTAACAGCCTCCTATGTGGAACAGTGTCAAAGACCGTGCTGAAGTCTAAGTAGGCCATGTCCACCCCCCAATCCAACACTCTGGTTACCCAGTCAAAAAATTCTATCAGATTTGTTTGGCATGACCTCCCCTCTGTAAAGCCATGCTGCCTCGGGTCTTGCAGTCCACTGGATTCCAGGTGTTCTACCAGTCTTTCCTTTAATAATGTTTCTATCAATTTCCCTACTACAGAAGTCAGGCCTGTAATTTCCTGCCTCCTCCTTGCTACCACTTTTGTGAAGTGGAACTACATCTGCCCTACTCCAGTCTTCCGGGACCATGCCAGTCTCCAGTGAAATGGAAATTACGTACATACTGTAATTCTTGATCTTCTTGGATGGGTCTTCACCGTTTATTCACAATCCTGGGTTCTAGCCAGAGGCACCAGGACCCTGCAGGAGCCAAAGTCTTCAAGAAGACCAGTGTTGTTGTAGAACCATGCATGTGTGGCACCATGAGCTCAGCTCGCGCCTGTATAGGCTACCTTGACGTGGACCTCCAACTGCCTCAGTACCTTTTTACTGAGGAGGTGCAGCATAAATAAAAACTAGATAAACACCTAACCAAGGCATAAGATAGCCCTGTTTGACCCATATAAGAGAGTCAATAAACAATGTCTTCACAGCCCAAACAAGCGAAGAGTGAAGACCGGGAACAGAATGAGTGAGCCCGGGATGGTGGGTGGGTGATAAATGGTGAAGACCCATCCAAGAAGATAAAGAATTACGGCAGGTATGTAATTTCCATATCTTCCTGGACTTAGGTCTTCACCATTTATGAACATTTCTGGTTAAAGTACTCAAGTTAAACCCATCCCTCTAGCAGGGCAGGAGGAGACAGAGCTCCTCAGGACAGAATCCTATTAAGAATTGTCCTGCCAAAGAAGCATGCTGTCTGGCATGGACATCTAGAGCGTAGTGTTTGACAAAGGTGTGCACTGAGCTCCAAGTCACCGCTTAGCAAATCTCAGTAAGGGGAACTGAGCGTATCTCCACCAGGGATGCAGCAACCGCTCTAGTTAAGTGGGCATGAACCTGGCCTTCCAAAACTTGACCTGTGCTATAGAGTAACAATGGTGAAGGCATGCCACTACTCATGCAGAAATACATCTGATGGATACTGGCTGACCCAGTCAGGCTGCATTAAAAGACACAAAGAGTTGCTTCATTTTACGGATGTCCCCAATTCTATCTATGTAGAATCGCAGGGCTCTCTTGACATCCAGAGAATGAAGGCTGTGTTCCCCTTCATTCTGGAAGTTAGCGAAGTAAGTAGGCAAAACCAAGGGCTGGTTGAGGTGAAACTCCAAAACAACCATGGGTAGGAACTTAGGGTGAGTATGGAGAACCACTTTGTCTTTGTGAAAGACAGTGTACGGAGGGTCTGCGACTAGGGCATGTATCTCAGAGACCCTGCAAGCCAAAGTGATGTCCACCAAAAAGGTGGTTTTCCAGGTCAGGAACTTCAACTCATACATAGCTAGAGGCTCAAAGGGCCTGAGAGTGAGCATATCCAGTATGAGATTAATATCCCAGGTGGCCACCAGCTCACTAACCAGAAGCCTTGTATATAAAATGCCTTTGAGGAATCTCTTGAACAAAGGCAATTGAGCCAGAGACATATTATGGACTTGCTAGTGATAGGCAGAAAGCACACATAGGTGTACCTTAACCGCAGAATACTGCATCTGAAAGGTCTAACAGGTATTTCAACACTTTATTCAGTGGGCATCGGAAAGGCTCCAGAGGGATCTTAGCACACCAAATCGAGAAACGCTTCCATTTAGTGGTATAAGTCTTCCTGGTGGAGGGTTATACACCACTAAGAGAATCTGTGAGATTCTCTGGAAAACCTTGAACCGTCCCACTTCTATCTCCTCGGGAGCAAAGTATGGAGATGAAGGAAGTGCAGATTGGGATGAACCAGGGATCCCTGTGTCAGGAGGTCCATCCGTAGAGGTAGTTGCCTCAGAGAAGTCTCTGACAACTTGTTGATTAATGGAAACCAGATCTGTCAAGGCCAGTATGGTGCAATCAGAATCATCTTGCCCCCTTGTGCCTCTAGTTTGAGCAGCACCCTCTGAACTAGGGGTGGTGGGGGAAATGCGTACAGAAAGCGTCTTGTCCACCGCAGTCTGAATGCATCCTGACAGAAAATGTCAGGTTCTGGATTTCTGGAGCAGAATAGAGGTAGTTTTGCATTGAGTGGGAATGCAAAAAGGTCCACGTCTGGATGTCCCCACTCGTCAAAGAGTGATTGCACGACGTCTTGTGCAAGAGACCACTCATGAGGGTTCACCTCTGTTCTGCTGAGGTGATCCACCAGATTGTTCTGAACTCTCGGCAGGCAAACCTCCTGAATCAGAGCACTGTGGTCGAGGCACCACTCCCATACCTTCATGGTTTCTCTGCACAAGGAGTGGGAATGGGCTCCTCCCTGTTTGTTGATGTAATACATCACAGCCTTGTTGTCCATCTAAAGAAGAATTACTTTGCGACAGAGAACATCATTTAGGGCTCGAACAGCGTACAGGACCACTCTTTTCTCCAGAACACTGATCTGAAGGTGGGACTCATCCTGGTTCCACACTCCCTGAGTATGGAACTCCTGGCAGTGAGCCCTCAACCATTCAGAGATGCATCCATGGTAACAGTAATCTGAGGCTCTGGAGCAGCAAAGGGCAAACTTTGCTGAAGGTTGTCCTCCTGAGTCCACCAAGCAAGTGACCTCCTCAGAGATTTCGTAACTTTGATGGGGTAAGATTGCGGGTGTGTAATTGGAGACCACTGTGCACTGAACATCCACTGGGTGGTTCTCATGTGCAATTGAGCCACAGGAACAGTGAAAATGGATGAGGCCATGAGACCCAGCATCCATTGCATGGAGTGAGCTCTCGCAGGGTTATTTTCCCTGATGAAGTGAGTCATCTGGAGATTGTCAGCTCTACTGTCCTCCTGAAGGAAGGCTCTCACCCTGGAAGAATCAAGGAGAGCCCCTATGAAGAGAAGCTGCTGAGATGCTTGAAGCTGTGACTTCTCCAGGTTCAGAAGATCCCCCATGGAGGTTAAGAACTGAGATGCAGTGGAGACAGCCTCCTGTGTTTCTTGACTTGATGGGCTTGCTATTAGCCAATCATCTAGGTAGGGAAAGACTTGAATGCCGAGCCTGGAGATGAGCAGCAAGGACTACGAAACACTTTGTAAAGACTTGAGGCTCTGAGGAGAGCCCAAATGGCAGGACTCTGAACTGATAGTGTTGACTCAAGGCCACAAAGCGGAGGTACCTGCAGTCGCTTGGGTGTACTGGAATGTGCTGGTAGGCATCCTGCATATCCAGGGATGACAGCCAATCATACTGATGAAGAAGTAGAAGTAGTGTTCCCAGGGAGACCATCTTGAACTTATCCCTGAATAAGAACTTGTTCACCTTTCTGAGGTCGAGACTAGGGTGCATGCTGCTTGTCTTCTTTGGAACCAGAAAGTAATTGGAATAAGAACCCATGTTCCTTTCTGCCCAAGGAACCTCTTCTACTGCCCTGTTTCTGAGAAGGCCCTGTATCTGTAGGGTGAGAAGGTCTGACTGAGTGGTGGACAGGCTGTGCTGTCGCTTTGGTGGGAGATCCAGCAGAATCTCCACAAAATACAGGAATAACCCTCCTGAACAGTCTGGAGTACCCATTTGTCCGAGGTGATGAGTTTCCACTGATCATAGAACTGAGTCAGTTGACCTCCCACCACCCTGAGATGTCCCCCTCGGGCAGTTGAGGTGGGACTGGGGCTGGATTTTCAGAGGGTGGCACTGGGTGCTTTTGGGCCCTGTGCTTTGCGCTGCATTTTCTTTTGTGGCTGAGGAGTCTGGTTTTTGTTAAAGGCTCCCTGGCCTCTACCTCGAAAGGACTGCCTCTCATAAAACTTTTGATGGTTCCTGCCCCTTTGTGGGGCAGAAGGAGCTGGCCTGGCAGTTTTAATGGCAGTCCTGGTCTTCTGAGCAGCCTCTAGTGCTTGCTCCACTCGAGGGTCGAACAGATAAGAACCATCAAACAGGGCATTCATGACCTGCTGTTGCACATCAGGAGAAAAACCTGAATGTTCTGAGCCAAGAGTGCTGCCTGATACATATCTCAGCAGTGACAGCTCTAGCAGCAGTGTTATAGGCATCCATAGGAGCTTTCAGCTGATGGCTGTTGGATTCTATGCCCCTCATAATAGTCTGAAGAAGCTCCATGGTAGAGTCAGATTCTGGGAGATTCTCAACCAGAGACTTAAGGGTGTTCCAAAGCACATATTCATATTGAGACAAGCGTCCCTGATGACTGGCAATACGCATGCCCAGAGTAGCAGCTGTGAAAGCCCGATTTTCCAAGGTATCAATTTTGCAAGACTCCTTATTGATGGGGTGAGACGAAGCCTCCCAAGGAAGAACAGCCTTGTTGTTCTCTGCAAGGACCACCAAAGCATCTGCAATGGGTTGAGCCGCTAAAAAAGGTCTGTCCTTGGGGGGGGGTATACTTCTTGTCTATGGGCTTGGCCACTGAAGGGATCAGAGCCGGCCTCTCCCACACCGCCTGAGACAAGGTCTCAAAAGGAGGGGGGGGGGCAGGGGACATAAGGCTCATGGAGACATTAGGAATATGAAGGAACTCCAGGTGCAACAGCCTACCTGGATCACTGAAATCTGTAGGGCCAGGAGTTGTCCCGTGTTCTTGAGGAAAGACTGGAAAGAAAGATCTTCAACTGCTGTCTCACCTAAGATGGAAGACTTCTCACCAAGGCTCGAGCCATCCTCATCGTTGCCAGACAAGATAAGGTCAGGATCCGACTCGTCGTTCTCCACCTCAACCCCAGAGAAATCAGGCACTGAGAGGCCCTAAGGAAGACCTGCTTGAGGGTTGAAGTGCAGGGCTGTTGTGATTCTAAAACTTGCCAAAATAAACTTGCACTAGATCACTTTGAAAAGGGAGTTTGTGTGCAGATTTTTTCTCAAGTATTTATTAAGCTGGCTGCTTTATTTCCTGCACCGCCACACGTCTAGTGCACACCTTTTTGTTTGTCTTTGCTGTGAACTGAGAGGCTAAAGCCTGGCTTGGGTCAGGGGTAGACTGAAGACACCAGCAACGGTGTTAATGATCTCAATGCCACGCGTGGCACTGGAGGAGCAGGCAGTGCTGGTGGCACTGGGAGACCCAGCACCGCATGCAGCACTGCAGGCCCTAGCACTGCACGCAGCACCTGGGGTGTTGCCAGACACGGAACCGGAGTCTGAGAACTACCACCAGACCTAGAAAAAGAAGTGGAGGGAAGTCATACCTGTACCAGCCCCTGTGAGGAGTCACAATGAGAGGGAATGGCATGTGGGATAGGCATCAATGGCATCAGTGCTGGCGTGGTGGGAGTGCCTGCTACCAGCACCAAATGCACGTGAAGTCCTGAATGACCCACCCACAGCCCAGAGGCACCTAGGCCCAAAGGTCCCGGAGCCAGCTCCACTGGAAGAGGCACCTGAGACATGCACTGAACCCACTGCTCCATAAGAGCGACCCAATGACGAAACTGCTCACCGGAAACCCCACAAGAAAACAGAGAGGGGCTCCGGTGTTGAGAGCCCCGGTCGCTAAGGGCAGAGGCCACTGGGGACCCAGAAGGGGCTGAGGTGGGCCTGCCACTCTCCACAACTGAAGACTCCTTTGCAGACGTACCATAGGGTGACCTTGAGCGGTACCATCCCTTCTTCCTCTGTTGGGAAGAAGCGCTCAGTGTACAGCGGTGCCAGATCCCCGTTCGAGACCGGGAACAGGCCCACTTCTTTTTATGCTTATGAGAGGACTGCCCTCCCTCTTGAGGACTGGACTACCAATGGTCGGACCCCCCCCTCCAAAATGGGCAGCGGACTGGGCACAGCCCCACTGACACAGCTTTCCAGCAAAGTCTCCCTACCGTCACCAAGACCATCCATAGTTGACTCTGTCGATGGTAGGGCTGTGAGAAAACTGTTCTTTTTTTAAATAACAATGACTAAACTAACTGAACGACTAAATGCTGCTGTCATATAGATGTGAAGAATTCACTCCCGGTGGGCAAGCATCATCGTCACTGAAGCTCACCCAATGGTGGGAAAAAGGGAACTGAGATGGTTGGAGGATCGGCGCCGAGGTAGCCTACACAGGTATAAGATGATCTTGCGGTGCCATGCATATGCGGTCTTACCACAGTGCCAGCCCACTTGAAGATTTTGGCTCCATGAGCTCCTAGTGCCTCCGTCTATAACCCAGAAGTGTGAATAAATGGTGAAGACCTAAGTCCAGGAAGATCTGTTAAACAAGTCTGTTGAGGGTGCAGCTAGCACCTCCCTGAGTTCCTTTAACACTCTTGGATGCACCCTATCTGGCCCCATGACTTTGTCCACCATCAGATTACAGAGTGCTTTCCTGACCCTCCTCAGAAAAGCCACTATAGTCCCTCACCCCCATCATCTTGGTGCTTATTTGTGGTCCTTCCCCATCCCTCTCAACTGTGAACACTGAGCGGAAGTATTTGTTTAAGATGTCTGCCTTTCCTTGGGCCTCCTCAGTATAGCCCCTTGCTTTCTTTATTAACCATGCAATCCCCTTGGTCTTCCTTTTCTTGCTGATATACCTGAAAAATGTCTTGTCCCCTCGATATTGTCTCGGCTATTCTTTCCTTAGCTTGCATTTTTGTGCTTCTTACTGCCTTGCCTGCCTCCTCCATTTATCCCCAAGATACACTACTCTGTCCTCCTCTCGCTGGGTCTCCTTATACCTTTGAATGCCACTGTTTTGCTCTTATCTTTTCTGCCACTTCTGTCGAGAACCATAATGGTCTTCACCTCCTTCTGCTTTCGCTTATTTGCCTGATATACCAGTCAATTACAGGTACAAGTTGGGCCTTATAGGAATGATGTTCCTCCTCTAAACTGCACACGTGGTTTAGCGTGCTTGCTATGGGAGCTCTGTTTATATTGCCTCAATCTGTGACAGAAGAAACAGTTGTTTTTTTTTGCAAATTCTAAATGTCTCTTATGCCTGAACTTTGATACTGCAAGAAAACTGCATGCACATGACTGGATAATACAATAAATTATAATCGGGGTCTGTCACAGAAGCAAAGGCAAGCAAACAAGATAAATGTAACTGTAATACTGGTATTCTGTGTGTGTACACTATGATGCAGCAAAATAATACTAGCCCTAAATTATTATATTCACATATGATCAATTACTGCTTGCCAGCATTTCTCATTTTAACGGTTTTCCCCAAGTAGCTGAAAAGTACTTTTAATGCACACTGGCCAGAAAATGCCTCATGGATTTTTGTGACCGAGGAGTGTAAACAAAGTGAGCGATATGGAGGATAAGTTGTCACAGCAAAACAGTATTGTGGTCAAATGCTATCTAACATATTTTTCAATACTTTCCTTCATAGTCTGTGATTAATATGTTGCTGTAAATCTGGCTGTGTTGTCAGTAACTGCAAACAGCAAGTGGGAATATTTTATGGGATTGGCTAAGAATGGTTAAGCAAGATGCAAGTCGTTTAATAACTAATGTCCAATTAGAATACTTGGTTTGACTTATACAAGTATAGTTGGAAGAGTTATCAGATTTCCCAAACTCCCAGCACAGATTTTTTGGTAGAAGGAACATTCTTACTTGTGTAGTGCACTGGAATACAGTAAAAGGTTATGAGATGTGCACTAGAGCTGAATGTCTGCTAAGCCACCCACTTAATTGTAACATTGATTTAAACTGTTTTAAATTACTGAAATATATAATGATGGTTCTTTAATGATGATACATGTGCGTGGAGCCAAAGAAAGCTTGGAGCAGCATCCAAAAGATGAGCTAAGATCCAGCTTAAGTGACAGCAAACATGTGGCTGTTTACTGGGGATGGTGCGGCTCAGTTTGCAGATGTTTGAGGTTTCCAGAATGTTCCAGAGGAATGCATTCGTTATATATAGATTAACAGTGCTTTGTGTAGGCTTGCACAGCTCCCGAAGGTGGTAGGCCAAATGACAAAGGGGCCCTCTGGTGCACTGCAGGGTCTAAAGACGACTGTGGTCAGAATATATTCTGATGGCCTCACATTGTACATCAATAAATTAATATTGCATGGCTGTCATTTCAAAGCCTTCTGAATACGGTGAGCCATTATTGAACCCATTAGAGCACAGATGGTACAAACTATATGCAGATATTCAAGCTCACATTTTTGTATTATAGCTGCTTTTTTGCTGTTCGACTGTAATGAATTGTCTCATAATCTATTCCATCTTCTTGCCATTAGCGGGTTTTGAATGTTCACAAATATGAGCAGAGAACTCATTTTCCAGAGCTTTAATCACACAAAGAGGGGATGCCTAATTCACTAAATGAAATGGGCTGTGATCACTGAAGCAGGGATTTAATATATCACGGCAAATTAGGTAGATTTTAATAAATTACTTATCTCGCTGAATACTTTACATATGCTTATGAAGGAACACAGACTGTTTGCAAACATTGAAAACTGACTGCCCATAAACGCTTTTTTGAAGAAAATGACAAATAAAGAAATGTAAATTAGGAAATGAAATGTATTGTACTTCAGAATCTCTTGAGACAGTCTTTCTAAAGCTCGATTTCTAGCTGTTAACTATTAATGAATAAATCCTGTAGGGCTATTTTGCTGTTATTTATTTTATTAAAGTTGTTTCCCAGGATTCAAAACCCACGTTTGTAAAAAGCTGATGTTTCTAGATAATGTGGCAGCCATCTAACTTTGCTTTTTTTTTTAGACCAAGTGAAAAAGGTCTACTGTACATAAGTATCAAAAAGCAAGACCAGAATAGTCTGAATAGTAATTTCTGTGCACAAACCCTCTCTTTATATTTAATTGATAGAAACTGCATGCATCAAAGCAAATGCATGCTGAAATTTAATGTGCATAAAATGGACATTAGCATTTTAAAGAGGGAGATTAACACATTAATCCAGGCAATTTTCATATACTGCTTCTAATAAAAATCTTCACAGTGTAAAACTCTTAATGAGGCTAATCACGGGCATTCCATTTAGTAGAGTGATTAGGGATAACATAAAACTTTATTTTTTAATCAGTTCTCTACAGCTTCAGCTTAAGCTGATCTTCAAAAAAGGTAATAAAATTAAATAGCTGACTTGCATACATATTAAAATATGTGTAAAAAAATCAAATGCAATGCAAACACCACTCATCATTCAACTGTACAGGACCTATATTAATTATTTACAAGATTTTGTCCAGAGGTAGAGAATTTTGTGGCCTCAGGGAAAATGAGAAAAAAAAAATCACAGTTCAAAATGTACACTATCCTTTTAATTTAAACATCTGAGTATAAACTTTGTAGTCAAACAGGATACGCATGGCACTGTAGTTATATATAGCAAATGTTTTTAAGTTATTACATATAAAAGTCAATAATGGGCAAAAACATTCTCTTCTTCTAATAACCCTTTTCACTGGCATTCCTCATAGACTGAGCGCAGTGCCTCAAGAGCCTCCACGGTTACTTTTAGTTTCCCAATCACTTCACCACCATCTTGGGCATCCAAAACTAGAGGAAAAAGAAAAGGCAATACCTTCATTTTATTTAGGTTCCGTCAGAAATTGCACTTACGATCATGTTGCTTTGTAATCGAAGAGGTAAGCATCTTTTTTAAGTACTCTCAGGTTTGCTATATTTGTAGATGGAAAATCAAAAGCTATGCTATTAAATAAAAAGCAACATACCGCATATAATTTTTAGTTGAGAGGATGAGTGCAGAAGAGAATAAGGGCTTGATTCACTTTGTGCGTTGCCAATCCATGCAGCACAACAGTGGCATGCCCTAATCCCCGCTGCCCCTCTACTCCCTTGCACAGCTTTTCAAGGGTTGGGGGCAACAGAATTCTAATCAGAAGCCTGCTCTGGCCACCTCGTCGATCCCCTGCAACTCACCTGTAAGGGATAATAGAATACAACAGTTCATGGGGCGGGTAGTGCTGGTGGTGGTGAAAACTACTGCATCCCTGAGGGACTCAAAATATTTTACTGATCAAACAAAAGGTAGGGAATGCCAGTCCAATGCCCATGAGCTCTCCATGGCAAAGATGTGATCATCAGATAGCAGTTGTGAGAGGTGCCCCATCAGAAAAAAATGCTGTGGCAGTGGGTGCACAAGTGTTTATGGTGGGGTCCCCCCTCCCCCACTGTAGGAATGCAACCCCTGGCAGCGTAAAGCCACACTGAACCCCTCAGCATATCCCCAGCCTAGCCATCCAAGTAGCTCTGCAGAATGGCCAGGGTTGGAAGCTAGGCTTTTGGGACCCCAGGTTGTGAGGGAGGGTAAGTGAATGTTGCAGAGGCCTCCCTGATCCCCTTTTAAGCAGATAAGAAATGTAAATATGCCTATTCACTGCACTGGTAAATGAGGCCCAAAGATACTTTGAAAGTCTGTGTAAAAACATTATTTTTAACTCTGTTAAAACTGCATTTATTTTTAGTCTTTGGTAACCGGGTAAGGCCCACTAGGCACAAGTGCCTGTTTGCAGGGGCACCTGGGAGCACTGGGTGGTTAAGTGACTTGCTCAGAGTCACACAGTATGCAAGTGGAGGTTGTGAGACTCAAACTCAGGTCTGGTCTGCTAGATGTACTAAGCTCGTTCACATCTCATTCCTCTAACCTCTAGGCTATACTGCCAGCCCTATTTATTTATTTCTGTTAATATTTTAAAATATGGACAGATCAATATTTTGTCTTCAAATATGATCCTTCTACCACATTAAACAAAAAGGGGTCTGCAAAGTCCATGTTGCACGTCCAGCAAACTCACCCCCACCACCACCATTTGCTGAGCTGCGCGATCAGTAGATTTTTCAGATGAAACAATGTGGAGTAATACTTCAAATCATTAAACAATATCCTCATGAAGCCAGAGCACCATGTTTATCCACAAACCCGTGCAGTTAGTGCCATCACAGTGTGACTAGAGTCCACTGATGCATATATCAGGGACACAGCTGCAATGGGTAGCAGAACTGCCACAAGACATTTTTCTACATCTAAAGTGTGGACTTGGACATATACCTGCAGTACTGTGCATACAACCAATGTCCCTTCGATTAGAAGATTTTGCTATACTGTGATATGCTGTGCCCCCCCACCCCAATATGGTCTTCAGTGCTCTTTAACTGTAATTTGACTGCACCACCTAAGCAGGATTTTAGTGGGCCAGCCTCCCAAGGATTAATTAATTAATGTTTTGCACCACTTTCTGCCATCTGAAAAATGTGCAGATTGTGCAACTCTGCAAACCAGAGGGCGAAATATGTGGGACATGCCCACTGAAAGGTACAAGCCCTTTCTTTAAGGACTAAGCAGGCAGACTCGTACGTTTGGCTGGATATAAAGGTCTGCTTTTCTTTTTTATATACAGATTTTTATCCTCCTGAGCCCTGCCAGGGGCTTTAGCCCTCCAAGAGAGGAACTCTCTCTTAGGTCCTGCCGCGCCACACTTGCTAACCCCAGTATTTTCCCCCAAGGTCTGCCCCCTGTGGCGGGGCCAGGAAGGTGATGCCCCCTCCTCCCCGGAGATCCAGCCAGAAGCTGGGGTCAGCTCTCAGTGGGTTGGACCATCATGGAGCCCTGCCAGGCTCTTTTTCCTCCTATTTTACTCCCATCCTCCCTCTCTACTGACGTGATTACATCGGAGTGCACCTCCAAACCCATACTGCCCTCCAGTCACCACCATAGAAACATAGACTTTGACGGGCAGATAAGGACTGCTTGGCCCACCTAGTCTGCCCATCAGAGGTTGTTCAAATTACTTGACTGAAGGGCTCATCTGGGATTTGAACCTGGGACCTCTCGTATCCTAAGCGAGAATCACACCCCTAGACCAATGAGCCATTAAAGAGGGCAATCAGCGAGCAGGACGATATGGAATGCCCAAGATAGGACAGCAGTCTTGTGGATGGTCAAGCCTCTCTCCCACTGCTGAACCCCGGCGACCCGGGCTCATTCCTGAACCTGGGTCGCCAGTGTGGCGCAAGGTGTGGCGACCAGTGCCTCAACCTCCATCGCCATTGGGCCGGCAAAGGTCTGCTTTCTATGAGGGGATGACTTGTGTACTAATATGGCAACAAACTATAGGTGAAAGCTGCAGATGGCATAAGAATAAAACAGGAAAATCAAAACATTACTTTCTGGAATTTTTTTTCTGAGAGCTCCCATATACAGTATCATTCTAAGTCATAGAAAAATACATTTCTTACTGTAACAGTAGATCTTACACAATATCATTTCTATAGAGTACCACTCTTTGGTCTTAGAAATGGAGGCACTGAGATCCTGTGGGAGAAAATCTTTTTGGCTAGGCTGCCAGCACCAGTTACTGGTGTCAGCCCATGTGTGGCACCACAAGGTACGGCGTGCTTACAAAAAACATTGCTGATGCCCTAGCTTCATTTCGGTAGTAATAACAGTTTGAGGCATTGCTACAGCCTATGCTTGTTGGATGGAAAGAAAATGATTATAGCAAACTCTGTGAGTGAAAATTAACTGAATATAAAACAACTACCAACCAACCAGACTAGGGAAATGCTCCTCACTCAAGGGTGCCCTCTGGAGGGGGCAATTAAAGAAAACCTCAGCCAGAGCTACTGAAAAGTCTGCCAAAGCACTGAAGCAGATGTCTCCTTGTCTGTGTCCCTTCCCCTGCAACATACAGTCAGACAGACAGGGTTCTGCCCTTGGGGGTGGGGGCTTAGCCCTGGCACCACCCCTGGGGTAGGAACCACTGGGGCTGACCACAAGGAGTGAGGCACCTTGAGGGGCAGAGGGTAAGGGATTAAAAAGAGCTGAACTCAGCAGCTGCCCCTCACTTTGGCCCCCCCTTTGGATCTCCCACACACCCACCCAGGGTATATTACGGAACCCACTGACCTAGTTTTCCCTCAGAGGGTTTTTTTCTGGGATTGTTACCTCCTCCAAATGTGTAAACGAGATAGGACAGAATAAATCACAAACTATCGCAGTCATGCAACATGGTGACCTGAGAGTCTCTGAGACCAGTGGTACAAGTGGAAAAAGTGGGATAAGCCCAATTTATTTGAAGGTTTCATCTTCCCTAGTCAGCATGAGGTCTGTGGGGCTGCAAGATCTGGACTCCAGCTAGGGGGTGGGTTGTGGTCTAACCTCATCAGGCTTTCTTGTGGGTGCTGTGACACCAGAGGGGGGTGGTTGCCTGCCACCCAGCCACAAGACCTACCCACTCTTGGGTCTTGGATACCAACTCAGGAGGTAGAGCATTCCCTCGGCCTGCACAAGGGGTATGGCCCTTCATTGGAAGGGTACTCCAGTAGTGTAAATTACATTTAATAAACATACGGCTGGGACCATTTCTCTAAGATGTGTGTGTGTGTGTGTGTGTGTGTGTGTGTGTGTGTATGTGTATCGTTTTGGGGAGGAGGTATGGGAACTAAGAAAAAATTACTCACCTTAGTAATGTTGTTTCTTCTAATGGAGTCTTGCTGTATTCTGACTACTGCAATTTGTTCTTGCCTTTCAACTGCCCTGGAGAACAAAGAGTTAAAGTTTCCATGGCCAGCATGGAATGTTCCCCGCGAGCTCGGTTGAAGCCCCTGTCTGCTGCTGTTTAAACTCCAACCGTCAGATCTTTACGAGCAATACTCACTAGAAGTTCTGTGTGGAAACTGTAAAATTCACACTAGCCAACTCGCAACTAAATTTATATAAAAGGTTTTTTTTGGTTTCAAAGCAAAGACTCAAGTCAGGAAACCCAAAAAACAAAACACATCCCAAAACACAACACTCACCCAAAATAAAGGAGGGTGAAAAAGGGACACCCCTAGGGTGCCAACACTGCTCCTGCCTACCCACATCCCAAAAACCAGGTTCTGAGAGGGGAGGCAGGAGGTCAGAATACAGCAAGACTCTATTAGAAGAAACAACATTACTAAGGTGAATAATTTTTTCTTCAAACAACATGAAGTCTTGGTTGTATTCTGACTATTGCAGACTACTGCCAGTACTCCATGGAGGAGGGACAGAACCTACTTTGGAAACAGGCTCTGAAGTACTGCTGTGCCAAACTGAGCATCACTCCTAGCCCGGATATCCAGGGAGTAATGCTTAGTGAACGTATGGACTGTTTTCCTGGTGGCTGCTTGACAAATTTCTAAGATAGGAATATCCCTGGCAGCAGCCAGGTGAAGCAGCTGTATCTCTAGTAGCGTGAGCCCTCAGGCCTGAGGGTGGAGTTCTACCCAGTTTTTCATAGTAGAATTGTATACAAGAAACAATCCACCTGGCAATAGATCTCTTAGTGGCAGGTTTGCCCTTACCAACCTCTCCATATGTGAGGAACAATTGAAGGGACTCAAACCTGTGACCCTTGGTGCGCTCTATGTAGTAGCTGAGGGCCCTTTTAACATCCAAGCTGTGCAGCCTCCTCTCTCCAGAGGAGGAATGGTCAGTGAAGAAAACAGGGAGAGACATAGACTGGTTAAGGTGGAATCTGAAACCACCTTAGGTAAAAACTTCCTGTTAGTTCTTAGGACCACTTTATCTCTATGGAAAGAGATGAAATCAGGTTCCACTGACAGGGCTTGCAATTCACTGATATGCCTGGCAGAGGAATGGCTACCAAAAACACAGTTTTCCAATTCAAGTACTTAAGCTCTGCAGAGCACAAAGGCTCAAAGGATGGTTGCATAAGCTGAGCAATGCAAACATTAAGATCCCATGCAGGAGCAGGGTCCCTAAAGGGGGGATTGGTGTGCAGCAATCCCTTGAAGAACTTACAAAACACAGGATGGGCTGACATAGGAGAGGGCTTGCCTACTGACAGGAAGGCAGAAACAGCTGCCAAATGCACTTTAACTGTAGCTGGCCTAAGGCCTAGGCCATTGAGATGGACCATATAGTCCAGAACCGTAGGCAACCCAGCAGATTCTGGAGAAATATTCTTATTAGAACACCAAACAGTGAAACTTTTCCATTTGGAATTGTAAGTCTTTCTAGTGGAAGGCTTTCAAGAAGCCTTAAGGATATCCAGAACCCCTTGGGAAAGATGCAGATCAGCAAACTCTAACTCTTCAAGAGCCATGCCTTGAGATTGAGAGACCTGAGGTTCGGGTACCAAATCTTCCCCTGAGAGGATGTCAATAGGTTGTAATTCCTGGGAAGAGACAGGGGAATGTGGACTGCTAAGGACAGCAACAGGGGGTACCAGGGCTGTCTGGCCCAGTCTGGAGCAATCAGAATCACTTTGCATGGTTGTGACCTTATCTTGACTAACACCTTGAACAGGAGAGGGAAGGGGGGAAAAGCATACAAAAATTTCCCTTCCCAATTCAGGATCAGGGCATCCAGGGGGACTGAGCCCAAGACTGGGGGTCTGTAACAAAAGAGAGGAAGTTGGTGATTGTCTGGGGCTGCAAAAAGATCTATCTGTGGAGTGCCCCATCTTGAGAAAATCACTTTCAAAACTAGGGGATCTAGGGTTCATTTGTGATGGCCCAGGGATATTCTGCTAAGAGCATCTGCTAGGACATTGTCCTTCCCTGGGAGGTGAACTGCTATCAGAGAGGTTTGCAGGGAATAGGTCAGGGACCACAACTTCATTGCTTCTGTGCACAAGGCCATAGACTGAGTGCCTCCTTGCTTGTTGATGTACCACATGGTGGTGGTGTTGTCTGTTCTGATCTGGACCACCTTGTTCTGTACAGATTTGGAAAAAGGCTTGCAGTGCCAGAAACACTGCTCTGAGTTCCAAGAGACTGATGTGAAGCAGAGATTCTTGAGGTGACCACAGCCCTTGGGTGGTAAGATCCCCCAGGTGGGCTCCCCAGCCCAGCAGGGAGGCATCTGTGGTGAGTATCACTGAATGAGACTGAGTGACAAAAGGAACTCCTTGTCTCAAATTGTCCTGATCCTGCCACCATTGCAAAGCCTGGATCAGGGTTCGAGTCACTGGAACTAGTTTGGTAAGGGAATCCTTTCTTTGGGACCAGAAGGCTCTTAAGTGGAACTGAATGCTCCTCATTTGGAATCTTGCTGTCTGGACCACTGCTGTGGAAGCTGCCATGTGGCCCAGAAGCTGAAGGAAATGCCTTGCTGGTCGAGACACCTGTAGGGTGAATGAAGAGGCCAGTTCCATAAGGGTCCTTGCCCTGTCCAGGGGAAGGAAGGCTCTTGCCCTTACTGTATCCAGCTCCGCCCCTATGAAGATGAGAAGCTGTACTGGCTCGAGAACTGACTTTGGAAGGTTGAGGAGGAATCCTAAGGAAGTGAGCACTTGCTGAGTTATTTGCAAATGTGACTTGACTTGGTCTGGAGACTGACGCACTATGAGCCAGTTGTCCAAGTATGGAAAGATGGAGATCTTTTTTCTCCTTAGGAAAGCAACCACTACTGCCAGGCACTTTGTGAAAACCCTTGGGGCTGATGTTAGGCCAAAGGGCATTGCTCTGAATTGATAGTGGCCTGACAGCAACTCGAACCTGAGGTACTTTCTGTGGGAACACCTGATGAGAATGTGAAAATAGGCACCTTTGAGGTCCAGGGAGGCTAGCCAGTCCCCTGGCCTTAGAGAGAGAAGGATTATTCCCAGAGTCACCATTTTGAACTTTGGTTTTAAAAGGTGTTTGTTCAGATATCTTAGGTCCAGGATGGGCCGCCATTCTCCTGTCTTTTTGAGGGTTAGGAAGTACCTGGAGTACAATCCTTTGCCCTTGTGTAGGGTGGGAACCCTCTCTATGGCTCTGAGAGCCAGGAGGGAAGAAACCTTTGCCTCTAAGGCAAGGGTCTCTGATGGACTTGCAGGTGGAAAGGATCTTGTTCTCATCTTGGGAAATTTTTTGAAGCTGAGAACCAGTCCCTGGCTTACTACTTCCAGGACCCACTTGTCTGATGTCTGAGACTTCCAGTCCTGGACAAAGTAAGCCAGCCTGCCCCCTACAGGTATTGGAGAATCGGCCCGGGCAGACCCATCAGGGTGTCTGCTTGGCAGGGGCTTTAGGCTGAGGGGTGGATGCAGGCCTGCTCATTCCCCGTCTGCCTCTCCCGCTGAAGAACCCCTTCTGAGCATAAGAAGAGGAGGCCTGAGCCTGGTAAAAAGGCCTTTGGAAAGGCCTACCCCTGCCCCTGGACTGCTGCCTTTGAGGAGTGGCTTGCCTTTCTTTGGCCTGAGCACTCCTGTAGGTGGTCCTGTACTCGTCCATCTTTTTCATGTAGTTCTCTGTCTGCACCCCAAACAGAGAATTACCAATAACAGGGAAATCCATAGCCTTAGCCTGGGTATCCTGTGATAGGCTAGTACATCTGAGCCAAGCCATCCTCCGAAGAGCCACAGATGTAGCCATGACTCTTGATGAAACATCACTGGAGTCCACAGCAGCATGAAATTGCACCTTGGAGGCCTCAATCCCATTTGCAGCCACCTGCTCCAGCTCCTTGGCAAGCTGGTCAGGGGCCTGTTTAGCCAGAGCCAGCACAGTGTCCCATCTGGACTGCTGGTATCTAGCTGTGTAGGCCATATAGTTAGCCTGCCTGAGTCCCAAAGATGCTGCCATGTACTGTTTCTTTGCCATGGCATCAATCCTCCTGGAGTCCTTATCTGGGGGGCGTGATGCCAAGGGGATATTTGCCTTATCACAGGCAGCAGCCTGGACTACCCAAACATGGCTGCATTGCTGAGAAAGGAACTCCATGTCCGAGCCTGAAAGAGTGTACCTCTTGTCCATTTGTCTGTCCACAGGAGGTATGGAGTTAGGAGTCTTAAGAATTTTATTTTCTGTTTCCCAAAAGATTTATGGAGGAATAGACAGTCTCCTGGACTCTGGGATGTCCATCATTTCAACAAAATCAGGCTCCTCCTGATCCTCTACTGCTTCTTCCATAGGAAGCTGGAGGGTTTCAGCCACTTTTTGTAAAACATAAAGTGGGAAGGGACTCAGAAGCCTAGGAGGAGAAACACCTGAAGGTCTGTCTGGGGAGATGTCCGGTCAATAGGCTCATCCAGACTTTCATAATCACCATCATCATCTCATACTCTCCCTCCTCCTTATCCGGTTCATAAAATTCTTCTAAAGTGTAATCCGGAACTGGGGGAACCGACCGAACCGAACCCCTGCCAAATGGTGCCGGTTCGGCCGGAACCGACGTAAGCGATTGCACTATTCTTATCGCCTTGGCTATCTCATCAGCGGTCAGAGTATGAATTTCTGGATCCGAACCGGACGATTTATCTTTTCTTTTTCTTTTAACCGGAACAGACTCCTCAGAAACAGCTCTCCTTTGGCCCGAAGAAGTATCGCCCTGGTCAGAGAGCACTCTTTCTGGTTTGGTCGGAACCAAACTGGGCTGGCCATCCGCGTCAGCAGACTTCTCGGCCTCCTTTTCCCTCAGTCTACCTAATCTCTTATCCAGGGTAGCTTTGGGAAAATTCTTACAAATTTGGCAGTCTGAATCGAGGTGGTCAAAACCCAGACAATAAACACAGGTGGTGTGGGGATCAGCCTTAGCAAAGACTTCCCCACACACACTGCAGTGTTGAAACCCAGTGGGCCGGTTTTTTTCTTGGGTTTCTCAGACATGGCCAATCCTATCCAAAACTTACCCTTTTTTCGCAATCTGCCAGGCAAGACTCCCCTATCAGTTCCTGACCGTGTTACGGGTCTTGGAAAAAAACATAATAAAATCTTTTTTTTTTAGAACCGATACGGACCGGTTACCACACTCTAAGTAAATTCACAAACTTTTTTTTTACCTGAACTTATCGGGGTTCAGCCGAACCGATCCACAATTTACAAGTTCCACACAGAAACTAAATGCAAAACCTATCTAGTACTCACGGTACCACAGACAGAGACTTAAACCAACAGATTCGGTAGCAGCAATTTGGTAGAAACCGAACGAAAAAACAACACTTTAACAGACTTTTTTGAACTGAGCAAAGGAGAAATCTCCACAGCGACTGTTCAGTGAGGCGGAGTAAAGAATCTGACGGTTGGAGTTTAAACAGCAGCAGACAGAGGCCTCAACCGAGCTCGCGGTGAACATTCCATGCTGGCCATGGAAAGTTTAACTCTTTGTTCTCTGGGGCAGTTGAAAGGCAGGACCTAACTGCAATAGTCAGAATACAGCAAGACTTCATGTTGTTAGAATAAGACAATAAAGCTATCATCGTCCCCTGCAAGAAGGACACATTTCTTACAACTACTGTATAGGAAAAGGGAATTCTGGCAAGCAGCACCAAGAGTGGCATTAGCTTAAACTCTTAACTTCGTAAGGTAAGCAAGGAGGCAGTACAGCACAGTGGGTTAAGGCTCTGAGCTGCAGATCTGGAGACCTGGGTTTAAATCCTACAGCCACCTAGGTGCATACTGTGTGATCCTGAACAAGACACTTAACTTCCTTGTGCTCCCAGGTCGCATCTGGAAACAAGCTTCGGCTTAGTGTGCTACTCCTGGTTAAACAATGTTCCCTTCCCTTCCCTGTGCCAGGTATAGGACTCCTAGTGTGACTGTGTATGTGTGCGCGTGTGTGTGTGTGTGTCTGCTAAAGTAAAGTGTCATGTAACACAGGATGCCTTTTAAAGTGGAAAAACTGTAGTCTGTAGTGGGAATATGAATTCTTCCCACTGCCTTTCTCACTAGAGCATGAGAGAGGAGGCTAGATTGCTTACCATGAGAAGTTAAACACCTTAGGAAAGAGGGACACTGTCAGCAGACACAATCACTACAGCCTGTTCCTCCACCAAAGGAGAAAAGACTCAGGCTATCCCTGCAAACAGGAAGGCATGCAATACATAGAAATGGTGCAAAGGTGCAGTTAGAAAACCCGGTTACAGGCAGCCCATACTGTATAGTGCTACAGCCTTGGAGAGCCAAGAAACATTTATTTACTTATTTTTATTTAAACATATTTTAATAGGTAAGTATACAGAGCCCAGGGCTCATTTTCAGTTGCGACTCTGTGGGGAGGAAGAAATATAGAATGAATACTGAGAGCATATAATTCAAATACATTGAGTCAATATCATAGAACATACGTTAGAACTCTATCGCAGAATGCATACAGTACAAGACACATGAGTCTTTAACATAGTGCACACGTTAGGAGATATAATGAGTCAATTGGGTATATATCTCTCCCTTGTAAACAAGCTCTGACTGCTGAGAACAGGGACCCTTGTGCAGTAAATCCTGAAAAGATAAGACTGTATTGACATTTGCAACAACAGCTTTTAACTGAAGAGACTGCCAGTCCGCAGACTTGCCCACACTGACGGGGCTACTATCAGGTGAATTAGGTTGCCATGTCAGGAAACACCAGGACAGTACAGTACAGGCCAATTTTCCATGAGTCAACCAATTTATTTATCTATTTATTTAAAAGATATTTTACCAGATAAGCAAGCAGATCCCAAGGCTTGTTTCCAGTTGCAACTTGGGGAGGGAGGGGAGCACGGGATAAACATAGGTAATGCCTACAATCGCTGCAGAAATACAATACATAACAAGATACAAGTTTTACAAAGAGCAAGAGGATACATCTACAGCAAAGCCCCCATGTGGGTGCAGGGGAAGTTCTAAACATAAGAGTCCAGCAGGTACGCTTATTATCATGATATTAATGTGTAGAGCAGGAGCCATCTTGTGGGTTGGGATACTGAGGTTACCTTACATACAGTATCAGAATGCATAGCTAAGCACCAGGGACTTTAGTAAGGTGAGCAGCACCAGGTGCTAATTGTGCTGTCTGGGTGAAGTGGGGGGTGGGGGGATTCAGAGGCAGTTGTGGCAAGACTGCAGGGAGCCATAATGAGCCTTAATCAAGGTTCTGAGCACTAGGTTTGTGAGGTGGTGATCTTGGCAGGGACGCTGTCCCAGATGCTGAGAGGAATATAGCTGATAGAGGTCTTCCCAAGACTACACCTTATGGGATACAGGGAGGATAGAGAAAGGCAGTAACAGGTTGTTACAAAAAGGCGCCTTTTTGCCTTAAGTCCATTTTTTGGATGTACCACCCAGATCTTTTTCTGTGCTTTTTAGTACTTATATAATATCTGTATGCCAGAGGTACAACAGCTCCAAATGGGGATCATATAAAAGTGCGAGGAGTAGCTGCCAACACAGCTGCCTTCTAGTTTAGGAGTGAGCTGACACTTACAGGCAGTATCCCAGGCTCATTAAAAGAGGAGGACAATAAGTGGGTAAGTGGTTCTCTATGGAGAAGATATTCTGGGAGATTCACTGCTACAGTAAGTAACTTTTCTATCTTCCAAGAAACAGTCTTCTTCACAGAGTTCCACTCCTTGGCCAGAATAACAAGTTCCCTACACAAGGTAGAAGCCTGCTCACCCTTGAGGCTCAAAGAGCCTCAGCCCTCAGAGTGTGGGGGAACACCTGAGGAGCGAATTCCTGGTCAGGATTGACCAAAGGATGTTCAGGGTCAGGTGGGGCCTTCTGAGGAGCAGGAGCTGGTGGGTTCCCAGAAAATTTCAGCCTGACCCATAGATGAAAGAAGTAACCAACCCCCCACCCCAAAATGGGAATTCAGAACCTTGTGGCAAGCAAGGGGTACTAGCCAGGACAGTTCAAAGCCAAGACATCAGTCTGATCCTGTGATCCTGCAGGCCACCTCATCGGCATTGTAAAACACCCTCAACTGGTGCCAGGCTGCTTCCAGACTCCTTATGGAAATATCTGTGGCTTTCCTCTCTGACTCACTAGCAGGCATCTCAGAGAGCAGGTTCTGCACATACATGCATAGATGGTGCTAATATATCACCATATGGGCTTGATGCAAGGAGATGTACAGGACTGACTTTGCAGAGGTAAACACCTTCCTGCCCAATATGTCACATCTACTGGAATCTGCAATGGGAGGGCATTCACCTGTCAAAGGCTGACAACCTTTATGAATAAACAATGTTAAAAGACAGGGTACCCAAAGTCTATAGGTGCTTCTGTCCAGCTGTTGTTAGTAGACGACCAAAACTAGTGAGAATCATTAAAAAAAGACAGAGCACCCAAGGTCGCTTTATTACATTTATTACTGCTACAAAAGTTTCACTTGTGCAGAAGTGAACTGTGCAAAAAAACACCTACTGTGGCAATACAAAAAGTACATAGTGAGCACCAGGTAACATGATAACTTGTCTGCCCCTACGTATTCTGTCTCCATGACCGTTCGTCAGCTGGGGCTACCAGCTACCATGGTCCAAGGCCTCAAATCAAATTAGGGAGGCAGTATAGCGCAGTGGTTTAAGGCTCTGATCTGCAAATCTGGAGACCTGGGTTTGAATCCCATAACACCCACCTGCATACTGTGTCGTCCTGAGCAAGTCACTTAACTTCCCTGTGCTCCCAGGTCGCACCTGTAAACAAGCTTTCAGCTTAGTGTGCTGCTCCTGGTTAAACAATTTAAAAAAAAAAGAAAATCCTATCCTTCTTAAAGACAAGCCTCTCTCGTATGATATTCCAATATTTTATTTTTTATTTTGTAATTGCAACTTCCAAGAGGCATACAGTTCCCACTTGGAATACGTGTTCCAGGATTTCTTATATTCTAAAAGTGAGTTACCATGGCTGATGCAGAAGATCCATTATATGTAACTAAAGTGTAATGTGACTAAGGAACCCAAAAGAGACATACTAGACTAAAGCAAAACAAAACGGTAGTATTTAATACATGCTGAAAATAGTCAATAGAGTTAGAATCGATGTTTCGACCATAGGTCTTCTTCAAGAAAATATCTAAAAAGGAAAAAGCAAAGTTAGTGGAGAGGTAAAGGGAAAAGAGGGGATACATATATGAGGGAAGAAAATAGGGGGAGGCTTGGGGACAAAAAGTGATAATAGGCAAAGTAAGAAAAGAATGTGGAAAACAAAAAGGTGATGAGTATGAAAAGGCATAATAGGAGTGAACGAGCTGAGGGGTGAATGGCAGCTGAAGTTCAATGCTAAGAAGTGTACAGTGAAGCATGTGGGGCATAAAAGTCCACTGGCTGAGTACTCACTGGGGAAGAACTGATAAAGCAAACAGAACAGGACAGGGACCTGGGGATTATAATCTCAAGCAACCTTAAAGTAGGAGACCAATGTAGTTAGGCAGTAGGTAAAGCTAACAGAATGATGGCATGCATAGGAAGGGGTATTACAAATAAGAAGAGGGAGGTGTTGATGCCTTTATATAAGACCATGGTCAGACCACACCTGGAGTATGGGGTACAGTTCTGGAAGCCTCATTTAAGAAAGAATAAATAAAGTGAATGAAGGTAGATTATTCAAAAGGAAAGTAGGAGTTGAAACAAGGGGTCATAATTTAAGATTGGAAGAAGGAAGATTTAAGAGTAATGTAAGGAGATGTTATTTCACTGAGAGGGAGGTGGAACCCTGAAACAAATTACCTAATTAGGTGGTGTGTGCAGAAAAAGTGGAGGAATTCAAGAGAGCATGGGACAGAAACAAGGAGTTGGCTGGTGGGCAGAGGAAAATATCCCTGGGAAGTGGAGACAAGTAGGGGCGGGTGGGAAATGGGCAGACTAGATGGACCAGGATGGGCCTTTTCTGCTGACACATTACTATGATACCTTTTGTCCCAGAGCCTCCCCCTATTTTCTTCCCTCATATATGTATTCCCTCTTTGCCCCTTATCTCTCAACTAACTTTGCTGTGTTCTCTTTTAGATGATTCCTGAAGAAGACCTATGGTTGTAACGTTGATTCTAACTCCATTTTCTATTTTCAGAGTGCATTTAATATTACCAAGTTGTTTTGTTTTCAAACCACACGCTGATGCAGCACCTTATTTTTTTGTTGTTCTTGCATTCTAGACTAAAGCCTCTAAAATATAGAATTGAAAGTTACGTACTTATTGTAACTGTTATTCTTCCAGAATATCTTAACCACTAATTATCAGTTATGGGTCTAGGCTGAAGGCAGGAACAAGGCTTTTGGCCAAGGAGCTGGCAATAGCTCCTAGGCATCACCAACGTGGTGTTGCATGCTATCCACTAACTGTTGCCGGCTCCCTCATCAACCTCAGTTCTGTTCGCCAGGACAGAAATAGAGTGGGGAGAAATAGAGAAAGGGCTAAAGAAATTCCCTAGCCCAAAGGGATAGGGGAAATATATAGCAAAAACAAACAATAAAACTTGACTACCAACCTCTAGACAGAGAGAAATGCACACTAGGTGGTACAAACAGGTAGCTGGGTATGGAACCAGAGCCTCAATACCACTAGCCAGACTGCGGATGGGTAATGATACTAAGGCAGCAGTCCTGAAACATGTAGCTCTGGCAGTGAAACTAAGAGGCATATGCCCTGAAGTCGGGACTCCCTTGTAATTGAGATGGCATCAATGTGCCCTAAGCTGGACTGAACCACACAGACTCTTAAAGGCAACCTCATACCACCAGACAGGGAACAGACTGAAAATCCGTTAATTTATGCCCCCCTTTCTGCCAGAGGAAAAAGGGAATGGATTTATGGTGCATGTGGAGTTGCAGAACTGAACAGTCCAAGGCAATTGAGAGGTGTCCATCTTCCCAGTTACCCCAAGGGAAATGGGCTAACAGCCCAGCTGGCACAGGAGAGAACAATGACATACCAACCAATACGATCACCAGACATAGCTGAAAGAAAAATAAATCAAAGAAAGTGACCTGTTTCTCTTGCAACAGCAAGGCAATGAGCAAGGCTAGTATAACTTCATCCAATCTAGTGCACAGCACTCCTTCACAAGCATTGCTGCAGCCAAGTCCAGAGGAGTTAGATTTGGATAATATTCAGAGGCACAGATTGCATTTAACAACTAATTTATTTATTTATTCAATTTTGGTAACCAGGTAGGCCCACTGAGCCCCAAAGGTCCCTTTTTGAGAGGCGACCCGGAATTGGTTACAGAAGGATACAAGTACAATAATGGAACAAGGACACAATACATCATAAAAATAGGGAGAATTCAAGTACATGAATAAACAGTGCTGACATTGTGCCAAAATTAGTTACAGGAGAAGACAATTACATAAAAAGTCAATGGTAGCAGAGCTGCACTCAGGAGAAGACAATTACAAAAAAAGTCAATGGTAGCAGAGCTGCACTCAGGAGAAGACAATTACAAAAAAAGTCAATGGTAGCAGTGCTGCACTCAGGAGAAGACAATTACAAAAAAAGTCAATGGTAGCAGTGCTGCACTCAGGAGAAGACAATTACAAAAAAAGTCAATGGTAGCAGTGCTGCACTCAGGAGAAGACAATTACAAAAAAAGTCAATGGTAGCAGAGCTGCACTCAGGAGAAAAGGTAATGCTTAATACAGCAGTGCATAACTTAGGCTAGCAAGGACCTAGCCTTTGAGTGTGGGTATGCCCCCTTATTGATAGGAGCAGATGCTAACTTCTAGTAAGTGAGCATGGAGTCCCTTTCGGAAAGTTCCAAGGGAGGGGGCTTCCTGAAGGAGGCGTGGAAGCTTATTCCATAGGGCAGGGGCAGAAATGGCAAAGGACTTGCTGCCAGCAGTGGTTCGAACCTTAGGTTTATCTAGGAGGTTAAGCCCAGATGTTCGAAGGGTACGCACTGAGCGCTTGGGAACCAGGAGATTGGACAGGCTATCTGGGGATTTGCAGTGTAGGAGTTTGTAGGCATAGCAAAGCAGGGGGTACTGAAGGTGACTGTCTAGGGAGGGCCATTGTAGGGGAGCAAGGGCATCACAGTGGTGCCATCTTTTGTGAGACTGAGACACAAACCGAGCTAATTTGTTGTAGAGAACTTGCAGCCTGCTCATCTCCTGTTTAGCCAACCCCTGAAGTATAGGGGCAGCAAAGGTCAGTGTAGGAAGGAGGAGACTGTTGCCAATGGTGATTCTTGACTTGGGGATGAGCTGGTCATTCAGGCGGTACAGGAGGCCCAGTTTGCAGTGCAACGTTTTGGTTACCTGGTCTAAGTGAGACTTGAGGGTAAACCCCTGATCCAGGGTTAACCCCCACGTATTTGAGGGAACTCATTACCTCAATGCGGCTGCCTGAGGATGAGGTCAGAGGGAGTAAGGCACTCCTGTCTGGGCCAAGGTTTCTCTGTCCAAATAGCATTACCTTGGTTTTTGTGGTGTTTAAAACCAGCTTATTTTCAGTAAGCCAAGACTCTAACTTGGCAAAGTCAGCTTGCAGATGGGGTCCCAGATCAGATGGATTGCTCAGGAACCGATAGATTACAGCATTATCTGTGTATTAAATGACTGAGCTGCCACTGCAGTGGGAATTAAGGTCGTTAACAAATAGTGAGAAGAGTAGGGGGCCTAGGATGGAACCCTGAAGCACCCCTCTCATTTAGGGGGAGTGGATCTGAGGTCACCCTCCTCCACCTGACCTGCTGGGAGCGGCCAGATAGGTAGCAGGTGAACCAGGAAAGGGAATGCTGATCCAGGCCAAAGGAAGCAAGTTTGGATAGCAGGGGTTTGTGGTCTACTAGGTCAAAGGCCTTAGATAGATCAATAAAGACAGCTCCTGTGGGGAGTCCTTTGTCCATGGCCCCTAGTACATCAACTGTGAATTTTATGAGGGCTGTGTCAGTGCCATGGTTTTGCCTAAAGCCGTGCTGGGTGGGGGCTTGCAACTGGTTAGCCTCAAGCTAGTCAAGGAGTTGACAGTACACTAGCCTTTCCTGAATCTTGGACAGAGCACAAAGCAGCGAGATCGGCCTGTAGTTACCGATGGATTCCCTGGGACCCCCTTTGAGGATAGGAGCAACAATGGCCTGTTTCCAGGTATTGGGTACAGTACCTTCAAGCAGGGATCTGTTGATTAGCCAGGTAATAGGTAGAGCGATGGCTGGTGCTGCTGCCTTTAGTAATTTAGGGCAGAATGCCATTGGGTCCTCCAGGGCCTTTGACTTTGATGGTCTTTAAGAGTGGAAGTACCTCTTTGACCTTAACTAATCACAGGTGGAAGAGAGGCCGTGCGGGGCAAGGTGCCTCAGAGCAGGGGGGCATAGAAGATGTAGGAGTAAGGTTGGACTTGTAGCCATCTAGGCTGGTGAAGTAACTGTTGAAGGCGGTGGCAATTTCATGGCCATAAGGCCATTGATCTCAATAGGGCCGAGGGAGGGGTACTTGTTGCCCTTTAGCAGGTCACTGATGTGGGACCAGAATGACCGAGGGTTGGCAAGAGTGGTTTGGTGTAGAAGCTTGACAAACTCTTTCTTTGCCGTCTTAGAGGTACGCTTGCACTCATTCCTTAGTTTTTTTATAGGCCACAAGGTCTGTAGGCAAGGCAGAATGTTTGTAACAGTTCCATGCCTTGTCCCAGTTCACCATCAAAGATTTGAGCTCTGTGGTGATCCATCTATTGCAGCTACCTTTTGTACAGTTTCCTAAATGGGGCGAACAGGTTAGCTGCAGAGTTGAATGAGTTCTGGAAGAATTCCAGGGCTTCGTCAAGAGTTGGGAGGTGCCGTATTGGTGATCAGTCGAGTTTGCCGAGATATGCATTGAAGACATCCTCCGAGAATTTGGAGAAGTCTCGGGTAGAGAGTATCCTAGGAGGGACCCGGGGGGGGGGGAACAATTTTTCCAGATGCAGATGATGGAGGAGTGGTCACTAAGAGCATCAGCCATGATACCTGCAATCGCAGTGTTGGAGGAGTGAGACACCAGAGCCCAGTCGAGGATTGTGTGGTTCCCTGTTTTGTAGTTGGCCCTAGTCTTTTTGGAGATGATTTGCTCCAGGTTAGGATCTAGTAGTAAGGCCCTGAGGGTCGGCTCCGAGTCCTGTGCCCAGTGGAGACTGAAGTCCCCCAGGAACAGGAGTTCTGAGGACACTGTGACAGCAAAGGCCTTAGTGATAGTTTCCAAGGCTTGTAGGGCCACCTTCAGAGGGTGGTAGAGGCAGCTGACTGTAAAGTGTTTTGTTTTGCCAAGGGTAATTTTAATAAAGACAGATTCACCGCCCGAGTGATCAGTGCTGGGTAGGTGGGCAAGGGCTGCATCAAGGAAGTCCCTTGCGTATATGAGAACCCCACCCCCTTTTTTGCCCACCTGGTCCTTGCGGAAGGAGGTGTAATTGGACATTGCCACCTTGTGAGGTGGGGTGTGAGGCTTAAGTTATGTTTCAGACACAGCCAGTACGTCTGGGCTGTAGAGAGACATCCAACCCTGAACCTCCTGTATTTTTGGACGGAGGTACAGACATTCATGTGGGTGATTTGTAGGCCCTTGGAAGATGCCCAATGTAAGTCATGGGGGGAGCTAAGAGTGATGTTGGCTATCGGAGGGCCAGGGTTAGGTTCGATGTTACCTGCTAGAAGCAGCAGGAATGAAAGAAGCAATAGAGCTTTAGGGGATAGGAGGAGCAGAACCCTCTGCGGTGCTTTGCGTGGAAATGAAGGGCCAGGTAGCAGGCACCCTTTTTAGTGAGTATATGGGACACAAAGAGTGGTCATATCCTCTGTTCGGCTGGATAACCCGGAGTGATGGACACCTCTCAATAAATAAATAACACAGAACAATAGGATGATACAGCTGAAAATATCTCTGTTGTTAATTTTTCCAACCACACACTGACTTTGGATTTGGACCATTCCTTTCGTGACTCCATGAGGACTCCCATCCCCTGGGCGCCAGACTACCCGTTGCCAAAACACTCGCCCAGAGAGAGGTGATAACCAGACACCCAGACACAGCCCTCATGCTGGAGTTACTAGCCTTTTCAGGCTCCCTACCTTCTTCCATGGTTGTCAGCCGTTGAGGTAGGGCTTGATAGAAATTGTAGCTTTCTGTGTGTTAAACTAACTAAACTGACACAAAAGTAACAAACTCTAGCGTATATTTAAACTGAAGCTGAAGAACTGAATGCTGTCGGCATGTAGATGGCAAAATTCTGGCAGACGCACACTCAGCGGAAATAAGGAACTGATGCGGTTGGGGGCAAACCCCACTGTATAAGAGTCAATAGAGGGTGCGCAGTGACATGCGTGATGGCGCCTATCAGGTCACCTGCCCAGTCCAGAAAAATTCTGGCTGTGTGCTGTTTTTTTTTTTTTTTTCACTGGGGATTTCATTTTGTGTGTACAAAACCTATGGCCACTAGATGGTACTGCTGTGCACAGCACACTGTCAGTACTTGTAAAGAAAACATTCTTTTTGTTTGCTCTTTTTGTGCTTTTTTTTTATGTATTTTGCTTTCATTATTTTGTTCCAAATTAATATAATGGGTTCCCAGCAGTAGGAGTGGTAGAGGCAGCCGAGGGTAGAGCCGTGCGATTGGGCGGAGGTGCAGCTTTACAGAGCCCCAAAGGCACTTTAATTTTTAGTGATTTTTCTTTTCTTTTTGTGACATGGAATTATGCGAGAGCTGAAGAAAATGCAGGTAGCATCTTTACTGTCAGTTTGTACTGGAGGCACACTTCATCTGATGATAGAGTTGTGCTTCATCTGACGGTAGGGTGAAAGTGCATGAATTTCAAATGTGGAGTTAGCAGTGCGACAAGATTAAGCATTTGTGAGCATACCTACAGTCAGGGAAACCCAGAGCTTGTTTGCCTTTAGTGAATTAAAACTGGGTTTCTCTATGGAAAAATATGGGAAAAAACAGCACCCAGTTATTATAACATTATTACAGCAGTGACTCTGGTGGGGGCTGGAACAGCCCTGAAGATGACCTAAAAATGTTTTAAAGGTACCGGCGATCTGAGGGAGGGCTTGATGAGTTGGGAAGATGTGTGTGAGGGTGAATTCATAATATTGGTCGGAGGGAAGGGGTGCCGAGCAGGGAGGGAGTTTTTTTTGTTTGTTTTTTTGTTACATATATGAATGTTTGGGTGAGTGGCTAGACGGAACACTGACTACTGACTACTACTGATCGTCCACATTTGTCTCTGTATTTAATTACAACCAGTGGGAATACTACACTCCAGTTTGTGCATCACAATGAATGAACTGGTTGTCGGGGATTAAATTAACACCCTGCGTGCAAATGCACACAGTGCAGCACCTTGGGATGTGTAGTAAATCATTCAGGCATGCATTAAACCCTGTAATGTGCAGTCTCTCTTGTGTTACCACCTATTATTATTCATTACTCTAAATCTACTATATTCGGGCTGTTTTGTAGTAAGTACTGAATTGTATTCAACAGTTATGGAACTTCTATAATCTGTTTTTTTTTCCCTGCAAGTAACAAGAAAAGATCTTCTACACTGTTTATATATTAACAAGGAAGTTCTTCATAGGAATGTTGCATTTCAACTAACCTTTCCCCATAGGAATTCCTACAAAATATAAATTTTGCGCATTGTATTTCTGACATCTGTAAAAATATTTCTTCCTATATAAAACCTCTGAAAAACATGAGACTTTGCTATTTATGACATGTTAGATATATGCTGAAATCTTCCATCGCACTGTCTTCTAAATACTTTATGTTCTTCCAATATGTATTACCAATAATGCGTAAACATGAAAATGCACTTAGAAAAAGTAGGGAAATAGTTCTGATAAAAAAATACTCTCAAACTGGATAGTGTACTCAAAGAAAATGTATATTTCAAAGAAACTGCATCTAGCTCTTAACAATGGTCTCTAGCAAATTGATAATGATAATAGGTACTAAGAGAAACAGAACTTCAGCAAATTACATGCATTTCAACATCTCTTATTGTGTATTTTTTTTGTATTACAATTTTTGGCCAAGAAAAACACACCAAGCGGAGACTTGTTTCTTAGGAGCACAGAAAAGTCAAGTGACTTGCTCATGGTCACACAGTATGCAAGTAGTGGCTGTGGAATTCAAGTCCAGTTCTTCAGGTTTGGTGGAACCCTGTTGTGCATGGAATTCCATGCCTGGAATATGTTTGTTGTGCTGCAGTAATGACTTCATTATGTTGTTGTGCTGGAGCAGTGCTGTCACTACTTCAGTTAAACAACTCAGAATGCTGCCACACAGCTGCTTTCTTCTATCATATTGAGCTGGAAGCTTTTTTTTTTTTATTTGTTTTAAACCTGAACTTACAGAAAAAGCTGCAACACATTTAACCAGTAAGTTGAGCTTGCCACCAACCCTCAAGTGCCTCTTCCCTAATGCCCAGTTCACTGACAGGAGCCAAGTATCTGAAATGGGTATGGATGCCCACACACTATAAAAATAATGTATGGCCATCCATACACAAACGAGCCTGTGCCTTCATCTCAAGTCTTCTATAGCAACTGGTGACCTCTTGAGCTTTGAGCTCGAGCTTTCTGGCTGCCATAAAAACCTCTTGATGCAGACACAGGCTTGCTGTCTGTGGCTGCCCATACATTAGCCACTATATTGTTTAATATGAAGTAAGAAAAGCAACCCAAAAGGGACTGGAACAGTATGGTCTGTACTTTTTTGGAAAGACGTGACAGTTGATTGCAGAAAAGTCTGGTAGACATCTTTCTGCACTATTTAAATATGAAAACCTACCTGCTTATCAATTTTTATTAGGAGAAGTTACCAGTTAAGAGAGACAGCATTATTTAAATGTTCCCATACTTCTTACAGTTTTGTCTGTAACATACTAAGGGACCATTCTCAGTTGCTTGGGGTAGCAGCGCAAAGTGGGTGGACTGCTTGGTTGTCTAGGGGCAATTGTGTTTTACAGCACAGGACCTGAAGATATTCCTCCAAGTACCTGCTTAGAATCAATGGGCACCCTGCAGGCAGCAAATTTAACTCCAGGGAATACTCATCTCTGATTATCTCCGGAACCCATGAATCTGAAGTGACTGCTTGCCACTGAGGCAGCAAAAGCAGCACTCATTCCACCCCGAGCACCTGACTATGCGGCTGGTGGGTGGGGTTGAGAGAGGGCATACTGTGAGTCAGAGGGAAGAGGTGGTAGTGGCCTCCATTTGCTTTTCCTTTCTGGACCTTATATGGGGCTTCCATGGATTGCAAATGTCTTGCTCTTCTTGAGCCAGGGTTCAAACAAAATCGCTGGAATCCTAGACTGGAAAATCCTCTACTGTTGCCAAAAAAGGGAGCAGAAGTTAAAGATTTAGTGCTTGATCACAGTACAGTGCCCCCAAGAGTGTGTTAAATATTTTTAGTCCAAAATAACATCCAAACCACAACTGATTAAATTTACTATTCATTATTTTTATCAAACAAAGTTATCCATAGAAAGAATATAGTAAACAAATAAACAAAACTACATTCTCAAATAATAATCCTTCATTGTGTAATTTAGCACAATGTAAGATCTTCTTTGAGGATATCTTTTGCAGCAGGTCACACCTTAGGAACTATAGCCACCAGGCACCAGGATCACATGGACACATTTTTGCAAGCAGTCTATTTGGGGTGCCCATGGTGATGTCACCATGTCAACGTCCCCCTATACAGCCATGGATAAGCTCACACCCTCCTCAGTTCTTTTCCTGCTGTCGACCATTGAGCCTTGGACTCCACGGAGCACTGCTGCTTCAGTCGACCGCTGTTTTCTAGATTTTTCTCACCCTAGTTTTTCTGTCACTTTACCTCCCTAAAGTGATTCCCCCCTTTTTGTTTATGAGTAAATCAAACCTCTTCCTGTGCTTCAGCTGCAGTCAGAAGATCTACCACAAGGCTTTACATGAAGCTTGTGTCCATTGTCTCGGCACCGACGATGAAGTCCAGGCCTGCTAGATCTGCAGTGGCTTCAACCAGGCCACCAAGTGATGACATTTTCAAGAGCCGAAGTCGTTCCTCATGGAATGGAAGGTCACCATCCTGGAGAAGGAGCTTTAGGCCAGGGGCTCCTCTGCTTCCCCGGCTCCGTCCTTGGGATCCCATTCAGCCAAGGCCTGGGACAAGTTGGGGAAGCACCACCACCAGGAGATGGATCAGTCCTCCTGGAAGCATTCTCAGTCACCGCGCCCTGCGCCAACCACTTCAGGGTCATTGGCCTGATAGTCCATGACCCCTACTGCTGCCCACACCCTCTCACCTACAGGGTTGGCCTTGGCAGCCTTCCTCGCTGGAGCTGCTCAACCCAGCAGCAGTTCATCATCTGCGGGCCTTTCACTTTTCTTGCCAATGATTCCTACTGCCTTCATCACCCTTTCTGCTATGAGACAGACTTTGGCAGTACAGCCGCCGGTTAGCTCCACTGACAGTGGCCCCTTGTTGCTGGGGTTTCCTCCTCTGCCCACACAGATGCACTTAGAAACATAGAATTTGATGGCAGTTAAGGACCGCTTGGCCCACCTAGTCTGCCCATTTCCCTACCTATTGGATAAGCTGCAGATTCTAGTTACCCAACAGCCTACTTCCTCCTACCCCTCACTATAATTGCCTTATGTCTGTCCCATGCATTCTTGAATTCCCACACTTTTTTTGACCCCACGAACTCCTCAGGAAGGTGGTTCCATGTGTACACCACCCTCTCCATGAAAAAATAACTTCCTCACGTTGCCCCTGAGCTGTCCCCCCTCTATCTTCAAATTGTGTCCCCTTGTTCTTGTACATTTCTTTTTCTGAAAGATGCTCCTGTCTTGGACTTTGTTGATTCCCGTGAGGTACCTAAAAGTTTCTATCATGTCCCCCCTCTCCCTCCTTTCCTCAAAGGTATACATGTTAAGCACTCTTAGTCTCTCTTCGTATGGCTTCTGTTGCAGACTCTGCACCATTTTAGTTACCCTCCTCTGGACTGCCTCCATCCTGTCTATGTCCTTGCGGAGATGGGGGTCCGCAGAACTGCACACATGTACTCTAGATGGGGGTCTCACCAACCGTGTGTACAGAGGGATAACAACTTCCTGTTTTCTACTGGTGATGCCTCTTCCTATACATCCTAGTATCCCCCAGCTCTCCTTACTGCCTTCTCACATTGTTTACCTACCTTAAGGCCATCTGATATGACTACCCCCAGGTCCCTTTCCATTTGTGTAGTTGTTAGTACCTCTCCCCCCCCCCCCACTGTGTACTCTTCCCCTGGGTTTTTGTTTCCCAGGTGCATTACTTTGCACTTTTTTACACAGAATCTAGGCTGCCATATTTTTGACCATTCCTCCAATCTTGCCAAGTCCCTTCTCATCCTTTGCACCCCTCCCTTGTGTATCAACCCTATTGCAGATCTTTGTGTTGTCTGCAAAGACGCATACTTTTCTTTCCAGCCCCTCTGCAATGTCTCCTATAAAGACATTAAAGAGGACCAGTCCCAGTACTGAACCCTGTGGTACCCCACTAGTAACCCCCCCCCCGTCTTCAGAGTGTACACTGCTTACTATTACCCTCTGGGTCCTGTTGTCCAGCCAGTTTGTTACCCAGGCTACCACCCTGGGACCCACTCCCAGGCTGGCTAACTTGTTTATTAATCTTTTGTGTGGGACTGTGTCAAATGCCTTGCTAAAGTCTAGGAAGGCCATATCCACAGCCCCTCCTTGGTCTACTACTTTGGTTACCCAGACAAAGAAATCTATTAGATTCATCTGACATGACCTTCCTGCGGTGCTTGTCCCTGGTGAACGTTCCCCTCCTCCTCCTCCTCATGGGCTACAGCCAGGGAGCGGTGTTGGCCTTCTGGTGGCCGGCAACGGTCATGAGGAGACAGGCATAAGGCCTCTCCCATCGACACCTCTGACCATCCCAGCGATGCTGGGGATGCAAGGCCCTCAACTGGTTCCCCAGCCTGCCCCCATCACGTCATTTCTCCAGCCCTCCCCATCGATGCGGGTGCCTCAATACCCCCCGTCATTGCCACAGGGCATTGTACCAACATCACTATTGACGTCCAGGCTTTTTTCTCGTCTGTCATGGACCTTGTGCAGAACGTCGTTCCTCCCCAGGGTCTGTTGCTGGCAGGGCCTTCCAGGCCATCACTGCCATCACATCAGGCACTGTCAAGGCCTGCCCCCCTCATGCTCATTGATGTCCTTGGTGCCCCCTCTGACCCAGGGGATGAAGATGATTATCGTCCTGATTTCCTCCTCCCAGATGAGGAGAATGAGGATGCTGGAGCCCGGACTCCCTCTAGCACATCCAGAGTCATCTCGGTGGGGTCTGACTCTTCCAAATATACCTCGTGGTCTCCCCTGGATGACCTCTCCTTCATTGCCTTCATGTGACAATTGCAAGCCACCATGAGGTTCAATGCCACAGAGCAGGATGTTACTAAGCGGAACCTGGCTCACTACTTAGGCTTGCCAGATCCTCCTCCTCTGGATATTCCTGCTATGATTAATGCCTATGAGGATGCCACCATGGCTACTTGGTACAGGCCTAATATGATCCCCCTATTCTCAGGAAGGCAGATAAGCCGTACCAGACCCCTCGGGGAAGCCCTTTTTCACGGGGCCCCCTTAGGCGGACTTGGTAGTCATCAATGCAGCCCATGGTTGCTACCAGAGACCCCAACACCTCAGCTCCTTCCCTCTGGACACGGAGTCCAGGAAACTGGACTTCATAGGGAAGTGGGTTTTTGCCTCTTCCACCCTGGCCATAAGGGTCCTTAATTATGTAGGCCACATGCTCAAGTACCAGAATAACATCTGGGAGTCAGCCCGGTCTGCTGCCTGGTCCCTCCCTGAGGGTCTCTAGATGCAGGAGCTGCTTTGGACACTTCAGTCTGGCATTGATATGGGCAGACGTCTTTTGAGACTGCTTATAATGCTCTAGATGCCTTGGCCAGGGCCTCCCCAGAGGGTATTTTCTTAAGGAGGTACTCCTGGCACAGGGTGTCTGGCTTTACTTCTGACATCCAGCAATCCATCCTGACTATCCCTTTCAGGGGTTACAAACTCTTTGGAGGAGATATGCAGGATATTCTAAACAACATGCTGGCCTCAGACTGCACCCAGCAGTCTGTTCACTCCCTTTACCACACCCACCAGAAGAGTGGCCAGAGGGTGCCCTTTCAGCGTGCCACCCATAGACCTCGGTCTGGCTCCAAGCAGCTGAGCAAGCACAAGGCTGCCATGATCCTGCTCACCCCCTCCTCCACAACCGGCAAGTCCTCAACAGGAGAAGGAGGAGTGGGCCCGGCCGCAGGCCCACCTCAGCCTGACTCCTTGCCCGACTCCCCTCATCTGGTTCCCCAGGATGTGGTGGTGAGGAGGGGTTGCTTCTCCCTCCACCTAGATGGGTGGCTGGAGATCACAACCAATGCCTGGGTGCTGCAGCTTGCACAGCAGGGACTGCTTTAGAATCTCTGAAGATACCTCCAGAACTTCCTCCAAGGTCTTCCACCTATCCTCCAACTCATATGCCTGTGACAAGGGAGGAGATCAGTCGCTACTCTGAAAAAGGGCCATAGAACCCATCCCCGAGGATAAACAAAACACAGGGTTCTGCTCCCACTTCTTCCTCATCCCCAAGTCCTCAGGGGACTTGAGACCCATCCTGGACTTATGCAATCTGAATTATTACATCCAGTACAAGATGTTCAGAACGGTCACCCTTCCAGACCTGTTGCCCTTGCTTCAGGAGGGGAACTGGATCTGCTCCCTGGATATGCAGGATGCATACCAGCACATCCAGGTCTGCCTTTCCCACAGGATGTACCTCAAGTTCATGTTCCAAGGGGAACATTACCAGTTCAGAGTTCTTCCCTTTGGTTTGTCTTTGGCACCTCGGGTCTTCACCAAGTGCCTAGTGGTGATGGCAGCAGCCCTCAGGAGATGACTGGTTGCTCAAGGCTCAATCCAAGGAGCAACTGTCCTTGACCCTGATCTGTAATCTGCAATTGTTCAGTCAGCTGGCGATCACAGTCATCCTGTCCAAGTCAGTACTGACTCGGCCAATACAGAGGGGGCATACTGGACATGGCCAAGGGCTCTACCTTCCTGCCCCCGGACCGGGAGGAATGTTTAACTGCGCAGGCCTGGAAAGTCTATCAAAGCTGGTATGTCAGAGCCAGGAAGTACCTCAGACTCCTGGGTCTGATGGCCGCAGCCATTGTCACTGTCCTCTTGGCGAGTCTACATATGCGCATCCCCCAGTGGACCTTGAGAGTACAGTGGGACAAGCCAATGGACGACCTGGAGCAGATGGTCCTGGTCTCCTCGCCAGTGAAAAATTCTGCAGTGGTGGATGGAACCTAGTCTACTCTTAGCGATTTCCTTTCCTCATACCCACCCCCCATCACATCCTCACCTCAGATGCTTCAGGGATGGGCTGGGGCACTCATCTGGGCCCTTTCCAGACTGAAGGAACATGGACTCCACTCAAGACTTCACAGAACATCAATGTTCTTGAGATGCAAGCTGTACTCTACGGCCTACAGATCTTTCAGTCCCACCTGTCTCAGGGCCCGCTGCTAATGCAGACGGACAATATCAGTGTGGTGCACTACATCACAAAGCAAGGGGGCACCAACTATTATCCTCTGTGCAGGGAGTCAATGAGAGTTTGGTACTGGGCTCTGGAACACAACCTAGTGCTGTCAGCTGTCTACGTTCCTGGTGCCCAAAATGTTCTGGTGGACCAGTTAACTCGGTCGCAGGCCAGAATGCACAACTGGGAGCTGCTCATCTCGGTGCTAGAAAACCTGTTCAATAGGTGGGGCCATCCAGAGTTGGACCTTTTTGCGTCCCCACTCAATGCAACACTGCTGCTTTTCTGCTCGCTCGATCCAGGGCCTGGCACTTTCTGGCGAGACGCATTGCCCTATCTTGGAAAGGGAGGTTCCTTTACACCGTCCATCCCTTTGCTCTGATCCAGAGAATGCTGCTTAAACCCCAGACGGAGAGCACCTCTCTGATACTGGTGGCTCCCTATTGGCCTTGGCAGATTTGGTTTCCACTGTTGCAATGGTTAGCAGTCGAGCCGCCAGGGTCTCTTCCCCTGTGCCCGGGCTTGCTGTTGTAGGAACGGAGGACCTCCGTCCATCTGAATCTCTGGTCTCTCAGCCTGCATGCCAGGCTCCTGAAGACATAGTCATCATCAGGTCTGGAGTCTCCACTAAAGTAGCCGATGTCCTGGTGGCCGCCTGGAAGCCTTCCACCTGGGTGACTTATTCCATGAAATGGAAGTGTTTTGCTTTGTGGGTGGCTTCCCACCATCTGGATCCCTTCACTGCCCAGTGAACCAGATTCTAGAATACTTGGTGTCCTTTTCAGATGCTGGCCTGAAGTACTCATCACTGAAGGTGCACCTGTCTGCCATTTCAGCCTTCCATGCACCCACTGAGGGTCGTACGGCAGTCCAGTTGGACGTGGTCCGTACCTTTCTGAGAGGCATCCTGCACTTAAAGCCTCCCATCTGTAACCCAGTCCTGGCCTGAGACTTGAATTTTGTTTTGCAGAAGCTTACCTTGGCTCCTTTTGAGCTTGCCATGACTTGCAAGGTACACTTTCTGTCATGGAAAGTTATTTTTAGTTGCTATTACCTCTGCTCGGAAGATTTCCAAGCTTGAGGCGCTCATATATGAGCAGCCCTATTTGATTTTTCACATAGACAGGATGTCTTTGCATACTGACCCTAAGTGTTTGCCAAAGATGATGTCTGAGGTTACTCTGAATCAAACCATCCACCTCCCTGTTTATTATCCACAGCATGCCAAGCCAGGGAAAGCATTGCTCCATACTTTGGATGTACATAGAATACTGAGATATTATGTTCATCACACAAAGGACTACAGAAAGTCCTTGCAGCTGTTTGTTTCTTTCGCCCCTGGGAAAGAGGGCATATTAGTTTCTAAACAGTGCCTGTCCAAATGGTTGGCCAACTGTATAATTTTTTTGTTACAGGAAGTACAGTAAGGAACTTCCTGGGCCTGTCAAGCGCCACTCTACCAGAGGCAAGACCACTTCCGTTCCTTATTTCATGGGCATCTCAGCAGCGGAAATCTGTGCTGCTGCCACTTGGAGTGCTATCCACACTTTCACAAAGCACTAGAGTCTGGACTTTGCTTCTAGAAGGAACGCAAATTTTGGCCTGGCTGTGTTGCAGGGCCTCCTCTTCTAGATGCTTGTCTTCCAACCTCCCATACTGGTCTTCTCTGCAGGACTGCGTGGGACTCATTCCTAAGGTGTGACTTGCTGCAATAGATATCCTCAAAGAAGACAGAACAGTTTGTGAGGGTGTTGGTAGTCCCCCCCCCCTTCCTTGTCAGACCTCAGGCACTTTTGGGCATTTTTTTTTCTCTCCCACTAAAGGTCTACTGTAGTAGCACCTTTTTTCTGTCTAGCTATCCATTTATTTCCCTTTCTACTTCAGTGGACTGGCCACAGACTGAAGTGTCTTACTATCTGCATTATCCCCTTTTTCATCCCGCCCAGAGTGCCTGTAAACCATTTATTTTTTATTTATTTGTGTTCCACGGTTGCGGGGAGGTTGTGCCTTTGGTTCCTCCCCCCTCCCCCATCTAGCCAACTAGGTCGCCGCCGCCCGGTCCCGGGCAGAGCTCTTGACCTCCCCACCATTGCCCCTCTCGGTCTCTCCAACCACCACAGAGATCAGGAGGGAACTGCCTGGCACAGGACCGTGGCAGTGCTGGCAAGCAGCTTTCATGCTGCAGGAGATTTTTCTGTAGTGTAGCTCGCCTGCTGGAGGAGGCATGCAGTGATGCCAAGGGATGGGGCGCGCACACTTCCGTACGCAGTCCTCCCGACGTCTGCCTCCTCCAGCCCCTTGTTTCTGCAGCATCGGTGATGTTGCCCCCCCCAGCTTCAACCAGGGGGAAACCACGTGCTGACTGCTGATGTCCCCCCTTCCCCGGAGAAGGAGAGCAGTCCTCTGGATGCTCGATCCTTCTCCAACCCTGCCAACCCCTGGCGACCAGTGCTCGTTCCCGAACATGGATCGCCAGTGTGGAGTGAGGTGTGACGTCCAGTGCCTCAACCCTCAGCACCAATGGGCCGGTGCCTGAAAACCATTTAGGTACCTGTTGTGCCTTGTAAAATAAACAAATTTGCCCAATGGGCTCTGTAGTAAGAAAAACCTGTGTTCACATATCTTATCGGAGCTTATGGCCAGTTTTGCTTTTGTAGCAAATCTAGACCACAGCCTGGTGCCCTGAGTGGCATCCCAGTCTAATAACTCACTCGCCCTCCGAGTAAAGTGCCACTTTGTTCAGCAGTGCGAGTGGAGAAAACGTGAAAGGTTTCGGCACTTTCTCCCATTTAATGCCCCAATGTATTTTTCTCTGAAAGACTCTATTGCAGAGTCTTACTTACTGTTTCATGTCCTGCTGCCAGCTGGCAAGCTTCTCCCCAGTCAGTTTGGGACACGCAGCATGTACCTCACGATAGTGCGAGTGGAGTTGCAGTACGTTGAGTTGGTTCCAGAAGGGCTCCGGACAGCTTGAACGGAGCTACCTTAGAGCTTCCTTGCTGCAAAATGTGTGGCATTGTAAAATAAAATAAAGTAAAAGAAAACATTACAGCAAGCGTGCGGTTCGAATATCCCCCCCCCAAGGAAACTGTAACAGTCCCTATGCAAGAAATGGACGAGGCAGAAATAGTAAATCTGCTTGCTGTTTGCACATAAATAAAACAGTACTTACAGTCTTTTACAGTACAGTCACACTGCTACACCTGTCAGCCTGTCATGCCAGCCCACAGCATGTAGTACTTTTGTATAACTTCCCCTAATTACTGGTTACTGTGCTAGAGGTTAAAAAGGGAAGAAAAATATTTTTAATCTGTAGAAACCCTTATTTTATCCACACCCTTGTTGTTTCAGGTTTTCAACAGAGATAATGGAAAATAAACTAAATAGAAGGTAACCCAAAAATAAGAGCATGTGTTTACCAGAGTTGACTCTGTTCTGCCACCTCTGTGTACTGGGTGCCTCCATAGGAGGCAGCAGCGCAAACAGAAGCTTTCTTATAGGGCGTCACCTGTCCATCACTGGGAAGTGGAAGGGGATATAGAATAGTTATGCTTCTAATATCTGGTTCTGGGCCTAGAAACATGTTTAGAATTCATTACTGGACTCTATATTCGTTTTCTTTGTTTGTATAATAATTTTTTATGTTTGTTTGTATAATGATTATTATGTTCCCCTGTCCACCTGGCTATTATTAGAGTAGTTTCATTTGTTTTGTATTAGATTAGGGGTGGAACAGGTGGATCAGATGACCTGGTGTACCTATAAAATGCACCCTTGGAAGTCCAGGATAGTCAGTTCAGCCTGAGTGGCTGTGCCAGAAGGACCTTTGACAGAAGACTGTGGAGATACTGCCTTTAGTATCCTCTCTGTAGCTGGTTATTTTCTTTTGTTTTTCTGTTCTTATTTTCGCTAAGTTCGCAATAAATACCACACTACCAGTGTGTTTTACTCTTACAATGTGGTGTCTGTGTCTCAATTTCCACACTCCAGGACACAGTTATGTAAGATCTTACTTACGGTAACAGTAGATCTTTGAGAGACTTTCTTGCAGCAAGTAATGCTGTCCCTCCCACCTTCCCCCATTACTCTGAGTTCTCCTCTCTTGATTCTCTTCTCCAAGATGGCAAATCTTCTGTTTCCCATACTCTTTCTGGCAGGTATTTATGTCTCTCCCACAGCTCCCTCAGGGGCCCATCCTCGCTGGATGATCTCCGGTGGGGAATTGAGAAGGGCGTGGGGCAGCCCACAGCTATATAAGGGGACGTTAACACGGGCGGCCCCAGATAAACTGCTTGCAAAAATGTGTGCCTGTGGTCCTAAGGTGTGACCTGCTGCAAGAGATTCTCTCAAAAATCTACTGTTACAGTAAGTTCTTATGTAACTATTCTTTCTCTGTAAGCTCAATCCTGTTGTCACAGCATAAAGCAGTATAAAAACAAATACATTTAATAAATTGCCAGCAATCTGTTTATTTTATGAACCTGCAATTTTTATTATTAGTTTGCTACAACTCTTTTGAACTCATATCCGTTTGCTTAATAAAAATTGTCATGGTTTCTGCAAAGTAATTTAGTTAATAATCTGTGGTTTGAACACTATTTTGGACAGAAAATTTGTCACACTTTTGGCGCACTATATTGTGATCAAGCCCTTTAATAGACTCGAGCATCTGTTGAGTTTTTCCTTTTAAGTCCATGATGGGTAATTTCAACTTTATGTCTTCAGAGTTTCTTTCCATTGAAAAGGTAGTAAAGGACACGTGTTGTATTTCAGGAGTTAAACATGACACAGTTAATCAGAAATGGAACTGCATACAGATCCCAGTTCTGACTGCCATCTATGGTATCACATGTAGACCAAAGCAAGTGTTTCCTGGTTTCTTTCTTGTTCAAAGCATTCCTAGTTTCTAAATTTTAAGGACAATCTGGTAGAGACTGAAGGGTTATCTAAATGGACTACCACAAAATTCTGGTATTTGACCAATACATATGGTAATTTGATAGCCCAGAAAGGCTGCAGCAAAAACTTGTATGCCCATGGTGTCAAATTTTTAGACTCCATCAGAAGGCATGGAGCTGAGATGCTGTGTAGCATTTTTCATGGACTGTGAAGCGCCATGATTTATTTATTATCTATACAGGTTTTACTGACCAGGTAAGTACACTAGACCAGGTAAGTACACTAGACAAGCACATGTCTAGTTTCAGCTATGACCCAGGAGTTTGCAATGCAAAAAGTGAGGAGAAGCAAGTAACATAAGGCACCAACACACAAAAAGCAGCAAATTGGAAACCATGCTACTGTAAGTTAAGGAGAATACTAAACAGTTTAATAAATGTGTAAAAGGAGATTATAAACAATTCAGGTACAGAATACATGTCCATAGGTAGGCCAAGAAGACTATGTTACTCACCTGCAACTGTAGTTCTAGGAGTGGTATATGGTTCACATCCACACTCTGGCAGTTCCACTGGTACGCGATGATTGGCCAGATGTCTTTAAGCTAAGCTCCTCACTCCAACGGAGCGGATATATCCGACTCCACCCCATGACATCAGATCTTGCACGCTGGAAGTAGGATCAAGTGCCACTTGCCAGGGGAGGTTGGGTGGATTGTGTGGCGGTGAACCATATACCACTTCTTGAACTATGGTTACAGGTGAGTAACCTATTCTTCTAGGGCGTGGATATGGTTCACTTACCCACACTCTGGCAGACGCTTAGCAGTTCTCCAGGAGTAGGGGCAAGGTGTACACCTCTACTTCTGATGTCCTGGCCAACATTCCCCTTCCCATAAATCGGATCATGCAATTGTCCAGGCTGTGTGTGGGTGCTGATGTGCGATATGGCCACCACTACACATTCAGTCACTTCACTACCAGTCTAGCATTGTTTGTAAAGTGCTTTGGGATACACTGTGTATGAAAGCGCTATATAAATGCTGATTCTTCTTCTTCTGAACAGAAACTAGAGAACCAAGGTCCCAAAATGCACATCCCGGCATGACTTGAGGTCAATGCGGTAGTGGAAAATAAAGGTGTGTGCTGACTTCCAGGTAGCAGCCCTACAGATTTCCTGTATGGGGACATCCCCGGAAGCAACCACTAAGGTGGCGGTATGTCTGGTGGAATGAACCCTAATCCCTATATGAGGCTTTTGACTAGTCAACCTATAACAGAGATCGATGCAAGAGGTGATCCATCTTGCAATCATCTGTTTTGCTGCCAGCCTGCCAGGTGTGGCTTCAGTGTAGGTGACAAACAGCTGGCAAACTTGTCCCTGAATCCCAGCTGTATGCTCCACTTAACAGGAGTTCTCCACAAGTCCAGGGTATGGAGCCTGTGGTTTGCCTCCAAAGAGGGGTTGATAAAGCATACAAGTAAGTTAATCACCCTTAAGGTGAAACTCCAATACCACCTTTGGGAGGAACTTTAGGTTGGGGCAAAGGATGAATCTGTCCCTGTGGAAGACCAGATAGGGGGACTCCATTGAGAGCACCTGGAGCTCTCCAATCCTTCTGGCAGACATAATGGCCACTAGGAAGGCCATCTTCCATGACAGGTGTGATAACTCACAACTGTGCATCAGCTCGAATGGCTTGCCCACAAGCACAGCCAAGACCAGTAGTAAGTCCCATGGTGGAGGTGGATCATGCACAGGAGGACAAGTGGTCTAGGCCCTTGAAAAAACACCCAACCATCTTCTCCTGGGCCACTGTCAGCACACCGGTATGCACCTGGTAAGCAGAGATGGCTGCCAGGTACACCTTAAGGGTTGTTGATCGCAGTCCCAGCTGGGAGAGGGACCAGAAATAGTCCAAGATGCTAGCCACAGGGCAGAAAAGGGAGTCAAGCTCCTTGCCCTGGCACCAAGTGGAAAATCTTTAACATTTAAAGGCATAGCACCTACGAGTCAACTCCTTCCTTCAATGTGGAGGACATCCTCAGAGAGGACCCAAGGCCTGGAAGAAAAAAATACTTACCACAGTAATCTTGTTTCTTCCAGGGGATACTCCAATATTCCTCACTCTTATGCAGTATGCCTTTAAGCCAGATCTGCCCGGAGATGGAATGTTATGCTATTGATGGAATCATTGGCACGTGTCACTTTTTCAAATGCTGCCACCTATCAACTACCTACATTCTACCCTCAGACTTCGTGGACGCCTGACAAGACAGGGCCCAAGAGGAGCTTAATAATTATCTATAATAATAATGTTAATAAAGCACCCAGAAAAAAAACTCCAGCTGGAGGGAAAAACATTAACAAAACACTCCCCAATGTCAGAATCACCTGAAGATGGGAAACACCTTTGAACACAGTTTCAGATATAAAAGTTAGAGTGTGGCACACATACCCCTGGTATTACAGCATGGAGTGCAGAAGCCACTGGTTCTAGCAGGGGAGGCAGGGTGGGAGAGTTAGGCATACTGGAGTATCCCCTGGAAGAAACAAGAATACTGTGGTAAGTAATTTTTTCTTCTCACCCCAGGAATACTCTAATATTCCTAACTCTTATGCAGACTTAGAAGCAGTACCTTTGGAGGTGGGCAAAGGACCTATTTTGGAAACAGGCTCTGCAGGACAGCTGTGCCAAACCTGGCATCACCCCTAGGCTGCATATCCAGGCTACAATGCTTGGTAAAGGTGTGCACTGTTCTTCAGGTAGCTGCTTTACAGATGTCCACCAAAGGAACATCCCTGGTAGCTGCTATGGTAGCAACTGTACCCCTTGTGGAATGGGCTCTAAGCCCTGTTGGGGCCTCCTTCCCCACCTCTGAATAGCAAAACTGGATACACTGACTATCCAGTGAGAAATGGACCTCTTAGATGCTGGATTTCCTTTTCCTACATCCCCATAGGTCAAGAACAGTTCCTTCCTTTCCTGCCTATGAGGCGTAGTAGCTGTCATGTAGTAGCTAAGAGCTATCTTGAAATCAAGGCTGTGCAACCTGCGCTCACCAGAACATTAATGCTCAATAAAGAAAACAGGTAAGGTGATGGACTGGTTCAAATGAAAGTCAGAGACCACCTTTGGAAGAAATTTTCTGTTAGTTCGCAGGACCAGTTTTGTCCCTATGGAATGAAATGTAGTCCTGCTCAATACAGAGAACCTGGAGCTCACTGATCCTTCTGGCAGAAGTGATTGCCACTAGGAAAACTGTTTTCCATGTGACATATTTCAAAGGAGCTGAAGATATGGGCTCAAAAGGGGCGCCCCTAAGTTTGGCAATACAAATATTTAGATCCCAGGCTGGCACCTGTTCCCTGATAGGGGCTTGCAGATGGGCCATACTTTTAAAGAAGATAGAATTTGATGCCAAACAAACATTCTTCCCGGCTGAAGTGTAAGCAGACATTGAAGCCAAATGAACTTTTAGGGTAGCAGGCTGCAGGCCCAATGAATAAATATGAGTAAGGTAGTACAGCACAGTTGCAACCCCTACCTGGGTTGGCACTATATTCCTGGTGGAGCACCAAACAGAAAATCTTTTCTATTTAGAGGCGTAGGTTTTCTTGGTGGAAGGTCTCCTGTACCCCCCTTAAGATATCCAGGACACTTCCAGAGAGATGCAGATTCGCATACTCTAAGTTCTCAAGAGCCATGCTTTGAGACTGAGAGACTTGAGGTTCAGGTACAGGAGTCTCCCCTGACTGGAGGTTAGCAGGTTGTGCCTCCGGGGAAGGTGTCCTGGTTCGGCCACAGACACGGAGAGCAGAGAGAGTACCATGGCTGTCTGGCCCAGTCTGGGGCTATCAGGATCATTAAGGTTAACTCGGCCCTGAGCTTGAGTATCACCCTGTACACCAGAGGGAATGCAACCAGTCCAGAATCAGAGTATCCAGGGGTACTGTTCCCATAGCTGGGGGTCTGCAACAGTACTGTGGCAGGTGGTGACTTTCGTGGGATGCAAAGATATCTATCTCTGGGGTACCTCACCTTCTGAAAATCACTTCCACCACCTGTTTGTTTAAGGTCCATTCGTGATGGGCCCGGTTGATTCGACTCAAGGCATCAGCTACAGTATTGTCCTTGTCTGGCAGATGAATGGCCTGAAGAGAGAGACTCCTAGGGAGTAGGGAGTAGGCCAGAGTCCAAAATGGAGGCAGTATAGCAGATTACATTTTTTGAAAGTAATAGGTTAGTCACTAGCTACTTTCAAATAAATGTAATCAGTTACAGTTACGTATTTCTTTTGTATAAAAAGACATAAGTAAATGTAACTGTAAGGTGTATTACATCTTCCAGTACTTCTCCATCCTTGCTAGTGACTGCACAGAGCTTCCTGGAACAAGTTTTCAAAAGTAATAGAAAGTAATAGAAAAAGTAACTTACCCAACACTGTTTAAACTCCACTAAGGCTAAAAAAGCCCTGGTTCCCCACCGGTTATACCGAACCGTGAGAAACCGAGAAAATTCGTAATTTAATTAAAATAAGCTAATGGTTTTTACTATAAACAAAAGATAAGGGCAGCAAATGAAAATAAAATAATATTTATATGTATTTTTAAAAGTTTCACGATGAGATGATGAGGAGATGATCTCTGAGCGTATAGTCTTCACAGGCGAAGAGAGAAATCTGAGGGTAGAATGTAGGCAGTTGATAGGGGGCAGCATTTGAAAGAGTGGCATGTGCCAATGATTCCATCATTAGCATAACGTTCCATCTCCGGGCAGATCTGACTTAAAGGCATACTGCATAAGAGTTAAGAATATTGGAGTATTCCTTTGGGTGATAATTTTAGTCGCTCAGGAACCATGCTGTGAGGTGCAGGGACTGAAGGTCCGAGCGCAGAACCATCCCTTGCACTCTGGTCAGCAGGTCTGGTTGGAGAGGCAGTCACTGCAGAGACTGGCTGTCGAAGCTGAGGAGATCCGGGTACCAGAAATGCCTTGGCCCATCTGGAGCTATCAGGATCATCCGCACCTTGTCCTTCTTGACCTTGAGCAGTACTCTATTTATCAAGGGGAAGGGAGTAAACACTTTTTGATTCCTATTGCAAAAATACATAAACATATTTTAGAATGAACCACCCACTGTGGTTGTAGCAGTTACAAATAAATTATGTAGGTGTCTAGACACGTATGGTACTCACTGCCTGCTGGGTATAGTTTGTTAACTTAGATCATTTAGAGTCCATGTATTTGCTAAAAAATACACAGAAAAAGCATTTTTGACAATCAACTCATAATTCTTATAAAGAGAGTTTGTTTACTGTGGACTGTACCTTTAATCCATATCACTGCACCACATGTGTCTGTGTGCTGTTTTATTGGAACAAAGCTAATAGTCCTTTTGAACCATCCTATACATGGTATAAGAAATTCATACCTGGCTGTGCTGTTATATTTTTAGTTATAAAATGGGTAAGAAAAATCACTGAAAATCCAGTGTGCTGCTTGGATGAATCATGTCACACAACTGTGCATTATTCCACAATGACTACATGCCTCCCAGTATGACTGCATGCCTGAACTACTTTCCAGCCTTGAGAACCTTTTCACTACCACTGAGATCACTCCACACCAGGCACAACACCTGGCACACACAGCTGTCACATACAGGCTGCCACCCACAGCCATAAGTAAATCTCCTATAGCAGTCCCACACTCTATAAATTTACCTGGTTGATCCTGCCAACATTTTTAAACAAAATGCATATTAAAAAGAAATAAAACTTATCTGGTTGATCCTGTCACTTGCAGTCTGTGTTAAGCTATAATCAGTTTCACTTTTCATCTTGTAGCATGACCGAGGGATGTTTAAGGCTAAAGGAGGTGCAGGCAGAGGTTTAAAATAAGCCATTCTAAGTTGAGAAAGCATGTAAAGTGAGCTTTTTATTTAACATTTATCCAGCTCTGTGTAAATGAAGCTCCACACAGTATACTTTTTGTTCAGTAATGTAGCCTGACCGAGCTGTGTTAATGGTGCTAAAGGACATGCATGTGGAGCTTTAGAGTAACGCAGCCTGAGTTTTAAAAGTAGGTAAACTTTGTTTTTATTTTAAGTTTATACAGCTTTCTGTAAAACAAGCTTCAGAAAAGAAGATGCAAGTGCAAGCAACTGTTGCTATATTACTGAATAGCATAAAAAGGCTGGGCGTTTCTCAGCCACTGGTACGATGCATAAAAAGCAAACTATTATTCATGCAATACCTAGTTAATAAAACATTATACCGTAATGAGACAACTGTCATGTCGCATGACTATATGCTAATGTACCCTCCAATTGTCTTCAATGGTATGAGACTGCAAGCTGGAAGGCAAAAAACACCCTCCTCTAAGCGGATGGCAACAAGCCATTTAAGTACATATTTAATCAGTGAATCTTTTCTTCAGTAATGAAGCAGACAGGGCTTGATAGGGAAAGATTTGGCATAAGTGACTATTTTAAGAACAAAACTGAATGCTCAAGCTTCTGTTAGTTTTTCCAAGCCACAAAAAACAGAATTTTTGGATCTCTATTTAAAGTTAATGTGTTATCCAAAATATGTCACAACAACACTGTTGGTAAACAAAAGCCAAACAGCGTAGCATTTTAGGAGTTTACACTCACTTCAAACACACATCGATAATTGATTCCCAGTTACAAGTGACCAAAGATCTGGCACAGACATTTAAAGTAATGCAAAATGAAAACACGGATGACCTTTTTAATTTTTCCTGACTTCAGAATACTTACTATTGATGTTTTCTTCTGTGATGTCTTTTCCCTTCAGAAATATCTCTTTTAAACTAACATAAGCAAAGCCAATATCTTCACATTCGAGATCTTGTTCATCTTCAGGAGGGTCACTAACAACGGTAAACTGTACTCTGCAATTGATAAGAAAAACTTTTCAAACTTATTGTTTTACATTATTTACACACTTTATGCAGTGGTCAATGTATTAACATTTTCTTTCTTTTTAATTTATTTTTATTGAGGAAATACATAAGCACCATAACCGCATAACACATAAAACAATTTGAAAGGGCAACATATAAACATGTGAGAACATAACTTTCCACATCACTCACATATCTCCTCTTTTTACAGCTATTCAACTATTAACAATCCAGTTAAAAAGGTATTAGTTATAAATTATAATACCACTAATAAATAAAGCTTCTGTCTAACACTACAAGATACACTATAAACCATCATAATACAAAGATACCTGTAACTTTACTGTGTCACCATCTAATCCTTTTGAATTGGGTAGATGAGAAATGGTCCCAAGATTTCATGAAATCTGTTTAAAGCAGCAGTGCAATGAAATTGACCTTACCTTTTTTCACTGTAAAAGGTTCCAGGCATCTTCTAGCTTTATTTGGTGGTAAAAGTTTCTAGTTCCACAAAAATCTGAGCATTTTATATGTGTTTCAATTCATTTGTTTCTCAAGAAAAAAAGATGGTCACCACATTTGGCTTAGAAATAACAATGTACACCTGGCAAAAGCTAGAATCAAGAAAAAACTCATGGAGTGAAACATAAGAAGTACCCAGAAGAGTAGATTTGACTGATATTCTAGTATTTTTATTTAATGTAGCTGCAACTAGCTTCTGGGGAAGAAAAAAAAAAAAACATTTTTGTTGCACTGCTGCTTTAAATTTTGGTGCAATAGATGTGATATTCTTTCATACTCAGCAAGCTTATACATGGCTGCCAGCCAGTCTTGAAGATTTTGGGGATAGGGTTCATCACCTAAGGAGAATCTGCCTTTTTGCTTCAAATGATGCCAGTAGTAGCCACTGCTTTTGATGGTAGGATATGTGGGTCGCAACAGTTATCTCTCCCAGCAACCAGAAAACTTGGTCAGAAGAGACTTGGGTTTCTAAAACTTTGCTGACTATCCCTGACAAAACCAGCCCAGGCGCTGATGGTCTTGAACCTCGGCTTCTGAAGACTGCTGCCCCGCTTATAGCCTCACCTCTAACCAAAATTTTTAACTTGTCGCTATGTCATGGCGTAGTTCCGAACGTTTGGAAGATAGCCAGGATAACACCAATTCTAAAGAAAGGTGATCCTAAAGAGATGGCCAACTACCGACCTATTGCCATTCTCTCGGTGCTCAGTAAAATTCTCGAAAAACTAGTTGCTATGCAAACTATTGAATATCTCCATAAACACAACCTCCTCTCTGGATCCCAGCATGGATTTCGCAAAGGTCATAGTACCTCCACTGCTCTTCTGACACTCACAAATGATATTTACACAGCCATGGACTCTGGTCTCCTGACTGGTACCACCTTCATTGATCTCACCAAGGCTTTTGACCTTGTTGACCACACCTCCTACTTACGGCTTACCTCCCTGGGTTTTCAGTGGAACCAGTGAACTGGTTTGAGTTACCTATCAAATCGACAGCAGGCTGTTGCTTTTAACTCTGCCCTATCCGACCTATACGTGCGTACAAACTGGTGTCCTGAGGGATCATACTTGGTCACTGCTTTTCTCGATTTCGTGAGCGGCCTCCCTCAACAAGTATCTACTTGCTCTACCCTGCTCTATGCTGATGACCTTGTACTCTACCATAGCGCTAAAAACGTACTGGACTTAACAAACTCTCTATCCAAAGAGTTCCAAAACATTCAATCCTGGATTTCTGCAAATCGTCTCGTTCTCAACGAAGCTAAAACTCAGGCAATGCTCTTTGGCTCTCCAGCCAAACTAAAAGCTAATCGGAACTCCTTCAAAATAACTTGTTCCAATAATTCCCAGTTAGTAAACACCTCATCTTTCAGATACCTTGGCATTCTTCTTGATGACTCCTTGGACTTTGATCTCCACATTACCATGACTTGCAAATCAGTCAATGCAAAGATCAGAGGAGCATACCGTACGAATTATGCCCTTACCTCATCAGCTAGGCTTGCTGTGGCACAAGGCCTTCTTCTCCCATCCTTGGCTTATGGCTCTGTCGTCTATCTTGGTGCTACAAAGACCTCCCTCCATACATGGGACACCACATATAATAACGTCTGCCGCTATGCGTCTGCCTCTCCTCGGCTCAAACATCACTGTCTGCTTTATGCGGACCTTGAATGGCCTAGTCCTGTGGCCCATCGCCTCCATTCCTATGGCTCCTTGATTGATGGTACGATATGGGAAGGCCTCCCTAATTCTCTTGCCCTGCTACTACGCCCTCAAACCCCTTTCTATGGTCTCCGGTCACTTGACCAGACACCTCTTTATATCCTTAGAAGTAGGACCTTAATGGGTACACGAGCTTTCTCCCATGCTGCTCCTAAATACTGGAATACTATCCCTCTAGTTATTCATTGTGCCCCAACGCACACCTGTTTTAAACTCCACCGTCAATACCTACTCACAGCAAGTCCCTGCACCTGCTTCCAGCCACCATAAACCAATACCCGGCTCAGCCTGCCCTTTCCCATTTGCACACTGCCTGCTACTTCTCTCCAATCTATCCTCTCCTACTCTACCCCTTCCCCTCTGCCTCCCTCAGTTCACTGTGCTAGCTTGGACTTGCCAACTAGCTACCGTGTCAGGATCTACAGGAATCTCCTGACCTGAGCTGCACTTATCTCATTTCTTCTCTATGATCCTGTTATCCTTGTTTCTATACAACCTACTTTGCTTGCTTATGTACTTTCATAGTCTATTTAATGTTTGAGATGTTTTGTACTTTCCTGTCTAACTATTTTATTGTATGGTTTATGTGTGCTGCGTCACACTGATGTTTTGTATGTCACTTGTATCCTCCCGGGTCGTACCTGAAAATAGGAATTTCTATGTCTAGTGTACCCACCTGGTCAACAAAAGCAAATAAATAAATAAATAAAACTTTATTACAGTGCACAGTTACCTCAGCCCAGTAGGTGGAAAGCATAGGACATGACCATGGGACATGCACAAATGAACCCATCTCTTGGTGGCAACGCCAGCAAAGGTCCATGCTTAGCATTCCCATCTTTTTGAGGACATACAGGGTACAATACCACCTATGCAGGATCTTCTTTTGTATTAGCTGATATCTCAGGGTCTTAAACCTGGAGTGGACTGTGTGGAGTATGGATGACCACTGAGTTGGAAGAATGACTGTATTGTGGTCAGATTCTCATTGTGTTCTGCTATGGGCTAGGTCAGGGATAAAGGGAGAGAGCAGGTACTTGTAGATTGTGTCTCTGAGTCCCTTGGGCCGCTCCATCCACTGCGAGATCAGAACTGGGAGGGTACTTTCGGACTTCGGTCCTGCTTTGCATTCCCTAGCCCTGACTGTGTCTCTGAGTTGGAGGTATTTCTAGAAATCAGATTTGGGCAGATTAAATTTGTTGGCCAGGGTTTCAAAGGTCTCTAGGGTACCAGTTTTAGAGTTAGAAACATGCCCATGTGGATACTTTTGGCTTGCCAGGCAGGCCAGCAAATGGTTTCATTTGTAATCCACAGGTCGGGGTTGTGCCACAGGGGTTCCCACTGCCCGAGGGGGGAGGGCTTCCAATTATATTTCTTAATGAATGTGGCTCAGGTATTGCTGGAGTACACCTGGATGGGTGAGGGCCAGTGAGAGGCATCCAGCCTACGTCTCAATGCATATGTGTGAAGTTTGTGAAGTTTTTTCGAAATGTTATCACTATATGCATTCACAGTGGTTGATTTTATCACATGATGTAGTAATTACGTAATTTATTGTAATTGGTTGCACTATGCTTTTTTGAATTTTGTCACTTTAATGATTGTGTATTTAATAGAGCACTTGATGTTTTGACTCCACCCCAGTGATGAAGAGAGTTATCCCTCAAAGCACCTGGGAACTTGTCCTCTCCATAAATAAATATAAACTTTTGTACAGGAGCATGCCTGAGTGATTGTGTCAAGTTATGATTAATACCCGCTACTTTGTGGTAGGCACATAACTATGGTAAAGCCCACCAGCCCCTTTCTCCTGGCACCCTCAATTTATGAATGTTGAATAGTGGCTTTGTCCTTTCCCACAAAAAGGAGGCAACGAGTAATTCTAACCTGTGGAAGGTTTTTTTTGGAACAGGAATTGTCAGATTGTTCAGACAGAACAATTTTTGCAGGAATACCATCATCTTATAGACTGCAATTTTACCACAAAACATAAGATTCAGCTTCTTTCATCTGCAAAACTGGGTCAATAAGGAAGCCATAAGGGGCGTCAAGTTACAGCCACTAGAGAACTGAGTTTAGCAGGTAGCAGATCCCCAAGTATTGATATGTTGAGGTGCCCGTTTCAGATCCAGCAATTTGATAGGTGTTTCAGTGGTGTGGGAGTTAATAGGGAGTGCTAAGGTTTTGGACCAGTTCACTCTAAGTCGTGAGATTTCGCTGAATTCTGTGAGGATCTCAAAAGTCATTGGAAAGGAAGTAGCTGGGTTTGCTACTACCAGGAGCAAATTGTTCGCAAATGCCAATATTTTGACTAGGGCTGCACCACAGGCAATACCCTGTACCTTCGAGCAATTTCTCAGCTTGAGCAGCACAGGTTCCATGGCAATAAGGAACAGCAAAGGAGATAAGGGGCATCCCTGCTGTGTTCCTCTGCCCAAACAGAAAGTGGGGGAGACAAGCCCATTTGTGAGCAGGTGTGCAGATGGTGCAGAGTATAAGGTTCTGACCATCTGAATAAATGTCAGGTCTATGCCCATGCTCTGCATAGCCTGTATAAGTAGTCCCGCTCTACTGAGTCAAATGCATTTTCTATATCTACACTGACGAGCAGAGATGGGGCTTTACCTTGGGATGCTGCCCAAATAACCTTTATGACAGCTCTAATGTTATCCAAAGACATGCAACAAGGTACAAAAACGGCCTGGTGGTGACAAGTGAGATGCTGGATATACTCCTCTACTCCATTTGTCATAATTTTGGCCAGGAATTTGACATCCACGCTAATAAGGGAGATAGGGTGGTAGGTCTCAACCAGTTGTGGGTCTTTACCAAGCTTAGAGAGCATGATAATCAAAGTTTCTGTCATGGATTGGGGGTAGTTTCCCACAGATAGGGCTTCTGAGAGGGTGTAGAGAAGTGGTCGTTCAATTACCAGACTGAAAGCCTAGTAGAATTCAGCAGACAGTCCATCCATCCTGGGCGTTTTCCGCTTGGGGAGGCTCTTTATAGCAGACCGAACTTCCTGTAACAGTGGGAGAGTCCAGATTTTGTGCCTGAGGGTCTGGGATTTGAGGCAAGGAGAGGCCCTGTAAAAAAAAAAAAGAGTCCAGGTTAAGTGAACTAGCTGTACGCTTGGACAAATAGAGCTTCTTTTAAAAGTTGAGAAAGGTCTCAGAGATATCCTTATCATGGGTGAGCACTTGGCCTGTGGGAGCATGGATGGTACTCACCACTTCAATTGCTTGTTGGACTCTTAAGACGTTGAGCTAGAAGGTGCCCCGCTTTCTCCCCTGACTTCCTGTATTTGTGTGACATGCGCATTACCGCCCATTGAGCCCCTGTGAGGGTTATGGAATAGATCTGGAATCTGAGTTACATCATTTCCAAATGGATTTCTAGAGAGTGAGCCTAGAGTGAGTTGCATTGTTGTTCCTTTGCTTTGAAAGCCTTTTCCAGCTCCTTAAGCTTTTCCACCCTTTGTTTTTTCTTATGCGATGCATAACTTATTCTTCCTCTCACATAGGCTTTCATAGTGTTCAATAAAGTGGCTCTTGAGAGTTCAGGGGTATCACTGGTAGAAAATAAATATTCTGTTTCAGCAAAGAGCCACTCTTTGAAGTCTGGCTGGGAAAGCAAGAATGTATCTAGCCTCCAGTGCAGGGTCGACGCGGATTCTGGGCCGACACCTAGGAAAAGGTGTATGCAGGCCTGCTCTGAGATGACAATTAAGCCAATCCAGGTCTTCTCCACCTGGGAGATGCTTTGCTGGGGGATAAGGAAAAAATAAGTTTGACTACTTGAGTTACGGGGACGCGAGTGTAAGGTGAAGTCTCTTCCTGAAGGATGCATATTGCACCAAGGGTCAACTAGATGGTATTCCATGGCCAGATTATGAAGTGCATGGCGTGCTTTAGTAAAAGATCCAGGGGTTACCTGCAGTCAGTCTATAATGGGATTTCACACTTCATTGATGTTTCCTGCTATTAGCAACCTGTCCCCAGGTTGGTGGATGTCTGCTATGACCTGTGCTAGTTCAGGGTAGAAGGCCTTCAAGTCTATGTTGGGACTATAGATGCTTCCCAGTAGAAGCATTTTCTGAGTTAATGCAGACTTGGCCCAACACTCATCTCCCTTCTCTAGAGTGGGCCATTGCCACAACTTGCACATTCAGTCTTTTGTGGATGAGAATCACTACTCCTATTTTTTTTTTTGACCACGAGGCACCCTCAACTTACCCCACCCAATTCCTTATATGTTTCTGGGTCTCTGCAGCCATCAAGTGAGTTTCTTGAAAAAATGCGACATTACATAGTGTTCTTTTTTAAGATGTGTCAGGATCTACTTCCGTTTAATAGGGGAGTTAAGACCTTGGATATTCCAAGAAAAGAACTAAGTTTATATAGTTGGCAATTCATTGTTTTTGCCTATGGATAGGTTGTTGCTAGTCAGGAAATTAATCTTGTTTAGTTCCTTTTCTCCCCTTCAGGGAACAATTTTGAATCATAGCTAAGTGACATTTTCTTGACCTAGTATAGCATGCCAAATCATGTTTCTCATAGGTGGGCCTGTTATGCCCAGGGTAACATATAGCCAGGGGACCAGTACATAGGCTATACACCTCCAGACTGGCTTAAGAGTGACACCGAGAAGAACTATCTACGTAAAAAACAGCCTTCAGTTGGGAACTTATCCAGCATATGATATTTACCTTACTGACAGTTTTCATAAACTTATTCTGTACATCATAGGGGCTTGTAGGGGAATAAGAATCATCCTCTTTAACGTACTTTGCTAGGAACATACAAAAGAACCTGCATAGGTAAAAGACTAGCAGTATAGCTAGTGCGGGGAGAGAGTTCTCCCAACTTGCTACTGCACAGTTTTAGCACTAGACAAGTCTGATACATCTCAGCTAGGTCAAAGAAACCTCTCCTAGGGCATCTATAGGATATGTGAATCTCCCAAGCAGCATGGGAGAGTGATAGGCAGTAAGAACAGGTTACTCACCTGTAACAGTAGTTCTTGGAGTGGTATATGTTGTTCATCCACACTCTCTGGCATGTCCCTTTCCCCTTTAAATCTGGCCAGAAAGTCTTCAAGCTGGCTCCTCCCACCCACCTGGGTAGTAAATACCTCGGCTCTGCCCCATGACGCCAGATCTTAGCCCGCTGGAAGCAAGGTGGTGCGCCTAAAGCCGGGGAGGTCAGGTGGGTAAGTGTGGATGAACAACATATATCACTCCTAGAACTACTCTTACAGGTGAATAACCTGTTCTTCTAGGAGCGTGGATATGTTGTTCATCCACACTCTCTGGAAGACTCCAAGCAGTTCTCTGGGAGGAGGGAGCCAAGGCGCATACCCCCTATTTAGGAAACAGAGATTGGAGAACCGAGGCCCCAAAACCAGCATCCCGGCATGACTCAAGGTCGATGTGGTAGTGGGTAATGAAAGTGTTTGCTGACTTCCAGGTAGCAGCCCAACAGATCTCCTGGATAGGGATGTCCCTGGAAGCAGCCACTGATGCAGCCGTATGGCGGGTAGAATGAGCTCTTAGCCCTCTGGGAGGCTCTTATCTGCTAACTCATAGCATAGACCTATGCATGATGTAATCCATCTCGCAATGGTCCATTTAGTGGCAGGTCTGCCAGAAGCGGCTTCAGCATAGGTGACAAACAGCTGGCGAACCTCTCCCTGAATTTCCACCGTCCTCTCCTTATAATAGAAGGGAGCATGTCTGAGGTCCAGAGTATGGTGCCTGTACTCAGCATCCGAGGTGTAGTTAGGGTAGTATACCGGCAGAGTCAACACCTGGTTAAGGTGAAACTCTGAAACCACCTTCGGAAGGAATTTCAGGTGGGGGCGCAGGACAACTTTGTCCCTGTGGAAGACCAGATAAGGGGAGTCCATCGAAAGCACCTGGAGTTCCCCTGTCCTTCTGGCTGAAATGATAGCCACCAGGAAGGCCGTCTTCCACGACAAGTGTGAGAGCTCACACTTGTGCATGGGTTCGGAATGGCTTGCCCATGAGCTTTGTCAAAACCAGCAAGAGATCCCACGGAGGTGGAGGTTCACGCACCGGAGGAGATATATGATCCAGGCCTTTGAAAAAGTGCCCGACCACTGTCTCCTGTGCCAATGTCGGCTGACTGGCTCGCGCCCGATAAGCAGAGATGGCTGCCAGGTGCACCTGAAAGGTCAATGACTGTAGACCCCCTTTGGAGAGAGAGAGAGAGAGAGAGACCAAAGGTAGTCTAAAATGTTAGCCACAGAGCAGGATATGGGGTCCAGACTCTTACCCCTGACACCAAATGGAAAACCTTTTCCATTTGAAGGCATAACATTTCCTGGTTGATTCCTTGAGAGATGCCTTTACCACGCTGTAGGCATCCTCAGAAAGACCCAGAGCCTGGAATTCTAGCCGCTCAGGTACCAGGCTGTGAGGTGCAGGAATTGAAGGTCCGGATGGAATACCTTCCCCCTGGTTCAATGATATCAGGTTTGGGGAGTGTACAAAGCCGCTCCAGGGCCCTGCAGCTGAGGCTGAGGAGATCTGGATACTAGAACTGGTGGGGCCAATCTGGGGCTACCAGAATCACCTTTGCCTTGTCCCTCATCACCTTGAGTAGCACCTTGTGGATCAAGGGAAATGGAGAGAAGGCGTAGAGGAGGCCTGGGGTCCACGGCCTTGAGAAGGCATCCCCCTGCAGCGAGCCCTGCTGAGGGGGGCAGGCATGGTACAGTCTCAGCTTGGTGTTCTCCCTGGAGACAAACAGGTCCACCGACGGTTTGCCCCAACGGGAGAACAGATTGTAAGCTACTTCTGGATGGAGAGACCACTCGTGGGATGTCTGGCCTAAGCGGCTGAGAGCATCCGCCAGTTGGTTCGAGACTCTTGCCACATGGATGGCAAGATCATCTACCTCCAACCGGGCTGACGAGGGTCCAGATTTGGAGCGCCTCCTTGCATAGCAGACGGGAGTGTGTGCTGCCCTGTTTGTTGAACTAGTACATGGTCGTGGTATTGTGCGTCTGGACTTGAGCCACTTGACCCCGGAGCTGAGGAGCGAAACCTGACAGGGCCAGTCTGACTGCTCTGAGCTCCAACAGGTTGATGTGGCATTGGGACTCCTCGGGGGTCCAGAACCCATGGGCCCTGTTGTCCCCCATGTGGGCTCCCCAGCCCATGAGAGAGAGGCATCGGTGGTCAGGACGACCATCGGCTCGGGGCGGACAAACGGGATTCCTTCCTGCAATCGGTGTGGGACAGTCCACCATTGGAGCGTGTCCCACATCTTCTGGGTTACAGTGATCAACTGGTCAAAGTGACCATATCACTGAGTCCACTGGGCGGCCAGCTCCCATTGGAGGGGGCGCATGTGCCACCTGGCCCAACAGACCACCGAGGTGCACGCCGCCATGTAGCCCAGAAGGCGCCGAAAGTCCCAGGCAGGGCGCAAGTGCCCAACCAGAAATGACTGGGTAAAGGAGGAGAGAACCTCCGCCCTGTCCGCCGGGAGCTGAGCTCTGGCTTGATGAGAGTCGAGCTCTGCCCCGATAAAGCCCATCACCTGAGAGGGCACGAGTTCCAACTTGGCCTCGTTGATAAGGAGGCCAAGCTGGGAACAGGTTCGGAGGGTCAGATCCCTGGACCACTCCACCTCCTGAAGGGAGGAACCCAGCTAGAGCCAGTCATCAAGATAGGGGTATATCCAAACTCCTCAATGCCGAAGATGGGCTGCCATAACTGCAATGCACTTGGTGAAGACCCAAGGGGCTGATGACAGGCCGAATGGCATGGCTCAGAACTCGTACGGGGTCCCTTTGACCCTGAAGTGGAGGAACCGCTGGTGGGATGGATGGATTGGGATGTGAAAGAAAGCGTGCTGTAGATCCAGTGAACAGAAACACGTTTTGCTCCAGAGATGGTATGATCTGATTCAGAGTTACCATCCGGAAGGTGCGAGACCTGAGATATTGATTCAGGTCGTGGAGATCTAGGATGGGACGCCAACCCCCTGTCCACTTGGGCACCAGGAAGTACCTGGACACAAAGCCTGGGTCTGTAGGAGGATCCGCACTGGAGCTACTGCCTCCTTGCAGAGTAACTGAGCAATGTCATCCCGAAGGGCCAACTGAGTGCGAGCTGAGATCCTTTCCTCCTGAGGGGCGCGAGCTCAGCTGGGAGGGTACTGCTCAAATTCTAGAGGCAGTCCCTGGCCAACCACTTCCAGAACCCCCTGTCCGAAGTGACACCAGACCAGGCGGAAAGAAAGTGATGGAGCCAGCCCCCCACTGGAGGACCCAGAGCTGGCGTGATGGGTATAGGGGTGGCAACCCCTGACCCATCACTGAGCAGGCTTAGAGGAGGAGGAGGCTCCTGGACCGGCACCTCGGCCTCCTTTACGGGACTGTTGAGGACCCTGCTTGAGCCTGGGGTGCCAAGCTTGAGCTTACTGTTGCTGCTGACCTCCTTGATAGGAGGGCTGCCTAACCGCAGGGTAAGAGTGCCGAAAGGGCTTCTTCTTGCACTTCTGCTGGTTCTTGCCTGAAGAACCCTTGGCAGAGGTAGCATCCAAGGTGGCACTGGACTGCTCTATTCGCTGGAGGTGACCTGCCACTCCCAGACCGAAGAGGTCGGTGCCAAGGAAGGGCACGTCAGCTAACTTGTGCTGAGCATCCGCCGGAAAGGAGGATAACCTCAGCCAGGCCCTGCAGCGAGTGGATACTGCGGCTGCTAAGGAGCGGGCACAGGAATCTCCAATGTCCAGGGCCGTCTGGAGCTGCTATTTCACAACAGCATGGCCCTGGTCACGGACCTGCTTCAACGTGGTCTGCATGTCCGCTGGGATATGAGGGGACTTCATCTAGTGACCCCAAGAGGGCATGAGAGAAGTTTGCCATGATCACTGCCGAGCAGGCATGACGAAGGCCCAAGGATGAGGCCGCATAAACTTTCCAGGCAGAATGGTCCATATTCTTGGACTCCTTGTCTGGAGGGCAGTCAGTGTCAGCTTAGCTACCCATGCGTCTAAACACAGAAGCAGTCACAAGGCTCTCGGCCGAGGGATGCTCTGTGAAACCCACCAGGGACTCTATGGGTACCGTATACTTGTGGACCATGCAGGCAGATGGAGCTGGGCTGGAGGCAGGGTGCTGCCATAGCTCGAGGGCCGGGCCAACAATGGCTTCGGCCACTGGAAAGGCCTCCGTCGGGGTATCCCCCCTCTTGAGGATATCTGTGAGGGGGTATTCTGCCTTCTTTTGGATAGGCTCCAAGGGCATTCCGGTCGATTCAGAAATCAGGGGGAGGATGCCCTGAAAAGAGGAAGGACCTTCCTCCAAGCCTGCCACTGATGACTCGTCATCCCCCGGATGCGAGTGTAGACCAGTGGCATCTGAGTCCGAAGAGTCAGGATATAAAGGTCTCTCGCCTATGACTCCCTCGATATGCCGTGGGCGATTGGGGACAACAGTAATGGACAGATGACAGGGGAGGCCAGTGTCTGTCCGATCCTCTTACGAGGGAGACCCTCCCTGAGGCTGATTAGGCGGTGGTTCCACCAATATTGGTGGGGAGACCGAAATAGGCCGAGCTAGAATGTGTGCCGGCCCTACGGGTGGGGGAACCAAGACCTTCAGTTCCGGAGGGGTTGGTGTCTGCCTGAGAGGCTGGGGCCAAGTAATGGCCAGTGTTGCCGGCAGAGCCGGCTTTTGACCGGTCAGAATCAGCTGTTACCACATGAGATCCTCATAATGTCGACGGAGCTTATGTCGAAGTCTCTCCTCGTCCAAGGAGGATGAGGATCGGTGGTGATGCCTCTTCCTGGAGTGCTTGTGACCTTTCTTCAGTTTTTCAACCGAAGGGGGTCCTGGTCCTCGATCGAGACCGACGGGCTCCGCTCATTCGATCGGGAGAAGCCGGAGTCAGGGAGAACCGAGGTTCTGGCACCTATCCCTCGATCGGGACACCCGAGGGCTGGGTCTCCTCATCTGGAAAGGAAAGGATAGGTGTCCTTTCCAAGGAGTCGTCGACCGGAGTTGGCGACAAAGGCTCGATTGGGTCGAGAGAAATCTTGGCTGGTTCAGCCGTTTCCTCTGCCTCGGTCTGACGGAAGGTCCGAGAAGCCGGCGGTTGAGGAAGTGATCTTGATTAAGGTCGAGACCACAAGTTCCTGAGAGTCGGACCTCTCTCGGTCCCAGGAACGTCTCCTTCAGAATGAAGAAGACTTGGGGTCCTTGTCCCTTTTCCTAGGGCGGGAGGAGTGTGAGCCCGAGGGTGCCTCACCCCTGGTGGGGAGAGACTGGCACAGCTCCCGAAAGGATCCAGTGAAGGTAGAGCCAAGGTTAAGAGGCACGAAAAAACTTCAACTGGCCAAAGCTTGAGCAGCTTCCTCTTCGAAAGCCGCCATCTGATCGAGCTGCTCGGCAGATCCTGCAGCCACGGAAACCGCCCACCTTGCCTACTTCGATTTCACCGGTGGATTTGTGAAGCTCCGGTCTCCCCAATTTTAGGCGCACCTTGTGGTCGTCCAAGACATTGGGATGGAAGGCCAGACAGATGGTGCAAGAGGTGGTGTCATGTACGACACCCAAGCAGTAGACACATGAGAGGTGGGGATCAGTGCACAATATTTTCTGTCCGTAGGGACACCGGCGAAATCTGGGGGATGATTTGTCCTCCATGTCCGATGTGCTTGGATCAGTATCATAAACTCTAATGAGTTTTAGAGAAAGCATTTGCGGTGAAAACCGTCATTGAGAATCTAGGGCCTACGAACTGCTGAAATAGCACGAGGGAACCTGAATCTTCCAGCTGAAAGGAAGATCTGGCATCGTGGGGTGGAGCCTAGGTATTTACCACCCGGGTGGGTGGGAGGAGCCAGTTTGAAGACTTTCCGGCCAGATTTAAAGGGGAAAGGGATATGCCAGAGAGTGTGGATGAATAACATATCTACGCTCCTAGAAAACTGTTTTGTGATGTGCTGTTAAACTCATGCGTAAGAGAGCTCTGATCCATCTGTATGGAACAGCTGCAAGAGTAATTATCAGTCAGGTGGAAGTTTGGCTATGGTTCTAGGATTTGGTCCCCAGCCTGCCCAGGAAGGTTGTGTCCCTGAGTCCCTTGCAACCATTGTTACTGGATATCGTAGAGATGCGTGACACACCTTTAGGATACCCCCTTAGATCTAATCCCCTCTGCTAAGCTGTACAGATGGAAATTCCAGTGCTGATCCCCTCTTAAGAGGCTGTCCCTGCCCTAATGATCATCTGCCACATGGTGCTCCACCCTGAAAGCCCCATGTCAACCCAGCCCCCAAGATATCTATTATGACTACATACTCTTATGGGAACAAGTAGCTACCAGCCATGAGCCTCAAGGGAAGCCATCAGGGGAGGTGAATACCCAATTATCTTTAGGTGATCTAGAAGTGATGGGGGGGCCACCATCCCATCAGCCTTGTAGCTGTACAATAGGGAAAAGACCATTTGTGGCTCAGTGTCCATACTTGCAGAAACATATCTGGTTGAACATTAACCAGTTGCCATATGCCATATTTCTGCCCACCTGCAAAGCAGGTTTCATAGCAATGTTTCAGAGTTCTGGGTCTATACTGGCCTCCCAGTCCTGCGGGATCCAAGGTATAGGGGACGGAGCTAAGTTTGTGCTGAGTCATGCAAGCAGGGGGGATCCCAATTTTCAAGCAACTTTGTGTACCAGGATTCTGCTCCTCCACCAACTTCCTTCCACCATCATCCCTAAGGCCATATGGCAGTTTGCAGCTGTAGAGTAATGGTCTATTCAGGTGGCACCATGCAGTCTATTACTGATGTCAAGTGGCAGATTAGACAAACACCTCAAGCTAGCTCAAGCAGATTCCCATCCGACTAAGTATTCTAGATTACAGAAAATGTATGTTTGGGCATGTGTGGGGGTTGGGGGCAAGTTTGCTGGGGTCCCCTGTGCAAAGGTCCCTGGTTTCCCTTAGGGAGTTGCAGCACTGAAACGAGTGGGCTGCCCTTAAGCGGGGGACCATATTCAGTGCTGCATCTAGCCACAGGGGTGGGTGAAGAGGGACTGATGCTAGTGATGCCATTCTACCACCAAAAATGAATGGCTTAGCATGTCACTTCTTCAGGTGGAGCAACCACCTATTCCTCCCATTTCTGCCCCCCCCGCCTTTTCACTTACGTACAAAGAGAGTAACTTTGTAAGGAGTAGAAGCAACACGGTGCGTACAGCCACTGTGTAACATCTGGGAAGGGGTTGACAGCAGCCATCCACTTCACAAGTAACAGAGGATGCCCAATCCAGCTACTGTTTCGTGAGAGGAATCTCATGCTGCCAAGAGCTTCACTTCTACCCACAGTTAGCAGACTGTTACAAAGGGGCCAAGATGTTGCATACTGCTAGCTGGAAGAGTGGGCCGCCTTGCAGGTGTTAAGGCGGGGCTCAGGGCTAGTATGACTCCTTGGGCAGGATCAGTATTATTATTCTATGCATCAGCAGGGTGAAGGAGAGGAGATGAAGTAAAAGACAGACTTACCACCTCACAGCCAAAAAAAATCAGCATAAATAATGTGTCATACATACTATGCAGTCCCAGCTAGGTTAGCATACCAGAGAAGGAGCTTTCAGACTGTCCATGCTCATTTACCCTATTTGTGGTGTCTCTATGTCCCTGGGTTATCTGAGTCCAAGTGGATACTGAGTGGTGTGAGGCACAAGCTGTGTGTTGATGGATGTATAGTTCTTCTCTGCTGTTAACAGTTCCTTGGGGAGTAGTTTTAGTGGAGCATTCTTGTAAGGGCGGAATTTTGAAGCAGAGGAGTCCACTGCAGAGTGTCTGGATCCTGGCTTCTGTTGTGGTGATGAATGCCCTGGGCTCAGCTTTCTGGCAGATTTTGATGGCTTCCCTGTGATTTCTTCTGCCTACTTCTCAGCCTTTGCCATTGGTCTGGGGGTGCCTTGCTTGTTGATGGGGCCAGTGAATATGAAGAAGAGTCCATATGGCTGCTGGCATCTGTCTGATCTGGCCCTTGTCTGCCATACCGCAAACTGTCCAGGGGGAGTCTAGATTCTTATGCTCACCAGGTACGCTGGACAAAAGCCATTGCCTCCGAGGGGTCTGTGAAGTCACTGAAGACTCCATTCCTCTTGATTTTAAAAATAGCTGGGTATACCATCCTGTATCAGACACCGATCTGCTGCAAAGATTTCAGGATCTTCGTGAAAGCAGCTCTTTTTTTATTTACCTTAACTGAATAATCATGATAAAAGGAAATATGGTGTCCATGCCACATAAGTGGCCCTTTTTCTCTCGCAAACTGAATTTTTTTCCCCTTCGTTGCATAGCAAAGAAACAGAGCCAGGATTGGTCTAGGTTTTTCTCCGGCTCAGGGGTGAGGTGCAAGGGACTGGCGGGCTCTCTGGACCTCAAGCGGGACATTTTTTAGTTGAAGTAATACTGAATGGAGATGTTCAATAAAGGCTTCCACATTTTTTCCTTCAACCCCTTCAGGGACCCCGATGATCTGCAGGTTATTCCTGCAACTCCTGCATTCTAAGTTGTCCAACTTCTCCCACAGTAAGGAGATCTTGGATTTGAACAGGCAGATCTATGGGTCCCTTTTGTCAGCTTGAATGTCCAAGTGCTTTAGGGTGCTCTCCGTATCACAAACTCGTAGTGGTAGGTCCTCCATTTAATTTTTCCAGAGATGTTATAGCATTTTTATCCCCGACACCACATGGAGATTTTTCAAACATACTTTTTATCTCTGGATCAACTGCAGTCACACACAACTTCGGCTCTCGCTTTCTCGGTTATGACAGGAACGAAACTCAAAAGGTGTTTCTGACAGAAAAAGCTGAATGAACCCTCACAAATGAGGTATTTTTCATTTCCTCACAACAAGGGCTAACAAATAAATACACTTTTACCGCCGAAAAAACAGTTTGGAGAATCACAGTTTTTTTATAATTTTGCCCATCCCAGAGAGTAAAGGATTTAAGTGGCCACCTTGGATCTTGACCAAACCGGAAGTCCTGTATTAACACATCTATCAAATTAAAACATCTCTTCAATTCAGAAATACAAACACCTGTATAATATGCAGTACATAAAGAGCTATCCTACTGCTACAAAATACACCTTGCTCTTTTTATACAGCACTCTGTGTTGTTGCATTTAAAATTTAAACAACAGTAATCATGCTGTGAAGTAAATTTTGAGCTTAAATAAGCAGCAGAGGCGGGGGTTATGAAATCTATATCCAAATACAATTTTCTATTGTGTATGTAGATCCATAGATGGGCAAAGATTTTCAACCATCTGTTCTCTCCTGTACTAAATTTATACCTAGTCTGACAAGTTGTTGGACTGAATTTCAGCACACTGGGGATTGCCTTTGTTTTTAATGACCCCTCTGTACCTGTTCTTGAAACTTGAGATGGAGTTTGTAGTCACTACCTCTTCCAGTAGCCAGTTCATCTATCCACCATCCTCCCAGTAATGAACTTCCTTATGTCCTTTTTGAAAGCCCCCAACCAATCTCAAGTTGTGAACACTACTGTCTTCCTGACCCTGTAATTTGAATAACTTACTTGTAGCCACCATATGAATCCCCATACACCCCTGTACATATTTTATATTCCGATCATGTCCATCTCTCTCTCTTCTGCCCACCAGTGAGTACATGTTGAGGTTCAGCAATTATATTTTGGTAGCTACACCCTTGTTGCCCCATATCATCTTTGTCATCCTACACGCTACCATCTCAGACTTATTCCTGTCCTTCTTAAGATGGCACTTCAAGAACTGCACACCATACTGCAGGTGCAGCCTGACCAGTGGCTGGTATGGTGGAAAGATAACTGTTCCACTGCAACTTGAGTACCCCTGCCTACTACATCTCAGTATACTATTTTCCTTCCCACAAGCTTTTCCTCACTGGCTCGATGGCTTAAGATTGCTGTTTAGTATGACTACTGTTTTGTCTTTTGTGGTTCACCCAACCAGTGGTGTATTCCACCTGTTTTTTTTTTGGGGGGGGGCTGCCTATATGCACTACCATGTATTTCTTGGCACTGAAATTTAGTTGCCATGTGTCTGACCAACATTTCAGCCTTTCTACATCCTTCCTGTTTTCCACTCACTCTGCAGTTCCAAATTTAGACAAAAGCAAATTTTTTCTAAGTCCAATTTTCAAAACTAGGCCAGTTATGTCCAATTTGTAAAACTCTGCCTTAGTTTAATTCAGTTTTTAAAGATTAGATATACTTGTGGTCTAGACACAAATACCAGATTCTTACATCTGCATCTAGTTTTTGTATTCTGCTTGCAAAACTAAATATAAAATACCATAAAGCAACTTAAAACATTGCAAATATGCATAACCTTTAGCACACTCTAGAGATGCTGTGCAGTAACTCCTAAAGTAGATATGACTAGGAGTTTGTTTATTTTTGTTAACCAGGTAAACCTGCTGCATAAAAGTACCCATTTTCAGGGACAACCCAGGTACAAAGCACAATACGTATACGAATGTGATTTACATAACAATAAATAGTACAGATAGTACACTGACAAGTTAAAACAACAAGCACCAATCATTCCATAAACGTGCATTTACAGGTATCCAGCAAATACACTTTAACAGCATTTTTAAAACAAGTTACTGTCTTGGCTGTTCAGATCTGTAGAGGCAAGGCAATCCAGACTTTAACAGCAGTACAAGAAAATGAATTCTGGCTCAGGTTGGTTTTGTGTCTACGTACTGCAGGCTTTTGATTAGTGTTGGCTCTGGGGACAGCATGTCCTGTTTTAATTTGAGCTAATAGTTTGAGACTATTTATGACAGCAGCATTTAATACTTTCCATAGCAGCACAGTCTGAGAGTAATGAACTCTTTTTTCAAAGGGAAGCCATTGACACAGATTATATAAAATACAATGAGTTATGTCCATTTCAGGGCCTTTTACAATTATTTATATATATATAATATAATATATTATTATTAAGTTTACAAAGACTGAAATTCTAAAATCACCTGGAAGAGTTATTTAAAAAAGTCAATTAAATTCATAAACGTGGAGCTGATGGATTCAATTCACCGAGATCTGATCTGTATCTGTACTGCAGAAAGGCCCACATGTTGCCAATATGAAACTTTTGACTAATGCTGTGCAACAGATGAAACGTTGTATTTTCTACAAAACACTAGGATCACGCTCCTTTTCTTTTCAATAAAATAAATGGCAAATCTAAGCCCAACGGCCATAAAAGATGTTTGCATTACTTCAGCAGCCTTTAAGCACTGAATCATGGAATCCAAGTTTTATTTTTCTTATAAACATATAATTGTAGTGTACTGTTGGAGCTGATTTGAATTAGTGGCTTGTGCAATGGCCAAAAAACATTTGGATTGACCAAATGACATAAATTTATAGCTAAGTACTCTTTTGATATGTCTTGGCAACAATTTTTAAACCATGAATGCTTGTAAACCTTACCACTTTGAACTTCTTGATAAGCATTATCCAAAATCAAAAACAATCACGCAGAGTACCACATGTGACACAAATGATACACAAATATATATACCTCTATGTCTGTCTATCTATCTAGGTATAAAAAACTGACCAAATAGAACTTCATTGGTTAAAAACAGCACCTGACCATTGATTATTCACCTAGAAACTGAACAGTTCATAACTAACCTGCCAAATCTACCCAGCAACAACCAAACTAATTGAAAATAAAACCTTTTCCCATTAACAATAAAATCTCTTCCCACTTTTGATTTTTTTTCTCCACAGAGCTATTGCTTCTTGCATCTGGGGGACTGGCTGGCTCTTCAGCCCCTGCCTGTCTCCCCAGCCAGCCACCATCTCACCTGTTCAGATGGCTCATGGCTTACACCCCTGTGGTGGGGCCAGGAGAGGGAGGACCATCCTCTCCAACCCCTGGTGTCCAGATCCAGTTCTCAGCAGGGTTCCAGGGTGATGATGTGGGCTGAGGCAAATGGGCAGGGCTTCCTGTTGTGCAGCCCCAGATTTTCCAGATTTTTCTGTTCCTTTCCTCAAAGTCTATGTGAGTGTACTGGTGTGGGCACGCAGTGTGAAGATGCCTCACATACCCAAATGCCTACACTTGGACCTCTGAGATGTGGCCGCATGTTGCAGCACACATTGTTCCCCCTCCCTGAAGGAAAAAAGCTGTCTGTGGATACTCAATCCTCCTTCCCCCAGCTGGCCCCTGAGCGACCCATGTCCATTCCTGAACCTGGGTCGCCAGCGTGGCAGGATGCGCTGCAGCACTCCACGCAACCGGGCTGATTTTTTCTCCATTTTTTTAAACACAAAAACTAATAACAGGCATACATTTCTTCAAAATAAATGCAGGTTCCATATTTATTCAATGGCATATGGCCTCTGTTACTGAACTCACCTATTCTACCTAGGAACACCTTAACTAAAGGAAAGAAAAAACGTTTTCTAGGTTTAAAAAAAACATTTTATATGTTATATGTGCACTAACCCACTACAGGACATGGGTTTCTTGAGAACTGATGCATTTCCCGGGTGTGCTGAAAGTCACTCAGCCATTGGCCTCTTGCTTTTCAATTCACCCAGGGCATGCATTAATTCTCTAGAAACACATGCCCTGTTGTAGGTTATTGCTTACTTCATATACACATACATACATACAGGCATACAAATCTACTCAATAATGTAGACACACACACACGCATGCACCCAATGGCACGACCCAGAATATGTTATTTATCTGTGAGTAAGGAGTAAGATAATACTACCGAGTGCTATTAACTGTTTAACTAAAACTAGTAAACTGATGTTGTAGAAATCAAATATGCAAAGGTCTGACTAAAAATATGCAGTTTATTATCACTTTTGAGGGGGCAGGACTTTCATAACTCATTTGAAGCTCTGTACTTGTGAATTATGGTCCTGCCCCCTTACTCTGGAAGATAAAGTGCATATTTTTAGCCAGGCTATTGCATATCACCTATTTATTAAATCCTTGGATAGTATGATACATATGGACAAAACGTCCTCAAAAGAACTATACTACCATGTACCATATCCTTTTATTATAAATCCCAATTCTAATTCAAGCTACATTTTGTTCTAGTAAACTCTTGGTTGTAGACTGACAGTGAACTCAAATATGTAAACATTTCACTTCACCATTATTATTCAAAGTCCTTCTTCCTTATAGAGTTTGAGTACCGTTTTTCATAGTTAGACTGTCAGGTAACAACTATGTACAGCACATATCATAAAATTGAGGGTTTTTAACCGGTAGACTGCCGAAAGAATTAGAACGTATTGGAATTCTGGACTGATATATCAGTCCGAGGCCTTGTAAAGGTTAAACACTGAATATTCTGTTAGAAAAATGAACCCTCCTACTGGTCTCCCCCAAATTGTCAGCACTGTAAAATGGAGGCAGAGATGCTATCCCCGCCCCCTTTCATGGTGTGTTGTGGGGGATCCTGTGAGTTTTGTTTTCTGTAATGGATAAACACCCACAAGAGCTGGGCCTGTATATATATTTTCTGTAAGCCATTAGGATCAAAAACACATACTGTAGAGATGGCAATCCCATCCAGGGTACACGTTTTTATCCTTACTGCAGGGATGTCATGCCAAGCAAATATCTGGGAGGGCACACAATTACAGTTTGAGGATGAGCACCAACTTACACTTTCACAGCCTTTCCTCCATCATAAAAAAATATGTAATGGGAATTTGGGAGGGGTGGGTACTGTGGGCATGCCAATCCTGTCTACAGGAAATAGAAAACAATGCTGCTGGCTACGTTGTAATGCCCCCCCCCATGCCTTTGCACAGAATAAAGGAATTCCTGATTCTTCAAAACATCATAAAAGGGGGCAAAAATAGTGTTGTGTCTCTTTTACAGCACTCTCAGTCAAAGGGAAGCTGATGGGAGGGTGTATTTTTCTAGCAGAAAATTAAATGCTGAAAACCCTCAATTTTAAATAAGACTGTGGTGCTTTCTTTAGTGAGGCCGATAGATGCTCATTTGCTACCTATAAGCCTATTTAAAACAGTGCATACATGTTTATGGTAGAACGAACAGTTTATGGCTGCATCTTTAATATTTTAATACTGTAAAATGTTTCTAATCCTTGATTGTTTATTCTGAGGAGTATGGCTTTCTGCAGACTTCACACAGGAGTCCATTAATAAGATTAGCAAGTAATAATACCTGACAGGGTAGGGGTACTGGGCTGTACTGGACTGTCCAGCGGCATAATGAGGCCTGACACCGCAGGCAGAGGGCCTTTTACAGTCCCTGTAAAGTCCGGTAGAGCCCATATTACCCACCCTGGAGGGTATTATTGCACTTAAAAAATGAGTTTGGGAGTGATTTTAATAAAAAGATTTAAACATTTTTCAAAAATGGTAGAAAAGGTAAGAAAAATCTATAAAAAAAATCCTGTTTGTGTAAAGTAGTCCCTGCACTGCATAGTGCTGGCACTGGCAGTAGTGGGCTCTATAGCCATAATGTTGAATGCAGGAGTCTCCCTCCTCTCTTCAGTCCTGATGTCTTAAGTATGCAGTTAATGTTTGCAGCCTGCTTTCCAACATGACTATAAGTCCTTTTTTTTTGTTAAAGTCTGGTCAGAAGGAAGATGCAGCCATTATCTCTCGAGTAACCAAATGGTGAGACATCCAGAAGTATGCAGGAATAGGAAGATGCATCAGAACACTAACTTTACTTCTTTTTTTATTTTAAAATAAAGTTGAGGCTTGCCTTTCAGTTTTATACCACCTTTACATTTATTTAATATTTGGTCAGCAGCTGCCCATGGTGTGCAGAACGTGGGAGCGAGTGGGACATCAGAAGTGATGGCAACGACAGACTGGCAAAGATGATTGCGGTATGAAGATATTTAATTTTTTTATTTTATTTTATTTATTTATAACTAGGATTATAATACCTTTGAACCAGAGGTTCTTTTACAAAGGTTCCGCATCAAGTACAAACAGTGCAGGGAAATTCATTACAGGATAACATCAATGAACGTAATACCAAGTACAACAAGGATACATGTATATACAACTATTTTCAATTCATCATGGGTGACGATAAACAAAAGATCAAGGAGGAATGACAGTTAAGGAATTCAGGCAAAATATGTCAGAGTAGAAAGCAAGGATGTTAAAATGTACATAAGTGGCAACATGGGTGATACCAAATACAACAATGGTATATGCATATACAACTGTTTACAGTTCAACACAAGTGAGAAGTAAAGCTCAAGGAGGAAGACATTAAGGAGTGCAGATGAAATAAGTCAACATAGAAGGCCCAGTAGAAACCAGCAGGGATGGGGGGAGGGAAGGGGAGGGGAGTTGATGGCAGCACCATAGAGGAAAGTAAAAGATAAAAGTGGGGGTGCTGGAGGAGAGGGAGAGAATGATAGACACTGAAAGAGGGGTGAGGTAGTCAAATGGTGACTTTGTCCTGAAAGGTGTAGGCGTTAAGGGGGTTTGGTGGGGATGTGAGGAGAAGTAAAAGAAAATGGGATAGGACTCAGGACAGGGGCCCTAGCCTGAAAATATGAGGTGGGTTTAACAATGAAAAAAGTTAGGACTGGTCTTTTTTTTAAATTTTTATTAAAGTGACGCTGAAGTGACTAAGGGGGTGGGGTGGGGGTGGGGTGCCTGCCAGGCAACACTATGTATCTCGCTTGGTAAGAGAGGAAAAACTGCAACTGGCCACTTTTTAAAATTCTGTGGGCACACTGCTATGAAAAAGAATTCAGGCAGCAAGAGACTGGGACTCAGTTACTTCCAGTCTCTGTTGCCTGATACTAATCAATCAATCAATCACTTTATTTAACCAGGCATAAACACCATTGAGCAAGCTCATTTTCAGGGTGGTCCTGGGCATTAATACAATACAGTACACTTCATAAGATTACAATTACGGTGGACAACGGTGCAAAAAAAAAAAATACACACAAAAAAAGAAAAAACATTGTGAAGGTGCCAGTCAATTTGGACCAAACCAGCTGGTTAGAGGCCTCAGTCAATTAGAATCAAGATTTCTCAAGCAGCACCATTATTAGCAACACAGTAAAAATAAAATGGAACAGAGAGTAAGAATCAAGGCTTTGGAGAAAGTAATTAAAGATTTGGAGCTGCAGGTTTTACAAAATAACAAGGCCAAGGATAGGCAGCAATTAAGGGTGGCTAGGGAGGCCCTGAATGAAACCCTCACTGGATTGGCAGAAAGGAACTTATTGTTTGCCAGGCAGAGGCTGTATGAGTGGGGAAATAAACCTGGGCCCCTGCTTGTCAGACTGATGAAAGGAGGGAAGGTTTCAGGCAAAATCATTTCAATTAAGGGTAAGGGAAACAAAATCACAACCAAAGAGGAAGAAATTAGGGATGCTTTTAGGGCATGTTATGCTAATTTGTACGCGGAGTATTGTAGGGGAAGTGAGGAAAAGGTTAGACTCTTTTTGGATAGTATTAGGCTCCCAACCCTGATGGAGGAGCAGGCAGCACAGTTAGGGGCTGAGGTTGCCGAGATGGAGATTAAAACATGCAGTCTCAGGTCCGAAATCAGGAAAGGCTGGGGGACCCGATGGGTTCAGAGAAGAATACTATAAAGTAATGAAAAATTAATTACCAAAACTGATGTGTAATCTTATCAAAGAGGTCGGGGGGGGGGGTTGCCCTCCTCGTGCTCCTTAGCTAATATTTGTTTATGACTTAAACTGGATAAAGTTGGCACAGAATGCACCTCTTATAGGCCTATTTCCTTACTTAATTATGACTGTAAAATTATAGCTAAAGTACTAGCCCTACGATTCGAAAATTTACTCCCCTCAATTATTCTCCCAGATCAGACGGGATTCATCCGGGGCAGAATGTCCTATCATAATACTACAAGGCTCCTTAATGTAATCTGGTGGGGCATGAAGTGCCCGGGCAAGGCCTGTATTCTATCTATGGATGCTGAAAAGGCATTTGATAGAATCGAATGGTTATACCTCTTTGAGGTATTAAAGAGAGTTGGGGTGGGAACACATTTTATTTCACTGGTAAAATTACTGTGTGGTAGACCCATGGCCAGAGTGCTGGTAAATGGAATCCCCTCTGAGGAGTTTCAGCTATTCAGGGGCACGAAGCAGGGCTGCCCCCTCTCCCCCCTACTTTTTCGATTGGCTATTGAGCCTCTAGCTTGTGAGATAAGAGAGAGTCTGATAAGTCAGGGAATTAGAGTAAAGGGGACACAACATTTCCTTGCCTTGTATGCCGATGACTTAATGCTATAACTGAACAATCCCGAGGTCTCGGTCCCAGTTTGGAGGTGGTTCAGGAATCTGGCCTATTCTCCAGATACAAACTTAATTTACATAAATCTGAGATTATGTATCTGGATGGGGAGGACCCTTATCAGGGGAAGAACACTTGGGGTCTCCAAGTTGTAAGTCATAGCCTCACTTATTTAGGAATTAGAGTGGGAAAGGAACTTAAATAAGCTATATAGACTAAACTATTACCCAATATTTCAGAAAGTAGGAGACGATCTAAATAGATGGACCTGGGCTCCCCATATCTTGGATGTTAAGGGTCAATCTGATAAAAATGACTGTGCTCCTAAGGATATTGTGTCTGTTACAAATGATACCATTCAGCTCCACGGTGAAGGATCTGAAACTTCTGGATAAGAGCTTTAGTAACTTATTTTATCTGGTGGGGTAAATATCCTAGGATGGCGCTGAGTAGGCTTAAAGCTTCCAAATATAAGGGGGTTTAGAATTCCCGGACATAAAAGAATATTTCCTTTCATTTCAATTTAGATACATCCATAACTGGATGTTTCAGGGGAGGCCGCAGCCTGGCTGAATCTGGAACAGGAAAGTTGCCCGGCCAGGCTCACGGCTTGTCTTTCATCTGGGGGCGACAAGGCTTATGCTCATTTGGCATGCCCTAATCCCATGGTTGCAGTGGTTTTGGAAGCCTGGAAATGTATAAAGAAAAGAAGATGCACCATAGGGGACACCACACTATTAGTACCCATAGCAAGAAATCCCGAGTTTCTACCAGAATGGGAGGATAATGGTCTGCTAAGCTGGGAGACTAAAGGGATCTGCTGTCTAGGGGACTTGTGGGGTCAGGAGGCTATGTACACCTTTGAGGGGGTTAAGAGAAGCCTAAACCTTCCAAATACCCATATGTTCTGGTATTTGCAGATCAGACACTATGGGGAAAAGATTTTGGCAGAGGCCACATGAGGGTCAACAATAGTCAAGATGGAGAGGGAAATTAGGGGGTCTCGCTGGAATGAAAAAGATCTAATTGGGAGAGTTGCAAAACTAGATGGGGAGTCTTTTGGGAATCCATCAACCACGAGTAGGTCTAGGTGGGAAAGGGATCTTCATATCCCTATTAATGATGAGATGTGATAGCAGATAATATGCTCACACATGGGCCTCTTGTCATGTAACAAATTGAAGGAGGTGCAGTATAAGTTTCTCCAGTGTCTGTTTTATCCACCAGCCAGGGTTAACCAATTAAATCTAGGGATATCACCCATGTGTGGGAGATGTCTAATGGAGAGGGGAACGTACCTGAGCTACTTTTGGAAGTGCAAAATAGTTAAGAGGTATTGGGAACAGGTGGTTTATGAAATTGGTGACATGTGGAGCAAGCAACTTCAGAGGGTTCCGCTTTCTATATTGTTAGTTCTGGAACACGATGGGAATGGGGACTGGGCCCTATATCCAAGGTGGATACAGATTCTACTTGTTTTAGCTTGACAAATTCTTTTGAACACCTGGGTCTCTTGTACGGTACCTACGTCCCATATGTGGAGAAACTTACTGTTGTCCACCCTAGCCATGGAAAGGTTAACTTTTGCATTAAAGGGGAGAGTGGAATTGTTTACTAGAATCTGGGTGCCACTCATTGCTGCCCTCTCCCCAGCTGAAGTGATTATCTTCTCTGAGGGGTTTGGGGGTATAATTTAAATAAAACACTTCCATGAAAAAATACACACCACACAATTATCTACTCTACCAAATTAAACTTTATTTATACACAAGGTACACATCAGATGTAACTAAAACTCTAGATAGTTTCTAAATGACAACAAAGTTGCACTGTTCTTGTTAGAATGTTCCAATTACCTGTTAATTATATGTGTCTCATCTATTTTTTAGTAAAATACTGGTGTACGCAGTAATTATGATCTCTACTGGTCTTTTATATATTTGTCATTATAGATGCTGATGGACTACTATTACGGACACAGGGACTTTATTCCAGAACAAGAATGTTAAGTTTATTTGTGGCCTAATACACACTTGGCCTGTAGAATGAGATAGTGCTGCATTCTTTGATGCTAATAGGAACTGTGTGATAGTACTCTGTTGTGTAGTCAGTAAGTATGTACTGAATGTCCATATGCTATTATGGAAAACAATAAAAACATTACACAAAAAAAAAAAAAAAAAAGAATCAAGATTTCTCTCTACCCATTTTCTAAATATGAATTAATAGGTCATGAAGATTATCCCACAGGCAAGCCATAAGGGCTTCCATATGGAATGCATTATTTATTTATTTATTGAATTTTGATGACCGGGTGCCCCGAAAGTCCCTTTTTCAAGGGCGACCCGGGGAACAGAAACAATAAGATATACATCAGGTGATTCAGAATCAGTACAATTACATACCATCCAGTGATCCCAGTTACAAAAGGAAGAAAAGATTATGATCATAGCAGTTCAGGTAATTTTTCAATTTGTATACCGCAAGTGTAACTTTTGAGTGAATTGGGTCATGATTTGATGTCAGTTACATTAAGAAAAGAGGGGGGATAGGTGTTGTGATCAGGGTCGGGGATGATTATCCTATTCCCTCAGAATGGCATGAGCTTGTCCCAAGCAAATGGGACTTAAGCCTGGTGCGAAACATGGGTAGCGAGGGGGCTTCCTGCACCAGAGGTGGGAGAGTGTTCCACAGTTTTAGGGCTATGAGAATGAAGAAATAGCCTTCCTTGGGAGTCTTGATTCTGGGGATTGCCAGTAGGGACAGACCCGAGTTTCTAAGCATTCGAGGGTTAGGCTTAGCCATGATTATTCCTGTTAGGTTTGCTGGGGCTGCCAGGCTCAGCAATTTATATGCAAGGCAGAGCAGGGGATACTGTAGATGAGCCTCGAAAGAAGGCCATTGCAGCTGGGCTAGTGAGATGCAGTGGTGGCTTCTTGGTTGACACATTGTCGCAAACCTCGCCACCTTGTTGTACAGGACCTGAAGCCTGCTGACCTCACCCTTTACCATGCCCTGGATTACAGGGGCAGCATAGGTAATTGTGGATAGGAGGACGCAGAGGCGAGTGCTCATCTAGCCTCTGGGATGAGTTGGCTTTTTAGCCTGTACATGGTGCCTAGTTTGACATGGATAGACCTTGCTACCTTGTCAATGTGGTGCTTAAAGGTGAGACCCTGGTCAATAGTTAGCCCTAGGTATTTTATGTTGTCAACTACATCTATTCGTTCAGCCCCAAGGGTTGTAACTTTTAGGAAATTGGTCCAGTCCAGGCCCAGGGATCTAGAACCAAACAGCAATGCTTTGGTTTTTGCTGCATTGAGGACCATTTTGTTTGATGTGAGGCAGGCACTGAGTGTGTTAAAGTCCCTTTGTAGGAGAGGGCCCAGATCACTTGGTGTAGACTTGGTTCTGTATATGACAGTATCATCTGCATATTGAGCATATTATATTATTTCATACCAATTTAGTGAATACCCCATATATGATTGAGTGAATATTACATAATAACAATGCTGACACACAGTACTGACGTATGGCACTGCATACACATCACTGCTATATAGCATCACTAGCCCTGACGGCTTCAGTACCTTTTTTTATCCAGGAGGGGGGTGGAGAGAGAGAGAGAGAGAGAGAGAGAAAACAAGCAAGTAATAAACACTTGCTACAGCATCAGACACAACTGGAAAAAAATCCTGAATGGGAGTAACAACTAAAATCATAAAATGATAAATTATTTTGCACTCAGTGTTACCTCTTCCTTTTTCGTTAAGACAAGAGGGCATGAGATGAGCAAAAGAAGGCCCTAGTTGAAGGGAAAGCAGTGAGAAGAATCTGCATAACCAGACCCCATCCCCAGCTGCAGAGGAAATATACAGTTCAGTAATTACGTGCAACTGCAGCCCATATAAAGTCCCCAAAAGTTGGAACAACCCAACTGCTCAGCTCCATACTGAAATGGAAAAGAGCAGTTAGACAAAATACTTGAGAACCAAGGAGAAGGTGGGTGGGTAGAATGTGGCTCTATGAAGAAGATACTCAAGAAGAAACAATTACTCACCGAAGTGATATTACTTCTTCCAGGGTATCATTTAGCATTATTGACAGAAGCAGTATGCCAGCTGGATTCGGCAGCCCCGGAGAGGAGGAGTCAATGCAAATGAGCAAGGCATTGGCCAATCAAGATACAGTTAGAGTAGAGTGCTGCCTGCAGTCAGCCTGAAGGACCTCAGAATGCATTTTGAAGCTGAAAAAGAGCACAAATTGTGCCCACTAGGGGCAAAAAAACTGTTAGCAATAACCCACTATATATTCTAACCCACCATTATGAATTTTTTTTTTTAAATCACACGAACGAATGACAGTCGTCAAATTTGGCTAAATCCTCTAGCAGAGCCTTTAGACAAGGTTTCAAGGGGAGGAAGGGTGGGAGTGTCAATAATGCTAAAGAATACCCTGGAAAAAGTAATATTACTCCGGTGAGTAATTGTTTCTTCTCACCCCAGGAATTCTTTAGCATCTATTGACAGAAGCAGACTTCAAAGCAGTGTAGTTGGGCGGAGGGCACAGAAACCTGTTTTAAGAAATGGCTCTGAAGTACCATCCTGCCAAAATTGGCATCCTATCAGACTACATGTCCAAGAAAGATCTTATTGAATGTAAAGAGCAAATTTCAAATAAGTGGTCTGCACCCTTCTGGTGAGGATATAGCCTTGAACGCTACCCAGGAGGCAGATGGTCTCCAGTAAGTAGGCCCTAAGCACGAGAAGGGCTGAATGTCAACTTTACTGAAGCAGACCCGAAATACGGGAAAACAGTCCCATTGGAAAATACTCTTGGTCACTGGTTTCTCCTTTTCTGCAAAAATGCAGGAAAGGAAAATATGATAATGACAGAACCGGAACTGCTAGGACTACTGATGCAGACTGGCAGGACTAATTCATGCCCCATCCAAGCAGGTTGGGATAGCCTAGACAGGACTTGCCTAAGATCAGTACAGGCAAAGAAAAAGGATTGATGAAGAAAATGGTAGAACACTTGGAAACAAGATTTTTCTATCTGCCCAGAAGACTAAATAGTTCATAAAGGCACTGACAGGATAAGGCCTAAGAGAACAACCTGAAACTCTGAAAAACATCTGACAGAGGAAAACAAGCAGAAAAAATTGTCTTCGATGTTACTCGCCTCAGGACAGCATTTCCACAGATTCAAAGGGACACCCCATGAAACTGAACTTACAGAGGTTTGTGATCCATGGGAAAAAACTCCGGTCCCTAGAATGGTCTGGAACTGAAGATGGCCCTTTGCGGAATTCTTTGAAATGGTCTGATAAAAGAAAGATTTCTCTTGCCTGATGAAAAAAGAATCCGAGTAACCGTTAGGTGTACTCCCAAAGAAAAGAGGCCTACTGTCCCACTGTTAGAAGGAAAATAAAAACCTTTATACTTTTACAGAAAACAAGTCACAAAGAAGAAACTAGTTCAAAGTCCAAGACTGTAATGCCTGGAAATGAACTAAATAATCAAGTCACGAGAGGACTGAAAAACTCTAGGCTCTTGTCCTTGTACCCAGGGGGAAAGCTACTTCCCCTAGAAAAACTGAGGTTTTCATGATACTAAAACTTTTTTTTTTTTTAAATAGATGTTCCAGGCCTTGTTTGGATACAGGGACTCTAAGAAATCTAGCCTCTCAGGAACCAGGCCTTGAGAAGAAAAGACTGGTGAGCTGAGAAAAAACAGTACTCCAGATTTTTCAGAAAATACCAAGGTTGTCCAGAGCCACCGGGATTGTGGTGGCTGATACCATAACTAGAGAGGTACTTAGGAAATGAGGGATATAAGGAGAGAGAAAAACTTCTCAGGCCAGTCTTGAGGTAAGAAAATCCATTGGATGGAACCCCGAGCTGGGGCCTACAAAGGAAAAAAAAAAGGAAAAAACTGGAGGTTCGGGCTCGAAGTGAAACTTCAGATCTGGACCTGATCTTTCCTCTGAATGATTTGGCTAGGACTTGTGTGCTGAGGCTCACTTGCGGTGGCCCTGACAATTGCGGCTTAGAAGATCTGCCAAAGGGCCCACTTGTGGTGGCCCTGCCAGAGTTTTGTTTTTGGCCGACAGATGGATGAGTGACTAAGAACCTCCAAAGAAGCAAGCTAGAGATCACAACTCGTAGCTATTGCGGAGAGATTGGAAGCCCTGTGTCCCAAATGCTCGTTAGTGTGATACAGGGCAGGGATATCGAACTAAAAGATCTCTGAACTGAAAAAAATGCAGGCCTGATAGAGATGCTCTGAGATTCCAGGGACTGAAGAGAGAAGGAGTCTCTCAGAAATCAAGACCAATGATGGAACTCCCCGAAGGGAAGCGCCAACTGGAAGGAAGCCTCTGTACCGAAGATTTGAAGGGGAGAGGTATAAAGCTCACTGTTTCCTTACACCAGTCCAGCTTGTAACACGGTTCAAGCTTCACGAAAAATTCTCTTATTTGGAATCTAACCTAGAGGCCTAGCCCCTGGGACTTTAATGACAACATTATGCACCCCATGCAAGGAAAGAGCTTCGTCTGACAAGAGATGAGCATTGCCCCATAAGAGTTGCTGAGATTTAAATAGTTAGGGGACTTTTGTCTACTAGGTACAAATAACCCTCAAGACTGTAGGAAACAAAATGTCAGACTTAGGGCTTGAAAACCAAAGTCAAGGGGAATTGGCTAAGGTCGGCTAGGCCTCTGATAAGGGAAACCAGAGATTCCCTATCTTCTGGTGGAAACCACCGACCTACCCAGATAACTGGAGAACAGCCTGATTTTTACTCCATATCTGAGAACATCCTGGAGGCAGACTAAATGGCATGGAATAAAACTGCCTGAGAAAAAAAAACATACTAAGGAACTGAGAACATAGAATGTATCGAACGAGACAAGAAAATTCCCCTACATTTGCAAAAGAAAGACCTGAATCAAGGAAGGATCCTGACCCCAGGTTGTGAAAATAGATAATGATTTGCTGTTCCCTATTTTCCTTTAAGATTCAGGTAATAGCCTGGGGAAAAAAGGTCCAACTCCCAAGCAGGAGGGAATTCTTTCACGACCTTAACCCTCATGAGGTTCTAGTGACCTAGTTACCACTGCTGACATGCTACTGAAGAACAACAGAGAATGCAGCATTTGGAGGTAAACTTTAGATATTTATTTACTTATCATGCACATAGATATACTGTATATATATTTAAATGTTAATATCTGCATATATCTATCGCCCTTAAATTTTTTTTTTAACCAACCAAAGAAGGGGTAAAAACTTGAACCAGGAAGAAAAGTAACTGAAGAAAAAAGGGGTTATCACTCAGGAATGAAAGAGCATTTGTGCCTAAACCCGTGGAAAACTTCACATTTGGAAATTTCCTAATGTGTTGGCATAGGAAAAAAGGGTTACATAGAAACATAGAATTTGACGGCAGATAAGGACCGTTTGGCCCACCTAGTCTGCCCATTTTCCTACCTAACAGATAAGCTGCAGATCCTAGTTAACCAACAGCTTAATTCCTCCTACCCCTCACTAGGACTGCCCTATGCCTGTCCCATGCATTCTTGAAATCCCCACTGTTCTTGACCCCACGACCTCTTCAGGGAGGCTGTTCCATGCATCCACAACCCTCTCAGTGAAAAATACTTCCTCACATTACCTCTGAGCCATCCCCCTTCAATCTTCAAATTGTGCTCCCTTGTTCTTGCACATCTCTTTTCTGGAAGATGTTACCCTCTTGGACTTTGTTAATTCCCTTGAGGTATTTGAAAGTTTCTATCATGTCCCTCTCTCCCTTCTTTCCTCAAGGGTATACATATTAAGCTCCTTAGTCTTTCTTCATAGTCTTCTGGTGCAGACCCTGCACCATTTTGGTTGCCCTCTCTGACAGCCTCCACTCTGTCTATGTCTTTATGGAGATGGGGTCTCCAGAACTGCACACAGTACTCAGATGGGGTCTCACCAACTGTCTGTATAGAGGGATAACAACTTCCTGTTTTCTACTATTGATGCCTCTTCCTATACATCCCAGTATCCCCCCAGCCTTCCTTACTGCCTTCTCACATTGCTTGCCCACCTTTAGGTCATCTAATATAATTACCCCCAGGTCCCTTTCTATTTTTACTGTTGTCAGTATCTCACCCCCATTGTGTACGCTTCCCAGGGTTTTTGTTCTCATGTGCATTACCTTGCACTTTTGCATTGAATCTGAGCTGCCATACATTTGACCATTCCTCCAACCTTGCCAAGTCCCTTCTCATCCTTTCCACTCCATCTTGTGTATCAACCCTGTTGCAGATCTTTGTGTCATCTGCAAAGAGACATACTTTTCCTTCCAGTTCCTCTGCAATGTCACTTATAAAGACATTAAAAGGACCGTCCCAGTACTGAACCCTGCTGTACCCGCTAGTAACCCTCCTTTCGTCACTGTGTACTCCATTTACTACTACCCTTTGAGTCCTGTTGTTCAGCCAATTTTTTATCCAGGCTACCACCTTGGGACCCACCCAAGGCTGGCTATCTTGTGTATTAATCTTTTGTGGGACTGTATCAAATGCCTTGCTAAAATCTAGGTAGGCCATGTCCACAGCCCTCCCTGGTCTACTACTTTGGTAACCCAGTCAAAGAAGTCTATTAGATTCGTCAGACACCACCTTCCCATCGTGAATCCATGCTGCCTTGGGTCCCAGCCCCACTGGCCTCTAGGTACTCAACAATTCTTTCCTTCAGAAGTGATTCCATCATTTTCCCTACCACTGAGGTCAAACTAACTGGTCTGTAGTTTCCTGCCTCTGTCTTGCTCCCACTTTTGTGAAGAGGAATCACATCTGCCCTCCTCCAGTCCTCGGGTACCACCCCATCCTCCCATGATTTGTTAAACAGAGTAGTCAGCGGTGTCACTAGTTCTACCCCTTAGTTCTTTTAGAATTCTTGAGTGAACCCCATCAGGCCCCATTGCTTTGTCCACCTTCAATTTTATTAGTTCTTTCAGAACCCTTTCTTCTGTAAATGGACTGTTATCGAGCCCCTTTCAGAGTGTTTTTTGTTTGGTTTAGGTAACTTCCCTCCTCTTCCTTTGTGAATACTGAGCAGAAATATTCGCTCAGTATCCCTGCTTTCTCACTGTCACCCTCACCCACATTCCTCCCTTTATTAAGCTTCAGTATCCTCCTTGGTCTTTTCGCTCCTAATGTACCTATAAAGGTCTTATCCCTTCTTAACAGAATTGGCTATCCTTTCCTCGGTTTGGGCCTTTGCTATTCTGACTGCCTTCCCAGCCTCTTTCTGCTTTAACTGATAAAGTTCTCTGTCCTGCTCCTTCTGTGTTTCCTTATATTTCCTGAATGCTGTCCTTTTCTCCTTAACCTTCCCTGCCACCTCTTTTGAGAACCATAACCGTTTTCCTTCGTTGTGTTTTATTGATTTGTTTTACACAAAGACTTGTTGCTTCTGTGATGGCTGTTTGATCACTCCCCATTGTTCCTCCACCCTCCTTCTTGCCTGTTTGCTAGTGCTTTCTGAGGCACCTCTCATTTTCCCAAAGTCAGCCCTCCTAAAGTCCAGTACTTTGCTTTTGTATGGCTTGATTGTATGGCTGTGTTTATCGTGAACCACACTGTTTGGTGGTCGCTGTTCCCAGATGGCTACTCACTTCTAAATCTGAGATTCTTTCTCCATCCCCATTTGAGAGTACCAGGTCTAAGATTGCTCCTCCCAAGTGGGTTCCAATACTAGCTGTCTGAGGCATGCCCCTGTAGGGCATCAAGAATGACCCTGTTTTGGATGTGCCTGCAGCAAAGGTGATCCAGTTAACATCTGGCATATTCAGGTCCCCCATCAACAATATCTCCCCTTTTTCTGCCATTCTAAGAAAGCCTTCTATCATTTCCTTGTCCATTCCTTCCCCCTGAGATGGGGGTCTGTATACAACCCCCATGCGGATTGTGGTGCCATTTCCTGTCTCCAGGGTGACCCAAAGTGCCTCATCTGCTCCCTGTTTACTCTTTAGTTCTGTTGGTTAAAGGGAGAATAATTCCTACCTGAAACCCCCCACTGAGGCTTCTGGGGAAGGAACGCTTATATTTAACTGAGTAGTAGGAGAGTTAAACTCATCCATACGTACCTGTCAGCTTCAGTTTGACATAAAGACCAACCAAAATTTGCACCAAAACATAACCCAAAAGGCTGGAACTTTTCAGACAAGCAAGCCTGAGGAAAATGACCTATGCCAAGACTCTAGAAGCTGTAACATTATGACTTACTATGAGAGCATAGTGCTAGTAAATGCCACTTGGGTATTCCAGGAAACCTCCTTGTGAATAGTGCTCAAGAGATGTCGCACTATGGCAAGGATAGTAAACATCAAACACTCTTAATGTATAAGAAAAAAATTACTCACCTTAGTAATGTTGTTTCTTCTAATGGAGTCTTGCTGTATTCTGACAGTAGCAGTGAGTCCCAACCTTCTAACTGCCCCGGAGATGAAAGAGTTAACTTTCCATGCCAGACATGGAACGCTGAGCTCAAGCTCGGTTGAGACTCTGTCTGTTGCTGTTTAAACTCAAACCGTCAGATCTTTACGAGCAAACTCACTAAGGCCCTGTGTGGAAGCTGTAAACCTACACTAGCCAACTGGCTACTAAACATAAAAACACATTTTTTGGTCCCAAAACAAAGACTCAAGTCAGGAGACCCAAAAAATGAAAAAACACAACACCAATTCACCCAAGAAAGGGGGTGAAAACAACAAGGTGGGCATCTACTGAGTGCCAACACTGCCACTGCCCACCCACATCCCAAAACAGAGGTTCTGAGAGGGGCAGGTAGAGGTCAGAATACAGCAAGACTCCATTAGAAGAAACAACATTACTAAGGTGAGTAATTTTTTCTTCAAACAACACGAAGTCTTGCTGTATTCTGACAGTAGCAGACTACCAAGCAGTACCTCCATGGAGGAGGGACAGAACCTACTTAGGAAATAGGCTCTGAAGCACTGCTGTGCCAAACCAAGCATCACTTCTAGCCTGGATATCCAGGGAGTAATGCTTGGTAAAAGTGTGAACTGTTTTCCAGGTAGCTGCTTGACATATCTCTAAGATAGGAATATCCCTGGCAGTAGCCAGGGAAGCAGCTGTACCTCTGGTAGAGTGAGCCCTCAGGCCTGAGGGTGGAACTGTGCCCAGTTTTTCATAACAAAATTGGATACAAGAGACAATCCACCTGGCAATGGATTTTTTAGTGGCAGGTTTCCCTTTACCAACCTCACCACAAGTGAGGAACAATTGGAGGGAGTCAAACCTGTGACCCTTGGTATGTTGTATGTAGTAGCTAAGGGCTCTTTTCACATCTAAACTGTAGATCCTCCTCTTGCCAGAGGAGGAATGGTCAGTGAAGTACACAGGAAGAGACATAGATTGATTAAGGTGGAAATCTGAAACCACCTTAGGCAAAAACTTCCTGTTAGTCCTGAGGACCACCTTATCTCTATGAAAGGAGATAAAATCAGGCTCCACTGACAAAGCTTGTAACTCACTTATGCGTCTGGCAGAGGTGATGGCTACCAGAAACACAGTTTTCCAAGTCAAGTACTTAAGCTCTGCTGAAGACAAAGGCTCAAAAGGGGGTTGCATAAGCTGAGCAATGCAAACATTAAGGTCCCAAGCAGGGGCAGGGTCCCTGAAAGGAGGGTTGGTGTGTAGCAATCCCTTGAAAAACTTGGAGAATACAGGGTGAGCTGAAAGAGAAGAGGGCTTACCTGCTGAGATAAAAGCAGAAATAGCTGCCAGATGCACCTTCAGTGTAGCTGGTCTAAGCCCTAAGCTATTTAAATGGACCATATAATCAAGAACTGTGGGCAGATCAGCAGACTCTGGGGAAGTATGCTTTCCAGAGCACCATATGGAAAATCTTTTCCACTTGGAATTATAAGTAGCCCTGGTGAAAGGTTTCCTAGAAGCCTTCAGAATGTCCATTACGCCTTGGGAGAGGTGTAAATCAGCAAACTCTAAATCTTCAAGAGCCAGGCCTTGAGATTGAGAGATTTGAGATTCGGGTACCAAACCCTCCCCTGACCACAGGTTAACAGGTTGTGATTCCTGGGAAGACACAGGGGAAGATGGACTGCTAAGGACAGTAGGAGTGGATACCAAGGCTGTCTGGCCCAGTCTGGAGCAATGAGGATCATCTTGCAGGGTTGAGATCTGATTTTGACTAGCACTTTGAACAGAAGAGGGAAGGGGGGGAAGGCATACAGGAACTTCCTTCCCAACTGAGAACTAAGGCATCCAGGGGACTGGAGCCCAACACTGGGGCCTGCAGCAAAAAGGGAAGTTGGTGATTGTCTGGGGCTGCAAAAGATCTATCTGTGGGTGCCCCATCTGGAAAATATCACCTAAGACTAGGGATCCAGTGACCATTCGTGATGGCCCTGGGATATCCTGCTGAGAGCATCTGCCAGGACATTGTCCTTGCCTGGGAGGTGTTCAGGGATTAAGCCAGAGACCACAACTTCATTGCTTCTGTGCACAAGGCCATAGACCGAGTGCCTCCTTGCTTGTTGATGTACCACATTGTGGTGGTATTGTCTGTTCTGACCTGGATAACTTTGTTCTGAACAGATTTGGAAAAAGCTTGAAGTGCTAGAAACACTGCTCTGAGTTCCAACAGATTGATGTGAAGCAGAGATTCCTGAGGGGACCACAACCCCTGGGTGGTCAGGTCGCCCAAGTGAGCCCCCCACCCCAAGAGGGAGGCATCTGTAGTAAGTATTAAAGAGTGAGACTGAGTGACAAAGGGGACTCCTTGTCTCAGATTGTTCTGATCCTGCCACCACTGTAGGGCCTGGATCAGGGTTCGAGTCACTGGGATCAATTTGGTCAGAGGGTCCTTCCTTTGAGACCAAAAGGCTCTCAAATGGAACTGAATGTCCCTCATCTGAAATCTTGCTCCCTGCACCACTGCTGTGGAAGCAGCCATGTGCCCCAGGAGCTGCAGAAAATGCCTTGCTGGTCGAGACACCTGCAGGGTGAATGAGGAGGCCAGAGAGATAAGGGTCTTTGGCCCTGTCCAGGGGAAGGAAAGCTCTGGCCTTTTTCTGTGTCTAGCTCTGTGCCTATTAAGGTGAGGAGCTGGACAGGCTCTAGAACTGACTTTGAAAGATTCAGAAGGAAACCCAATGAGGTAAGCAGTTGCTGAGTTATCTGTAAGTGTAACTTGACTTGGTCTGGGGACTGGCCTACTATAAGCCAGTCGTCCAGATAAGGGAAGATGGCAATCCTTTGCCTTCTCAGAGAAGCAACTACTACTGCCAAGCATTTTGTGAATACCCTTGGAGCAGAGGTCAAACCAAAGGGCATTGCTCTGAACTGGTAATGGCATGAGGGCAGCTCGAACCTGAGGTACTTTCGATGGGAGCTTCTGATGAGAATATGGAAGTAGGCATCCTTGAGGTCCAGGGACACTAGCCAGTCCCCTGGCCTTAGAGAGGGTAGAATTATTCCCAGAGTCACCATTTTGAATTTTGGTTTTAACAGGTGCTTGTTTAAGTATCTGAGATCCAGGATGGGCCGCCATTCTCCTGTCTTTTTTGGGGTAAGGAAGTACCTGGAGTACAACTCTTTGACCTGGTGTAGGGGTGGAACCCTTTCCACGGCTCTGAGAGCTAGGAGGGAAGAGACCTCTGCCTCTAGGGCAAGTGCCTCTGAGGGGTTTGCAGGTGGAAAGGATCTGGTTCTCAGCTTTGGAAATCTTTTGAAGCTGAGAACCAGTCCCTGGCTTACTACTTCCAGGACCCACTTGTCTGATGTTAGAGACTTCCAGTCCTGGACAAAGTAAGCCAGCCTGCCCCCTACAGGTGGTGGAGAATCGGCCCTGGGAAACCCATCAGGGTGCCTGTTTGGCAGGGGGTTTTGGCTGAGGGGTGGAAGCAGGTCTGCTGGTACCCTTTTGCCTCTCCCTCTAAAGGACCCCCTCTGAGCATAGGCAGAAGAGGAGGCCTGGGCTTGGTAGAAAGGCCTGTGAAAAGGCCTGCCCCTGCCCCAGGGATGCTGCCTTTGAGGAGTGGCCTGCCTTTCCTTGGCCTGGGCACTCCTGTAGGTGGTCCTATACTCGTCCATTTTCTTTATGTAATTCTCTGATTGCTCCCCAAACAAAGAATTACCAACAACAGGAAAATCCATGGCCTTAGTCTGGGTATCCTATGACAGGCTAGTACATCTGACCCAAGCCATTCTGCGAAGTGCCACAGATGTAGCCATGACTGTTGATGACACATCATTTGAGTCCACTGCAGCATGGAATTGCACCTTGGATGCCTCAATACCATCAGCAGCCACCTGCTCCAGCTCCTTGGCAAGCTGGCCAGGGACCTGTTTTGCTAAAGCCATGACAGTGTCCCATCTGGATTTTGATACCCTGCAACATAAGCCATATAATTGGCCTGTCTGAGTCCCAAGGATGCTGCCATGTACTGTTTCTTTGCCATGGCATCAATCCTCCTGGAGTCCTTGTCTGGGGGGTGTGAAGCCAAGGGAATATTTGCCTTGTCACAGGCTGCAGTCTGCACTACCCCAACACAGCTGCATTGTTGTGTAAGGAACTCCATATCTGAGCCTGACAATGCATACCTCTTGTCCATTCTCTTATCCACAGGATTTATAGTATTAGGAGTCTTTAAAATTGTAAATGTCTGTTTCCCAAAAGATTTGTGCAAGGGAATAGACAGTTTCCTAGACTCTGGGATATCCATCATTTCCACAAAGTCAGGCTCCTCTTGGTCATCCACAGCTTCTTCCATAGGAAGCTGGAGGGTTTCAGCCACTTTTTTATAAAACATGAAATGAGAGGGGGACTCAGAAATCCTAGGAGGAGACACTCCTGAAGGTCTGTCTGGGGAGATGTCCGGATCAATGGGCACATCCAGACTTTCAAATCCACATTCACTTTCCTCATACTCCTCTTCCTCCTCCTCTGGTTCATAATATTCCTCTAAATCATAATCTTGAACCGGTGGAACCGACCGAACCGAGCGCCTCCCTGATGGTGCCGGTTCGGTCGGAACCAGGGAAAGCGACTGGACAATTTTGATCGCTTTGGCTATTTCTTCAGCGGTTGGAGACGAAAGTTTTGGCTCCACACCAGCTGATTTTTCTTTTTTAGTTCTCTTTGCTGGAACCGACTCCTCAGAATCGGATCTGCTTTTGCCCGAAGAAGTCTCGCCCTGGTCAGAGGGCACTCCTTCTGGTTCGGTTTGAACCGAACTGGGCTGGCCATCCGGTTCAGCGGACTTTTTGGCCTCCCTTTCCCTGAGCCTACCAACTCTCTTTTCTAGGGTAGCTGCAGGAAAATTTTTACAAATCTGGTAGTCTGCATTGAGGTGGTCAAACTCCAGACAATAAACACAGGTGGTGTGGGGGTCAGCCTTAGCAAAGACTTCCCCACACACACTACAGTGTTAAAACCCAGTGGGCCCGGTTTTTCTTTTGGGTTTCTCAGACATTGCGCCAGTCCTAACCAAACTTACCCTTTTAATGGCAATCCGCCAGGCAAGACCCTCTTATCGGTTCCTGACCGTGTCACGGGTCGTGGAAAAAAATGTAATAAAATCTGTTTTATTTTAGAACCGATAAGAACTGGTAACCACACTCTAAAGTACAATTTAAGATTTTTGAACAACTTGATCGGTTCAAACTGAACCGATAAACCGTTTACAAGTTCCACACAGAATATAATTAATATATAACCTATCTAGTACTCACGAATACCACAGACAGAGACTGAACCGACAGGTTGCAGTTTAAATTCGGTCGAAAACTGAGAAAAACGGTACTTTAACCAACAAATTGAACCAAGCAAAAGGAGAAATCTCCGGAGCGACTGTTCAGTGAGGCGGAGTAAAGAATCTGACAGTTTGAGTTTGAAGAACAACAGACAGAGTTTCAACCGAGCTCGAGCTCAGCGTTCCGTGCCTGGCATGGAAAGTTAACTCTTTCATCTCCGGGGCAGTTCGAAGGTTGGGACTCACTGTTACTGTCAGAATACAGCAAGACTTCATGTTGTTTGAATAGCGTATGCTAAAAAGGTTAAAGGCATTATGTAAAAATTTCTTACACATGGTGTATGATTATGTAGAGCATATCTCTGGAGGAAAAGCAGACAGTGACATGAGGCTGAGAAGCCGGCCGCAGTTTGCACTAACTCTCTTTAATCTGAAAGTGTACAGATAAAAACAGCAGAACACTTACCGAGCTGGTAATTCATCTGAATGCTTCTGTCAACCCCGAAAGAGAAGGAGGGGTTTCCAGAACCTACCTGTAGGAGTCTTTAGAGAGTTGTCAACTTCATATATACAGTATATATTATATATATATATATAGATAGATACGCACATATGTGTGTGTGTGTGTGTGTGTATATATATATATATATATATATATATAACCTGAATCAACCTCAGGGTGACTGACTGGAATTAGTCGGCCGCTAGAGGAGTTCAAGAAGGAAAATCTACTCCTAAATTACTAATAATAATCATAACAATAATATCCTTGGGCATAAGGATTAACAAGGAGAGGAATACTAGGACCTGAAGGAGCCGAGAAACGTCCAGAAAAATAAAGTCTGTAATAATTGCCAAGGTCTCAGAAATTCAGTTGCAGAGGGCATAATTTTATCAACCCCTGATGTCTCCCTAAGTCCTTTAGAAGGGAGGATCAGAGGAGATTAATCTCTATCTTTGTGCAGGGAAGAGGACACCCTGCCTATTTTCAAATTAAAGGCTTGGACAGAGAAACACTACAGAACCAGACCTGTAATAATAGAAGTCCCAAGGGGACTTGTCATTTCTTTTGTGTTAACTTGAGGTACCCTCCTCTGCGCTTTTAGAGGAGGGGGAGGTAGACTAAAAGCCCATATAATAATAGGCCAAAGCTTAAACAAATCAAAATCAACTTTGAGATTTTTTTTTACAAAGAGGAAAAAACAGAACCACCTCCACACCTCTTGTTAACAAAGCCCACTGCACAGCAAACAAGAGAGTCTCACCCCAAAGAGAGGGGATTACCCTTCAAATATTAATCATTTTAAATTTAAACATAGAAACATAGAAACATAGAAGTTGACGGCAGATAAGGACCGCAAGGCCCATCCAGTCTGCCCATTTCTTTTTCTAGCTTATAAATGTGCCATCGGCCTTTGCTCTGTCAGTGACCTATCTATTCATAGTCATTTGTATTGTTCCCTTATGCCTATCCCATGCCTGTTTGAAGCCCTGCACTGTATTCATAGCCACCACTTCTTGTGGTAAGACATTCCATGCATCCACCACCCTTTCTGTGAAAAAGAATTTCCTCACATTCCCCCTTAATCGGCCTCCCTCTAATCTCATGCTGTGTTCTTGTCCTGCTATTTTTCTTATATTTAAACATGTTAGACTCTTTCACCTTGTTTATGCCCTTAAGGTGTTTGAATGCCTCGATCATATCACCTCTCTCCTCCTTTGCTCAAGGGTATACATATTGAGCTCCGTTAATCTGTCCTCATATGTCTTCTGATGCAGTCCTGCACCATTTTGGTTGCCTCCTCTCTGACTGCCTCAATTTGGTTAATGTCCTTGTGAGTGTGGCCTCCAATACTGCACGCAGTACTCCAGATGGGGCCTAACCAGTGTCTTGTACAGAGGATATGTACCTCCTCTTCCTGACTTGTGATACCCCTACTAATACACTAACACCCCCTAGCCTTACCTACTGCTTGGGGTCTGCTTGGATGATTTTAGGTCATCAGTGATGATGATGCCCAAGTCTCTTTCTTCCTTTGTGACTGCTAGCAACTCCCTCCCAGCCTATAGTGGCTTAGGCTTTCTTCCTATGTGCATGATTTTGCACTTCTTTGCATTAAATCCCAGTTGCCACTCTTCTGACCATTCTGCTAGTTTATCCAGATCTCTTCTCATTTGCCCACCCCATCTGGATCATCTACTCTGTTGCAGATCTTGGTGTCATCTGCAAACAGACAAGCCTTACCCTCTAGTCCATCTGCAAGGTCACTAATGAAGATGTTGAAGAGGACTGGCCCAGGACTGATCCTGAGGTACCCCACTTGTGACTTGCATCTCTTCTGACTGTATACCATTTACCACCACTCTCTGTTTTCTGCCCGTCAACCAGTTTGCCACCCAGTTGACCAACTTCTGACCCACCCGAGCCTACCCAGCTTATTTATCAATCTTCTATGTGGAACAGTGTCAAAAGCTTTGCTGAAGTCAAGGTAGGCGACATCAACTGCTCCCCTTGGTCCACCACTCTGGTTACCCAGTCAAAGAAATCTATGAGATTAGTTTGACAGGACCTTCCTTTGTAAACCCATGCTGTCTTGGATCCTGTGCCCTAAGTGATTCCAGGTGTTGCACTATCCTTCCTTAAGGATGCCTCCATAATCTTGCCCACTACTGAGGTAAGACTGACTGGTCTGTAGTCCCCGCCTCCTCCCTGCTACCACTCTTGTGGGCGGGATCCCTGAACCCTTCTCCAGTCTTCTGGGACCTCTCCTGTGCTCAGAGACGCACTAAACAATTCTGCTAATGGCTCTGCTAGTTCCTCCTTTAGCTCCTTAAGTACCCTGGGATGTATGCCATCAGGTCCCATTGCCTTATCCACCCTGAGCTTAGCAAGCTCTTGTAGGACCCCTTTTTGTAGGAGTAGTGCTCACCTCCCTCCCCTGTGTCCATGATGCTGAGCTGGGCCCTGTCCTACCTTCTCTTCAGTAAATACTGAGCAAAAGTATCTATTTAGGATAGATGCCTTTACAGGGTCCTCCTCCTCACATGCTCCTTTTCTCCATTAAGCTTAGCAATACCCCTCTGGACTTTCTCCTTTCACTAATGTATCTATAGAAAGTCTTGTCACCTTCTTTACTGTTCGTGCTAGTGTTTCCTCAGTTTGGGACTTTGCCTGCCTTACTGCCTTACCTGCTTCCCTTAGGGCAGTTTGGTATGCCTCCCTATCTTCATCCCGCTGTGTTCCCTTTATATTTCCTGAAGGCCAGCCTTTTGGCTCTGACCTTTCTGCTACTGTATTTGAGAACCAAAGTGGTTTCTTCTTCTTTTGCACTTCCTTTTCTGTCTAACACAATGGGATGTTGCTTCCAAGTATTGCATCCTTAATGCTTGCCCACTTTGCCTGTGTACCCTCACCTGTGCGTTTCTTTTGCCAGGGCTAGCTTAACTCTGTAGGCCATCTTATCAAAGTCAGCTCCTCTGAAGTCCCATATTTTTGCCTTGGAATGGGATGATTTAGATGTAGTAGCCAAACTGAACCATACCATGTGATGGTCACTGGCCTCAGGTGACCTTCTACCTGGAGATCTGTGATCCCTTCTTTGTTAGTCAGTACTAGATCTAGAGATAGCCCTGTCTCTTGTGGGTTGCTGTATCAGTTGTTTGAGGCCCTCCTGCAGGGAATCCACTATGAGTCTAGTTCTGACAGATGTTCTGCTGGTATTGACAATCTGTATCTGGCATGTTGAAGTCTCCCATATCAGAACCTCCCTTTAGCTGTCATGTTTTGTATATCTTCTAAAAGTAATGTATCTATGTCCTCCCTCTGTCTGGGGCCTGTAGACAACCCCAGTTCTTATGGCTGTCCCATTTCCTGTTTCCAGGGTGACCCACAGTTCTTCTGGCTCCTTATGTGTATTCTAATTTCTGTAGCTTTGATATTTTCATTAACGCTGGGGCCACTCCTCCCCTTGCACCTCGGTCTCTTCTGAACAATACATAGCCAGGTACTGAAGTCTCCCAAGTGTGGTTACTGGTAAACCACGTCTCACTAATTGCTACTATGAACAGAGAAAAAGGGTTCCAAGAATTGCACGGTGCATAATGAAAAAAATGCTTACGCGCATTTAAAAACAATCAATGATTTACACGCAAAGCGTTAAAAACCACCGATAAATTCTAAAAACTAACAAATTAAATAAAAATGATGCAATGTATCACACACACACGGGCAAATTTTACTTCAGAAAAAAACACAGAAGCAGGAAAAAACCGAAAAAATCCAACAACTGTACAGAACCCAGCGCAGATGCGGTAAAAATAGATAAAATGAAGAAAATATACAAAATACCTTAAAGTAGCACTCAAAAAGAAAGAAAATGGCACAGGAAGATCTCTGAAGAGAAGAGCTCCAGGGCAGTGTTGCCAGTTCAGCGGAGAAAAGTTCTGAGGTCCTTCAGGCTGACTGCAGGCAGCACTCTACTCTAATTGTATCTTGTAGGGCCAATGCCTTGCTCATTTGCATTGACTCCTCCTCCCCAGGGCAGCTGAACCCAGCTGGCATACTGCTTCTGTCAATAGATGCTAAAGAATTCCTGGGGTGAGACGATAAAGAGTAAGTAACTTTCCTATCTTCTTAGTATCACTGTCCTCCCCAGAGCCCCACTCTTTGTTTAAGTAATCAAAGGTATCGCCATCAGGCATGGGTGGTCAGATTCAAACAGGGCTCATGAGGACTACAATCCCTGAGGGTCTGTCAAGCCAAAAGCTTGGATGTCTCCTAAAGAGTATATACAGGAGTACTGCTTTGTAACTGTATGAGCACTACTTTAGGTCATGGCCCTATAAATCATTCAATGAGGGTGCACAGGGTATGGAGCAGCCATGATACTGGACTGGGCTTGGAAGTTCGGTGGTTGCCCAGTGTGCTACCAGCTAGCACAGCTTAGGGAGGAGGCTGCGGGGATTAGGAGAAAGCTGGGGAAGGGGTGGTATGGTTGGGGAAGGGGCTGGGAATCTCCCACAGGGTTGCACCAAGCACTGGGGGTGGGGCATAGGGAAAGGAGTGCAGGAGAATACTCAGGGGTCACATAGGAACCCTGGCAGAGGGGGTCCAAAAGGACACTACCAAGGAAGCAGGCAGGTAACTGGGGACCCTCACAAAGGGGGGACGGAGGGACAACATTCTCAGGGAAGTAGGCAGATGGCCAGGGCTGGACAGAATGAAGCAAGGCGGGGAGGTGGATCAGACCTTACACTCAGTAACCGCTTCAATTCTCTTCTTCTGCTCAAGGATGAGGGGGTGATGTAGCCATGACAGAGGTGGTTAGAGACGGAAGGGAGTGGGAGTGGGAGGCAGGAGGCAGGGCCAGATAGCAGGAAGAACAGGGGGACCTGGAATGCAGGAGAATGGGGAGCAGTGAATCAGGCAGGAGGGCAGGGGAAGAGGGAGGAAGGCGCAAGGAGAAGGACCAGTTGGGAGGAAAGGTAAGGAGAAGGACCAGAAGTACAAGGAGGATTCAGTAAAGGGAGCTGAGGGTTTAGGCCAGGGGAGCACGACGAGCAAGGAGGAACTAAATGGAGACAGAAAGGAAGGAGGATGAGCCAGGCTAGTTTAGCAGATGGGGAGAAGGAGGATACTCAGGAGGAGGAGAGGCATAGGACTGGAGGGGAGGGGGTGGCCATGGTAAATATGGAGGGGGTGGCATGTGGCACCCAGATAGGGGGAGGAACAAGGAGCCAGCTGGGTGGAGGGGCTTGTAGAAAGGATGAGGGACATGGAAGGGGGGGGGAAAGGAGTGGTCAGAGTGCTCCTGCTGGGGGATTCCATGATCAGGGGTATCAAATGGGATAGGGAGGGAGAAGCCTGGCCAGTTAGAACAAGATGCTTCCCTGGACTAATGGTGCACAGGGCTAAGCACGAGGTATATCAGCTGGCAAAGGATTGTGGGGGTTCCCCAGACATACTGGTCCACCTGGGTACAAATGACATTGAGGGAAATAGCGAGCTAGAGATACAGGCAAGATTCAGGAGCTCGCAGGGTCTGTCATGACATAGGATGCACAGTTTCCTTCTCAGAAATCCTGCCAGTGCCAAGGGCTAGTGGGGAACACAAAGGAAAATTAGGAGATAAACCAGTGGCTCAGGGAGTGGTGTGAGGCCAGAGGGTATGGGTTGATGGGGGATTGGGGAGACCTGGGAGGATAAGGAGCTGTATGCTGAGATAGACTACATCTCAATTTGGAGGAGGGAATCCTTAAATTGAAAATAGAGGGGTCATTGGTAAAAGTGGGGTTTAAACTTGTGAGGGGGGTGGATGGGAGAAAAGGCTGTCAAGGGGTGCCGATAAAGGACGGACTCTGTCTCCACCCCCCTGGGGACCAGGAGGATTGCAGGAAAAGGCCAACTGGCAAAGTGCAGACCAGGGGAAAACAGAATCCCCATGGGAACACGAGCAGGGGAAATGGAACTATAGAGAAAGGGTGGAAGGTAGTCCTGCTAAATGCCAGGAGCTTGGGCAATAAAATACCTGAGCTCCAGGCGATGCTAACTGAGGGAGCAGTGGATGTGGCAGCGGTCACTGAGACTTGGGCCACTGCAAGACATGACTGGGACCTGAACTGGGAGGGTTACACTATGTTCAGGAAGGACAGGGGGGAGGGAAGGGGAGGAGGGGTAGCAATGATGTCAAAAACTGCATTGGCATAGGGGGAGTAGAGGAGGCGGAGGGAACCGTGGAGGCGATTTGGGTCACCTTGATAACAAGGGGGGGCAAGAGAGTAAAAATAGGAGTGGTGTATAGACCCTCTGCCCTGGCGGAGGAGCTGGAGGACAGTCTGGTGGCAGATGTTAGGAGACACTGCAGACTGGGCAGAGGAACGGTGGTGGTGTTGGGGGACTTAAACATGCCAGGAACAGACTGGGAGACTATGACATCCTCTGTGACCAGGGAACAGAGGTTGTTGGATGTCTTTCAAGACGCTGTTCCTAACTCAGCAGGTGAGGGAACCGACCAGGGAGGCATGGGTACTGGATGTGGTCCTGGCAGACAGTGACCAGATTGGGGGCCTGGAGGTAAGGGACCCATTGGCGGGGAGTGACCATGCCACGGTCTGGTTCTGCCTGGACCTAGGAGGGGTAGAAGGCTGCACAAAGACAGAAGTAACCGACTTCAGGGGGGCGGATTTTAAGGAAATGGGAAGGATCCTTAGGGAGCATTTGGATGGGATTGGGTCAGACATGGATGCTGATAGTAGGTGGGAAATCACCAGGAGAGGGGTGCAGGATGCTACCAGCACCTGTGCAAGAGTAAGACGAAAATGCAGTAGGGCCCAAAAACCCTGTTGGTGGACCAGGGAGGTCCAGGAGGTGGTGCGGGGAAAGAAAGCAGCCTATAAGCAATTCAAGTGCTCAAGGAGTGAAAGGGATCGAGGGGAGTACGAGCTGATGGCTAGATGGGCCACTAGAGTGGTGAGGCGGCTAAGGCAAGGAAGGAGCAGAACCTGGCCAGGGAAATTAGGGAGAGGAACAAGGGTTCTTTAGATACATTGGGGAAAGACGAAGGGTGAAGGGCAGATTAGCAGGATTAAATCAGGGGAGAGATGGGCACAAGACCCGGGGGAGCAGGCTGAGGTACTAAATGAGTACTTCACCTCAGTTTTCACCATGGAAAATGGGGGTGCTGCATCATACATGGGAGGAGACAGAGATACTGAGGAGGGGGACCCTTACCGATCGACAGGTCTGGGGAGAGGGGGAGGCATCACTGGCAGGTGGGGGGAGGGCTAAGCAGGGAGAAGAGGTACCGGAAGTGGAAATCACAGCAGAGAGAGTGAGGGAAGCCCTCAGCTCCCTTAAGATGGAGAAAGCACTGGGGCCAGATAAGTTACATCCCAGAGTGCTGAAGGAACTTGCAGATGTCCTGGCGAAACCCCTGGCAGAGCTTTTCACCATCTCTCTGAGGACAGGGTGGGTGCCCCAAGACTGGAAGGTGGCGCATATAGTGCCTATCCACAAGGGGGGATCAAGGGAGGTGGCAGGGAACTACAGACCTGTCAGCCTGACATCGGTGGTGGGCAAGGTGATGGAGGGCATTGTCAAGGAGAGGCTGGGGGGGACCTGGATGATAGACAGCATGGATTCATCCCGGGGAAATCATGTCAGACAAACCTGGTGGAGTTCTATGACTGGGTGACAAGTGCCTTGGACCTGGGTAGACCAGTGGATGTCCTCTTTCTAGACTTCAGCAAGGCATTTGACTCTGTTCCTCATGTGGGCCTGTTGGATAAGCTGGGAGAAATGGGGTGGGGAACCAGATGATCAGATGGATAGGCAATTGGCTCCAGGACCGGACCCAGAGGGTCGAGTTGGTGGGATAGTCTCATCCCCAAGGAGGGTCATTAGTGGGGTCCCACAGGGATCAGTCCTTGGCCCCTTCTGTTCAACGCCTACGATCTGACATAAGGACAGGAATCAGGAGGAGATGAGTCTCTTTGCAGATGACTCCGGAACTGGGGGCGTGGTGGATGGAGAGGAGCGGAGGCGCCCTACAGGGGGACCTGGAGGCTCTGGAAAGATGGTCTAGAAAGTGGAAGCTGAGGTTCAATGCAGGGAAATGCAAGGTACTCCACCTGGGGGCCAGAAACCCAGGCCAAGTGTACACCCTGGGGGGATGCTACAAGTCTCGATGGCTGAGAGGGACCTGGGGGTGGTGGTGGATGTCAAGATGAACAACTCGGAGACTTGTAGGAGGGCAGCAGCCAAGGCCAACAGGATGCTGGGATGCATCGCTAGGGGGATCACCTCCAGAAGGAGGGAAGTGATACTCCCTTTGTATAACTGCTTGGTGAGGCCGCACCTTGAGTACTGCGTGCAGTTTTGGAGGCCACACTTAAAGAGGGACATTAGCCTCCTGGAGAGGGTCCAGAGGAGGGCAACCAAAATGATTTGGGGCTTGGGGGACAGGACCTATGAGGAGAGGCTTGAAGAGCTAAATATGTACACATTGGAAGAGAGAAGGGACCGGGGGACATGATAGAGGTCTTCAGGTACATGAAGAGGGTAAATAGGGGAGGAACAGTCAGGATGCTTCGAAGGAAGGAGGAAGGGGCCACTAGAGGGCATGGGTGGAAGCTGGAGGGGGGAAGATTCAGGGGAGAAAGGAGGAGGTGCTACTTCACTGAGAGGGTGGTGGAGCCATGGAATGCACTGCCTAGGGGGCTGGTGGAGGCAGAGACAGTGGAGGGGTTCAAGAGGGGGTGGGACAGGCACAGGGGAAGGGTTCTGGAAGCAAAATCCAATGCAGCAAGAATATCCGGAACTGGGAAGGGAGAAGCCAGAGAAGGCGAGGGGGACAGCAAGGTCAGCACCCAGGTTAGGGGCTGACCAAACGAGCAGACACGAAAGACCATTAGGCCTATTCTGCTGGCATTTTAGTATGTTAGGATCGTACAAGGGAAGCCACTGACAATGTTTCTATCTAAGTGAAATGAGGTTTTATGGAGCTCTACAGCCTCTGAATAACATACCAGCTAGACGAGAATTTTTTGGAGGCCAGTTACCTTCACAGTTAGTTACATTCCTTAAAGAACTTGGAAGATTGTGTACTTTAATCTGGTTGTATGTAGATGCTGAGGATCCCTCTGACAATAAAGACAATACAACAGCACCTCCTCTGGATTCTGTGATATGGGGTTTCATAGTTGCAACACTAAGGACTGGTTGACATGGAACTTTGGCAATCTCTTAGGCAGACATTTAGTACACGTACAGAGCATTACTATGCCCTTATGGACTGTATGTGCAGCTACGAGACTCTGTGAGTTGAAGCAGTGATCCACAGGAAGACCATCTTCCACATTAGGTAGTTCAGTTTGTGTGTGACTGACAGCTTGAAGGTGGGCAAGGCAGTGGACTTGACAAGGGGTTGAGGATCCTGGTCACAACTGGTCTCTTTTATTGGAGGTCACGAAAAGTGTCTCTCAATGAAGAAAATTTGGAACATAAAAGATAGTACCATGTTAACTATCCAGAGATCAACTGGGATGCACGAAGATGCACCTTAACTGCCAGGAAATGTATTTCTGTTTCAGAAATGTTTAGTAGGTACTGCAGAACTCTGCACAGATTAGTAAATGGATTATAGAGGTTTGCCCTCATCCAGAAGGAAAACCCATTTCGCAAAAAAAAATAGTCTTTTAACATATTTTTGACTGTCAGCAGGAAGAGGAGATCTCAAAAGACAATTCCTACCCCAATGGCCATAATTATTTCAAGACCCAAATTTGGAGAACAGGAACCATTTGTCATAACCATGGTACTGAAGCAGGAGGTTCCATAGGATTCTATACTGATACAGCATCATACTTGCTTCGAGTACCAATGAGATATAAGAATCATCTGCTCTAATTGGTTTCCAATTTGGGTAAGATCTTGAAGGGGCTCTGTATAAAGAGTAGAGAAAACTAGTTCTCTTTATTACCTGAAATCATCTTGGCAGAAACTTCACGCTTGTGATTTTTAATGCAAAGCTCTGTACCGTGACGCAACATAAAAAGGTCTACCTCCGGAATGTCCAACTACTGAAAGGGAAACTCTATCAATACTGCTGCCAGTGACCACCTGAGTAAAGCCTTTACTGTGTAGCTCCGTCCAATGGCTAGTACATTTCCTACTCTTGGGAGGTAAGTGCCCGAATATAGAAAATGACATAGTAGTCAGTATGTAGGTGAACTATTTCCTTTCTGACCTCTTCCTTGAGGTCTTAGAGACCACAAAACATTGCTCATAATTCTGATACAGTTGTGTGGAGATACTAGAAAAACTACTGGGTCCAGAATTCCTGGCCATGCAAAGCCCAGACAGAATAAATCCGTGCAAAAATGAGCTGCAGGCATGGTGAGTACCCGGCATCCTACAAAAGATGTCTCTTGCTGAACTACTACACTAGTGGCCATTTGAGTGCTTCCATTAGCCTGAATGGGGTAAACCCAGGTCTAGCACACTTGACACTACTGGTTTCTAGAAGTACTGAAAGGAACCATGCCCACCATGTGGCTCAAAATACACTGCATGGAGTGCTTCATGGCCAGATCCACCGTTAGGATAGAATGGACCATGTGGAAGTGGGCCACTTCCTGTCCTCTGACAACACAGATTTGGGTTCAGGAAAGGCTTTTAGTTTTCATTTTGTGAGGTAAGCCTTCAGCCATGGAAAGAATTTCCTTAAAGCAGAAGAAAGCTCCTGTCTCACAAAGCCAAATCATTATGGTCCCTACTATAAGAGAGATTCCTCCAGGATGTATTCCAATGCTATCATTATGAATTCTGCTAGCCATGTGCTCTGGAGGCAAACATCCTCTCAGCTTCTACTTCTGAATGCAAGACTAGCCCCGAAATGATGGATCTTACTAGGTATTTCTTCCCTTAAAGGATCATGTCTGACTACAAAAGGTGAACCAACTAAATGGGGAGCCTAGCGTCGAGGCACAGATCAGGAAGCATAGGCAAACCAGGAGCAGTTAGAACATTTGCAAGTGGCATTTTATTATCATCAATAACAGTAAAATAAAAAATTAAAAATTGTTCAGTATAACTGGGACCAGTACATTTACCTGGTTAACAAACACACAAATAAATACATTTACAAAGGCAGTACAAACAGAGAAAACAAAGTCCTACATCTGAGGATATCTTTACTTCCAAGTTTCAGTCTGCCCAGCAAAGATTGCTGCTTTTTTTATAACAAGTCTTTGCTAACAATTTCTTTACCCTGAGCTCGTTAAGGAGACATCCTGTTATAAAATGTATTAGAACTAAGTAAATTTTCTTGCAGGTACAACAAAATAGAACATGGGTGTCCCAGAACTGAGCTGTTGACAGTCCAGTTTCTCTTCTCAAGGGAGCACAGGTTCTAGTCCTGGAGCCTGCAGCGTGTGACAATGCAATTTCAATTAAAAAAAAAGCTGGGCTCAACAGTTCAGGCGAGACTAGTCCGAAGCTTAGAGCAAGATTAAAGCATTTATTAAGTAAAATAAAACAGCAGAGGTACCCTCCTACCACCACCAATGTTTCAAACAAACTAGTGCTTTGTCAAGGCATCATACAGATCCAAATCATAGATATATACTTCTTTCTCATTGGTTAAAATCCATGATGTCATAGGGATGCCCGGCAAATTGATAAATGAGGGAAGGGGGTTAGGAACGGGGAAAGTGTGTCACAAAGGGATGAGACAAAGAAAAATGGGGAGGGGGGAACACAAGATACACCAAACAGAGACAAGAGATGGGGGAGGGGGAAGGGTAGAAGAGGGAGGGGACTACTGAATGGCTACTAAAAAAACCAATTTTAAAAGATGGTTATAATACAATATTTACAATATGCAGTAAAAGTATATGTATATATTATTTACACCATATCCCAACAATAAAAATCATTTCTTTAAAAAATGGTGCTAAAGAAAAACATGCATTAAGTCCAAATCCAGTCCATGCCCTGAATTTAAATCGCCAGAAAGCCTCCCTTTCTAGTAAGAGATTATCCAAGTTACCACCTTGGGACCCAAAATTACTTTTTCAATGCCCAAAAAAAGAACATTTATGGTTCATCCCACAGTTCAATGTATGTACTTCTAGAGCATTCTCTTGGTCTCTATTGTTAATGCTTCTCAAGTGTTCCCCTATCCTTTGTTTGAACTTCCAACCTGTTTTTCCCACAAAAAACTTCTTACCTGTACATGCGGCTAGGCACAGTATAGGTATATGGGGGGGTCTTGTGCCCCCCCAATTGTTCCTTGTCTCATCCCTTTGTGACACATCTTCTCCTTCCTAGCCTCCTTCCCTCATTTATCGGGCATCCCTATGACATCATTGATTTCAACCAATAAGAAAGAAGTATGTCTCTCTAAAAGGTTGGCTTAAATAAGGGATGATGATCTGGATCTGCATGACGTCTTGACAAAGCACTAGTTTGTGAGAAACATTGGTGGCAGCAGGAGGGTACCTCTGCTATTTACAGTATTTTACTTAATAAATGTTTTAACCTTGCTCCAAGTTTTGGAGTCTTCTTGCCTGAACTGTTGAGCCCAGCTTTTCTGAACTGAACCTCCTGTTGACAGCTCTGCAAAGGAGTTTGCAAACAAGCCTGGGAGGAGCTCAAACTGCATCTCAGGGTAACTCCTTAAATTCCAAATAGCTTTTTGCAATAATTTTAACAGTATAACTGTATACATTTTCAAACAAAAGGATTCCAGTTTCACTTACATTTTCATACAGAGATTCACATATATTTGTATAACCACAGACATGCAAGAGGAAGAAAAGATAGAAACAGCAAGTGAAGGCAGAGAGATAGAGAGAGGCAGAGAATAGTGAGACCATAAGAGTGATCAGTTCCTAGGTCTCACAACCAGACAGTCAAGAGACAGAAAAGGAGTAGATAGAACAGATCCTTGCATTTAACTTTTTCTGCATAACAAATGGGACAGGGTCTTATTCAACGCTGGCACATACCCCCCTCTTTAAGGGGGAACCTGTTTTATAAAAAATAGGTTTCCAAAACTTTATATTAATTCTCATTTAACATTAGCTTATAATCTTTACAGTTCAGTGCATATGCAGTACAGCAAACAGAGAAATTTAAACTTACACATTTTGTTTTTTTAACCTTCAAAATTCTCAATTCCCGATCCATATCTTGACAGAAAATCAGCACTGACATTCTCTTTCCCGGACTTGTGCATCACTTTAAATTTAAATGGCTGTAGTGTCAGGGACCACCGTGTGACTCTGGAGTTTTTATCCTTCATTTGGTTATGCCAACAGAGAGGATTGTAATTTGTTATAAGTACAAAGTCAGCTCCGAGCAACTAAAACTTAAGGGACTCCATGGCCTACTTTGCCGCAAGGCAATACTTTTCAATGGTGGAGTAGCTCTTCTCTCTGTTGTGCAACTTCCTACTGATATACAGAATGGGATGATCCTTCACATCTATAAGCTGACTCAAGACTGCACCTAGGCCTACCTCTGATGCATCTGTTAGCAACAAAAATTGTTTCTTAAAGTCTGGGCTTCTTAAAACAGGGGCCGAATATAATGCAACCTTAATGGACTGAAAAGCTTCATCACACACTGGGGTCCATTTCACATTATTTGGGAACCGTTTCACCATGAGTTCAGTGAGGGGAGTAGCTAGCAGGGCAAAATTGGGAACACATCTCTGATAATAACCAGCCAGCCTGAAAAATGACCTGACATGTTTCTTTGTTTTAGGGATCAGACTGTTAGCTACATCTTCTATGTTAGAAATCTCTGGCTTTACTTCTCCATTTCCCAAAACATAGCCAAATATCTGATTTCCTGCATGCCCAATGCACCTTTGGTAGGATTAATTGTTTGACCCGCCTTTTAGACAGATTGGATAACTGCTTGTAGGTGTTCCAGATGGCTTTTTCAGTCTGGACTGTACACCATGACATTATCTAGGTATGCAGCACAATAACCAGTGTGTGGGGATACAATTACAGCCATACAGCGCTGGAATGTAGTGGGTGCTCCACGTAAACCAAATGGCATGGTGGTGAACTGATAGAATCCAGTAGGAGTGGCAAATTCAGTTTTGTCTCTGGATTATTTAGCTTGGAGGATTTGCCAGTAACCCTTGGTGAGATCAAGGATATTAATGTACCTGGTACTCTCCATGCGCAACATGTGAAAATGGGTGAAACACAGCCACTGATGCCAGTAAATGCTCTTAGTCAGTGACGCTGAAAGGACTATGTCCCTTAAGTCTCAACAGCTTGAAACTCTGCTGTATCTGGGAGGCTTGTGAGGAGTATTGCTCTTGGCTAGAAACTCGTTCCATAAGATATACTTGTAGCTTTGATGAGCACTACCCTCGTCCATGTGATGGTTCTCAATGCTAGTAGAAAGCAACAACCATAATGGTTTCAGGAACAGACAGACCACTTTGGACACCTGTGATAGATCCAGAACTGACCAAAGATGGCTAAATTGGATTTACAGACCATCCTCACCTTGCTACCCTCAGCCACACTGGCAAAGGGGGGAGGGGAGAGATGCTGTGACATAGCATGACTGCCTCAAGGGTGTGGCACATCATCATAATGTGAAAAATATGATTGGGAATACTGAGGGCTTGACATGCTAGCCCAAACAGTGAAAGTATGTTGGAATATCCTGCATAAAGCTTGTGAAAATTCTGTGAAAACTGCAGTGGTGCTCAGCACCATCAGCATCATGAGCACTGATCTCAGCACTATCAGCACCAATGAAAGCACAATCAGCACCAATGAAAGCACGATCAGCACCATGACAGTACCATGATGGTGCCATCATGGTACAATGGCACCATGTTGACATTACTGTCTCCATCAATATTATGTCAAGGCACACACATGGATGAAACTACCTACAGTAAAATAGTCTTTTCACTCAGCATCTGATGGTTGTAGTACTAGGATACCATCAACAGCACCACTGGCAATGGTAACATCATCAATACCATCAGTAACAATGTTGGTAGCATAGTCTTTATCTGCATCCTGTCAAGCTGTGGACATGGATGAAAGATGTCGAAGGATCTTAGTATTTGCCAGGCCTCAAGCAAGATATCAATTAGTCACTCCTATTTACTTAGGGTCAGTCCTTATGGAGCTCGGTCCTAGACATGGAAGCATAGACAATGACAGCTGAAGTAGACCCAAGGTCCAGCCGGTCTGCCCAGAGTTCTTACTTGTTTTTCCGATTCCCTATTGCCGAATAGGGTTTAGGCCCCATTCTTTTGTATCTATATGCCACTGCCTGCTAACCAGAAAAATGCTGGAGGTGTTAAAATAGGTCCCAAATAGTCAGTTAGTTTGTTTGGGCAGAAAGCAAAAGACATCAACATCAAGAAAGCTACATGCAAACTAACAATATCATCAAGAGTAATGTCACCAAAAAACTGCTATAAATAGCAAAAATGACACTTAGCAAAAGAAAAAAGCTTGAAAATGAAAATGTAAAGAAATAGACAAACTAGACAAGAAAGCTATCTAAAGAACAACAACGTTCTGGCCACTGTTGAGCCAGACTGTGCGCTATGATGAAAGGAAAATGGGAACTATGGTGGTTGCAGTCGGTGACACTATATACAGTAGCAACATGGACCCAGTGTTATACCTCGAAGCTGGGTCAGCACTGCCAGCCCCAAAAGTTCCTCTATGGCTTCCAAAGGGTCCTAGTGCTTCTCTGCTGTGACCAAGTGCTTCTCTATGGATGAGACTGAGTCTATGATGATAGTCACCATCATACGTGGTGGTGGATCTGCTAATGGAGTCACTTTTTTTTTTCAGTTAAGGATTTTAAAGATTTAGTTTGCAGAGCATAATTTTTGAAACATTCTTGGCTTTTCAATTTATTTTGTGAGCTTAGCTGATATTCCAGGTAGTTACCACAGTAAACAGGTTTTATCTCGTGACTAATATACTATATTACAATGTAAGCAACCAGAGCACTTTACAGCCTAGTACTGTACTAGTCATTACCAAAGGCTCATAACTTAGAGAGGACAATGACATGAAGCAGCTGGAAATGTTGATGATGATATGCAAAGCAAAGGAAAACGCCAGTTTCCTACGCAACCCCACCACTCAAGGGATAACCCCCCACTTTGGGGCTTCACAAAAAAAAAAAGTTATCATAGTAGCATAATTTAATTTTTTAAATAACCCATTATGTAAACAATGGCTATACAGCATGGCACCATTATGAGATACTGAACTGCTCCATATCGCTCACTTGTACATATGTAATATAAGTAAGCGGCACAAAGCCACTCATTACACTCAAAATGACACCTAGCAGCACAATCATTGTTTACATACTATAGAGGAGCATATTAAAAAGTCAAGTACTGCTGCTATAAATGTACTTTGTGTCTGAAACACCCATAACTAGGAGATTATCCTTCAGATGGAAAAGTTTATAGGAAACAAGGGTTTTCTTTTACAACGAGACCATGCCATTCTCCAATGGGCTTAATGTTGCCCTTTAAATTAAAACAGGGATTTGCAGTAAAGAGTTTTACGTTTAAAAATTAGTTTTCAGCTTTCAAAAAAGCATACAGTAGCTCACACGCAAGGGTCAAAAATATCCTGCATTTGTGCAGAAGAAAACATATATAATGTTGCAAGTTATTTAAAAAAATCACTCCTTATAGACATAGGGAAAATGCAATGACCTGTCTTAAAATATGCATTGATGTGTGTGCGGCTACAGGAGCCATGTCACGAAAGTCCTGCCCACTCACAAGTGATGATAAATTACATATTTTGAGTCTGGCCATTGTATATTCAATTTATACAACATCAGTTTACTAGTTATAATAACTTTTAAAACAGTAGTTTGTGAAGCCTACACTGTTTCAGAGTGCTATACCTGGTTAAACAACTAAATAAAAAAAATAAAAAAAAAGGCTACACTGTTTCTGTTTAATCTGTACTGCTGGCATAAGTGCTACTGCACAGGGCCATTATGATGTCATGGGCATTGTGAAAGCTTCTCGTGACTGCTTTGGTAGTTCATTGAGATGTACCCAGCCTTCCAGATAGTGACTGTGACATAGCCACCTTGCAAGAAAACATGCTGGCCCAGATATTCAGAGCCAGTCAACAGCGCTGCTCAGCATGTAGTGATGCACCAAAAATAGTGCACAGCCAGCTCTGAGCTATATTCAGTCAGTTAGCGTGCCTAATGGAGTGCACTAACTGACTGAATATTGGGCCATGCCGGCACAGTGGTAGGTGGATATGGGCTGTGCTGACAGGACCCAAGGCTGAACATGGCCCATGGGAGATAGCGTGCCCAAACAGGGACAGCACCAGGGATCCAGTGGACAATACTGCACCCTGGCATGCAAATGAGCCAATAGGGCATGCACAGCACCAAAGGGCTATTTGTATGCCCATTATAGGCTCTTTCGCATGGGTCCAGAAGTCCCCGAATGCTGGTGCAGAGCGGAAGCAGTAAGAAGTCCCCAGTAAGGATGCCACCTGAGTTTGCTCTGGGGGTCGAGAGGGCTGTTAACTGATACAAAGACCTCACCTAGTCATTTCTTGAACTGTGGATATTTAAAACATTGGCAGGTACTTGTCAGTCTCCACTAGCAGGACACTCCCACCAGCCACTCATCCAGCCAAGCTGCTGACTCAAAGTTTACCAAGGAGGAGGGATGGCTGGAATATGGTGGACTTGGGAAGGGTGAAGGTGGGGGGTCAGAGGCACATCCCCCATATGGTACCTCTGCAAACTTCCTACACTCTTCTGGCGCGGAGGGACTGTCCCATGGAGGCACCCGCAGTGATGACACAGGAGGATGTGGGTTTCCTCCATAGTGGAGACCCCAAGCAGGGTGGCAGAGGGCCCATAAGAGGAGGAAACAACTCCTGGTGGAGGACTCCATTGGGAGGGGGATAGATCTGGCATCAGTAAGGGAGGGGGAGAGGGAGGTTAGGTGCGTATCTGGCACCACGGCTAGGAGGGATGGAAAACGGATCCTGGGGATTGCCAGGGCAGCAGCAGCAGAGGAGCGAGAGCTAGATGTCATTGTTCACTTAGGGACTATGACCTGGCTAGAGATGAGGTTAGTGTAGTTCAGGAGTAGTTCGGGGAGCTGGAGAGAGGTCTTAGGCAGGTAGCATGCTCAGTGGCCTTTTCTGAGGTGTTGCCTGTCTATGATAGGGGGAAGGATAGGGTACTCTGTACCAGGATCTTCAACTCATGATTTAAGGAGTGATGCAGGGAGGAGGGTTTTGGTTGCATTGGGACTGGGATCACAATCGGAAGAATGAGGTCCTATACAAGGCAGATGGCCTGCATCTGTCCGAGGGGGGAACCGTAGTCCTCAGTAAACAGTTTAAATGCTACTGTGAAAAGTATTTAAACTAGCTGGGTGGGGGGTGGCAGAAGGAAGCAGGGTAACATAAACTGGTCCCTTCACTAACTGTAGTAGTCAACAGAGAGAACCTCAAGGGAGGGAAATCCCCACGGATACCTAATAACAAGAAGAACAAAATGGTAGAAATTAAGAAGGATGGGAATGTAAACAGAGGGGAGAAGGAGGAGAGAGGGTAAAAGGGAAAAAGAGGAGGTGACAGGGAGGGTAGCAACAGTATTTGGAGGGTCATGTGTGCAAATGCTACAAGTCTGGGTAATAAGATCCTGGACCTTATGGCCATGATGGAAGAGGCTGACCTAGACATTGTCGCCATTACCGAGTCATGGTGCAATGAGAATCATGATTGGGATATGGCCATACCAGGTTATACTCTGTTCAGAAAGGACAAAGTGGGTAAGGAAGGGGAGGAGTGGCTCTTTACATGAGGGATAGCATTAAAGCAACAGATACAGGGAGGGGCGGAGGTATTGTGTGTCACACTGGAGATGGAGAATGTAGCAGTTATTTACACTGGCATGATCTACAGACCTTCAGCTTAGGGGGTGAGAGTTGGACAAAGTTCTAATTGAAGACATCCAAAAGATGGCAAATAAGAAGAAGGTGCTGCTGGTCAGGGACTTTAATCTGCCGGATATAGATTGGACCACCCCAGCTGCAGCTTCAGCTACAAGCAGGGACGTCCTGGACTCCTTGCATGGGGCATTCCTCAGGCAACTAGTTGGAGAACCCACTCCTGAAAGAGCAAAATTGGACTTGTACTCTCCAACAGGGACAGTGTTGCACATGTCACTGTGGGTGGCCAGCTGGGGACCAGTGATCACTGTACAGTGTGGCTCAATATAAGAACTGTGGCGGAATTGAACCACACAAAGTTGAAGGTCTTGGACTTCAAGACGGCCAACTTTACAAAGATTGGTGAATGTCTCAGAGATGCCTTGAAGTGGGGGGATTTGGGTGGAGTGGAGCAACAGTGGGTAAACCTAAAAGGGGCCATAGTGAGGGCAACAAACCTTTGCATCAGGCAAGTTAGCAAATGTAAGACGGAAAGGAGACCACTATGGTCCTCAAAAGAGGTGGCTGGAAAGAAGGCAAAAAATTAGCATTTAGAAGATATAAGAAGACACAGAGGGAGGGTGGGAGGAAGATAGGGAAGTTTATCAGGAGAAACAGAGGGAGGCAGGGAAAGCAGTCAGGAGCACAAAAGCACAAACAGAAGACAAAATAGCACAGGTGGTAAAGAAAGAGTACAAGACATTTTTTAAGTATGTAAGTGAAAGGAGAAAGATCTTGGGGGGGGGCGATAGTAAGATTAAGGAGGGAAGGAGAGAGAATGTGAGGAAGGGGATCAAGAAAATGCAGATGTCCTGGACAAATACTTTTGTTCAGTGTTCACAGTGGAAGGGGAAGTCGTGGGACCACAAATAAGGGACAGGAGCATTGAAGGAAGAGAGGTGGACACAAGTCCATTTACAGTAGATAGACTCATGAAGCAACTTGCAAATCTGAAAGTAGACAAGGCAAGGCAATGGGGCCTGATGGGACACATCCCAGGATACTAAAGGAGCTCAGGGAGGTGCTGGCTGCACCTCTGACTGTCCAGTTCAACCACTCACTACAGACGGGAATGGCTCCGGAGGACTGGAGAAGGGCAAATGTAGTCCCACTTCACAAAAGTGATAGCAGGGAGAAGGCTGGAAATTACAGGCCAGCGAGCCTGACTTTGGTGGTGGGAAAATTAATGGAAACACTACTTAAGGAAACGATTGCGGAGTATCTTGAAACCAGGGGCTTACAGGATTGAGGCAACATAGATTCATAACAGGGAAATCATGTCAAACAAATCTGATAGAGTTCTTTGACTGGGTGACCAGGGTCTTAGATCAGGGTGGAACAGTGGATGTGGCCTACCTAAATTTCAGAAAGGCCTTCACCAGCGTTCCACAAAGGAGACTCATAAACAAACTGGGCAGCCTGGGAGTGGGTCCAAAGGCAGTAAACTGGGTCAGAAATTGGTTGGGGGATAGAAAACAGAATGTGGTGGTAAACAGAGTTCACTACGAGGAAGGGAGGGTGATCAGTGGGGTGCCACAAGGATCAGTACCGGGACCAGTCCTCTTTAATGTTTTTATCAGTGACATTGCAGAGGGGCTAGAATGGATGGTTTGTCTTTTTGCGATGACACAAAGATCTGCAATAGGGTAGACACTCTGGGGGGAAGGTGTAGAACAAATGAACAGAGATTTAGCAAACCTTGAGGAATGGTCAAAAGAGTGGCAACTGAGATTCAGTGCAAAGACACGTAAAACTGTGTACTCAGGGCTCAGAAACCCAGGGGTGGAGTACAAGATGGGGGGAGTGGTACTGACGACCACCAAGCAGAAAACAGATCTGGGGGTAATCATTTCTGATGACCTAAAGGCAAGGCCCCTAGAATTCTGCGGCTGCAGAATTTTGCGTAGAACTTGCAATCTACCACAGAACTTCCTGGGTGCAGAAATTCACTCTTCTTGGTGATTTTTATTAATATATCTGTTTATACATAGAATCTGGTTCCCTTTCCCTCTTTTTATATCCAAACCCCCCCCCATATGTTCAGAATGAGATGTTTTCATTGCTATAGCATCATACATTAGCTAATGAAATGGCTGCATTCTGCAACAGAAATGAACAGTCACTTATCTACCACAGCTCCCACTGCCAGAGACGATGGCACAGCACATCATGCATGGTGATATTTGCTCAACCTGCACTGTAGCCTAATACAATTTTCAGTCTTACATTGTTGCACTAGGGCCACCTTAAACAAAACTTTGTCAATAGCACAGACCTGTTAAGTCCATACCTCACTTTGTACAAACCTATTTGTGCCTTTAAGGTATAGAGATGCTATCTGAAATGAATAACTGGTAAAATGAATTTAACTGTCTAAATTTTTAAGAAAAATAAAGTAATTATGCCCAGAAAAGTGAAATATAATAATGTGTAGACCTGTTGAAAGAATAGACCTGTTAAATAAATAATTGCACTGTACGCATTTTTGCCAGGGTTATTGATTACATATTGTCACTGGTTGATAGAATCACCTAAAAGTTATTGAGAAATGTTGTGTGCAGGAACAGCTGTTGGGCCAGGAGGGTAGCATGCTGTGTTTCCGTGCCGGCAACTCAGGTTCAGTTCAGAGATTAGCTCTAGGAGCTGGCTGGGCAGCACAAGGATTGGTGGAACACATCACTGCTCAGAGCCTGGGAAGGTATGGTGCAGTGTTCTGTCACATGGTGGACACATTGTGATGGGCCGGAGAGCTGTATCTCACAATAGGTTCACATGCATGTCATGGCCTGATGGTGTTACGCAGTGAGTCAGGGAAAGCAGGTTGACATGAAAAATGAGTTTTGCAATGACTCCTCTATTCCATTTCCAATGGGACCTGTATGAATGAGGATGCAAGTTCGTGGAAATTAAAAAAAAAAATATATATATATATATATACACATATATACACACACACACACACATATATACAGTATCTCTGTCTCTCTCACCACACACACACACACACACGCATATTTGTATGTATGTTACAGATTGCATATAAATATATAACTGATACACAGTGGGAACCTCATGAGTGCTGTAGAAAGCACATACGAATATATAAGTGATAGACAGTTGAAACCTCATTAGTGGGATAGATAGCATGCATATAGAAATACCTTATTTATCACATAAGATCCCCTCTGCATATGTCATTTATGCAACAGGCTAAGACCTTAAGGGAGAGACATTTGTTTTGCTTTTTTAGGCATAAAATTATTTTTATAAAAATGTTATTTTTTGAACTAGTGTTACTGTGCTTTCCACTATCCTGATTGCTATAACCACTGCCATGAAAGTGAGGTCAGGATGACAAGTTGACACTGTGATGTGATAGTTTGTTAGTGCCTCAGAATTTCCGCAGAAATTACAAACCACTGCCGCAGAAGTTCTGCGGCAAAAGGTAGTCTTGCCGCAGAACTTGGTCCCACTGTGCTGCAGAAAAGTAGCGGCCCTGCCTAAAGGTGGCCAAACAGTGTGATAAGGCAGTGGGGAGAGCTAGTGGGATGCTAGGGTGCATAGGAAGGGGTGTCACCAGCAGAAAGAGGGAGGTAGTAATACCACTGTATAAAACACTAGTTAGGCCCCATCTGAAGTACTACGTGCAGTACTTGAAGCCACACCTTCACAAGGACATTAACTAAATTGAGGCAGTCCAGTGAAGGGCAACCAAAATGGTGCAGGGACTGCATCAGAAAACATATGAGGATAGATTAATATGTATACCCTAGAGCAAAGGAGGGAGAGAGGTGATATGATAGAAACATTCAAACACCTTAAGGGCATTAACAAGGTGAAAGAGTCTAATATGTTTCAATATAAGAAAAATAGCAGGACAAGAGGACACAGCATGATATTAGAGGAAGGCAGATTAAGGGGTAATGTGAGGAAGTTCTTTTTCACACCAAGGGTGGTGGATGTATGGAACGGCCTACCTCAGGAAGTGGTGGATATGAATACAGTGCAGGGTTTCAAACAGGCATGGGATAGGCATAAGGGAGCAATACAGATGAGTATGAATAGATAGGCCATTGACAGAATAAAGGCCGATGGCACATTCATAAGGTAGGAAAAGAAATGGGCAGACTGGATGGGCCTTGCGTTCTTTATCTGCCATCAACTTCTATGTTTCTATGAGACCTTACCTGGAGTATTGTGTGCAGCTCTGGAGAACACATTTCCTAAAGGACATCGACAGAATGGAGATGGCCCAGAGCAGGGCAACTAAAATGGTGCTGGGCCGGCATCAAAAGCCCTATGAGGAGAGGCTAAAAGACCTCAATACCCTGGCGGAAAGGAGGTAGAGAGGGGATATGAGAGAGAGATTTTGAAATACCTACACAGGTATAAACAGAGTACAAGAGGAAAGCATTTTTCAGAAAAAAAAAGATGCTCAAGAACCAGGGGTGATGCTGTGAAGTTGGAGGGGCATAGATTCAGAGGAAAAGTGAGGAAGTGCTTCTTCACAGAAAGAGTGGTGGATGCCTGGAACAACCTCCCAGCAGAGGTGGTTGAAGCGAAAACTGTAACAGGATTCAAGAACGCATGGGGTAGGTGTAAGGTAATCTTATTGGTTGGAAATGTGCTCCCAGGTCGCTCCTGTAAAAAAGCTTTCAGCTTAGTGTGCTATACCTGGTTAAAACAACTAAATAAAAAAATAAAAAAATGGGAGGGTAAAGCCGAAGACCATGTAGGGTCTGTGGTATTATAGTACAGTAGGTAGGGAAAATGGGCAGACTAGGTGGGCCAAGTGGTCTTTATGTGCCAACAACTTCTATGTAATCTATGTAGTTTAGTGGAACCCCCACCCACTGATGGCCAAGAGCCCCCTCCACCGAATGCCGCACTCCCTCACCCACCCACCCATCCATCCGCCGAGGACTCCCCGACGAGTACACCCCCTCATACTGGTCACTGGTTGTGTAGTCAACAACAGTGACCAGCACAGCCCTCCACTCACCTCCTTGGCCAGTCACCATCTGACATGCACTAAGTGTAATTGAGAGAGAGAACAATCAAGCTCGACTCCTCCTGCCACCCAATCATGTAGTCCTCTTGCTCCACCCTGCTACACTTAGAACAGTTCCTCTACTGGAAGGGACAGGTTTCCTTTTGCCTGTGTGTGGGAGGAAGTGTTTAAGTGCAAAAATTTACAAATTTTTATCTTTCTTTGATTTGTTTGATGGTTCCAGTTCTGTGCTCAAGTTTGGGTCAACATGATCATGGATCCAATGCAGATTTTTAACCTTGTATTGTGTGGCAACAAAAACTGTCAGATCACTGACGGCCATGACACCTGTCTCTTTTGTTTAGACCCTGTGTATGACATGGTGCACTGCACATGGCGTTTGGCAGTGCACCCCCTCATTGATCGATGATCACCTGGCTTAGGTACTCGAGGGAACAAGTTAGAGGAAGAAGCCATCCAAGGATTCTGGTTCGGAGGCAAAGCTATGCATCTTAAAAGAGAAAGTGGCAGCTGTAGGGGATGTCCCCACTGTTAGCCTTCTGTCATCCAAGGAGTACAGGTTTGAACCTGTGACTCCTGGGGACAAGGAGACTTTCTTTGAAATCTGACTTCCTTCAAGGAGGAATTCCTTCCAGATCATCAAAAGCTCTCAGCGGTCAAGAGAGTGCCATCAGTTTAGGGAGTGCTCACATTCTAAAAAATGGGGGTGTCAGGATAAAGAGGGAGGGACGAAGTCTCACCCTCACCTGACTTCTCATCAACAGGGTAGACACGACCAACCACCTTGTCAAATGGCATCTAGAACATTGGCTCCTGACTCTGACAGTGTTACTGCTTGAGCTGCAAAATAGTAGGACCCATCTGAGTTCACAGTCAAGACCCCTCCAATGCAGCCCTGAACAGTCATCCTAGCTCCAGTGCCTGCCCAGGTTCTGACAATTCCCCAGCCTATGGCATCTTTCAGACTATGGGAACCAGCACCACATTGACCGTGTGGTCGACATTCAAGTTCACAGTCACCTGCATCCCTAGGCATTTGTCAGGCCAGCTATAAGGCTTTGATGAACAGATTAGGCCAAGAGCTCTTCAAGAGACTTTCAAATCCTTGAACTGCTCCTAGAGGACAGTTGGTCAGAAGTGCAGGAGATCCATGATGTGGGACATTCCTTGTCCAAGCACCTGCTGCAGGTAGCACTGGACTCGGCTGATACGTCATCCAGGGTAGTGGCTGTGGCAGCATCTATCCACTGGATAAAAGTAGCCAATTCAGGCAATTACATTTCAGAATAAAGACCCAGCTGATGGATGGTCCACTCTGACATTTGGCATGTATGCTTAATTCACATCAGAGCTCTGAAATGAACACCAAGAGACCCCCCACTCACATGAGATACAGAAAGTTTGGATATCTGAAAATTTACCATGGGGGCAGTGTGCACTGACTTCTCTATTCTATCTACTGGTGGCCCTGGAAGCGCATGTCACAATTTACCAGCGAGATTTAGAATAAGATGGTGGATCTGCCCATTGTAGGTACGTATCTATTTGGGCCAGGGATACAGGATCATCTTACAGAGACTTAGAAGTCCAGTGTAACGCCGGACTTGGTGACTTTGGTTACCAAAATTAAACAACAGTCCAAAGTTCACCCTTAAGCTCCTTTTGGGGCACTTTCGGGGTGCACCAGCACAACAACAGCAACAAAGGCAGCATTTCCAGCAACATTGCAACACCAAGTCCTCCAGCACGTCTGGTGGACAAAGACCAGTGCAAGGGTGGCGGCAGGGGCACATACAGAAACCAGTCCTCCAGGGCCACCTCCAAGGGCAAGAAGTGACAGACTGAGGGGGATCATCCCTCTGCCATCTAGAACCTTTCTCCCAGTTGGGGGTTAACTCCTACTTCCTACTACAGTGGTTTGCTATCACATCAGACAAGTGGATCCTGAAAGTGGTGGGCTCAGGGATGTCTCTGGAATTTGAGACCTTATCTTCTTGTTGGTCCTAGGCACTGCTGGATTTCTTATTTTCTCTGTATATCAAAGCAGTAGGAATAACATCACTATTTACATTCTAGCTGTTCTCACAGTATATACAGGAAGTTGTGTTTTTAAGACGTGCAGTTAAAAAGGTTTAGAGATTTTAGAACATTAGGGCTAAAACAAGCTTTTTAATGCTGATTTACATCAAACAGAGGCTGAACAGACTATGTTAAGAAACAAGAATCTCTACAGTACTCCTGGTTGTGCTGGACTGCCTTGGAGCTTGAGGTTGGAATGGCAGGGGAGTCTTGAACTCCAGAAGCAGACCATAACCTAATACCTCTAGCATCCACTTGTCCAAGGTAACTGCAGACCACTGTGGAAAGAAATGTAGGAGCTGATCTCTGATTGGGAGCTGTGACAGTGACGGGACAGGAAAAGAAATGGCACCCCACAACCTGCCAGCATGCAGAACTGGAGAGGGCTCTAGCCTTGGAGCCAGAAGCACCAATTCCCTTCATTTCTTTGGACCTGTCCATCTGACTTGGACTTAGGATGGTAATGCTGAAACAGCCTCTACTGTTGCCACCCATGGGCATAAAAGAAAAAATTACTCACCTTAGTAATGTTGTTTCTTCTAATGGAGTCTTACTGTATTGTGACTATTGCAGTGATCTCCAACCTTTGAACTGCCCTGGAGAGGAAAGAGTTAACTTTTCATGCAAGGCATGGAACACTGAACTCAAGCTCGGTTGAAGCCTCTGTCTGCTGTTGTTTGAACCCCAACCGCCAGATCTTTACGAGCTATATTCACTGGGCGTTCTGTGTGGAAACTATAAACTAACACTAGCCAACTGGCAACTAAATTTAATAAAGAGGGTTTTTTTGGTTTCAAAGCAAAGACTCAAGTCAGGAAACCCAAAAAACAAAACACAACACACACCCAAAATAAAGGAGGGTGAAAAAGGGACACCTCTAGGTGCCAACACTGCTCCTGCCCACCCACGTTCCAAAAACCAGGTTCTGAGAGGGGAGGCAGGGGGGAGGTCAGAATACAGCAAGACTCCATTAGAAGAAACAACATTACTAAGGTGAGTAATTTTTTCTTCAAACAACATGAAGTCTTGCTGTATTCTGACTATTGCAGACTACCAAGCAGTACCTCCATGGAAGAGGGACAGAACCTACTTTGGAAATAGGCTCTGAAGTACTGCTGTGCCAAACCGAGCATCACTCCTGCCCTGGATATCCAGAGAGTAATGCTTGGTAAAAGTATGGACTGTTTTCCAGGTGGCTGCTTGACATATCTCTAAGATAGGAATATCCCTGGCAGCAGCCAGGGAAGCAGCTGTACCTCTAGTAGAGTGAGCCCTCAGGCCTGAGGGTGGGGTCCTACCCAATTTTTCACAGTAGAATTGTATACAAGAGACAATCCACCTGACAATAGATCTTTTAGTGGCAGGTTTTCCCTTACCGACCTCACCATAAGTGAGGAACAATTGGAGGGAGTCAAACCTGTGACCCTTGGTGTGCTCTATGTAGTAGCTAAGGGCCTTTTTCACATCCAGGCTGTGCAGCCTCCTCTCTCCAGAGGAGGAATGGTCAGTGAAGAAAACAAGAAGATACATAGACTGGTTAAGGTGGAAATCTGAGACCACCTTAGGCAAAAACTTCCTATTAGTTCTTAGGACCACCTTATCTCTATGAAATGAGATAAAATCAGGCTCCACTGACAGGGCCTGTAACTCACTGATGCATCTGGCAGAGGTAATGGCTAGCAAAAACACAGTTTTCCAAGTCAAGTACTTAAGTTCTGCAGAGGACAAAGGCTCAAAAAGGGGTTGCATAAGCTGAGCAATGCAAACATTTAGGTCCCAAGCAGGAGCAGGGTCCCTGAAGGGAGGATTGGTGTGCAACAATTCCTTGAAGAATTTACAAAATACAGGATGAGCTGAAAGAGAAGAGGGCTTACCCACTGACAAAAAAGCAGAAGCAGCTGCTAAATGTACTTTGAGTGTAGCTGGTCTGAGTCCCAAGCTATTGAGATGAACCATATAGTCCAGGACTGTAGGCAAGCCAGCAGATTCTGGAGAAATATGCTTACCAGAGCACCAAATAGTGAACCTTTTCCATTTGGAGTTGTAAGTCTTTCTGATGGAAGGCTTTCGAGAAGCCTTTAGAATATCCAAAACACCTTGAGAGAGATGCAGTTCAGCAAACTCGAACTCTTCAAGAGCCAGGCCTTGAGATTGAGAGATTTGAGATTCGGATACCAAACTCTCCCCTGAGAGGATGTCAACAGGTTGTAATTCCTGGGAAGAGACAGGGGGAGGTGGACTGCTAAGGACAGCAACAGTGGGTACCAGGGCTGTCTGGCCCAGTCTGGAGCAATCAGAATTACTTTGCAGGGTTGAGACCTGATTTTGACTAGTACCTTGAACAGGAGAGGGAAGGGGGGAAAAGCATACAAGAACTTCCCTTCCCAATTGAGAACTAGAGCATCCAGGGACTGAGCCCAATACTGGGGTCTGCAGCAAAAAGGAAGTTGGTGATTGTCTGGGGCTGCAAAAGATCTATCTGTGAGTGCCCCATCTGGAAAATCACCTTCAAAACTAGGGGATCTAGGGACCATTCGTGATGGCCCTGAGATACCCTGCTGAGAGCATCTCCCAGGACATTGTCCTTCCCTGGGAGGTGCACTGCTGTCAGAGAAGTTTGCAGGGAATAGGCCAGAGACCACAACTTCATTGCTTCTGTGCACAAGGCCGTAGACCGAGTGCCCCCTTGCTTGTTGATGTACCACATTGTGGTGGTATTGTCTGTTCTGATCTGGACTACTTTGTTCTGAACAGACTTGGGAAAAACTCAGTGCTAGAAACACTGCTCTGAGTTCAAGAGACTGATGTGAAGCAGCGATTCTTGAGGTGACCACAGCCCTTGGGTGGTCAGATCCCCCAAGTGGGCTCCCCAGCCCAAGAGGGAGGCATCTGTGGTAAGGATTAGAGAATGAGATTGAGTGACAAAAGGAACTCCTTGCCTTAGATTGTCCTGATCCTGCCACCATTGCAGAGCCTGAATCAGGGTTCAAGTCACTGGGACTAGTTTGGTCAGGGGATCCTTTCTCTGGGACCAGAAGGTTCTCAAGTGGAACTGAATGTCCCTCATCTGAAACCTTGCCCCCTGGACCACTGCTGTAGAGGCTGCCATGTGGCCCAGGAGCTGCAAGAAGTGCCTTGCTGGTCGAGACACCTGAAGGGTGAAAGAAGAGGCCAGTTTTACTAGTGTCCTTGCCCTGTCCAGGGGAAAGAAGGCCCTTGCTCTTACTGTATCGAGCTCCGCCCCTATAAAGGTGAGGAGCTGCACTGGTTCCAGAACTGACTTTGGAAGATTTAGGAGGAATCCTAAGGAAGTGAGCAGTTGCTGAGTTATCTGCAGACGTAACTTGACTTGGTCTGGGGACTGACCCACTATGAGCCAGTCGTCCAGGTATGGAAAGATGGAGATCTTTTTTCTCCTTAGGGAAGCAACAACTACTGCCAGGCACTTTGTGAACATCTTTGGGGCTGATGTTAGACCAAAGGGCATTGCTCTGAATTGATAGTGGCCTGAGGGCAACTCGAACCTGAGGTACTTTCTGTGGGAGCACCTGATGGGAATATGAAAATAGGCATCCTTGAGGTCCAGGGAGGCTAGCCAGTCCCTGGCCTTAGAGAGGCAGAATTATTCCCAAGTCACCATTTTGAATTTTGGCTTTAAAGGTGCTTGTTTAATTATCTCAGATCCAGGATGGGCCGCCATTCTCCTGTCTTTTAGGGGTTAGGAAGTACCTGGAGTACAAACCTTTTCCCTGTGTAGGCTGGAACCCTTTCTATGGCTCTGAGAGCCAAGAAGAAGAAGACCTCTGCCTCTAGGGCAGAGGGCCTCTGAAGGATTTGCAGGTGGAAAGGATCTGGTTCTCATCTTGGGAAATTTTTGAAGCTGAGAATCAGTCCCTGACACTACTTCAGGACCCACTTGTCAGATGTTAAAGGCTTCCAGTCCTGGACAAAGTAAGCCAGCCTGCCTCTGAGTAGTGGAGAATCGGCCGGCAGACCCATCAGGGTGTCTGCTTGGCAGGAGCTTTAGGCTGAGGGTGGAAGCAAGCCTGCTCATACCCGTCTGCCTCTCCTCTAAAGAACCCCTCTGAGCAAAGGCAGAAGAGGAGGCCTGGAGGCTTAGTAAGGGAGGCCTATGAAGGGCCTGCCCCTGCCCTGGAATGCTGCCTCTGAGGAGTGGCTTGCCTTTCTTTGGCCTGAGCACTCCTCCTGTAGGTGGTCCTGTACTCGTCCATTTTTTTCATGTAATTCTCTGTCTGCTCCCCAAACAGAGAATTACCAATGACAGGAAAATCCATGGCCTTAGCCTGGGTATCCTGTGACAGGCTAGTACATCTGAGCCAAGCCATCCTCCGAAGGGCCACAGATGTAGCCATGACTCTAGATGAAACATCACTGGAGTCCACAGCAGCATGAAATTGCACCTTGGATGCCTCAATCCCATCTGCAGCCACCCGCTCCAGCTTCTTGGCAAGCTGGTCAGGGGCCTGTTTAGCTAGAGCCATAACAGTGTCCCACCTGGACTTCTGGTATCTAGTTGTGTAGGCCATATAATTAGCCTGCCTGAGTCCGAGAGATGCTGCCATGTACTGTTTCTTGCCATGGCATCAATCCTCCTGGAGTCCTTATCTGGGGGGTTTGAAGCCAAGGGTATATTTTCCTTATCACAGGCAGCAGCCTGCACTACTCCAACATGGCTGCATTGCTGGGAAAGGAACTCTGTGTCTGAGCCTGAAAGAGTATACCTCTTGTCCATTCTTCTGTCTACAGGAGGTATGGAATTAGGAGTTTTTAAAATTTTAAATGTCTGTTTCCCAAAAGACTTATGGGGGGGAATAGACAATCTCCTGGACTCTGGGATGTCCATCATTTCAACGAAATCAGGCTCCTCCTGATCCTCTACTGCTTCTTCCATAGGAAGCTGGAGGGTTTCAGCCACTTTTTTGTAAAACATAAAATGGGAAGGGGACTCAGAAAGCCTAGGAGGAGAAACACCTGAAGGTCTGTCTGGGGAGATGTCAGGGTCAGTGGGCACATCCAGACTTTCATAATCACCATCACTATCTTCATACTTTTCCCTCCTCCTCCTCCGGTTCATAAAATTCTAAAGTACAATCCGGAACCGGGGGAACCGACTGAACCGAGCCCCTGACCGATCGTGCCGGTTCGGTCGGAACTGAAGTTAGCGACTGAACTATCCTTATCGCTTTGGCTATTTCATCAGCAGTTGGAGAAAGAACCTGTGGATCCGAACCGGCTGACTTATCCCTTCTTTTCCTTTTAACCAGAACCGACTCCTCAGAATCGGTTCTCTTTTTGCCCGAAGAAGTTTCACCCTGGTCAGAGGGCACTCCTTCTGGTTTGGTCGGAACCGAACCGGGCTGGCCATCCGGGTCAGTGGACTTCTTGGCCTCCCTTTCCCTCAGTCTACCTACTCTCTTATCCAGGGTAGCTTTGGGAAAACTTTTACAAATTTGGCAGTCTGAATCGTGGTGGTCAAACCCCAGACAATAAACACAGGTGGTGTGGGGATCAGCCTTAGCAAAGGCTTCCCCACACATACTACAATGTTGAAACCCAGTGGGCGCGTTTTTTTTTCTTGGGTTTCTCAGACATGGCCAATCCTAACCAAAACTTACACATTTTTCGGCAATCCACCAGGCAAGACACCCCTATCAGTTCCTGACCGTGTTACGGGTCTTGGAAAAAAACGTAATGAAATCCGTTTTTTTTTAGAACCGATATGGACCGGTTACCACACCCTAATAAATCAGGAAAACCTTTTTCACAAACCTGATCAGTTCAAACCGAACCGATCAAATGTTTACAAGTTCCACACAGAAAACTAATATGGAAACCTATCTAGTACTCATGGTACCACAGACAGAGACTTAACCGACAGGTTAGATTGTAGAAATTCGGTTGAAACCAAGAGAAAAGACGACACTTTAACCGACTTTTTTGAACCGAGCGAAGGAGAACTCTCCGGAGCGACTGTTCAGTGAGGCGGAGTAAAGAATCTGGCAGTTGGGGTTCAAACAACAGCAGACAGAGGCTTCAACCGAGCTCGAGCTCAGCGTTCCATGCTTTGCATGGAAAGTTAACTCTTTCCTCTCCGGGGCAGTTCAAAGGTTGGAGATCACTGCAATAGTCAGAATACAGCAAGACTTCATGTTGTTTAAAAGGATTGTTGCTCTTAGCCTTAGCGAGATTGGAGGCCCGCTGAACTGAAGTCACGGAATCTAGTGTGGCATGGAACTTCTCTATAAGAGCGAGATATCCTTTCACTTCTGGGCCAAAGATGTCAGTACCCAGGAAGAGCACAGCTGGCAGCCTGTGCTGGGTCTCCAGGGTATAGGCGGAGAGTCACAGCCAAGCCCATCAGCACATGGACATGACCAAGGCCACAGCGCTAGTGCCAAGGCCATCTGGAGCTGATGCTTGACCAGCATGCAGCCCATGTTTTTGATAACCTTTGCTTCTAAGTGGTGCAAGGTTGGGAGCGAAGGGGGAGATCCCATAGAATGTCAAAGAGGGTATGACTATAGTGAGCCAGGAGCAAGGCATAACTCACCTGTCTATGGCCCAGGGTGAAAGCCGCATAGACATTTTTTGGCACCTTCTTGGACTCTTTGTTGGGTGGTTTTTCCACATACCTTTGGCCTCCCATTTGATAGAAAGTTGAGAATCCAGAGAGGCTTCTGACAGGGACTGTGTACTTGCAGGCCATATCGGTGGATGATGCCAAAGGTCCAGCGCTGGTGCAAGAACTGCTACCGCCATTGGTAAAGTCACTCCTGGTCAATCATTCCTTTCCAAGATGTCCATGAAGGGTTGTATTGCCCACTTCTAGACTGGTTCCAAAGGCACCTTCCGAGATTCTGACATGTGCCAAAGGAGAGTGGCAAAAGAGGTTGACTCAGACTGCAAGGATTGACCATACAAGGAGCTGAGGTTGATCAGTCAAGTGGGACCCGAGGAGGCCATTGAGGACCCTGCATCTGAAATAGATTAATCAAAGATCATCCAAGTTCGCTTCTGTGGTGCGCAGATGATCCAGGTGTCCGGAATAACCACAACTGACAGACGGTGTGGCAGGCCAGAAGCTGGTTGAGCCTCCACATGGGAGCCCCCTTGTGCAGTTGTGGAGGAGGAGATCCACTATGATCGGTGGTGTAGAGAGCTCCATTGGCCACTCTGTCAGCTGGGGAGTTGATAGGACTGGAACACACGGTGGAGCCAAGGGGCAAGGGAGCAGAGGCACGCCCTTCCCCACACCTGCAAGAACCCAATGCTGCCACAGGAAGTCTTTCTTCTTTCTACAGAATCAATGCCATCAATGGTTCTCCAAAGCAGATTAGGAGCCTAATGGGTTTCAAGGCAGGCGGTTAATCCTGGGATAGACAGCGAGACCGAGAATGGTGTCTCAGTGGTCCATGAATGATGCCACATAGACCACATGCTGAGGGAGCATGACCACAAAAGATTTTGTGGTGGGCATCTGAAGAGGGAACCACCGGAGGAAGTTCTGCCCTGAATGGCCTGACAGGCGTCTCTGGTGGAGCTAGCTCACCAACCTTGGAGGGTTTCAGAAAAGCCTGGGTCCTGGAGATCAACAAATCCCCACTGATCTTCCCCTCCAACTTCTTGTCAACTGGTCTGAGAAAAATCTCAACCACATCGACTAGAGTCATGTTCAACTGCTCCACTGGGGTCACCGTGGGAGCCTCGACTGGTGAAAGCTCAACCAAAGTCGACTATTAGGGGGAATTGAGTGAGTAGTTAGAGTGTGAGCCCTCCCCTTCCATTACTGATGGTACTTCTTGTGCTTTTGCTAGTTGGGGGGGGGGGTTCTCACCAAAGTCTGTAGGGTCAAATACATTTAACTAAACTTGGGGCAGTCCATGAAAGGCTTTTTGTTGGTGTGTCCAGCTGGCACCACTGCCAAGACAAATGAGGAGCCCTCCTCTTTGCCTCTTCCTTCATGGCTGCCAGCTGGGCACTGACCTGGCATTTGCAGCGGCCTGCTTCACATTACTGAGGCTTACTTTGGAGGAAGTGCACTTTCCTTTAATCAAGTGATGAAATATGCATGGCCTGGCAACAATGGCAACAACCAATGTTGTGATGTGCCCCCAGGCAATAGAGGCACGTGTCCTGTGAGTCCATAGCCGACATCCACTGCCTACAGTGATTGCATCTCTTAAAACTGGGTTTCGGTTGATCCATCTTTAAATTGTCACCAGAACAGGAACAGGAAGATGAGATTCACGTTTCAAGTTGAATGACAATCACAAAAGTTCAAAACTTGTCAAAATATAGCTCTAAAACTGGATTCCTAACACTGCGAAGCCATAAAGGAGGAGACATGCCTCTTCCAGCAGAAAGAAAAATCTGATGTCGATGAGGCAGAGCCGGGGGACACACAGAACAGGTGGTGGGAGGAGCCAGGAATGAAGTGCCTTATACAGGAATAGAGGGTTCATTCCTAGTCTGGCTCACCAAGCCATAGCCCTAAAAATGATTCTCCCCATTTTCAACTCTGGTGACAATGTCTACAGTGCTGCTCCTAAGACCACCCTCACCAGATTGGATTTTCTCTTTCACCCCATCTGTCACTTTGCCTTGGACTGTCCACCCCACACCCACCACTGCTCACTTTATTCCTCACTCTCCCTTCCCTCCCTTGAAGCCAGACACCTCACTCTTTGTACTTTCTTTATCTCCAAATACTGGCTAGGCTCTCTTCCCCTCTTACCTAACCTCTCTCCTTCACCCCTTCCACCTTCCTCTTACACCCTTTGCAACCATGGTTATCGTTCCCTTGCACTCCCTTCAAGGAAATCCTCACCTGGCCAGTCTTCCTTCTCCTACCGCTTTCCCAAACTATGGAATTTTCTTCCCCTAACCATCTGCTCTGCCTCTTCCCAATGTTCGCTCTCCTCTCTGCTCCACAATTTCACTTGTCACTCCTGCAGCTGTACCTGATCCCTGTCCCACTACTCACTGCCTTCTACCCCCATCTCTTCCTTTCCTTCTGATCTACACTTGATTACCTCCCCCCCTTTTTTTCTAACACCCTATCAACTAGCCCATGCTCCTACTGAACCTCTGTTTACCTATGCACTTTGAACTGTATTTTCCTTGAATCCCACTGGATAGCTTCTCCGTCTCCTTTCTTGCATAAATTGCACCTTGTACTTTAATTGTATTTCCTTGATACCCACTGGCCTGCAATCTCTGCCTTATCCTTGCATAAACTGCATTCACTGCCTTTTGATTGTAGGTTAGTATATGATTCTTAGTTTTTGTTCTTACCTGTTATGTAATTATTGTTCTGATTGTTATAGGTTCATGGGTGCTATATGAGCTTTGGAGGTCAAAGACTCGCCCAAATCAGGAACCAAAACAAAAAAAGCAAAAAGGAAATCCAAAAAACTTCTGATCATAGAAGACTCCATGATTCGGAGAGTTGATACCCATCTCCAGCCAGGGGTAATGGTCAGATGTCTCCCAGGTACATCAACGTGGAGAGACACTGACCGCATTGCTAAAATTGTTCAGAGAGCAGGAGAAAACATTGATATCCTGGTACACATAAGGACTAATGATCTCGCCAGCTGGTCAGTTGTGGAGACCCAGTAACACCTGACCAGGCTGGGTGACAAACTGTCATCCATTTCGTCCAACATCTCCTTCTCCGAGATCCTGCCAGTCTGGGAGAGGGGGGGCAGATGGACGGAAGGTCAGAGAAGGGGAGATAGGGGAGCTAAATATGTGGCTCAAGGGCTGTTGCCAGGAAAAAGGACACAGATTTTTAGGGAACTGGCAACAGTCCTGGGAGCGAAAGTTCTTTAAATTTGATGGACTGCATCTGACTAAGGAGGGAGTCAGTGCATTGGGGCAGAAGTTTGACGTCTTTGCAGAATATTTAAACTAGCAAATGGGGAGAGGGGTGCAGCACCCATACGTCGAATGGAAGAACACCCCTCCCCACAGCTAGTGGTCAAACAAGGATTCAGCATGTTTGCAGTTCATTTGCATCACCAGGTAAAGAAAAGGTCAGTCTCCCACTTATGACACACAGGAAATGCCAACCTCACCAACAACTAACACACTGAAATCTGACCAATGGAAAATCATGTACAAATGCTCCAGCCTGGAAATAAGATCCCAGACCTGCAGGCAATAATGTCAGAGGCTAAACTGGACATAGTAGCAATTAGTGAGATGTGGTTTACCAGTAACCACACTTGGGAGACTTCAGTATCTGGCCATGTACTGTTCAGAAGAGACCAAGGTGCAAAAGGGGGGTGGAGTGGCCCTATATGTCAATGAAAGTATCAAAGCTACAGAAATTCAGAATACACATAAGGAGCCAGAAGAACTGTGGGACACCCTGAAAACAGGAAATGGGACAGCCATAAAAAAGTAAAGTTACGTAAGAACTTACCGTAACAGTAGATCTTCGAGAGAGGCTCTTGCAGTAGGTAATTACATATTGGACTGGCACTGACAGGCGGCAGGACCTGGAAAAATTTCTAGCTAGCAGTCCCTGGTGAGGGACCGCCCCCATCAGGTGACGGCGTCAGCCGTCGGTATAAAGGCGGTCCCGACGCCCGCCTTCCAGTTCTTTCCCGCCACAGGCCCAGAAGGCCCGGATGAGAGAGAAGCAGATATTTCCTTCAATGGAAAAGGAGCTGAAAAAGCCTAGGGGGATGGAGGGCGGGAAGGTATTACCTACTGCAAGAGCCTCTCTCGAAGATCTACTGTTACGGTAAGTTCTTACGTAACTGTACTATCTTACTTCGAGAGGGCTCTTGCAGTAGGTAATTACATATAGGACAGAATCCCAAGCAGTCTGGAACAAATGAAAAGGCACCGGGAGGAGGAACTACTCCAAGAAGTAGCAAACAACTTTGCAAACCTCAAGATAGGAGGCCTTGCAAGACAGCTAACCTGAAGCCTGCTCTACGGCGAGAGGCAATGTCCAAACTGTAATGTTTAGTAAATGTATGGATGGAAGTCCAAGTGGCGGCAGAACAGATGTCTGCCGCAGACACGTTCTTGAAACAAGCAGCAGAGGCTGCCACTCCTCGAGTGGAGTGACCTCTGACTTGACTCGGTAGGGTCTTGTTGTACTTGTCATAACAAAAAGTGATGCAATGAGCCAACCACTTTGATAGGCATTGCTTGGAGACAGCATTGCCTTCCCTTTTGTGAGCAAAAGAGACGAACAACTGATCAGTCTTTCTGAGATCCTTCGTCCTATCGGTGTAGTATCTCAGAATCCTGTGGACATCCATGGTATGGAGCAAGTATTCTCCTTGATTGGAGTACTACGTGAAAAAGGAGGTAATTCAATAGACTGATTTAAAGTAGACTCCGCTACCACTTTTGGGAGAAACTTTGGATTCGTGAAGAGCTACTCTTTCTTTGTGAAAGATCAGATAAGGGATTTTGCACATAAGGGCCTGGAGCTCGGAAATTCTGTGAGCAGAAGTAATGGCCACCAAGAAGAGCATCTTCCACGATAAGAACTTCAAGTCTGCGGAAGCGCGGAGGCTCAAAAGGAGGAAGGGTAAGTTTCTCGAGAACAAAGTTCAAGTCCCATGGGGGAGCCGGAGTCTGAACAGGGGGTCTGAGATGAAGGACCCCTCTGAGAAAAGTCTTGGATACCTCCAGTTGGGCAAATGCCTTATCAGCAAAAGGGACATGGTAGGCTGAAATAGCGCCATATAGACTTTCAAGAGGGTGACTGAGACCCAGGTTGAAAAGATGGCGCAGGTAATCAAGCAGAGCGGCTACAGGACAGGAGAAGGGCTCCACGTTCCTGGATGCAGTCAAATGGAAAATCTTTTCCATTTCATGGCGTAGTGGACCTAGTGGAGGGTTTTCTAGCCTCCACCAGAATCTCGGCCACCTTAGGAGAGACGCCGAAGCGAGATTGGGCTAGGTCTGCAGGAGCCATGCATGAAGTTGAAGAGACTTGAGACCCGGATGGACCAGGGTCCCCTGATCCTGGGTCAGCAATCCTCGAGATAAAGGAAGAGGAAGAGGAGGCACCTCTGAGTATTGTTGTAGAAGAGAGAACCAGATTTGTCTGGACCAGAAAGAAGCGATCAGAATCATTCTCGCTCCTTCCAATGCCAGTTTCTGCAACACACGAGGGACCAGAGGAATTGGGGGAAAAGCATAGATGAATCTGTCCTTCCAGCTTAGAGACAGAGCATCGCTCCAGAAAGTGCCTCGCTCTGGAGCAAGCGAGCAGAAGGTTGGAAGCTTTGCGTTTTGGGAGGAGGTGAACAGGTCTATCTGTGGAGTCCCCCAAGCCTGGAAGATGCTTTTTAGAACTTTTTGGTCCAGTTCCCACTCATGTGGCAGAGCTGAAGAACAACTTAACTTGTCTGCCAGGACATTGTCGACTCCCGGAACATGGATCGCCGTGAGGTGAAGGTTGTGAAGAGTTGCCCATTCCCAAACCCTCATCGCTTTCCTGCATAGCGGGTAGGACCGAGTCCCTCCTTGCTTGTTGATGTACCACACTACGCACATGTTGTCTGTTTGGACGGCTAGGTGACCGGGAAGGATGTATTGGTGAAGGGCCTGGAGAGCATACAGCACTGCTCGAAGCTCGAGCACATTGATGTGGAGAACTGACTCCAATTTTGACCATAAGCCCTGGGTTCGGTGAGGACCCAGATGGGCTCCGCAACCTTCGCCTGAAGCGTCCGTGGTCAGAGTCTGAGCGGGGAGGATGAAAAAAGGGGACCCCGAATAGGTTCTCTCGAACCATCCACCATTGCAAGTCTCTTATCATCGGCGAGGAGATCAGTACCAGATGATCTAGGTCGTCTACAAGTTGATCCCACTGGGAGCGAAGAGTCCACTGAGAGATCCTCATGTGGAGGCACGCGTGGAACTGTCGGGATGGCAGCCGCCCTAAGCCACAGTAGACAGAGCACTGACCTCGCTGGAACCCTCCTGCGTTCCGATAGAAAGGAAATCTGGGACTGGAGGGAAGCCCCTGTCCGGAGTCAGGAAGGCCCTGCATGTCGTATCGAGGATTGCCCCGATGAACTGGAGTCTCTGGGAAGGATCCAGGTGAGACTTGGAATGGTTGATGGTGATACCCAGACCAGTGAAAACCCACTGGGTGAGGGAGAGAAAATGCAGGAGTTCCTCCCTGGACGGGGCCACCAGGAGCCAGTCGTCCAGGTAGGGAAAAACCTGAACTCCCAAAGTATGCAGGTGGGCTGCTACCACCACCAGGCACTTGGTAAAGACTCGGGGAGCCGAGGAAAGGCCAAAAGGGAGTGCCCGGAATTGGTAGTGGTCCCCCTGGAATGCAAACCTGAGGTACTTTCGGTGTGAAGGGTGAATGGGGATGTGCAGGTACACGTTCTGCATATCAGTGCACAAAGCCATTGGCCCGGCCGAAGCAGGGGCAAGAGGGTTTGAAGGAGGCATCCTGAACCTCTTGTATTCCACATATAGGTTCAGGGAGCTGAGATCGAGAATGGGTCTGAGATCTCCGTCTTCTTTGGTACAAGGAAGAAATGAGAATATAACCCATCCCGTGAAAGTGAGGGGATGGGCTCTATATAGCCTGCCAGAGGAGGCAGAAATTTCTTCCTTGACCAAGGAAGATGGTCCCTGAGTAAGAGGAGTTCAGAGGGGGGTGACATAGAGGTTTCTGCAGAAACTCTATGGAGTGCCCCTCTGCTATGATCTGAAGCACCCATGAATCCGATGTTATCCTCTCCCAGCCCGGAAGGTGGAGGGAGAATCTCCCTCCTATCAGTTCCTCCAGGGCGTCCGGAGGCGGTGGGAGAGGGAAGGAGTCAGGTGGTGTGAGGCAGCGCCGCAGCTGGGACACCCGCTGCTTTTTTGGGCGGCGGGGGCCTGGCAGCTGTGGGGGCCCGACGTTTGGTGGCCCACCTTCCCTGAGGTTTCGCTTGAGGCCGGCTGCGTCTGCGAAAGGGACGGCGCTGCGGGGGATGGGGATGGTACATTGAATCAACAGATTTAAGGGCCGTCCCCTTCTCCTGCAAGTCAGTGATGATGTCCTTGACATCACCACTGAAAAGCACAGAACCTCTGAAAGGTGCTTCTTGAATTGCTGACTGCACCTCCGGGACCAGACCTGACACACGGAGCCATGCGTGGCACCGAACACTTACGGCAAATGCAGAACTCCATCCTGCAGTGTCCACTGCGTTGTAGGTCGTCCTCAGAATGTGACGACTGGCGGCACGAGCAGAACGGACCAGGTCGGCTAACTCCTGCTTGACTTGGGAGTCAGGCAAGGAGTCAATCTTGGATTCCGCCTAGGTAAGGACAGCCTTCTGGTAATCCCCCATATGTGCTACATGGTTTAGGGCCCTAATCCCCAGTGTGGAAGAAGCATAGATCTTCCTTCCATACTGATTCAGAAGGCGAGATTCCTTATCCGGGGGGGAGACGAGCTCAAATGTTTCGGGTGTGCTGACTGGCCGTGAGCGGTGTTAATCACAACCTAGTCTGCACGGGGGTGAGAGTCTAAAAAGTCTACACCATCTGGAGCCTGGTATAGCCTGTTGGACTTCTGAGGAAGTGGGGCTAAAGCTGACGGTTGTTTCCAAATGGTGGAAACAAGGTGGGCATGAGGCTCGATCCAGGGTGGCACTAGAGTAGGGGCCATAAGGGGCAAGTCCAGATGTTCGGCGAGTTTAACCCGCTGAGGATCTGGCTCTAAGGAACGCCACTGATGGACTTCCTGGATCTTCCTGAGCAACTCCATGAAGGAAGGATCCTCCAGAGGAGACTTCGGAGGAGTCCTCGGCTGGGGCTTGGACGGAGAGCGAGGCTCGTTGTCTTTCTTGGAACAACCGTCGGAGGAATCCGAGAAGTCCGAGGGAGAAGAAGAAGAAGAGGAATTTGAAGCAGAGTAAGACTCCCTAGCTCGTCTGGGGGAGGAACGGGTTCCTTAGGGGGGATCCCTGGACGCGTGTCCTGCCCCTCTCTGGATCCCGAGGGCAGAGCCCGGGAATCCGGAGGCAGAGAGGGAGTGTGCCGTCTGGGGCGTATGTGAGCCGCAAGTGGCACCATCACCGTAAGACGGCTCTCGACTTCCTTGGCGAGCTGAGCCTTGGCCTCAGCCCATCAGGAGGCCAAAGTCTCCTGGAGATCCACCGCCGGCCTAGGGGGTGGTGGAGAAGGAGGAAGGGGATAGTTGTATGGATGAAATCTGTAAGGAGAGTATCCATAACCTGGCTGCGGGAATACCAGAGCTGGGTATTGCGGCGTCAGGTACTGCGGCGTCGGTGGAGTCGGCGCCGGGCACTGCGACGCAAGATACTGTGGACCTGGGTAAACCGGCATCAGATAAGACGGTGGATACCAAGTACCGGAGGAAACTGCAGAGCAGCTGGCCAGTAAAACTCCACGGGTGGATCAACCATGATAGGCCAGTGGGGTGGAGGCGATGGGAAGAATATCCCCCTTGGCGTCGGAGGGCTGGCGTCGGGGCGCGCCGGGCGAGCGCGCCGAGAGCCAGCATCAGATCGGCTCTGGAGGAAGGGGATCAGATGGCAGAGCAGCATCCTCGCCTCGCCCGGGGGCGGAGGAAAAGTCCTGGGGTCAGGCGGAGGACTCGGCTCCCGGACAGCAGCAAAAGCTACGGGAAACCTGGGACGACAGACGGAGCAGGGTCTGCTGTAGGCTCCGAGGCCCAGTGCGTGGCCGGGAGCTGACGGCGACTTAGGGGCCGGGTCCGGTGGACACCAGAGAGCCGGCGTCCAACTCGGGGTCCCTCGCCGGGAGGCGGGCCGAGGATGGAAGAGCTCGGTCGAGGGGACACTGCTGTGCCGCCCGAAGGGTCGGGCATCTTAGCAACCTTCTCCTGGTGGGCATCGGAGGCCGGCGTCCGGCTTATGGGGCGCCTGCACCAGTGAGCGCAAGCCTGCGGTGGTACTGGGGGTGAAGCCTCCTTTGCCCGGAGGCACCCGGCGGGCTCGAATGCAAACCCGACGGGCGGGCCGATGCCTCCTCCAAATCCTTGGAAGCTGCCGTCGGGCAATCCCCCGGAGGGGACATTACATTGGCCGCGGCTCCGGCCGGAGTCACGGAGGAGGAGGCCTTCTCCTGGTGCCTTTCTTTGTCCCGCTTCTTGTGTCCTTCAGGGGAGGTCGACACCTGCCGAAGCTTCTTCAACTCCTTCTCCATTGCGGACATCTTCTTTTTCAGGAGATGGGCTTCTAGAGACTGCTGGCGTCGTTTGCGGGTGGCCGCGTTGAAATGAAGGCAGTGCGGGCACTTGTCGACCACGTGGTTGGGGCGTAAACAGAAAAGGCAGAGGGAGTGACCGTCCTTGTGAGGCAGTTGGGCACCGCACGAGTCGCACTTATTTTTGAAGGACAACATATACAGCGCTCACCTGGACGAATAAAAAACAAAATACTGATACTTTTGGAAAACCGATGAAGCAACAGGACTGAGCATTATGAACTTCACGCGAGGCACTGCACGAGCTGACAACAGGAAAGAACTGGAAGGCGGTGTCGGGACCGCCCTTATACAAAATCATCTGACACGGTCACCTGACACGAAGGGTCCCGCCAGGGACGCTAGTTAGAAATTTTCCGTGGCCTGCCGCCTGCTGACGCCAGTCCAATATGTAATTACCTACTGCAAGAGCCCTCTCGAAGTAAGATCTGGGGTTGTCTACAGGCCCCCACACCAGGGAGAGGACACAGACACATTACTGTTAGAAGATATACAAAACATGACAGCTAAAGGGGAGGTTCTGACAATGGGAGACTTCAACATGCTGTATACAGATTGGTCAATACCAGCAGGAACATCTGCCAGAACTAGACACATGGTGGATTCCCTGCAGGGGGAGGGTCTCAAACAATGGGTACAACAACCCACAAGAGACAGGGCCATCTTAGATCTAGTACTGACTAACAGGGAAGGGATCACAGATCTCCAGGAAGAAGGTCACCTGGGGGCCAGTGACCATTACATGGTATGGTTCAATTTGGCCACTACATCTAAATCATCCCATTCCAAGGCAAAATATGGGACTTCAGAGGCTGACTTTGATAAGATGGCCAACAGAGTTAAGCTAGCCCTGGCAAAAGAAACACAGGTGAGGGGTACAGGCAAAGTGGGCAAGCATTAAGGATGCAATACTTGAAGCAACATCACATTGTGTTAAACAGAAAAGGAAGCGCAAAAGAACAAGGAAACCACTTTGGTTCCCAAACACAGTAGCAGAAAAGGTCAAAGCCAAAAGGCTGACCTTCAGGAAATATAAGGGAACACAGTGGGAGGAAGATACAGAGGCATACCAAACTGCCCTAAAGGAAGCAGGGAAGGCAGTAAGGCAGGCAAAGTCCCAAACTGAGGAAACACTAGCACGAACAGTAAAAGAAGGTGACAAGACTTTCTATAGATACATTAGTGAAAGGAGAAAGTCCAGAGGGGGTATCGCTAAGCTCAAAGGAGAAAAGGGGGCGTGTGAGGAGGAGGACCCTGTAAAAGCATCTATCCTAAATAGATACTTTTGCTCAGTATTTACTGAAGAGAAGGTAGGGCAGGGCCCACAGCTCAGCACCATGGACACGGGGGAGGGAGGTGAGCACTACACCTTCACAAAAGAAAGGGTCCTACAAGAGCTACAGAGAACTAGCAGAGTCATTAGCAGAACTGTTTAGTGAGTCTCTGAGCACAGGAGGTCCCAGAAGACTGGAGAAGGCTCATGTGATCCCGATCCACAAGAGTGGTAGCAGGGAGGAGGCAGGAACTACAGACCAGTCAGTCTTACCTCAGTAGTGGGCAAGATTATGGAGGCACTCCTTAAGGAAAGGATAGTGCAACACCTGGAATCCACAGGGGCACAGGATCCAAGACAGCATGGGTTTACAAAAGGAAGGTCCTGTCAAACTAATCTCATAGATTTCTTTGACTGGGTAACCACAGTGGTGGACTAAGGGGGAGCAGCTGATGTTGCCTACCTTGACTTCAGCAAAGCTTTCGACACTGTTCCACATAGAAGATTGATAAATAAGCTAGGTAGGCTCTGGGTGGGTCAGAAGTTGGTCAACTGGGTGGCAAACTGGTTGAAGGGCAGAAATCAGAGAGTGGTGGTAAATGGTATACAGTCAGAAGAGATGAAAGTCACAAGTGGGGTACCTCAGGGATCAGTCTTGGGGCCAGTCCTCTTCAATATCTTCATTAGTGGCATTGCAGATGGACTAGAGGGTAAGGCTTGTCTGTTTGCAGATGACACCAATATCTGCAACAGAGTAGATGATCCAGATGGGGTGGGCAGGATGAGAAGAGATCTGGATAAACTAGCAAAATGGTCAGAAGAGTGGCAACTGGGATTTAATGCAAAGAAGTGCAAGATCATACACATAGGGAAAAGAAACCCTGAAGCCACCTATAGGCTGGGAGGGGAGTTGCTGGCAGTCACAAAAGAAGACAGAGACTTGGGCATCATCATCACCGATAACCTGAAATCATCCAAGCAGACCTCTAAAGCAGTAGGTATGGCTAGGGGGATGTTAGGGTGCATTAGTAGGGGTATCACAAGTCGTAAGAGAGGGGTAATAATCCCTCTTTACAAGACACTGGTTAGGCCCCATCTGGAGTACTGCATGCAGTACTGGAGGCCACACCTTCACAAGGGCATTAACCAAATTGAGGCAGTCCAGAGAAGGGCAACCAAAATGGTGCAGGGACTGCATCAGAAGACATATGAGGACAGATTAATGGAGCTCAATATGTATACCCTTGAGCAAAGGAGGGAGAGAGGTGATATGATCAAAACATTCAAACACCTCAAGGGCATTAACAAGGTGAAAGAGTCTAACATGTTTAAATATAAGAAAAATAGCAGGACAAGAAGAGGACACAGCATGAGATTAGAGGGAGGCCGATTAAGGGGGAATGGGAGGAAATTATTTTTCACAGAAAGGGTGATGGATGCATGGAACGGTCAACCTCAGGAAGTGGTGGCTATGAATACAATGCAGGGCTTCAAATAGGCATGGGATAGGCATAAGGGAGCAAGAGATGAGTATGAATAGATAGGCCACTGACAGAGCAAAGGCCGATGGCACATTTATAAGGTAGAAAAAGAAATGGGCAGATTGGATGGGCCTTGCGGTCCTTATCTGCCATCAACTTCTATGTTTCTATGAATAGCTCGCCACTTTTCAGTGGAAAAATCTACATTTTTGAATACCCATATACATGTCTAGTGAGGTCTTAAACATTTCCATAGGTTTGCTAGTAACAATAGCTTCAGGTATTGAATTCCATAAGCTGACACCCCTTTGGCTAAACCATTTGTTTCTCCTTGTTGTTTTATTGATTTCTGTCTGTGTCAGATTGTGACACCTTGTGTTCCTTTGACTAGGATATTTTATCAGCCCAATGGTTTCCAATATTTCCTCACTCTTACTTGCACTAAAGACCAGACACAGATCCCCATGCACTCTTCTATAAGGACAATAGACCCAGTTGGTTTAACCTGTCTTGGTAGCTCGTATGTCTCATGTTCCTTATCCTCTTTGTTACTTGCTTCGGCACTCTCTCCACTAGTTTTTTTACCACCCATGCTTTGTGGAGCACAGAAAGGTGAACAGTACTCCAGGTAAGACCTACCCAGTGAGGAATAAAGTGGGAGAATTATGGAGGGCTCCCTACTTTTAATGTGTTTAAAGATACATGCTATTATTTTATGACATTTTTCAACTGTCTCCTTAACGTGTGTACCAAATGACCGGGAATTGGTAACTGTTACTCCTACGTCCCTCTCAGTTTCTGTTGTCTGTAAAATAGAGTTATTCAGCTTATAGGAGAACTGTTTATTTTTCTGCCCTAAGTGCATCACTCTACACTTGGCTCGATTAAAACCCAGCTTGTTTTGACTTGCCCACTGCTCTAATTTCGTTATTTCTTCCTGTAATATTATCGCTGCTTCGTCATTATTGACTATAGCTCCCACCTTGCTGTCATTGGCATATTTGCATAATCAGACCGAGTTTGATGTTTTCATTTCAGAAACAAGCATGTTTAACAGAGTGGGACCCAGGACTGAGCCCTGGGGTACTCCACTGGTCACTTCTCCCCACTCTGAAAAATAGCCTCGAAGAACCACTCTTTGCCGCCTATTGTGCAACCAGCTATTCACCCATTTATCTATACATGGATGTAATTGTATTTTCTCTAGTTGTCCTATTAGAATATTATATGAGACTCAGTCAAATGACTTAGAGTAATCTAAGAATATAATATTGATAGGGAGTCCAGTGTCTAGTGCAACACTAACGGGCTCAAAGAAGTGTAATACATTTATAAGGCAAGATCTTCCTGGGGTGCAGCCATGCTGAGTCATATCAGAGAGTCCATTCCTCCATTATTTTTCCTAATACCGAAGTCAGACTTATCAGTCTATAAATGCCTGCCTCCTTCCTATCTCCATTCACTGCCCTCTTCTACCTCCCTTCCCCCCAGGACACATCTGGAAATGAGCTGTGCTCAGTATGTATTTCCTGGTGAAACAGTTTAAATAAATAAATAAAGGCATACAGTCCATTTAAGTATGCCCAGAACTGCCAGAGTGTGGACACTGAACACTGCCCACGTTGATAGCAGTAAAAAAAATAAAAATAATAACTAAAATTAAGTTTACTTGTTGTAAAGCTAATAGTTTCAATCTTTTTATTTTAGCACAGAGTCGCTCATTGAACAGTTTTCTATTTTACAAGAGGCTATGAAAGTAACTCTAAACTCCCCATTAATTGCACTATACACAATAATGATAGTTCTGGATGCTTCAATTCATTACTGTACCCCACTCATTTCAGTATCTGCACCTGCATTACTCTACTCTAGAAAGACTTTGAAAACAACTGTTCATGATCCCAGATTACTCTCATTTGAAAAATCAGTACGCAGAACTAGAGCAAGAAACAAAATACAAAATGAAACAAAGTGGGATGCTCAAACAAAGCAGGCGGTATGATTTGGGATCTTGTTAAAAATGAACTGCATCAGGAAAGAATGGAGAAAATTTAAGCCATTCATCTTTAGGACTGGGCAAGGAGATCTCAGAAACAGATAGGTTAAACACCAATGACATTACTCAACTGATCAATAACCAGGAAAGGGACAAATTAGCCTAGTATCATAACGTCTCATTTATATAGACAATTCAATCCAGAAAGAAATGAGTTTTAACATTTTGTCTACTAACATTTACCTTCCATTAGCTGACTCAGCTCCTTGAAGCACAGATTTAAGGAACTCTCGCCTCACCTGGTTATTTGCGTTATCCACGTGAATCACTGTCAAGAAAACAACAAGTAATCAGATGATACAATCTGACATTAGTCATCTTTTTTATTCCATTTAGAGAGGCACAAGGAGAAAACAGGGAGGCAGAGCACATCCCTCTTGACTGTTTATTTGGAAAATGAAGCAGCAATGCAAGCTGGTATTAAATCGTAAGATCACGTGCTCAGATGCTATATCACTGGCACATTTATATGCACACTGTCAACAGAGATACAGGCAATGCCTGAGCATGCCGCATAACTGTCATTTTCTGTTACTGGCACTGGCAGCTGTGATTGAAAAAGCCGGCAGACTTTATTGCTGTGCATTTGAAAGGATTTACTGCATTTTTCTACCCAAGAAACTGGTGATAATGATGGTATATGGCAGAGTGCTTGTCTTTTCTGACAGCATCAGTAATTTAATCCACTGCCCTGCCACAATACAGCAATAACAGAGGTGCAATACAGTGGCCTGCTGAAACCCATAACATGATATGCTCCTACAATTAGTGACGACAGACTGTCCCACAGTGCCACAAACATGCCGTTTGTCTTTGGTTTGTATACCATTTCATGATTTAGTTGCGTAAGAATATCATGGAAGGAAAGCACTGGATTTATAGTTTTCTTCCTGGCAATCATATATTGCTGCTTTACTACAGGCTACCATTCAGAGATAGAATAAACTCAGTTGAGTTTTTTGTCTTAGCTACAGTACACTGTGTTTATGCACATCTGTCTGTACAGGTCTACGTGTGTTTTAAAGAAGGCTTTGCTTATGTGTTGTTTTTTTGACTGCAAGAAAATAAAGCAGTATTTAGATGTTGGCCTTATCAGGGTTGTTTTTAAACAATAAACCACTACTTGTGAAAGATCATTAATCCTCTTCCTCTTAAAAAATGAAATACAGCAAGTGTTGTACTATTGTAAACCATCTCTGGAATGTTTGCATAGTATATTGATCATTCCGTTCATTTTTTAAAACTATATAGGAAGCATCAGGAAGCCTGATGCAGCATGTCCCAGGATATGCAGCAAGCAGATCAACCGATTTCAAAAAATATAATTTCAAATGTGTCCCTCAAAAGGGGCAGAGATCGCCACTGACTTTAAAGAAGTAGTCCTTCAGAGCTCCACAGGTATTTATGAGTTTCCATGCTAACATATCCTAAAAAAGATTAGAAACAGCACTATTTGTATCAAATTCTTGTGGGATTCAACACGTTGAAAAAAGATACAATTTTTGGCACATTTTGAACTTTTTCTAAACAGATTTCCGAATAGTGAAGCAGTTGAAGAGGGAGCTCGACTACGCACTAAAAGAGCAGGGACAAAGAAACATAGACTCTGACGGCAGATAAGGACCAATTGGCCCACCTAGTCTGCCCATTTCCTACCTACTGGATAAGCTGCAGATTCTAGTTACCCAACACCCTACATCCTCCTACCCCTCACTAAAATTCTTGAATTCCCCCACTGTTTTTGACCTCACAACCTCCTTAGGAAGGTGGTTACATTCATCCACCACCCACTCTGTGAAAAAGTACTTCTTCACATTGCCCCCGAGCCATCCCCCTCAATCTTCAAATTGTGCCCCCTTGTTCTTGTACATCTCTTTTTCTTAAAGATGCTCCCATCTTGGACTTTCTTGATTCCCTTGAGGTACTTGAACATTTCTATCAAGTTCCCCCTTCTCCCTCCTTTATTCAAGGGTATACACATTAAGCACTTTTAGTCTCTCTTCGTATGGCTTCTGTTGCAGAGCCTGCACCATTTTAGTTGCCCTCCTCTGGACTGCCTCGATCCTGTCTATGTCCCTGCAGAGATGGGGCCTCCAGAACTGTATGCAGTACTCCAGATGGGGTTTCACCAACTGTCTGTACAGAGGTATAACAACTTCCTGTTTTCTACTGGTGATGCCTCTCCCTATACATCCTAGTATTCCCCCAGTCCTTCTTACTGCCTTCTCACATTGCTTACCTACCTTAAAGTCATCTGATATGACTACCCCAGTACCTTTCCATTTGTGTTGTTGTTAGTATCCCCCCCAACTGTGCTCTTCCCTGGGTTTTGTTTCCCAGGTGCATTACTTTGCCTTTTTGCTGAATCTCAGCTGCCATATTTTGACTATTCCTCCAGTCTTGCCAAGTCCTTCTTATCCTTTGCACCCTTCTTGTGTATCAACCCTGTTGCAGATCTTTGTGTCATCTACAAAGAGGCATGCTTTGCCTTCCAGCCCCTCTGCAATGTCACCTATAAAGACATTAACGAGGACTGGTCCCAATACTGAACACTGTGGTACCCCACTAATAACCCCTCTTTCTTCAGAGTGTACTCCATTTGCTATTATCCTCAGGGTTCAGTTGTCCAGCCAGCTTCTTACCCAGGCTACCACCCCGGGACCCACTCCCAGCCTGGCTAACTTGTTTATTAATCTTTTGTGTGGGACTGTGTCAAATGCCTTGCTAAAGTCTGGGTAGGCCATATGCATAACCCCTCCCTGGTCTATTACTTTGGTTACCTAGTCAAAGAAATCTATTAGATTTGTCTGACATAACCTTCCTGCAGTGAATCCATGCTACCTTGGGTCCTGTGCCGTGCTGGCCTCTAGGTACTCAACAATTTTTTCTTTCAGAAGTGATTCCATCAATTTCCCTACCACTGAGGTCAAGCTAACAGGTCTGTAGTTTTCTGCCTCTGCCTTGCTCTCACATTTGTGAAGAGGAATCACATCCACCCTCTTCCAGTCCTCCGGTACCACACCATCCTACCATGATTTGTTAAAAAGGGTAGTCAGTGGTGTCACTAGTTCTCCTCTTAGTTCTTTCAGAATTTTGGGGTGACTCCCATCAGGCCCCATTGCTTTGTCCACTTTGAGTTTTAGGAGTTCCTTCCTGACCCTTTCTTCTGTGAATGGACTGGTATCAACCCCCCTGTCCAGAGTGCTTTTACTGTTTGGTTTAGGTACCTCCCCCTCTTCTTCTTTTGTGAATACTGAGCAAAAATATTTGTTCAGTATCTCTGCCTTTTCACAGTAACACTCTGCCAACCCCCTCCCCTTTTTTAAGCCTCACTATCCCTCCCCCTTGGTCTTTCTTCACTCCCTGATGTACCTATAAAAGGTTTTATCCCCCTTCTTAACTGAGTTGGCTATCTTTTCCTCGGTTTGGGCCTTCGCTATTCTGACTGTCTTCCCTGCTGCCTTCTGCTTTAACTGATACAGTTCTCTGTCCTGCTCCTTCTGTGATTCCTTGTACTTCCTGAATGCTATCTTTTTCTCCCTAACCTTCCCTGCCACCTTCTTTGAGATCCATAGTGTTTTTTTTTACTTCAATTTGTTTTGTTTATTTGCTTCACACAAAGGCTTGTTGCCTCTGTGATGGCAATTTTGATTATTCCCCATTGTTCTTCCACCCCTCATTCCTGTCCATTTGCTAGTGCATTCCTTAGACAATCACCCATTTTGGCAAAGTCAGCCCTCCTAAAGTCCAGGACCTTTGCCTTTGAATGGCTTGACTCTACTGTTGTGTTTATCGCGAACCATACTGTTCAGTGGTTGCTAGTTCCAAGATGGCTACCCACTTCTAAATCGGTGATCCTCTCTCCATCTCCATTTGAGAGTACCAGGTCTAAGATCTCTCCCTCCCGAGTGGGTTCCAATACTAGCTGTCTAAGGCATGCCCCCTGTAGGGCATCAAGAATTACCCCCAACTTGGATGTGGCTGCAGCAAATACACTCCAGTAGTTAACATGTGGCACATTCAGGTCCCCCATCAACAATATCTCCCCTTTTTCTGCCATTCTAAGGACATCTTCTATCATTTCCTTGTCCATTTCCTCCCCCTGAGATGGGGGTCTGTACACAACCCCATGTGGATTGTGGTGACATTGCCTGTCTCCAAGTAGACCCACAGTGCTTCCTCTCCTCCCTGCTTACCCTTTTGTTCTGTTGCTTTGATTCCTTCCCTTATGTAGAGAGCTACTCATCCTCCTCCTCCTCCTCTTTTACCCTCCCTGTCCCTCCTTCGAGACAAGGTCACATGTGCAACTCGCAGCCTGTCAGGTGAACATGACCCTACTTGCAAGGCATAAAAACAAACACTTAAAACTGGGGGCACAAAGCCTCCTTATCCTGGATGAACATCTCCGCTACCAAACCTGCCTGCTAGCTAAGAAAATTCTGCTAGGGCTCTCCCTCCCGGGGTAACTGTCCCCCTCCAACATAACCCTCCTTCAGTCTCTACCCACAGCTCAGACAAGGCCACCCTTCTGATACCCAGAACTAGGACCTCCCTGGCTCAGAGGTCCTTTTGCTACAGGGCTCCTTTCTGGTTTAAATCTCTCCCCGCAACCATCATAAACTCCCCTAAAATTGCCTCCTTCAAAACTGCTCTTCGGAACCAACTGTTTAACACCTGCTGCTGTACCTGTCTCTAACAGGTTGCCTGCTTCTCTCTAAATGTACTTGACAAAGTCCTTCGGAATGACTCCTCCACCTCTCTCCCACTTTCCCACCAGGTTTTTTCCCCGTCTGCCAACTGCTGTAAATCTGTAACAATGTTGTCCTCTCTGTTGACGAGGTACCTTTGTAAATGAGCCTTGGCTCAAAGGTTGCAAATCCGATTTTAACAAATAAATAAATAAAAATAAGGTACTTATAATGGTAGTTTACCCACCTGGTAAAGGTGATTATGTTAGCGCATATCCGTGGCACTCCAAGTCCTTACAAGCAGGGTCATGTTCACCTGACAGGCTGGGAGTTGCACATGTGACACTGTCTCAAACTTCAAGATCCCACCTGAGCCCCCATAGGGCTTGATCCCATCAAGTCTGATATTTCCCAAGCTGTGTATTTACTGTACGTCTATTCATACTACTGATGTAGGCTCTGACACCACGAAATGCCAAACTAAACTACTTTATTGCAACATCTGACTGAATTGCTTAATTACATTCAGAACCCGGCCCGTATGGTATGCTGGTAACAACATCACAGTCCTCATTTATTGGTGCTGAACAGCCTGCACTATCTGGGCAGGCAGTGGAGTGCCATGGATAACACAATCACCTTTACCAGGTGAGTAAACTACCACTGTGTTGTGTGTATATATCCATGGCACTCCAAGTCCTTACAAGCATGGTTGTGTAAGAAGCAGTACTTCCTATGTGGGAGGGGATGAGTTAGGGCATTTGGCGCCATAAAAGTGGCCACCTCCAGAACTTTCTGAAGGAAGTTCTGACTCTCATGTTAGTGTCCAGTCTGTAATGTCTGGTGAAAGTGTGTATTAGTCCATGTCACTGCTGCAGAGACTTCTGCCACTGTGGCTTGGTTTCTCTCCACCCAGGAGGTAGCTACTGCCCTGATGGAGTGAACCTTGATACTTTCCGGGGGTTCTCCCTTGCTGATTTGTATGCTTCCAGTATTGTCCTTTTTGGCTAGGTGGCAATGGTAGCTTTTATCACTGCCATGCCCTTTCTATGCCCATGTGTGATGATGAATAGCTTGTCTGCCTTGTGGACCTCTTATGTTCTATCTAAATAGATTTTTAAGGCTGCCAGAGTGGCTTTCTCTTATACAACAGATTCAAACGATGGAATGTATTATGTATGCAGTCCAACACCAGTTAGCACTTCATCAAAACAGATGGACAAGATGGGACCTGTATCAGGACAAACTTTCAACCTGATTACCTTAAATTTATTTTCTCTCTGGTTTTGGGTTAGTAATGAAATACAAAATAATGCAGACTGTGCACCTAATTATATATATATACACACACACACACACACACACACACACACATATATATATATATATATAATCCAGGATTTTAATTTCTTTCCTCCCATGGGCCCTGTTTTACCCTAAAATTAACTGATTTAATGTTCATAAAGGCCTGCCATATTATTTAGCACTAGAAAATCTGAAGTATACTGGTAATTGATTTTAAATGTACTGGCAACCACAGTTTAAGTTACAGTTTAAATTTTACATTTAATTCTAAAGCTGTGTTATTTGAAATTGTCTCTTGAAGTCTTATTGGACAGTCAATTAGGATAAGATATACTAGTGAACTGTTGTATATCTTTATGTAATGACTGTCTTTGAAATTGTAGTGGATTGAATGTGTTTTATAAGGGATGAATGAGTACTAAATGTTTCCAATTCAAACCAATAAGTATATAAAAAAATATATAGAGATATTTTTAAAGCCCTTTTGAAGTCTACGGTGCTTAGAGACCTCTCCCTCTCATCTGAGTAGTCTGTATAGAATGTGGGTAGTTCAACTGTCTAGTTCAAGTGGAATGTGGAGTCTACCTTTGGTGTGAATGCCGGGACAGTTCTGAGTGATATTCTGTCCTGTTTAATTGCAAGAATGGCTCTTTACATGAGAGTGTGGACAATTCTTCCATCTGTCTAGCTGAGAAGACTACCACTAGAAAGGATTACTTCAGCCCCATCCACTAGAGGTTGATGTATTTCAGAGGCTCGAAGGGGCCTTTCGTTAGAGCATTTAGTACTAGGGTTAGATCCCGTGGGGTAACCATTATCTTGGTGCGGGGCCTTATTCTGTTAGTGGCCTTGAGGAACCTCAATATGTCTGGGTGTGATCTTGGGGCCGTGTCTCCTACCCTTCCTAAGGCTGCTCCTATTGCTGATGCCTGTATTATGAGCGAGGACGGTGAGAGGCCCTTGTCTAAGCCCTGCTGTAGAAACAATAGGGGTACTGATATTGTTTGAGGGTTTATGTTGTATTTATTGTATTTGATTTATTTTATTTTAGTCTTTGGAAACCGGGTATGTTGTATGTTGACCACCATTTGCTGAAGGTGTCCCACTGTCTACTGTATGTGGCAGTTGTGGTTGAGTGTCTGGCCTGTAGCATGGCAGCAATCACCGAGTCATGATATCTCGATTTCAGCAGTCTCTCCCTTTCAGGAGCCAGGCCATAAATTTGAGGTTATGAGGACTGGGGTGAGTGATGGGGCCTTGCATCAGCATGTCCTCCCGATCTGGGAGGTGCCACTATCGCCACTGCCACCAGTGTGGCAAACCATGCCTTCCTCAGCCAATATGGAGTGACCATAATCATCAGTCTTCTGGATTGCCTCACCTTCCATAGCACTTGTGGAATGAGGGGGAAGGGCAGGAATATGTAGGCCCTGTCGTGTGTCCACGGGAGTGACAGTGCATCTACCCCTTCCGACTCTGCTTCTTTGTACCTTGAATAGAATCGTTTCACCTGGGCATTTCTTGCTGCTGCCATGATGCCTATCAATGTTTGTTGATGTTATTGAACACCTGGGTGTGCAGTTGCCAACCCTGGGGTGGACCTGTTGCCTGCTTAGCCAGTCTGCCATGGTGTTCAGCTTCACGTTTAGATGTATTGCTGTTATGTGTGTCAGGTTGGCTTGGGCCTATGACATGACCTTTGTTGCTTCCTGCGTGAAAGCGGGGCTTCTAGTTCCTCCTTCCTTGGTAATATAGGCTACAGTTGCCCTGTTGTCTGACTGAATCAGTACTGATTTTCCTTTAATGTTCGCTTTGGGGAAAGAGGACATCGTTGCTTAGTTGCTGATAATTTTTTACCAGGGGCTATATGGCAGATGGCTGCTGCACTGTGTGTGCTTAAATGAGAAGAGCAAATGATGTTTGGCTGGGCTACATTTAAGCTATTTTTAAGAGATATGTTTAGTTCATTTTTAACTGTTTGGTTAAAGAGTGGAGTTTTGTTTGCTAGGCTAAAATTTACGTAAAGAGACAATTAGTTAGGGAATATAAGTGAGTCAGTGAGTACCTGAGCATTTTCAGGACAGCAGTACACCCTGTAGTGTACACTAGGGTTGTAATCCTAGTCCGACAACACTCAAGTCGGACAATGTTTAGGTTGAAAGGATGCTAGGGGAGCCTTTAAAAAATTCCCTATATAACCAAGTGCAAAGAAGCGGCAATTCAAAATCACAAGAATTGTCAAGTCTCTTACCATCTTAACCATCCAGCTAACTCGCCCGAGGGAACTTTACCATCTTGATAATCCAGTAGAGAGCAGAGTTATTGGGAGATTACAGAGACCCGGTGGAACAACCGATGGAGTGGTGGTTCTAACTGGGGTGAGAGACCAACCAGACCAATCGAGGAAGTTGCCGGGTACTATTGCAGGGAGGACCAGTCAGAGGAAGAGGAAGCCCTGAGAGAGGGTGTACAGCAGGCAGTGAGGGTCCCTTGTTTAAGGGTCCTTGTATGAATTGGAGGGTTGGGTTCCTCGGCCTGGACGGAGGGATGGATGTTATTGCTGCCGAAGGGTGGTAATGCGAATCCAGTCCCTTTAAGCAGAACAGGGAGACCATTGAAAGGTGGTCTGGTCTGGGGCACCGGGGTGAAGGACCGGATAGAGCCTGACCCCAGAAGCAAGTTTTAAATGCTGCTGCTCACAACTATGAAGGTTCCTGTGGAAAGATATGAACTTCATCTAAAGAGAAACTCTGACTCCTTCGAATCAACTGCTGGTGAAGTACTTTTCATCTTATTTTCGGTTGAGTTCTCGGCAACACATGGAGTAAAAAACAGAACTGGGCTCAGAGGTTTATTTCATATCAAAATCTTAGCCTCATGAGATGAGGCCTGAGACATTCATAAAAGCTCCTTTTCCCCACAGTGGTGAGAGCACTGTGGGTGGGAGGGAGGAAAAATAAACTGGAACATTTTATTTTTTTTTTAATTTTATTTTATTCTACCTGTCACAAGGAAATTTGGTCATGGATTTAATTAATAGACTGATTACTGGACTCGGAGGACTTTTCAACATTTAAACTTAGCCTTGTGAGAGGGGGCTAGGAAAGTCTACAAAAAGCTCCTTTTCCTGCAGTAGTGAGAGCACTGGGGGGCGGGGGGGGGAATAAAACCAAAGTCATAAATTAGATGTTTGAAGGAATTTTGGGCATTATAGTATAACATTTTCTTGGTTGATAAGGGTTAATTTATTATATGATTTAAGTAGGAGGGTATATGTATGGTTAGATAGATAAATTGTTGAAAGTCTAACAAAAGAGAAAGGGGGTGTATTGAGCGAGTGGGGTGTGTGTAGTGTTTGAGATATGTGCTGGGGCATTAGGGACATGGTCAGGCAGTACTACCCCTTGAGACTAAAGGATCTTCACCCCTTTGAACATCCTCCTTTCTCTTTCAAAGTTTATAATAGATGCCAGGCTTTCGGTATCTTGAGGAAATGAGGGAGCAGAAGGAGTAGAGGATCCTGGAAATCTCGAGGGGGATAGGAAAGGAGCAGGCGGATACAGACAGTGAGAACCAGGAGATGCCCTGGGATGAAATGGACACAGGAACGAGGTCATCCTTGCCTTTGTGAGACAGGAAGTGGGGCCATCCTTGGATTCCCGTCCCTTTCGAGTGGTGTTAAGCAATGCCAGGTTAATTAGGAATAAGATCGCACTCTTTGCGGATCTTGTTGCTTCTGTTGACGTGGCTTGCATCACCAAGACCTGGCTGGATGGAAGTGCAGGCCCTATTCTGGAGTCTGTGGTTCCGGCCACGATCTCGGTGATTTACCGCTCGAGAGTGGAGCGTAGCTTTAGACAGAAACTGAATCTCAGGGAGGTGCCAGTTGGAGGCACCAGCTCCTTTGAGTGTATTGTGGGTGTGGGTCAGGCTTCAGGACCCTTCTCATTTACCATCCACCAGATGATGGGAGTGAGTTCCTGAAGGACGTTGTGGACTTCATCACTGAGATGGTATTGGAGTCCCCCAGGTGGTTAATTCTGGGGGACTTCAATGCCTAGGTTGATGATGAACTCTTACCATTTGGACAAAACCTCCTCCAATTGATGGATTCATTGGGTCTGACATAGGTTATTACCTCTGCAACTCATGAAGGAGGGCACACATTGGACTTGGTGTTCCACCTGGGGATGGTGAAGCCAATCGGTTGGTCTGACCATCACGCCCTGAGATTCAGTTTCATGGCCCCCCCCAAATCAGCCTACCCCAAAGGAGTTAGTGCAGTTCTGTCTTTTGAGAGGAGTTGCCTCAGAAGGCCTATTGATGGAGCTGGACTTCTCAGGATTTCCACTGGAGAGCATGGACCCAGGGCCCCTGGTGTTGGCCTATAATAGGGCTGTTGTGGAGGCCTTGGATGCCATTGCTCCAACTCGTGTTCGCCCCCTTACCCTTTTCCCGGGAGCCCACTGGTTTAATGGGGAGATCCGTGAGTTGAAGAGACAGGGGGTAAAGGTTGGAAAGACATTGGTGGAAAACTCGCCTGGAGGTGGATAGGCTTAGATTGCTAGATCATTATAAGATCTACCAATCAGCAATTTCCCATAAGAAGGCAGAGTTCCTATCCAGGGAAACTGCTACAGTGAAGAACAGGCCAGCCCAGCTCTTCAGGACTATGGACAGACTGTGCAATCCAGCCTGTCTCCGGGGTCAGTAGAGTGTTGTCACAAGTACAGTGTGAGGAGTTTGCACAGTTCTTTGCTGATAAGGTGTCCAGCAACAGGGATGAGATCAGCCAGTGCCTTCCCACTGGACCTTGAACTAGTCAATTGGGTGGTACTAATGCCCAGTTGACTTGGGTCACCATTAGCCAACCAGCAGTCACAGATACAGTGAGGATCATCCAGACTTTGTGGCCAACCTACAGTAGTTTGGATCTGGGCCCTACCTGCCTGCTAGTGGCATGTGTAGAGGTCATCGGCCAGGTCCTTACTGGGACAGTGGCAGTTTCATTGGAGAGAGGGATCTTTCCAGATCCCTTGAAGGAGGCAGTAGTATGCCCCCTTTTGAAAAAACCCTCCCTTGATCCAGATTGTCCAGCAAACTACAGACCAGTCTCAAACTTGCCCTTTATAGGGAAAGTTATTGAGAAAGTGGTTGCTTTGCAGCTGAAGGATCATTTGACCAACCACAGCATCTATGACCCTCCCCAGTCTGGCCTCAGGAAACGGCACAGCACCGAGACGGCCCTGGTGCAGGTACTAAATGACCTTTTGATGGCGAGAGATTGGAGAACCCATTCCATCTTGGTTCTCCTTGAACTCTCAGCAGCATTTGACACCCTGGATCATGGGGTGATGCTCGAATGCCTGTGGTTCATCTGTGGACTGAGGGGGGCAGTCCTCAGTTGGTTTCGATCTTTCCTTGAGGGCAGATCTCAGAGAGTGGTGTCAGGATTTACTCCTTGGCCCCTCACTGGCTGCCCTGTGGGGTCCCACAGGGTTTGGTGCTGTCCCCCATGTTATTTGTGGTGCATATGCTCCCATTAGGGGACATTATAAGATGGTATGGGCTGAGTTTTCATTGCTACACTGATGACTTTCAGCTCTACATGTCTTTTGTGCCTGAACAGGAGTCTGATTCTATCACGGTGTTTAATAACTGCCTGCTGGAGATACAGAACTGGATGTGTACTAGTTGGCTTCGGTTGAACTCGAGTAAAACAGAGGTATTGGTGGTGTACTCTGGTTTTCGGATGACACAGGCATGGGCGGGAAAACCCTCAGGTTTATACCTTTGGGGGACCACACTTAAGGCCTCTGGCCAGGTACGTAACCTAGGTGTGGTATCTGATGAAGGCCTAACCCTGAGGGCGCAGGTTTCAGCTGCAGTCAAATCTTCCTTTTTCCATCTAAGAAACATAGCCTGGGTGAAGCACCTGGTCCCACCTGAAGATCTTCCTACCTTGGTCTTTGCCTTTGTCAGCAGTCATTTTGATTACTGCAACACCCTCTATCTAGGCCAACTGCGGGTGGAGATCGGCCGCTTGCAGCTAGTGCAGAATGCGACGGCCAGGTTATTGACTGGAAACCCTAGATCCAGTCATATAACACCTGTGCTGTGTGAACTGCACTGCCTGTCAATACAGTGGCAGATCACCTTCAAGATCACATTGCTGACCTATAAGGCCCTGCATGTGCTGGGACCTCACTACCTGAAAGAACTCCTGTCTTCTTATTGCCCCTCCTGCTCACTCCGATCCTCTGGCGAGGGACTGCTAGAGATTCCCAGGGTATCCCTGAAAACATCTGGAGGAAGATCTTTTGCCTTTATGGCACCTACCCTGTGGAACTCTCTACCTCGCAAGATACGAGATAGCCTGAGTGTGGAAGGATTTAAAAAATCCTTAAAAACTTACCTGTTTAAGCAGGCATTCTCAGGGACTTATTGACTGACTGCTACTGTTTTCTGTTGTTTTTAATTATAATATTGTTACTATTATTGTATATGTATTGTTAAGGCACCCTGAGCTGTGGAAGGGCACCTTATATAAATAAAATTTTACTTTATTTACGTTTTACTTTACTTTTGAAACAGGTAAGTGCATGAAACACCACCCTCATTTCCAGTATATTGTTTGCTAATTTGGATCTATGTGAGTCCACCTTCCCTGGGCTACCTTGTGTCCCATGGAGGCACCCCAGCCTATTAGGTTGGCATCCATGTCTATGATCACTTTGTGCTGCCTCTCTACAGGGATTCCTTTCTACAGATTTTGTGTCTTTGTCCACCATTTCAGTGACTTTCTCACTTCGTCTGTTAACTGTACTGTGCTGTGTATCTTCTCCTTCATCGCTGTACTGTATGGAATGGCCAAGTTCTATAGTGGGTGCATGTTCCATCTGGTTCACGGTACTAGGTCTATGCATGAAGTCATCCCCTCTAGTACCCGTATTGTAGCAATGTTGTAGATTGTTTAGCCGCTAGTTGCCGAGTTAGTTTCTGAATTTTTCTATTCTGCTTGCTGACAGGCACACTAGGCCTGTTTTTGTGTCTATGTCCACCCCAGATGCTCTATTCTCTGTGATGGGTCCAGTGAGCTCTTCTTCTTTGTTATAACCCACCCGTGTGCTATAAGTGTTTGACTAACCGTGTTTATGTCCCTCTTGGCCTGCATTCTTAACCTAGTGCTTATCAGTCAGTCCTCTAGACAGGGATAACGTTTATGCCCTGCTCTCTCAGTCGTGCCTCAATTACTATGGCCACCTTCGTGAATACCCTGGGTGCCGAAACTAGGCCAAATTGTAGTGCCTGATATTGGTAATGTCTGCCCAATATGTGGAACTGTAAGTATTTGAAGTGAGCTGGTCTTATCAGCATGTGTAGGTAAGTGTACTGGAGGTCACGGAGGTTAGAAAGTCTCCCTGTTGTATGGCCTTCAGGGTTGATCTTATTGTCACCATCTTGAATGTCTGAGATTTTACTGATCGGTTTAGAAATTTGAGATCAAAAACTGGTCTGAGGCCTCCTGTCTTCTTTGGAACTAGGAAGAATATGGAGGAGACGCCCTTGCCCTGTTCTGCCTTTGGGACTTGTTGTATTGCCATGTTTGTTAGGAGCTTGTTCAGTATGTCCTGTACCTGCACTGGTAATGCCTTCTTCTTTGATACTGGGGATATGATGAGTCTGTCTTCCTAGGGTTTGGTTGAGAATTCTATGGCATATCCTTTTGATACCATCTCTTGTACCCACTTGTCTGTAGTTGTGTTGTGCCATACTGACTGAAAAAATGCCAGATGTCCTCCTATGGGTGGGTAACTGCTGTGTAGTGTCATCCTTTCTGAAGTCACTGACATGCAGTCATTCTTGAGACTGCTTGTTGGGTCTTCCCATGGGGTTGCTTGACCTACCTCTGCCTGTTCCTCTTGTTTTTAGCTTTGAAGTTGTAGTTGAAGGTGGAGTAATTTTTGTTCCTGTAGTTATCATAGTTGCTGTGGGAACCCCCTATCCCTGAAACTTTGGTTTCTGCTCTTATTTTGCCCCTATTTGTACAAAATTGTCATAAAGGAAGAGTGGAGTAGTATGGTTCTCTGTGACTGTTTCCTTGCTATGTTCCTTTTGTTTCAGGAATTCCTGTACATCCTCACCAACCAGTTGACTTCCCTTAAATGGCAGTTTCAATAATTGATTCTTTGGTTCAGTGTCCATATCCCACAATTTTCGCCATAATGAGCACCTTGCTCAATTTGCTACTGCCACCACCCTGGCATTCAACTTTAGTGTGTCCACCGACATGTCCCCCAGATATTTTGCTGTTTGCGGGGTGCAGTTCCCGAGGTCTGCCTTGGGTGATTTTGGGGTCAAGATCTCCTCCATTCATCCGATTTGTGCCCTTGCGGTGTATACTGCCATGGTGGTAGCTCTGGTGGCTAGTCCCACCATCTTGAAGATCTTTTTCAACATCTCTTCTAGTTTCTTATCCGCCTGGTCTCCGAGCGTTGTTGACCCATCATCTGGAATGATGATTCTCTTGCGCCGGGCTGCTATCTGAGGTTGTAACATTGGTATGCTGCTCCATAATTTGAGCTTGTCCTCTTGTATGGGGTACCTGCGGTCTAGTGCCCAGCTCTCCTGAATGTGAATGGGGTCAGGGACTTAGCATTCTTCAGTGAATATGTCCTCAATGGCAGGGCATACGGGGAAGAAGTCAGAGTGCTTTGGTTTTTGTTGAATCATGGGGTCTAACTTGCTTTCCGGGCATGGAAGAGGTAGACCAAACTCCATGGTGGCTTTGATAGATCTCAGTAGGTCAGGAATTGCTTCAAAGGAGCATAGTTTTGATGTAAGTGATGATTCTTCCATCTCCATGGCCTCCCCTGGTTCATCTGCATCATACCGAAAAGGGACTTGGCAAGGTTGGAGGAATGGTCAAATGTATGGCAGCTTAGATTCAATGCAAAGTAATGCACCTGGGAAATAAAAACCCAGGGGAAGAGTACACAATGGGGGAGAGGTAGTAGCAACAACAAAAAAGGAAAGGGACCTGGGGGTAGTCATATCAGACGACCTAAAGGTGGGCCAGCAACGTGAGAAGGCAGTAAGGAGGGCTGGGGGGATATTGGGATGCATGCGGAGAGGCATCAACCTTAGAAAACAGGAAGTTGTTGGCCCTCTGTACAGACAGTTGGTAAGGCCAAATCTGGTGTACTGTGTACAGTTCTGGAGACCCCATCTCTGCAAACACATAGACAAGGTGGAGGCTGTCCAGAGGAGGGCAACCAAAATGATGCAGGGTCTGCATCAGAAGACATATGAAGAAAGACTAAAGGAGCTAAAGATGTACAGCCTCGAGGAAAGGAGGGAGAAGGGGGACATGATAGAAACTTTCAAATACATCAAGGGAATCAACAAAGTCCAAGAGGGTAGCATCTTTCAGAAAAAAAGATGTGCAAAAACAAGGGGGCACAATTTGAAGATAGAGGGGGGATGCTCAGAGGTAATGTGAGGATGTATTTCTTCACAGAGAGGGTTGTGGATACATGGAACAGCCTTCCTGAGGAGGTTGTAGAGTCAAAAACAGTGGGGGGAATTCAAGAATGCATGGGACAGACATAAGGCAATTCTAGTGGGGGGTAGGAGGAAGTAGGCTGTTGGTTAACTAGGATCTGCAGCTTATCCATTAGGTAGGGAAATAGGCAGACTAGGTGGGCCAAGCAGTTCTTATCTGCCATCAAATTCTATTTTTCTATACTCTGACCCCTCCTCTTCATCCAGTTCCTCGCCATCTGGGTCTGTGGGGGCCTCAGTGCCAGAATTGGCTGTGTCCCCTGTGTTTATGGTTATGGTGTTAGTGGGTCTCTCTGGTACAGCTGGGTCTTTAGGACTGGGCTCCAATAGGGCCTCCAGTCTCTCTATCATCTTGAGCATGAAGCTCTGCTGACATTTCATCATGGTCGCAGTGGCTTGTTTTATCATGAGTGCTGAGGGATCTAGCTGGTACTCTGAATTACCGTAGGTCTCGGTCTCTGTTGGGGAATTTGACAAAAAGAGTTCTGGCCTGACTCCTCAATTTCAGATGTGGGGCAATGTGGGCCCTTGTGGTGTGCTAGCAGTGTCATTTTGCATGAAGGACACTTTCTGGATTTTGCCATCTGGCGAGATAAAAAGAAATCGAGAGTATATATCCTGTTAGAGCAGTGTATGATAGTGCTCAGTTTATTATCGTAATCAGAGACAGATGAAATGTTTTCTTTTTGTATGCCTTATATGGTTGTACTCTTTTTCAGGCTTGGCCCCCTTATCTGTGTGTGTAGCTTTAGGGGTTGGTCCTCGTTACTCCAGTATGGCCTCCCTTGGGTTATTATCCTTCACTAAGATGGCTGCCATACTCAGAGAGCCACCATCTCGAGTGTCCTCTTTTTATATAAACATATATATCCTCTGGGGTGTCTATACTAGGGGTCCTAACAAGATGGCCACCATCTGCAGTAAAATGGAAATTACATATCTACCGTAATTCTTGATCTTCTTGGACAAAGTCTCCACCACTCATTCACATTAATGGGAGTACGCTGGAGGCACTAGAACCCAGCGGGAGCCAAACTTTTTCAGGAGGGCCGGCACTGAGATGGAGCTGTGAGAAAGTGGCACTGCGAGCCAGGTTTGTGCAGTACAGACTATCTCAGTGTCGACCCTCCAACCGCCTCAGTATCTTTTTTCCAAGGAGGTGCAGCGTAACCAATCTAGAGAGGACTAACATAAAAATCAGACATAAGATAGTCCGAATGACCCATGCAGGAAGGGTCAAGGAACCAAGTCTTCACAGCCCAATGACTGAAGGAGTGAAGACCATAAACAGAGAAGTGAGCTTGGGGGATGGCGGGCAGGTGTGTGAATGAGTGGTGCAGACTTCGTCCAAGAAGATCAAGAATTAGAGTAGGTACGTAATTGTCATATCTTCCTAGACATAAAGTCTCCACCACTCATTCACACTAATGGGAGAGTACTGAGCTAAAATAATCCGCCGAGATGGGCAGCAGGAGGGACAGAAGTCCATTAAGAATCATCCTGCCAAAGGACTGATGCTGTCTGGCATGGACGTCTGAGGCATAGTGCTTAACAAAAGTGTGCACGTAGCTCCAGGTGACTGCATTGCAAATGTCTGCAATGGGAACATTACGAATTTCTGCCAGAGATGCCGCGACTGCTCTGGTAGAGTGAGCGTACACACTGCCTTCCAGCTTGACCTGTGCTATGGAATAGCAGTGGCGAAGGCATGCCACCAGCCATGCTGAAATGCACCTGATAGCAACATGCTGACCCAGCCAGGTCGTGCTGAAGGAGACAAACAGTTGCTGAGCCTTGCGAATTTCTTTTGTTCTGTCCAGATAGAAACACAAAGCTCTTTTTACATCCAAAGAATGAAGGGTACGCTCTCCCTCATTCTGGAAATTAGCGAAGTAGGTAGGAAGGACTAAAGGTTGATTCAGATTAAATTCTGAGATGACCGTCAGGAGGAACTTCGGATGAGTCCTAAGAACCACTTTATCCTTTTGAAATATGGTATATGGGGAAGGGGGGTCTGTGACCAAAGCGTGTATTTCTGATACTCTACGAGCGGAAGTAATGGCTACCAGGAATGCCATCTTCCAAGTAAGGAACTTCAACTCGCAAGTAGCTAGAGGCTCGAAAGGTTTATGAGTGAGCATGTCTAGCACAAGGTTAGTGTCCCAGGCTGCAACTGGATATCTAATAGGAGGTCTGGTATGTAGAATGCCCTTTAGAAACCTCTTAACTACCGGTAACTGAGCCAGAGACATGGAAAGAACTGGCTCATGATATGCAGAAATGGTGCAAAGATGAATTTTGACTGTAGAGTATTGCAGACCTGTGTTTGAGAGGTCTAAGAGATACTCCAGGACTTTATCTGGTGGGCAGCAAAAAGGATTCCAAGAGGATTTTACACACCAGATAGAGAAATGCTTTCACTTAGCTGTGTAGGTTTTTCTAGTTGCCGGCTTGCACGCAGCTAAAAGAATATCTGAAACTCTATGAGAAACATTAAACCTGTTTACCTCTGTCTCCTCAGGAGCCATGCATGGAGGTGAAGAGACCTCAGGCTGGGATGAACTACAGAGCCCTGGGTCAGAAGGTTCGTCTGAAGGGGAAGCGGTTTCAGAGAGGTTTCCGATAGTCTGTTGATCAGGGTAAACCAGATCTGATGAGGCCAGAACGATGCAAAGAGAATCATTCTGCCCCCCTGTGCCTCCAGTTTGAGCAGTACCCTCTGAACTACGGGAAGAGGAGGAAATGGGTAAAGAAAGCATTTTGTCCACTGCAGCCTGAAAGCTTCCTGACAAAATACGCCAGGTCCTGGATTTCTGGAGCAGAAGAGAGGCAATTTTGTGTTGAATGGGGATCCAAAAAGGTCTAGGTCTGGAGTTCCCCACTCTTCGAAGAGTGACTGAATGACAGTTAAGTCGATAGACCACTCGTGCAGATCTGCCTGTGTCCTGCTGAGATGGTCTGCCAGTTCATTTTGTACTCCAGGCAGCTAAATCGCCTGAATCAGAACACTGTACTCCAGGCACCATTCCCACACTTTCACAGCTTCCCTGCATAATGGGTAAGAGTGTGCACTGCCCTATTTGTTGATGTAATACACCACTGCCTTGTTGTCTGAGGAGAATGTTCTTGCGACAGAGTATGTCTTTCACAGCTCACTGCATAGAGGACAGCCCTCATTTCCAGAATGTTTATGTGGAGTTGAGACTCATCCTGGGTCCACATGCCCTGGGTGTGGAGATTCTGGCAGTGAGCTCCCCAGCCCATCAGGGACGCATCCATGGTAATGGAGATCTGAGGATTCAGAGTGGCGAAGGGATACGCTTTCAGAAGGCTTTCCTCCTGAGACCATCGGGTGAGGGACTGCTTCAGTGGTTCTGTCACCTTGATGTGAAAGGACTGAGGATGAGTGGTTGGTGACCACTGAGTACTGAGCATCCACTGAGTGGTTCTCATGTGAAGAAGAGCCAAAGGCCCCGTGAACACCGAGGATGCCACGAGACCCAGCATCCGCTGCATTGAGAGAGCTCAAACTGAGCTGTGCTCTCTGATGAAGCAGGCCATCTGTAGGATATCACTCCTCCCATCCTCCAGAAGGAATGCTTTTGCACTGGAAGTGTCCAGAAGGGTTCCTATGAAGAGGAGCTTCTGGGAGGGCTGCAACTGCGACTTTCAGGTTCAGCAGGACTCCTATGGACATGAGGAAGTCTGAGGCCATGGCCACGGCCTCCAGAGTCTCTTGTCTGGAGGGGTATGCTAGAAGCCGGTTGTCCAGATATGGGAACACTTGAATTCTGATTTTTCTTAGATGCACTGCAAAAGCTGCACAGCACTTTGTAAAAACTAGAGGCACCGAGGATAGCCCAAAGTGCAGGACTCTGAATTGATAGTGTTGACCCAACGCCACGAACCTTGGGTATTTGTGATGTTTTGGGTGTATGAAAATGTGTTGGTAGGTGTCCTGCATGTCCAGGGAGGCACGCTAATCGTGTTGATGAATCAAAGGTAGCAGAGTACTGAATTATATCATGTTGAACTTTTCCTTGTAGAGGAATTTGTTTAACTTTCTGAGAGCGAGGATAGGGCGCATGCCGCCAATTTTCTTTGGAACCAGAAAGTACTGGGAGTAGAAACTTGTGTTTCGCTGGTCCAGTGGAACTACTTCTACTGCCCTGTTGTTCAGAAGGTCTTGCACCCCGGAAGCAAGAAGGTCTGACTGCACAGCTGACAGCCTGGGCTGTCCCTTGGGAGGATGATCCAAAGGGGTTTCTGAAAGGTTGAGAGAGTACCCCTCACGGATTATCCTGAGGACCCATTTGTCTGATGATATAGACTTCCAATGGTCGTAGAACTGAGTCAGATGACCTCCTACTGCCGAGGAAGAGTCCCCCTCGGACAGCTGAGGTGGGACCTGGGCCAGAAACTCAGAGGGTAGCACTGGGCGCTTTTGGGCCCTGTGCTTTCTACTGCATTTCCTTTTGTAGCCGAAGAGCTTGGTTTCTGTTAAAACCTCCTCTGCCTTTGCCACAAAAGGACTGACGGTTATGAAACTGACATCTATTCCCACCTCCCCGAGAGGGAGCTGGTGGGGGTCTAGCTGTCTGAATGGCAGACCTAGTCTTCTGAGTAGCCTCTAGTGCTTGGTCCACTTCAGGTCCAAACAGATACATACTGAAGGGTAAGGCCATGACTTTTTGTTGGGCGTCATTCGTAAAGCCTGAAGTATGCAGCCAGGAAAGGCAGCGGGTGCAAATGTCGCTCTGGAAGCAGTATCAAAAGCACCCACTGCAGCTTTAATCTGTTAATTATTGGACTTGATATGTGTAGTTACGGTCTGTAGCAACTCTGAGTTAACCTCTGACTCGGGCAGAGCTTCTACCATTGCTTTGAGCGAATGCCACAGAACATACTCATATCGAAAAAAAAAAACCCTGGTAGCTAGCAATACACATGCCAAGAGTTGAGGCAGCAAAGACTCACTTATCCAAGGTGTCGATCTTGCGAGATTCTTTGTTTACAGGACAGGCTGTGGATTCTTGAGGGAGGACAGCCTTATCATTCTCTGCCAGGACCACAATGGGATCAGCAAAGGCTTGTGAGGCTAAGATGGGATGATCCTTGGGAGGGGCATATTTCCCATCTATGAACTTAGCCACAGAGGGAATAAGCACTGGATTGTTCCACACCATTTGAGAAAGAATCTCAAAAGAGGGCTGCACTGAAGGAGATGAATCCGTAGGGATATCCAGAACATGCAGATACTGGAGGCGTAGAAGCTTCCCAGGATCGATATCTGTGGTCTGAAGAGAAAGAGTAGAATTTAAATAATTGAGCAGAGACTTAAAGGACAGGTCTTTGACCACAGGCTCTGCAGGAGAATTGATCCTTGCCCCCAGGGTAGAATCGGCATCGAAATCAGTACCCAGCTGTAGCTCAGGATCAGGCTCAATATCATCTCTTGACAGTCCAGGAGGGACTGTATAGACAGAAAAGGAGTGAAAACCAGAAGGAAGAAGAGGAGGAAACAGAATCAGAGTCGAGAACCTCTGGAAACCATGCAGCGCTGTCGATGCCCCCAGCGCCACCAAAGAGAGCAGTGCTAAGTACAGAGATGGTGCCAGCATTGACAGCGGAACTGACAGAGCGCGTAGCACCATGCATGGCACCGACAGCACCCCTGGTGCTACAGGCAGCACCGACAAGGGATGTGGCGCTGCACACGGTGCCGACAGCACACACAGCACTGCAAAAGGCCCTGGCACCAGAGAAGCCAGTACCGCAGGCTGTGGCACCACCGTAGAAGTCTGTGAACTGCGATTTCAAGGGAAAGAATGAAAAATGGCAGGAGATAGAGGCATTGGTGTGGACCCCTGTGCCTCAGCCATTGAGGGGGATAGACACTGGAGCATGGAGCATGGATCACATGACTAGGAAGTCCTAACTACCCCACCCGCTGATCTGAAGCTGACAGGCCCTAAGGCCCCAGCAACAGACTGGCCAGCTCAGGCAGTCAGAACAACCTCCATGCCCATTGCTCCATAAGAGTGGCCCAATGGGGAAATTGCTCATCGGAATCCCTACCAATAGGCAGTGAGGGGCTCCGGTGTCGAAGAAGCCGGCCGCCAGAGACAAAAACCGGAGATTCCAAAAGAGGTGGAGATCGACCTCTGGCTCTGACAACCGACCGTCTACGTGCAGACGTAACAGAGGGCAACCTCGAGTGATGCTGTTTCTTCTCTGACCGGTGGGCAAAAGAAGAGCTCGAGGACGAATGGTGCTGTGAATGGGACCATTTCTTTTTATGCTTTCAGGGGGACTGCCCATCCCCACAAGCACTGGATCATCTGTTGTCAGACCTCCCCTACCGGAAAAGGCGACTGACTGAACAGCTTTCAAGTGAAGTCTCCCTACCGTCACCTGCTCCACTCATGGTCGACTCTGTCAATGGAGGGCTGAAGACTTCTTCTTGCACAAGTAAGACATTTTATTAAAATGCAATCAGTATTGTTCAAGATAACATACAAAATAATAAAACTGAAAACTAAGCTGCTAGTTTGAAGTTTGGCTCCCGATAGGCAAGCGACATTGTCACTGAAGCGCACTCGACGGTGGGGAAAAAAGGAACTTAGGTGGTTGGAGGGTCGACGCCGAGACAGTCTACACCGTGTGAGCCTGGCTCGCGGTACCGCTTCCTCGTGGCTCCATCTTGGTGCCAGCCCTCCTGAAAAAGTTTGGCTCCCGTTGGGTCCTAGTGCCTCCGGCATACTCCCATTAGTGTGAATAAGTGGTAGAGACTTTATATCCAGGAAGACCTGGCCATCTTGGGTATCCTTTGTTGTATGTAGTGGAGTCTCTGAATTGAATTCTTTTCTGATTCTTTCTTTTTTAATAAACAGCCCACTTCAGTGTATGGCACTCAGACTATCTATTATTTCAGCAGTGCCCATGCTTGGATGGGCACATCTCTATGCACATTTCCCCAGACACTGCTGCGCATGCACTAGGTCCCTTGAATCTGTGGCTGAACAGCCGATGATGCCATGCCAATATGGCACTAGTGTTCCACTTACATGCCAGAAATGGTGTCTCTCTAGGCAACCATTTGAGAGTGAGGGGGCTCCACTATTAAGCCCTTGACCAACCCTACTAGATCAATGATGCACTGGGTATTTGGAGCACGAGTACCATGGTACCAGATTGGAGCGCATTCTTCTTCTTTTTTTTTTTGGTTGGAAGGAAGGAAATGCCATGATCATGGATGGCCTGAGGTTGTAGAATTTGTAGCAGTTAACTCCAGTGCTTGTTCTTTTTTTGTTTGTTTGTTTGTTAAATATGAGCTCTTACCTTAATAGCAGTTTCAGTGCTTCTATCACAGAAGCTCAGGGACTGTGCTGCAGCCTGTTCAGATGTACGTAAGGAACTGATGGGATTAGGCTCTATGGGGGCTCTGGTGGGATCTTGAAATCTGAGACAAAGTCACATGTGCATCTCGCAGCCTATAAGGTGAACATGATCCTGCCTGTAAGGACTTACAGTGCCTCGGATATACACACAAGACAACAGCAATTAAGGCACTGGAAAAGAAATAAAAAGACTAGCCCTCTAAAGTAACAGTTATAGACACCAGAGTTGCAAAATTCTAGGGCGAGGTGGCAAAGGCCACAACAACGGTGGACAAAGTCCTAACAAAAAGTGCTGGGCTTGTTAAAGAAAGTGAACTACAATGGCGCAGACTACATAATATTAAGAACGCAATGAGGGTGGCTAACTTGTAACTCGTGGAACTCTCAAAAGGAGTAGCTGATGAAAGACAAAAATCTTTCACAGTGAGATGGCTGGAGACTACACTAGAGACAGAGGGAGAGCTACACATTGTTAAAGCTGATAGAGTAATGCCGAGACATGTTCAGGGGCCCAATCCACCTCATACAATGCTGCTGATCATCCTAGGGAGTACGACTAAGCGAGATCAGTTCCTAAGGCTGCCTAGCAACACAGTACTTTGGAATGGCAGGCACATCCAGGTTCTATTATATCCTGATTTAAGTTAATCATTCAGAATGCATCGGAAGGGATTTGAAACTGAGAAGTGAAGTCAGATCACTGGGAGTTCACCATGTTCTAATGATGCCAGCATGATTAAAAGTGGCATATGGGGTAAGGTATTTATTTATGTAGACCCCTCCAATGCAGGTGAAATGGTTTCTACAATAGTGGTAAAATCTGAGTATAAACTCAATGACCCCAGCTCAGAATCTGGCTCAGATTAATAATAACTCTTCAATTGTTCAGTTAGCTGAAGGGTATAAAGGGACTGGGACAGAAGAAAACATTACTTACCAGACTAATGCTGTTTCTTCCAAGGGATTCCTCACTATGCTTACTAATGCATTCAGCCTGCAGGTCTGAGCTGCCCCATAACTTAGAATGTTATGATAATTAGAGAATCTTAGAATGAAATTCAAAACTCTGCTATGTGCTCAGGGTCACCCTAACATTCTAATGGCAGATTTTTTTCTATAGTTAGGGTCAGCAGTGAGCACCAAAAGAACAGTTATGCAAGAACTTACCTAAACAGCAGATTTTCAAGGGAATCTCTGTTATCAGGTTACACCAATGGAACTTGGCCGTCAGGCACTAGGATACCATGGAAGCTTTTATGCAGCAGTCTACTATGGGCCGCCCATGCTGACGTCAGGCTCCAACATCACTCAGCCTATATAAGCACGGGCAGCCCCGCTCTCTCCTCAGTTCTTTCCCTAGCTAGAGACAATGAGAGATAGGAGTCCCATTAGGGAACTGAGGACAGAGAAAAGGTGCCCAGCAAGCAGAAAGGCTGGAGAAACAGGATAGCAGAGCTGGAGAGAGAAAGAGAGAAAAGGGGGATGGAGGGAGGGACGGCATGACCTGATGACAGAGATTCCCTTGAAGATCTACTGTTACGGTAAGTTCTTACGTACTGTAACTATTCTCTCTTCTTTGGGGATATCTCTGTCATCAGGTCACACATATGGAACGAGTTCCAAGCAGTGCTGTGAGCAAGGACAGTCTGGGTGGCAGGAGGCCAGAGGCCTAAGAAAGAAGGCCCTGAAGCACAGCAAGCCAAAGTCTGCCCTTCCTCTGGATGCAATGTCCAGACTGTAGTGCTTGGCAAAAGTGTGGACAGTACTCCACATGGCAGCAGCACAAATCTCGGTTGCAGACACACCTCTGAAAAAGGCAAAATACAGTACGTAAGAACTTACCGTAACAGTAGATCTTTGAGAGAAGCTCTTGCAACAGGTAATAACATATAGAACTGGCGCCACCTGGTGGCAGATTATGGCAAAATTTCTCCAACAGTACCTAGGAGACCACCCACCTTACTTGGCTCGGCCCCGACGTCCCTTCCAGTATATAAGAGGTGGCAATCCCCTCGTGCTCCAGTTCTTGGATGACGGAATGGCATATATTGCATGAGTTGCAACAGTGAAGGTAGGAAAAAAACCTATCCAAACTTCCATCGCCATGCAAATGAGATGGTATGGCCCACGCAGAAGAAACCTGATCCATGTGGGATGGAGGGAGGGAAAAATATACCTGCTGCAAGAGCTTCTCTTGAAGATCTACTGTTACAGTAAGTTCTTACATAACTGTACTATCTTACTTTGAGAGGAAGCTCTTGCAGCAGGTAAATACATATAGGACTGATTTCCAAGCAGTGTAAAATTAAAAACAACTACTTGGGAGGAGGAAAAGGAAAGGCAAGAACATCAGGAAATCCCTCAGGAGATCAAGCTCTGCAAAACCGCCAGGCGAAACCAGCTCTGCGTCTGGAGGCTAAATCCAGAAAGTAATGCTTGATGAAGGTATGAACAGTGTGCCACGTGGCGGCAGCACAAATGTCTGCTGTCAATACCCTCTTGAGAGCTGCGAACGATGTTGCCACTGCTCTGGTAGAGTGCGCCTTGATCGGACCTGAAAGGGTCTTGCCATGTTTTTGGTAACAAAAGGTGACACAATGCAATAGCCGACGCGAAAACGTCTACTTCATGACCGGGCAGCCTAAGGACCTGGGAGCAAAGGACAGAAACAACTGATCAGATTTCCTGACCTCCTTGGTTCTGGACAAATAAAATCTTAGTGCCCTATGAACATTCAGAGTGTGGAGAAGAGCCTCCCCTTTATTAGAAGAGTTCAGGTAATACACAGGGAGCTGAACCGTCTGGTTCAAGGTAAGCTCCGAAACCACTTTGGGCAAAAACTTTGAATTTGTGCGCAAGTCTACCCTATCCTTGTGGAAAATCAGGTAGGGCTCCTTACACATGAGCACCTGCAGCTCGCAAATTCTTCCAGCAGAAGTAACAGCAGCTAAAAACAGCATTTTCCAAGAGAAAACGCAGCTCACAGTCCATTGCTAGTTCAAAGGGAGGAAGTGTTAACTTCTCCAACACAAAAAGGAGATCGCAAGGAGGAACAGGGTCCCGGATAGGGGGTCTGATGTGCAGAATGCCTCTGAGGAAGGCTTTGGATACCTCCAATTGAGCCACTGTTCTGCCTTAGACAGGGGCATGATATGCAGAAAGAGCGGCCAGGTGTACCTTAATGGAGGCGTAACTTAAACTTGACTCTGATAAGGAAAGCAAGTTTTTGAGGATAGTGTTGATGGGACAGACCAAGGGATCCAAATGTCTTGTTGTGGCCCAGAGACAGAAACGTTTCCATTTCATAGTGTAAGTAGCTCTCGTGGAGGGTTTTCTCACCTCCAACAGGAGTTGCACCACCTTATCAGAGACTCCAAACCTAAGCTTAGCTAGGTCTTGAAGAGCCAGGCATGTAGGTGGAGGGAATGCAGGTTCGGATGAACCAGGGGCCCGCTGTCCTGAGAGAGAAGATGCGCTGATACTGGCAAGGGCACAGGAGGTTCCGCTGAGAGACGCTGTAGCAAGGTGAGCCATATCTGCCAAGGCCACAGTGGAGCGATCAGGATCACAGTAATCCCTTCTGATTGCACTTTGAGGAGGACCCTCTGCAAGAGTGGGAAGGGGGGAAGGCATAAAGAAACCTCCCTTTCCAAGAGAAGGATAGCACGTCTGGCCAAAAAACACCAGGCCCTGGCTCTAGCGAGCATAAATTGGGCAGTTTTGCGTTGGATCGAGATGCAAAAAGGTCCAGATCTGGGGTCCCCCACTTGGCGAACAGATCATCTGCTACTGTCTGAAGAAGGGACCATTCATGGGCCTGAGACCTTGACCTGCTGAGAGCATCCGTTAATACATCCTGGATCCCCAGAACCTGAATGGTGGAAATGACCAATTGATGAGCGATTGCCCAGAGTCCCAAACTCTCATGGCTTCTTGACAGAGGATAAGAGTGGATACCTCCGTGTTTGTTGATATAAAAGACCACCAATGTGTTGTCTGTCTGAACAAGATGACCCGGAAGAATTACTGAGTCCAGTGCTTGCAGTGCGTATAGGACCGCTCTCAACTCAAGGACGTTGATGTGAAGGTTCTCCTCTGCTGATGACCGGGTGCCTTGAGTCCTTTGAACCCCCAAGTGCGCACCCCATCTGAATTCGGCACGTCCGTAGACACTGTCTGAGAAGGAGTTCTGGGCTGAAATGAAATGCCCTCTAGGAGATTCAAGGATGATATCCACCAATGGAGCTCCCTTCGGACTGGCTCCGTGACCCTGATATTTGCATTGAGGTCATCCTGATTCTGGTCCCACTGGACCTTGAGGGTCCACTGAATTGTTCTCATCCTCAGTCCTGCGAAGGGAACAGAGACTATGGCAGCTGCCATGTGTCCCAACAATCTGAGCATTAGTTTGGCTGGTACCAGAGAGGCGGAAGAGATGATACCAGCTAGATCCCGAATACGCTCCACCCGGTCTACAGGTAAAAGCACCTTTCCTTGAAACGCGTTCAGTAAAGCCTCTGAGTGGGAGTCAGAAACGATTTGATGGGACTGATTGTGATGCCCAGATGCCTACATAGGGTGAGGGTGTCCCAAATCATGACTTGCATGTGATCCCTGGAGGGAGCCAGCAGGAGCCAGTCATCCAGGTAGGGGAACACAAAGTGGCCCATCTTCCGTACTGCCACAGCGACCACTGCCATGCACTTCATGAAGACTCTTGGGGCCGAGGAGAAACCAAAGGGAAGAACGTGAAACTGAAAGTGTTCTCTCTCGAATCTGAACCTCAGGAATCTTTTGTGTCCCTTGGTGATACGGATATGCAGATACGCATCTTGCATGTCCACCGACACCAGCCAATCCCCCTCTGAAACCACAGGAAGGAGACTGGGAAGGGAGACCATCCTGAATCTTTTGTAGGCTGCCCACAGATTTAGGTCGCTGAGGTCTAAAATGGGTCTTAAATCTCCTGTCTTCTTCGGAACCAGGAAGAAGTGGGAGTAAAATCCTGAGTCTCTCTCTGCCAGGAAAGTGGGTTTTGTGGCCCTTTTGGCTAACAAAGCCCAAATTTCCTGCCATATTTGGAGTCTGTGTCCCCACAGGTGGCGGGATGGAAGTGGTGGTCTGTCCAGGGGGAGCTGTTCGAACTCGATGGAATGCCCATATTCCACGAGCTTGAGGACCCACTGGTTGGAGGTCACTTCTCTCCATGCATCCGCATATAGAGAAAAGTGGCCTCCCATCTGCTGTCCGGATGGAACGTCGAGGAGAGGAGGGTTGCATGGGTAGTCATGCATTTGGTGGAGGGGGAAGGTGGCTGGGGTTGGTTTTGCCTGTAGAGAGGTGGAGGCCGCAGAACCCTTGGCACCTGGGGTGCAACACTGCACCTGCCCACCCACTTCCCAAAAACAGGTTCTGAGAGGGGAGGCAGGGAGGAGGTCAGAATACAGCAAGACTCCATTAGAAGAAACACAGTTACTAAGGTGAGTAATTTTTTCTTCAAACAACATGAAGTCTTGCTGTATTCTGACAGATGCAGACTACCAAGCAGTACCTCCATGGAGGAGGGACAGAACCTACTTTGGGAATAGGCTCTGAAGTACTGCTGTGCCCAACCGAGCATCACTCCTAGCCTGGATATCCAGAGAGTAATGCTTGGTAAAGGTATGGACTATTTTCCAGGTGGCTGTTTGACAAATTTCTAAGAGAGGGATATCCCTGGTAGCAGCCAGGGAAGCAGCTATACCTCTTGTGGAATGAGCCCTCAGGCCTGAGGGTGGAGTTTTTCCCAGTTTTTCATAGCAGAATTGTATACAAGACACAATCCACCTGGCAACAGATCTCTTGGTGGCAGGTTTGCCCTTTCCCACTTCTTCATAAGCGAGGAACAACTGGAGGGAGTCAAACCTGTGACCCTTGGTACGCTCTATGTAGTAACTAAGGGCTCTTTTAACATCTAAACTGTGTAGCCTCCTCTCTCCTGAGGAAGAATGATCAGTGAAGAAAACAGGAAGAGACATAGACTGGTTTAAATGGAAGCCTGAAACCACTTTGGGCAAGAACCTTCTATTGGTTCTAAGGACCACTTTATCCCTGTAAAAGGAGATAAAATCAGGTTCCACTGACAGGGCTTGCAACTCACTGATATGCCTGGCAGAGGTAATGGCTACCAAGAACACAGTTTCCCAAGTCAAGTACTTAAGCTCTGCTGAAGATATAGGCTCAAAAGGGGGTTGCATAAGTTGAACAATGCAAACACTCAAATCCCAGGCAGGGGCAGGGTCTCTAAAAGGAGGACTGGTGTGAAGCAATCCTTTAAAAAATTTACAGAACACAAGACGAGAAGATAGTGAGGAAGACTTCCTCACAGACAAAAACGCAGAAGCAGCTGACAAGTGTACCTTGAGAACAGCAGGTCTGAGGCCTAGGCCATTAAGATGGACCATATAATCCAGAACCGTAGGCAATTCAGCAGTATCTGGAGAAATATGCTTCTTAGAACACCAAATGCTGAATCTCTTCCATTTGGAGTTTGTCTTTCTGGTGGATGGCTTTTGAGAAGCTTTGAGAATATCCAGAACCCCTTGGGAAAGATGCAGATATGCAAACTCTTAACTCTTCAAGAGCCATGCCTTGAGATTGAGAGGTACCAAATCCTCCCCTGAAAGGATGTTAACAAGTTGTAATTCCTGGGAAAAGACAGGGGAAGATGGACTGCTAGGGACAGCAACAGGGGGTACCAGGGCTGTCTGGCCCAATCTGGAGCAATCAGAATCACTTTGCAAGGTTGAGACCTCATTTTGACTAAAACTTTGAACAGGAGTGGGAAGGCATACAGAAACTTCCCTTCCCAATTCAGAATCAGGGTGTCCAGGGGGACTGAGCCCAAGACTGGAGGTCTGCAACAAAAGAGAGGGAGCTGGTGATTGTCCGGGGCTGCAAAGAGATCTATTTCTGGAGTGCCCACCTTGAAAAAATCACTTTCAAACCTGAGGGTCCAAGGACCATTCGTGATGGCCCTGAGAGATCCTGCTCAGTGCATCTGCTAGCACATTGTCCTTCCCTGGAAGGCGAACTGCGACCAGAGAGGTTTGCAGAGAATAAGCCAGGGATCACAACTTCATGGCTCCTGTGCACAAGGCCGTGGACCGAGTGCCTCCATGCTTGTTGATGTACCACATGGTGGTGGTGTTGTCTGTTCTGACCTGAACCACCTTGTTCTGTACTAACTGAGAGAAAGCTTTTAGGGCTAGAAAAACTGCTCTGAGCTCTAGGAGAGTGATATGGAGAAGGGATTCTTGGGGAGACCACAGCCCCTGGGCAGTGAGGGACTCCAGATGGGCTCCCCAGCCCAGAAGAGAAGCGTCCGTGGTAAGGATCACTGAACAAGGCTGAGTAGCAAAAGGAAAACCTTGTCTTAAATTGTCCTGATCCTGCCACCACTGGAGGGCTTGGATCAAGGTCAGAGTCACGGGGATCAGTTTGGTAACGGAATCCTTCCTCTGAGACCAAAAAGCTCTCAGGTGGAACTGAATATCCCTCATCTGGAATCTGCCCCTTGGACCACTGCTGTTGAAGCTGCCATGTGGCCCAAGAGCTGGAGCAATGCCTTGTTGGTTTAGAGACACCCAAGGCTGAAGGAAGAGGTTGGTTCTATCAGAACCTTTGCCCTATCTAGAGGAAGAAAGGCTCTTGCTCTGAGTGTGTCCAGTTCTGCCCCTGTAAAGGTAAGAAGCTGGACTGGTTCGAGAATTGACTTGGGAAGGTTGAGAAGAAATCCTAGAGAAGTGAGCACTTGCTGGGTCACTTGCAGGTGAGACGTGACTTGGTCTGGAGACTGGCCCACTATTAGCCAATCGTCCAGATATGGAAAAATGGAAATATTTTGCCTTCTTAGAAAGGCAACTACTACTGCCAGGCAGTTTGTGAAAACCCTTGGGGCTGAGGTTAGGCCAAAGGGCATTGCTCTGAACTGATAGTGGCCTGAAGGCAATCCGAACCTGAGGTACAGTACTTTCTGTGGGAGCACCTGATGGGAATGGGAAAGTAGGCATCTTTGAGATCCAGGGAGGCTAACCAGTCCCCTGGCCTTAGAGAGGGAAGGATTATTCCCAGAGTTACCATCTTGAACTTTGGTTTTAAAAGAGGTTTGTTTAGATATCTTAGGTCTAGGATGGGTCGCCACTTCCCTGCCTTTTTTGGGGTCAAGAAGTACCTAGAGTACAGTCCCTTGCTCCAGTGTAGGATAGGTGCTCTCTCTATGGCTCTTAAGGCTAGAAGAGAAGAAACCTCTGCCTCTAGGGCAAGGGTTTCCGAGAGATTTGCAGGTGGAAAATATCTGGCTCTCGTCTTTGGGAATTTTCTGAAGCTGAGAACCAGTCCCTGGCTTACTACTTCAAGGACCCACTTGTCTGATGTAATAGACATCCAGTCCTGGACAAAGTAAGCCAGCCTGCCCCCTACTGGAATAGGAGAGTCGACCCAGGCAGGCCCATCAGGGTGTCTGCTTGGCAAGGGCTTTAGGCTGAGGAGTGGATGCAGCCCTGCTCATCCCCCTTCTGCCTCTCCCTCTGAAGAACCCCCTCTGCGAAAAGGAAGAAGAGGCCTGTGCTTGTTAAAAAGGCCTTTGACAAGGCCTGCCCCTGCCCCTAGACTGTTGCCTTTGAGGAGTTGCCTGTCTCTCCTTGGCCTGAGCACTCCTGTAAGTAGTCCTGTACTCATCCATTTTCTTCATGTAATTCTCTGTCTGTTCCCCAAACAGAGAATTACCCACTACAGGAAAGTCCATGGCCTTAGGCTGGGTATCCTGTGAGAGGCTAGTACATCTGAGCCAAGCCATTCGTCGAAGATCCACAGATGTAGCCATAACTATTGATGACACATCATTAGAGTCCACAGCAGCATGAAACTGAACTTTAGATGCCTCAATCCCATCTGCAGCCACCGCCTCCAGCTCCTTGGCTAGCTGGGGGGAGGCCTGTTTAGCCAGTGCCAGTACAGTGTCCCACCTGGACTTCTGGTACCTGGCTGTATAGGCCATATAATTTGCCTGCCTGAGTCCCAAGGAAGATGCCATGTACTGTTTCTTTGCCATGGCATCAATCTTCCTGGAGTCCTTGTCTGGGGGGTGTGAAACCAAGGGAATATTTGCCTAGTCATAGGCAGCAGCCTGCACTACCCCAACATGACTGCATTGCTGGTATAAGAACTCCGTGTCTGAGCCTGAAAGTGTATACCTCTTGTCCATTCTTCTATCCACAGAAGGTATAGTGTTAGGAGACTTTAGGATTTTTTGTGTCCGCTCCCCAAAGGTTTTGTGGAGGGGAACAGACAGTCTCCTGGACTCTGGGATGTCCATCATTTCTACATAATCAGGCTCCTCTTGATCCTCCACAGCCTCCTCCATAGGAAGCTGGAGGGTTTCAGCCACCTTTCTGTAGAACATAAAGTGAGACGGGGACTCAGAAAGCCTAGGAGGGGAAACACCTGAAGGTCTGTCTGGGGAGATGTCCGGTTCCACAGCCACATCCAGACCCTCACTTTCACCATCATCATCCTCAAATTCCTTCCTCTTCAAACTCCAGTTCACAAAAATCTTCAAGGGTATAATCTTGAACTGGGGGAACCAACCGAACCGAACCCCTGCCAGAAGGTGCCGGATCGGTAGGAACCGGGCGGAGCGATTCCACAATCTGAATCGCTCTGGCTATCTCTACGGCGGTCAGAATATGAACCTCTGGATCCAAACCGGACAATTTATCTTTGCATTTCCTTTTTGTCGGAACCGATTCCTCAGAATTGGCTCTCCTTTTGCCCGAAGAAGTATCGTCCTGGTCAGAGGGCACTCCTTCTGGTTCAGTCGGAACCAAACCGGGTTAGCCATCCGGGTCAGCGGACTTCTTGGCCTCCTTTTCCCTCAGTCTACCTAATCTCTTCTCAAGGGTAGATTTGAGAAAATATTTACATATTTGGCAGTCTGAATCAAGGTGGTCAAACCCCAGACAATAAACACAGGTGGTGTGGGGATTGGCCTTAGCAAAGACCTCCCCACACTCACTGCAGTATTGAAACCCAGTGGGCCTGGTTTTTTTCTTGGGTTTCTCAGACATGGCCAACCTAACCAACTTACCCTTTTTACGGCAACCGCCAGGCAAGACTCTTATCGGTTCCTAACCGTGTCCGGGTATTGGAAAAAGCATTACTAAAACAGGTTTTTTTTTTTAGAACAGATAAGGACCAGTAACTACACACTAAGGAAAAACACAAAACACAAGATTTCACTATCAAATGGCCGGTGCAGCCGAACCGACCCTCACTTTTACAAGTTCCACACAGAAAAACAGAACAATTCCTATCTAGTACTCAAGGCACCACTGACAGAGACTGAACCGACTATGCGGATAACTTTTTCGGTTTAAAAACCGACGAAAACTGAAACTTAACCCTATCTTTGAACCTAGCTGAAGGAGAAATCTCCGGACCGACCTTTCAGTAAGGCGGAGTAAAGAATCTGACAGTTTGAGTTTGAAACACTCCAGACAGAGACACCAACCGAGCTCGAGCTCAGCATTCTATGCTCTGCATAGAAAGTTAACTCTCTGTTCTCCAGGGCAGTTTAAAGTTGGGATCACTGCATCTGTCAGAATACAGCAAGACTTCATGTTGTTTGAATGGTGTGACCAGAATCATACTGGTTCCCTCCATCTGCAGCTTGATTAGCATGCTGTGAATTAGAGGGAATGGAGGGAAGGTGTAAAGGAACCTCCTGCTCTAGGAGCAGGACAACACGTCTTACCAGAAAACTCCAGGCCCTGGATCTATCAAGCAGAAACTGGATAGTTTTGTGTTGAGTGGGGACGCAAAGGAGGTCCAGCTCTAGATGCCTCCATCTGTTGAACAGACCTGCAATGGATGAGAGAAGTTCCCATTTGTGCATACTGGACTGCGTCCTGCTTAAGGTGTCTGCCAGGGCGTTTAGTATGCCTGGGACATGGACTGCTGAGAAGGCTAGACTGTGGTCTAGCGCCCAGTACCACATCCACATGGCCTCCCTGCACAGGGGATATGAGTGCATTCCCCATTGCTTGTTGATATAGTAGATAACACTGAAATATTCATATTGGATCATAAGTTGACCCGGAAGGAGATGGTTCTGAAATGTCTGCATGGCATACAAGACCACCCACATCTCCAAGACACTGATGTGCAGGCAGGTTTTGGTCTGGGTCCACGTTCTCAGAGTCTGAAAGGGACCAAGATGAGCACTCCAACCTGATCCAGAGGCAACTGTGGTAAAGATTTGTTGGGGGGGAGGAGATCTGAAATGGGATCCCCCACAAAGGTTTCTGAGGGTCCATCCACCACTGAAGTACCTTGTAGACTGGGGAGGAGACCAGCACCAACTGATCCAAGCCATCCGTGTGTTGGTCCCATTGCACCCTGAGTGTCCACTGAAGGACTTGCATGTGTAGTTTGGCCAAGGGAACTGTGGCAATGGCTGCAGCCATCAGACCCAACAGCCTGAGGTGTACTTTGGCAGGAACATGACAGTTCTGGGAGACCTCCTGAGCCTGGGCAATCAGGCACTCTGCCATGTTGAGTGGCAGAAAGGCTTTACCCTTTGCCAAGTTGAGAACCGCCCCTATATACTGCAACCTCTGGAACAGGAACAGGTCTGACTTGGGCAGATTGACTGGTATGCCCAGAGAGAGAAACAGCTGAAGGCTCTTTCCAGGGTCTGGAGGAGTTGCACTCTGGATGAAGCTTTTAGCGGCCAGTTGTCCAAGTAAGGGGAAACATACAGTCCCTCCTTTCGAAGAGCAGCAGCCACTGCTGCTAAGCACTTGGTAAAGACCCATGGTGCAAAGGATAAGCCAAAGGGCAACACCTTGAATTGGTAGTGCTCGCCCTGAAAGAGAAACTGGAGGAATCTCCTGTGTGGGGGAAAACACTGAGATATGCAACTAGGCTTCCTGCTTGTCTACGAAGCAGAGCCAGTCACTCTGTCTGAGAAGAGGCAGCAGACCTGGCAGGGTGACCATGTGGAAGTTTCTGTACTGAATGTAAAAATTGAGGTTCTTGAGATCTAGAATGGGCTTCAGGTCCCTGGTTGGTTTGGGGATCAGGAAGAACCTGGAACAAAATCTCCTGTTCCTTTGGTGCCTGGGCACTGGCTCAATGGCCTTTTTCCACAGAAGGAACTGTATTTCCTCTCTAATGACTACTAGATTGTCTGGGGGGCAGGTGGAAGGTACTGGAGAAGTCTCTGAGGGCTTCTCTATAAGTTTCAGAATGTGAACCCTCTCTATTATCTGAAGAATCCAGACATCTGAAGTGATAGTTCTCCATTTATTGAGATGGTGGGAGAACTGACCTCCGACCACCGCCTCTTGGTAAGAGACTGGAAGAGGGGGGGATCTTGCAATGAGTCAAACTGAGGCGGATCCAGCCACTGGGGCTGATCTGTCACCTTGAGGAAACTTTGCTGCAGTGTCAGAGGAGGAGGGGGTAGGTAGGGAGGAAGAGACCTTTCTCTTACCCTGGTGGTGGGAGGCTGCTCCAGACTTGTGAGACACCTTGTGAAAGGAAGGGCACTGTCTACTCCTGGGCTGCATATGGTAGAGCGAATGGACAGACTTGATCACCCTGCAGATGCCTGTAGGTCATTGATGATGTTCTGAACTGTGACAGGGTAGAATAGGACCCTGTCCCAGTTCTTATGGAGAAAGTGTTTAAATGTAAGGATCTGTCCTTTTCTGTCTCTTCTCTGTCTGGTGGCGCGACCCAATTTTCCTGTGAGACTTCAGATTTGATCACCCCGAGAATCTCGCAGTTCTTTGGCTCTCACTGTCTCTCAGTTTTCCCTTGCTGTCTGTTTTTATTCCCTCGCGTATCTACTAATATAAACATATGTGCAAATCACTGTATGGAAATGTAACTGATATTGGGATCACTTTTGTTTAGAAAATATATAATGTTACTGTTGAAATATACATAATTATAATTTGAGATGACTGCAGAAAGCTATTGTAAACTCTAGAGGTTACTTGAGTGCAAATCTTCCAGCCTTTTGCAAAAGCTATAGGGGCCTCAAGAAGCACAATGTGTTCTAGCAGCTCCTACAACTCACAAGAATAGAATATTTATAAGGACAGGATGTTTGCTAAGAATGGGCGCTGAAAAGACTAATAAAAGAGGTAAGCTGCAACTGTAAGAGATATTAGGAGAACAAGGGACACAGAGACTGAAAGAAAATTTTATTTTATTTTGCCTTTGTAAATAGTTATACTGAACAAGTTTATTTTATGATACTGCTAGATTAAATACATTATTTTGGGTGAATTCTACAGCTGCTCCTGGTGTTTCCTATGCTTCCTGACCTGTGTCTCAATAACACGAATGTCTGGCCCAAACAGTTTGGAGCCACTGAAAGCGGCGTTAAGCACGTTTTGCTGGACATCTGCTGCACAGCCCGAGACCTTCAGCCAAGAGTGCCTACGGAGGCAAATGCTTGTGGCAGTAGCCCTGGCATCTGTATCAGAGATATCATATAAGGTCCTGAGGAGATGCTTGCTAATATCCTCAGCACTTTGCAAACACTTGAGAACCTCCCGTTTCTGGGAACAATCTGGGAGGGCCTGCACAGCTATCTTGCTGTTCTTCCAAATAATGTTCTGGTACTTGACTACATGAGAGAGATAATTCACAATTCTCAGCCCCAAAGTGGAGGAAGCATAGACCCTCTTGCCCCAAAGGTCAATCCGTCGGGATTCTCTGTCGGGGAGAGAGAGTTGAGGTGCTTGGGCACATTAGACTTGTCATGAGCTGCCTTAACGACCACTGGCTATGTCTTTGGCTGGGCAGCATGGTAAGGAAGGCCTTGGGGGGCTTGATACAGCTAGTTTGCACTGCGGGGCATGGCATGGACCATGTCAGATCTGTGCCAGGCGGCAGTAGTGGCATTCCTCAGAGCAGGGAGGATGGGAGGAATGACCTTAAGAGGAGACTCTGGAATTTCCAGAAAGTCCACCAACTCCCTTCTGGTGGCATGCTCCTCCTCAGTATGGAAGCCCATGGCTGCAGACAGCTGCTTTATAACATTGAAGAAAGTGGGGTTCTCTGGTGGGGACCTGGGAGTATGCTTGACAGAGTCTTCACTCAGAGAAGAGACTGTGGACCCATCCGAGGAAAGAGGACCTTCCTCCTCCTCCTCAGGCAGGATGAGATCAGGGTGGTACTCTTCCCTGACATTAACCTGTTCCAACTCAAGGTCAGACGACGGTCCACAGGGAATCACCCTAGGGGGTCTAAGTGGCATCAACGATGACAGGGCTGTCGACAGCACAGGGACCCAGGCCTGTAAGCACCCAACTGGTGAACCAGGACTGCAGTGAACTTAGTCAGAATATCATTGAGGTTGACAACAGTAGATTGGTGTGTCAACGGGGGGGGGTCAACGGCAGAGGGCGTGACGACCAATCCATCGGGGCATGGGAGCCTGAATGGCCTGAAGTCCATGGGCCTGGAGAGGTATCAGGCCGCAATGGAGGGGCTGTCACTGACACACTGGGCGACGACGAAGAAGGGGTCGATGACCGGTCGCCCTGAACGGCAGGTGGCAGTACTGTCGTGATGGGCCTGGTAGGGATGGAGACCTAGACAGCAATAGGCGTTGGTGCAGCCACAGTCAACGGAATACTCACAGAAGAAGAATAAGAGGCCATCGGGGAGTGGGACTGCCACCAGGGGGAGCGGTCCCAATTGCATTTTTTCTTATGATTTTTCCAAGAGGACTTGTCTTGAGCCTTCGAGGCCTGGGACCTCATCGAACCCACTGGTGATCAGGAAGGAGGGACACCTGAGGATCTCTGCCCAGAACTGGCTAGCTGCTGTTCCATGACGAGTTTCTTAAGAGTTTGTTTGCATCGTCTGAGGGTGGTTTTGGTAAATTTCTGGCAGAGCTCATAGTCAGAGGCATTGTGCTCAGGCACAAGACAGCAGACACACAGAAGATGGTCGTCTGAACAGTCAAGTTTCTTTCCCCAGTGGCAGCGATGGAAGAGAGAAGTGGAAGGAGTAACTCTTGACATGAGCAAAGGTAAAGGAATCTCTTAATTAAAAGAGATTTTACAATGTAAAGCAAAATAAAAATTGTAGGCAAAATGGCACGAAACTGCGTCGAAGCTTCCGGAGAGACCCATGCGAACACAGTCAATGGCGGGAAAGAACTGGAGGAAGGAGCAGGCCGCCACCTTTATACGGTTGGTGACACTGGAGGTGACATCGGCGTCGGTGACTCCAGAGGTACTGCTGGAAAATCTTCTATGTGGATCCTGTTTCACTGATGGTGAAGTTCCTACAGCGTGACCTGATGGCTGAGATACCCCCAAAGAAGATTGTAAAAATATGCCATTTTTCATTGTTTCTTTGTCAGTGCACTGCACCCAGATGGTCTGGAATTTTGGTCAGACATTTACAGGATAGAAAGGGCTTGGCCCAAAGATGTGCCTTTTGCTTATTTGGTGAAAAAAATATTAATCCATTTTAAAGTTATTACATTTTTAAGTTCCCATTATTTTCAATGGGAATTTACTCTCCAGGATAGCTTCCTGTAACAAAAAAAGAATTTGCTGAAATGAAAAAGGATTCTTTTTCATTAGGGGCCAACCCTTTTTTTGTGAGAAAAAAATAATTTTGTTTTCTGTTTTTCTTAAAAACAAATGCTTCAAAACCCCCATAAATGACACTGTCCACACACTCCAAGACATGTATTTCACTCAGCAGGATTCTGCACTTAACTGCTTTGAAAATCACCCCAGAATGTCTTTTTTTTAATAATTATAAATCCTTTTTCATGACTCGCTAATGTCCTTTATCATGATTCTTGCTTTGTTTGAATGAAAAAGGATCGCAAGTCACGAAAAAGCATTTCAGACTTCGTCCCCCCCTCTTCTTTTTTTGTGCCAAAGGATCCTTTTTCATTAGCCTTTTTCATTCAAACGACAAAGGATTCCTTGGCACGAAAAAGGAAAATCCTTTGGAAATAAAGATATAATCTAATCTTGAGAACATTTTTTTTTGTCATGTTAAGAGTATTCTTTTTAGTTAGGACTTATTATCCTTCATGGATACACTAAATTATGTTCATCCAAAAGGAACTGAAGTAGCCTTGATACCTTTTTGTTACTAATACTACTAAAATTTTATCTAACCACTGATCCAGCAAGCAATGAAGTCCCCGGCTGGATCTCCGGGGAGGGCACCACCTTCCTGGCCCATCCACAGGGCAGACCTTGGGGAAAATACTGGGGTTAGCAAGTGTGGGCAGCGGACCTAAGAGAGTTCCTCTCTTGGAGGGCTAAAGCCCTGGCAGGCTCAGGAGGATAAAAATCTGTATATAAAAAGAAAAGCAGACCTTTATATCCAGCCAAGCGTCGAGTCTGCCTGCTTAGTCCTTAAAGAAAGGCTTGTACCTTTCAGTGGGCATGTCCCACATATTAGCCCTCTGGTTTGCAGAGTTGCACAATCTGCACATTTTCAGATGGCAGAAAGTGGTGCAAAACATTAATTAATTAATCCTTGGGAGGCTGGCCCACTAAAATCCTGCTTAGGTGGTGCAGTCAAATTACAGTTAAAGAGCACTGAAGACCATATTGGGGTGGGGGCACAGCATATCACAGTATAGCAAAATCTTCTAATCGAAGGGACATTGGTTGTATGCACAGTACTGCAGGTATATGTCCAAGTCACACTTTAGATGTAGAAAAATGTCTTGTGGCAGTTCTGCTACCCATTGCAGCTGTGTCCCTGATATATGCATCAGTGGACTCTAGTCACACTGTGATGGCACTAACTGCACGGGTTTGTGGATAAACATGGTGCTCTGGCTTCATGAGGATATTGTTTAATGATTTGAAGTATTACTCCACATTGTTTCATCTGAAAAATCTACTGATCGCGCAGCTCAGCAAATGGTGGTGGTGGGGGTGAGTTTGCTGGACGTGCAACATGGACTTTTGCAGACCCCTTTTTGTTTAATGTGGTAGAAGGATCATATTTGAAGACCAAAATATTGATCTGTCCATATTTTAAAAATATTAACAGAAATAAATAAATAGGGCTGGCAGTATAGCCTAGAGGTTAGAGGAATGAGATGTGAACGAGCTTAGTACATCTAGCAGACCAGACCTGAGTTTGAGTCTCACAACCTCCACTTGCATACTGTGTGACTCTGAGCAAGTCACTTAACCACCCAGTGCTCCCAGGTCGCCCCTGCAAACAGGCACTTGTGCCTAGTGGGCCTTACCCGGTTACCAAAGACTAAAAATAAATGCAGTTTTAACAGAGTTAAAAATAATGTTTTTACACAGACTTTCAAAGTATCTTTGGGCCTCATTTACCAGTGCAGTGAATAGGCATATTTACATTTCTTATCTGCTTAAAAGGGGATCAGGGAGGCCTCTGCAACATTCACTTACCCTCCCTCACAACCTGGGGTCCCAAAAGCCTAGCTTCCAACCCTGGCCATTCTGCAGAGCTACTTGGATGGCTAGGCTGGGGATATGCTGAGGGGTACAGTGTGGCTTTACGCTGCCAGGGGTTGCATTCCTACAGTGGGGAAGGGGGGACCCCACCATAAACACTTGTGCACCCACTGCCACAGCATTTTTTTCTGATGGGGCACCTCTCACAACTGCTATCTGATGATCACATCTTTGCCATGGAGAGCTCATGGGCATTGGACTGGCATTCCCTACCTTTTGTTTGATCAGTAAAATATTTTGAGTCCCTCAGGGGATGCAGTAGTTTTTCACCACCACCAGCACTACCCCCGCCCCATGAACTGTTGTATTCTATTATCCCCTTACAGGTGAGTTGCAGGGGATCGTCGAGGTGGCCAGAGCAGGCTTCTGATTAGAATTCTGTTGCCCCAACCCCTTGAAAAGCTGTGCAAGGGAGTAGAGGGGCAGCGGGGATTAGGGCATGCCACTGTTGTGCTGCATGGATTGGCAACGCACAAAGTGAATCAAGCCCTTATTCTCTTCTGCACTCATCCTCTCAACTAAAATTATATGCGGTATGTTGCTTTTTATTTAATAGCATAGCTTTTGATTTTCCATCTACAAATATAGCAAACCTGAGTACTTAAAAGATGCTTACCTCTTGATTACAAAGCAACATGATCGTAAGTGCAATTTCTGACGGAACCTAAATAAAATGAAGGTATTGCCTTTTCTTTTCCTCTAGTTTTGGATGCCCAAGATGGTGGTGAAGTGATTGGGAAACTGAAAAGTAACTGTGAGGCTCTTGAGGCACCTGCGCTCAGTCTATGAGGAATGCCAGTGAAAGGGTTATTAGAAGAAGAGAATGTTTTTGCCCATTATTGACTTTTATATGTAATAACTTAAAAACATTTGCTATATATAACTACAGTGCCATGCGTATCCTGTTTGACTACAAAGTTTATACTCAGATGTTTAAATTAAAAGGATAGTGTACATTTTGAACTGTGATTTTTTTTTCCATTTTCCCTGAGGCCACAAAATTCTCTACCTCTGGACAAAATCTTGTAAATAATTAATATAGGTCCTGTACAGTTGAATGATGAGTGGTGTTTGCATTGCATTTGATTTTTTACATTATTTTAATATGTATGCAAGTCAGCTATTTAATTTTATTACCTTTTTGAAGATCAGCTTAAGCTGAAGCTGTAGAGAACTGATTAAAAAATAAAGTTTTATGTTATCCCTAATCACTCTACTAAATGGAATGCCCGTGATTAGCCTCATTAAGAGTTTTACACTGTGAAGATTTTTATTAGAAGCAGTATATGAAAATTGCCTGGATTAATGTGTTAATCTCCCTCTTTAAAATGCTAATGTCCATTTTATGCACATTAAATTTCAGCATGCATTTGCTTTGATGCATGCAGTTTCTATCAATTAAATATAAAGAGAGGGTTTGTGCACAGAAATTACTATTCAGACTATTCTGGTCTTGCTTTTGATACTTATGTACAGTAGACCTTTTCACTTGGTCTAAAAAAAGCAAAGTTAGATGGCTGCCACATTATCTAGAAACATCAGCTTTTACAAAGTGGGTTTTGAATCCTGGGAAACAACTTTAATAAAATAAATAACAGCAAAATAGCCCTACAGGATTTATTCATTAATAGTTAACAGCTAGAAATCGAGCTTTAGAAAGACTGTCTCAAGAGATTCTGAAGTACAATACATTTCATTTCCTAATTTACATTTCTTTATTTGTCATTTTCTTCAAAAAAGCGTTTATGGGCAGTCAGTTTTCAATGTTTGCAAACAGTCTGTGTTCCTTCATAAGCATATGTAAAGTATTCAGCGAGATAAGTAATTTATTAAAATCTACCTAATTTGCCGTGATATATTAAATCCCTGCTTCAGTGATCACAGCCCATTTCATTTAGTGAATTAGGCATCCCCTCTTTGTGTGATTAAAGCTCTGGAAAATGAGTTCTCTGCTCATATTTGTGAACATTCAAAACCCGCTAATGGCAAGAAGATGGAATAGATTATGAGACAATTCATTACAGTCGAACAGCAAAAAAGCAGCTATAATACAAAAATGTGAGCTTGAATATCTGCATATAGTTTGTACCATCTGTGCTCTAATGGGTTCAATAATGGCTCACCGTATTCAGAAGGCTTTGAAATGACAGCCATGCAATATTAATTTATTGATGTACAATGTGAGGCCATCAGAATATATTCTGACCACAGTCGTCTTTAGACCCTGCAGTGCACCAGAGGGCCCCTTTGTCATTTGGCCTACCACCTTCGGGAGCTGTAAGCTTCACAAAGCACTGTTAATCTATATATAACGAATGCATTCCTCTGAAACATTCTGGAAACCTCAAACATCTGCAAACTGAGCCGCACCATCCCCAGTAAACAGCCACATGTTTGCTGTCACTTAAGCTGGATCTTAGCTCATCTTTTGGATGCTGCTCCAAGCTTTCTTTGGCTCCACGCACATGTATCATCATTAAGAACCATCATTATATATTTCAGTAATTTAAAACAGTTTAAATCAATGTTACAATTAAGTGGGTGGCTTAGCAGACATTCAGCTCTAGTGCACATCTCATAACCTTTTACTGTATTCCAATGTACTACACAAGTAAGAATGTTCCTTCTACCAAAAATCTGTGCTGGGAGTTTGGGAAATCTGATAACTCTTCCAACTATACTTGTATAAGTCAAACCAAGTATTCTAATTGGACATTAGTTATTAAACGACTTGCATCTTGCTTAACCATTCTTAGCCAATCCTATAAAATATTCCCACTTGCTGTTTGCAGTTACTGACAACACAGCCAGATTTACAGCAACATATTAATCACAGACTATGAAGGAAAGTATTGAAAAATATGTTAGATAGCATTTGACCACAATACTGTTTTGCTGTGACAACTTATCCTCCATATCGCTCACTTTGTTTACACTCCTCGTCACAAAAATCCATGAGGCATTTTCTGGCCAGTGTGCATTAAAAGTACTTTTCAGCTACTTGGGGAAAACCGTTAAAATGAGAAATGCTGGCAAGCAGTAATTGATCATATGTGAATATAATAATTTAGGGCTAGTATTATTTTGCTGCATCATAGTGTACACACACAGAATACCAGTATTACAGTTACATTTATCTTGTTTGCTTGCCTTTGCTTCTGTGACAGACCCCGATTATAATTTATTGTATTATCCAGTCATGTGCATGCAGTTTTCTTGCAGTATCAAAGTTCAGGCATAAGAGACATTTAGAATTTGAAAAAAACAACTGTTTCTTCTGTCACAGATTGAGGCAATATAAACAGAGCTCCCATAGCAAGCACGCTTAAACCACGTGTGCAGTTTAGAGGAGGAACATCATTCCCTATAAGGCCCAACTTGTACCTGTAATTGACTGGTATATCAGGCAAATAAGCGAAAGCAGAAGGAGGTGAAGACCATTATGGTTCTCGACAGAAGTGGCAGAAAAGATAAGAGCAAAAACAGTGGCATTCAAAGGTATAAGGAGACCCAGCGAGAGGAGGACAGAGTAGTGTATCTTGGGGATAAATGGAGGGAGGCAGGCAAGGCAGTAAGAAGCACAAAAATGCAAGCTAAGGAAAGAATAGCCCAGACAATATCGAAGGGGGACAAGACATTTTTCAGGTATATCAGCAAGAAAAGGAAGACCAAGGGGGGGATTGCATGGTTAATAAAGAAAGCAAGGGGCTATACTGAGGAGGCCCAAGGAAAGGCAGACATCTTAAACAAATACTTCCGCTCAGTGTTCACAGTTGAGAGGGATGGGGAAGGACCACAAATAAGCACCAAGATGATGGGGGGTGAGTGGACTATAGTGGCTTTTCTGAGGAGTGGGTCAGGAAAGCACTCTGTAATCTGATGGTGGACAAAGTCATGGGGCCAGATAGGGTGCATCCAAGAGTGTTAAAGGAACTCAGGGAGGTGCTAGCTGCACCCTCAACAGACTTGTTTAACAGATCTTCCTGGACTTAGGTCTTCACCATTTATTCACACTTCTGGGTTATAGACGGAGGCACTAGGACCCTGCGGGAGCCAAAAATCTTCAAGTGGGCTGGCACTGTGGTAAGACCGCATATGCATGGCACCGCAAGATCATCTTATACCTGTGTAGGCTACCTCGGCGTCGATCCTCCAACCATCTCAGTTCCCTTTTTCCCACCATTGGGTGAGCTTCAGTGACGATGATGCTTGCCCACCGGGAGTGAATTCTTCACATCTATATGACAGCAGCATTTAGTCGTTCAGTTAGTTTAGTCATTGTTATTTAAAAAGAACAGTTTTCTCACAGCCCTACCATCGACAGAGTCAACTATGGATGGTCTTGGTGACGGTGAGACTTTGCTGAAAGCTGTGTCAGTGGGCTGTGCCCAGTCCGCTGCCCATTTTGGAGGGGGTCCGACCATTGGTAGTCCAGTCCTCAAGAGGGAGGGCAGTCCTCCATAAGCATAAAAGAAGTGGGCCTGTTCCGGTCTCGAGCGGGGATCTGGCACCGCTGTACACTGGCGCTTCTTCCCAACAGAGGAAGAAGAGATGGTACCGCTCAAGGGCTACCCTATGGTACGCCTGCAAAGGAGTCTCAGTTGTGGAGAGTGGCAGGCCCCACCTCAGCCCCTTCTGGGTCCCCAGTGGCCTCTGCCCTTAGCGACCGGGTCTCTCAACACCGGAGCCCCTCTCTTTTTCTTGTGGGGTTTCCGGTGAGCAGTTTCGTCATTGGGTCGCTCTTATGGAGCAGTGGGTTCAGTGCATGTCTCAGGTGCCTCTTCCAGTGGAGCTGGCTCCGGGACCTTTGGGCCTAGGTGCCTCTGGGCTGTGGGTGGGTCATTCAGGACTTCACGTGCATTTGGTGCTGGTAGCAGGCACTCCCACCACGCCAGCACTGATGCCATTGATGCCTATCCCACATGCCATTCCCTCTCATTGTGACTCCTCACAGGGGCTGGTACAGGTATGACTTCCCTCCACTTCTTTTCTAGGTCTGGTGGTAGTTCTCAGACTCCGGTTCCGTGTCTGGCAACACCCCAGGTGCTGCGTGCAGTGCTAGGGCCTGCAGTGCTGCATGCGGTGCTGGGTCTCCCAGTGCCACCAGCACTGCCTGCTCTCCAGTGCCACGCGTGGCATTGAGATCATTAACACCGTTGCTGGTGTCTTCAGTCTACCCCTGACCCAAGCCAGGCTTTAGCCTCTCAGTTCACAGCAAAGACAAACAAAAAGGTGTGCACTAGACGTGTGGCGGTGCAGGAAATAAAGCAGCCAGCTTAATAAATACTTGAGAAAAAATCTGCACACAAACTCCCTTTTCAAAGTGATCTAGTGCAAGTTTATTTTGGCAAGTTTTAGAAGCCACAACAGCCCTGCACTTCAACCCTCAAGCAGGTCTTCCTTAGGGGCCTCTCAGTGCCTGATTTCTCTGGGGTTGAGGTGGAGAACGACGAGTCGGATCCTGACCTTATCTTGTCTGGCAACGATGAGGATGGCTCGAGCCTTGGTGAGAAGTCTTCCATCTTAGGTGAGACAGCAGTTGAAGATCTTTCTTTCCAGTCTTTCCTCAAGAACACGGGGACAACCCTGGCCCTACAGATTTCCGCCGTGGATCCAGGTAGGCTGTTGCACCTGGAGTTCCTTCATATTCCTAATGTCTCCATGAGCCTTATGTCCCCTGCCCCCCCCCCTCCTTTTGAGACCTTGTCTCAGGCGGTGTGGGAGAGGCCGGCTCTGATCCCTTCAGTGGCCAAGCCCATAGACAAGAAGTATACCCCCCCCCCAAGGACAGACCTTTTTTAGCGGCTCAACCCATTGCAGATGCTTTGGTGGTCCTTGCAGAGAACAACAAGGCTGTTCTTCCTTGGGAGGCTTCGTCTCACCCCATCAATAAGGAGTCTTGCAAAATTGATACCTTGGAAAATCGGGCTTTCACAGCTGCTACTCTGGGCATGCGTATTGCCAGTCATCAGGGACGCTTGTCTCAATATGAATATGTGCTTTGGAACACCCTTAAGTCTCTGGTTGAGAATCTCCCAGAATCTGACTCTACCATGGAGCTTCTTCAGACTATTATGAGGGGCATAGAATCCAACAGCCATCAGCTGAAAGCTCCTATGGATGCCTATAACACTGCTGCTAGAGCTGTCACTGCTGAGATATGTATCAGGCAGCACTCTTGGCTCAGAACATTCAGGTTTTCTCCTGATGTGCAACAGCAGGTCATGAATGCCCTGTTTGATGGTTCTTATCTGTTCGACCTCGAGTGGAGCAAGCACTAGAGGCTGCTCAGAAGACCAGGACTGCCATTAAAACTGCCAGGCCAGCTCCTTCTGCCCCACAAAGGGGCAGGAACCATCAAAAGTTTTATGAGAGGCAGTCCTTTCGAGGTAGAGGCCAGGGAGCCTTTAACAAAAACCAGACTCCTCAGCCACAAAAGAAAATGCAGCGCAAAGCACAGGGCCCAAAAGCACCCAGTGCCACCCTCTGAAAATCCAGCCCCAGTCCCACCTCAACTGCCCGAGGGGGACATCTCAGGGGTGGTGGGAGGTCAACTGACTCAGTTCTATGATCAGTGGAAACTCATCACCTCGGACAAATGGGTACTCCAGACTGTTCAGGAGGGTTATTCCCTGTATTTTGTGGAGATTCTGCTGGATCTCCCACCAAAGCGACAGCACAGCCTGTCCACCACTCAGTCAGACCTTCTCACCTACGAGATACAGGGCCTTCTCAGAAACAGGGCAGTAGAAGAGGTTCCTTGGGCAGAAAGGAACATGGGTTCTTATTCCAATTACTTTCTGGTTCCAAAGAAGACAAGCAGCATGCACCCTAGTCTCGACCTCAGAAAGGTGAACAAGTTCTTATTCAGGGATAAGTTCAAGATGGTCTCCCTGGGAACACTACTACTTCTTCATCAGTATGATTGGCTGTCATCCTGGATATGCAGGATGCCTACCAGCACATTCCAGTACACCCAAGCGACTGCAGGTACCTCCGCTTGTGGCCTTGAGTCAACACTATCAGTTCAGAGTCCTGCCATTTGGGCTCTCCTCAGAGCCTCAAGTCTTTACAAAGTGTTTCGTAGTCCTTGCTGCTCATCTCCGAAAGCTCGGCATTCAAGTCTTTCCCTACCTAGATGATTGGCTAATAGCAAGCCCATCAAGTCAAGAAACACAGGAGGCTGTCTCCACTGCATCTCAGTTCTTAACCTCCATGGGGGATCTTCTGAACCTGGAGAAGTCACAGCTTCAAGCATCTCAGCAGCTTCTCTTCATAGGGGCTCTCCTTGATTCTTCCAGGGTGAGAGCCTTCCTTCAGGAGGACAGTAGAGCTGACAATCTCCAGATGACTCACTTCATCAGGGAAAATAACCCTGCGAGAGCTCACTCCATGCAATGGATGCTGGGTCTCATGGCCTCATCCATTTTCACTGTTCCTGTGGCTCAATTGCACATGAGACCACCAGTGGATGTTCAGTGCACAGTGGTCTCCAATTACACACCCAATCTTACCCCATCAAAGTTACGAAATCTCTGAGGAGGTCACTTGCTTGGTGGACTCAGGAGGACAACCTTCAGCAAAGTTTGCCCTTTGCTGCTCCAGAGCCTCAGATTACTGTTACCATGGATGCATCTCTGAATGGTTGAGGGCTCACTGCCAGGAGTTCCATACTCAGGGAGTGTGGAACCAGGATGAGTCCCACCTTCAGATCAGTGTTCTGGAGAAAAGAGTGGTCCTGTACGCTGTTCGAGCCCTAAATGATGTTCTCTGTCGCAAAGTAATTCTTCTTTAGATGGACAACAAGGCTGTGATGTATTACATCAACAAACAGGGAGGAGCCCATTCCCACTCCTTGTGCAGAGAAACCATGAAGGTATGGGAGTGGTGCCTCGACCACAGTGCTCTGATTCAGGAGGTTTGCCTGCGAGAGTTCAGAACAATCTGGTGGATCCACCTCAGAACAGAGAGGTGAACCTCATGAGTGGTCTCTTGCACAAGGCGTCGTGCAATCACTCTTTGACGAGTGGGGACATCCAGGCGTGGACCTTTGCATTCCCACCAATGCAAAACTACCTCTATTCTGCTCCAGAACCAGAACCTGACATTTTCTGTCAGGATGCATTCAGACTGCGGTGTGACAAGACGCTTGTATCGTGATTTCCACCACCCTAGTTCAGAGGTGGTGCTGCTCAAACTAGAGTACAAGGGGGCAAGATGATTCTGATTGCACCATACTGGCCTTGACAGATCTGGTTTCCATTAATCAACAAGTTGTCAGAGACTTCTCTGAGGCAACTACCTCACGGATGGACCTCCTGACACAGGGATCCCTGGTTCATCCCAATCTGCACTTCCTTCATCTCCATACTTTGCTCCGAGGAGATAGAAGTGGGACGGTTCAAGGTTTTCAGAGAATCTCACAGATTCTCTTAGTGAGTGTATAACCCTCCACCAGGAGACTTATACCACTAAATGGAAGCGTTTCTCGATTTGGTGTGCTAAGATCCTCTGGAGCCTTTCCGATGCCCACTGAATAAAGTGTTGAAATACCTGTTAGACCTTTCAGATGCAGTATTCTGCGGTTAAGGTACACCTATGTGTGCTTTCTGCCTATCACTAGCAAGTCCATAATATGTCTCTAGCTCAATTGCCTTTGTTCAAGAGATTCCTCAAAGGCATTTTATATACAAGGCTTCTGGTTAGTGAGCTGGTGGCCACCTGGGATATTAATCTCATACTGGATATGCTCACTCTCAGGCCTTTGAGCCTCTAGCTATGTATGAGTTGAAGTTCCTGACCTGGAAAACCACCTTTTGGTGGACATCACTTTGGCTTGCAGGGTCTCTGAGATACATGCCCTAATCGCAGACCCTCCGTACACTGTCTTTCACAAAGACAAAGTGGTTCTCCATACTCACCCTAAGTTCCTACCCATGGTTGTTTTGGAGTTTCACCTCAACCAGCCCTTGGTTTTGCCTACTTACTTCGCTAACTTCCAGAATGAAGGGGAACACAGCCTTCATTCTCTGGATGTCAAGAGAGCCCTGCAATTCTACATAGATAGAATTGGGGACATCCGTAAAATGAAGCAACTCTTTGTGTCTTTTAATGCAGCCTGACTGGGTCAGCCAGTATCCATCAGATGTATTTCTGCATGAGTAGTGGCATGCCTTCACCATTGTTACTCTATAGCACAGGTCAAGTTTTGGAAGGCCAGGTTCATGCCCACTTAACTAGAGCGGTTGCTGCATCCCTGGTGGAGATACGCTCAGTTCCCCTTACTGAGATTTGCAAAGCGGTGACTTGGAGCTCAGTGCACACCTTTGTCAAACACTACGCTCTAGATGTCCATGCCAGACAGCATGCTTCCTTTGGCAGGACAATTCTTAATAGGATTCTGTCCTGAGGGAGCTCTGTCTCCTCCTGCCCTGCTAGAGGGATGGGTTTAACTTGGTACTTTAACCCAGAAATGTTCATAAATGGTGAAGACCTAAGTCCAGGAAGATATGGAAATTACATACCTGCCGTAATTCTTTATCTTCTTGGATGGGTCTTCACCATTTATTCACCCACCCACCATCCCCCGGGCTCACTCATTCTGTTCCCGGTCTTCACTCTTTCGCTTGTTTGGGCTGTGAAGACATTGTTTATTGACTCTTCTTATATGGGTCAAACAGGGCTATCTTATGCCTTGGTTAGGTGTTTATCTAGTTTTTATTTATGCTGCACCTCCTCAGTAAAAAAGGTACTGAGGCAGTTGGAGGGTCCACGTCAAGGTAGCCTATACAGGCGCGAGCTGAGCTCATGGTGCCACACATGCATGGTTCTACAACAACACTGGTCTTCTTGAAGACTTTTGGCTCCTGCAGGGTCCTGGTGCCTCTGGCTAGAACCCAGGATTGTGAATAAACGGTGAAGACCCATCCAAGAAGATCAAGAATTACAGTATGTACGTAATTTCCATTTCACTGGAGACTGGCATGGTCCCGGAAGACTGGAGTAGGGCAGATGTAGTTCCACTTCACAAAAGTGGTAGCAAGGAGGAGGCAGGAAATTACAGGCCTGACTTCTGTAGTAGGGAAATTGATAGAAACATTATTAAAGGAAAGACTGGTAGAACACCTGGAATCCAGTGGACTGCAAGACCCGAGGCAGCATGGCTTTACAGAGGGAGGTCATGCCAAACAAATCTGATAGAATTTTTGACTGGGTAACCAGAGTGTTGGATTGGGGTGGACATGGCCTACTTAGACTTCAGCACGGTCTTTGACACTGTTCCACATAGGGAGGCTGTTAAGTTGTTGTATGGGGTGGCAATTAGGTGGTAACTTGGGTAGGAAATTGGTTAGGGATAGGAGGCAGAGGATGGTGGTAAATGGAGTTCAATCTAAAGAGGGAGAGTCACCAGCAGGGTACCAGAGGGGCCAGTCCTGTTTAATGTCTTCATTAGTGACAGAGCAAAGGAACTGCAAGGAAAAGTCTGCCTCTTTGCAGATGACACAAGATCTGCAACAGGGTGGACACTTTGGAGGGTGCAAAGGATGGAAAGAGACTTGAAATTACTGGAGGAGTGGTCAGAAGTTTAGCAGCTAAGGTTTACTGCAAAGAAAATGGTGAAAATTACTGTATTGGATTCACAGAAACCTAGAGGTGCAGTACAAAATGGGGGAGAGATGCTAGCAGTGACCAAGCAGGAAAGAGACCTGGGGTAATCATATCAGATGACCTGAAGGTGGCCAGACAATGCGACAAAGTGATCAGGAGAGCTATTGGGATGTATAGGTAAGGGTAATACCAGCTGGAAGAGGGAAGTGGTGTTGCCACTATGTACTGTAATTCTTTAGTAAGACCCCACCTGGAGTACTGTGTCCGGTTTTGGAGGCCACATCTCAGGAAGGACATAGACAGAATAGAGGCTATCCAAAGGAAGGCTACCAGAATGGTACAGGGTCTACATCAGATATCCTAAGAGGTGAGGCTAAAGTCACTAAACGTGCACTCTGGAAGAGAGGAGGGAGAGGGGGCTATGATCAAGACCTTTAAATACCTCATGAGGGTGAATAAAGTAAAAGTGGGACGTATTTTTCAGATGAAAGGGTGCTCCAGAACAAGAGGCCATGATATAAAGCTGGGGGGGGGGGGCATAAGTTTAGGAGAGATGTGAGGAACTACTTCTTCACAGAAAGGGTGGTGGATGTCTGCAACAATCTTCCAGCTGAGGTATTGGGGGCAAAAATAGTGGTGATATTCAAAAAAGCCTGGGATAAGCACAAGGGAATTATAATGAAGAGGTAATGGGGTCCCAGAGAAAGTGTTGTAGACCTGGAGGGGTCTGCAGTGTAAGCAATGCAACAAAAAAGAGCAGACTGGATGGGCTATGTGACCCTTATCTGCCGTCAGCTTCTGTGTACATTTCTACATAAATCTAATGTAATTAGTCACTTGTATAGTTTTTTACTTCCGGTGATAATGCTCGTTTATAAAAATCTCTTTGTAAACACGTTAAGTGTCTGCTTTATATGATAACTTACTGGAAAACAGCCTTCAGGCTAGTGTCTACTGCATTTAATAATGAGGTATTTTAATATATGTATGTACTACAATCTAAATACATTGGTCTTCTTATGACTATGTTTGGACCACTAATGAGATACTGTACAGTAAGTGCAGTCAGACCAGCCATCAGTCATTAAACCATGTGTGTTCTTCTTGGTTCTCTGTTGTACTGATTGTTTCTAGAACAGATCTAGAATTAGTTTCAGCATGGGTTTTATACACTTGGAGAAAGGATACTGTACTTTTAGATAAAGTACCATAAAGTTAAAAGTGTACTTTTGGTCTGCATTACAATAGTATTTGTTAACTGTAATCATACTGTAGTTTCTGCATAAATTTGCCCCAAATGAACCTTTTTTCTTTATACTATTTATTCTCCTACTTTCCACGTCCTCCCTTCCCTCGGGGTCCCCAGTGCACCGCACAGTTACACCAGGAGGAACCGAAGACACCTTGCTCCTTAAGTGCCCCTCTCCCAAGTGAACCATCCATCCCGGATAACCCCTGGGTAGGAGGAGTCTCCCCTTACCAACCCGAGACCTCAGAAGGAGTGGACACCTGGAGCTGCAGACCCCGGTCATTGGCGCGGGGCTCGTCTCCTGGCATGGATGAGGGCTTTTCCCTTTTTCTGGTCCCGCCCCTTGCAGATGCCGTTACTCTGAGAGGACCGATAAGACAGAGGCACACATAAATGTGCCTTTGCTCCGGTCCTCGGCCGACATCTGCCCCTCCTGAATTACTGCGTCCCAGCTACACCACCACTTGTAGTCACCCTGATGGCAGTATAGCAGTGGAGACCACAGCCCACCCTCCCCAGAGAAGCAGAACGACCCATCGGGTGCTCAATCCTTCTCCCCCTGGCCGGCCCTCCAGCGACCCTGGCTTGCTACTGAAACCGAGTTGCTGGCATCACAAGCAATAGTGCTACCAGTGCTCCGGCAGGCCAGTTCAAGTGAACATTTCTGATTAGCATGTTGTGAATATATTTCAGTGTTTGGATGGCTCCATTTTTCTCACAGCACTGGCATAATACCAGGGTTTTGAATAATCGATTAGCAGTTTTTTCTTGGGACAATACTAACTGTACAGACAGCATTTATATAGGTTTTCTAGAAGTGTTATGTTTATTAAACACAGTGAGGCAAATGCTATGCATTTTTGCTGTGTTTTAGAACTTCTATGAGCAAAACGCTAATGAATTTTTACAGTTAAATAAAACCCTGTAATACATACCATCACCATTCTGTTTTTTCATTTTTCATGTGGTTTGAGTACTTACACTTTTCTTTCTGCACTTTTCATGTCTTTTCTGAGCCATTTCCTTTTTTCTGTCTGTAGTCCCACAAATGTTGTAGCAATAACAATATTGGAAACTAGAGCTTTGCTTTGAAATATTGGGGATGTGTGGGGTTTGTGAAAGCGTAGAGCTCAAATCACAAGCATGGGGGCATCCCATACAAAAATGCTTTAGCAAAAAAACACTCTTACTCTATTTCATTTGAGTACTCACTTTTAGTTGGTAAATAGTCCGCTGCTTAGCCAGTCACGCAGCTGGATAGCTGAAGGGTCCAGCCATCAATCAGTAGTTTTAGTTAGACTGCCAGTGAACTCGCCCTTTCAGACAGTTACTTGTTCATGTAAAGCAACTTCTGACAGATGATAAATGTTCATAATGAGAGGAGTGAGTATTTTATAAACGTATAATGAAAGGGATATTGCAACTGTTTGATTAGGATTGTCAGACAGGTAACAAGATTCGTGAGTGCAGTCAAGAGACCAGCTTCTGTAGATCTTTGAACAGCATTATGTTTTTTTTTTTTCTAATCCAGCTGAGCTCCTCTGATTTCCTCATCCACACACATCACACACACACACACACACACTCTGTTATTTCAGTTTAAGAAGGAGTGACAGCATTTTGTGGGCATGAAAACTGCACCACATGTTTTTCTAATCCTGTGTTTCACCAGCTTCATGGTCTTCTATCTCCAGTGCTTTATTGTCACAGTGGATGTTTCTGTTTTTATAGACTCCCTCAAAGGCAAGTACAAAACCATTCAAAAACTATTTTAAGTGTCTTTTTAGTATACAATATTTTACTTTGAAGGCTGCATCCAGTTCTGAACTATTCTTATTTTTTTTTTTTTTTGCTACAAAGCTTTTGGCCCCCCAGTTGCTGCCACTTACCTGCTTTAGGCCAGATCCAGCCCCTCCAATCATATTTGCTACTCCCCTCTCTGTTACTCCAGCAGGGATCCACATAACGTGGGATCCAGAGTTACCGGCAACATCATTAATGGCGTCCACTGCACATTTTCAAGTTTCTGGTTTTCTTCCCTGTCCCTGTCCATTTTCAACCAGGTTGCTGGCTGTGTCCCTGCAGAGGAGCTAAGTTCCTGACCCACTGCAGGGGGACGTTAGGATGGCAGAAACTTGGCGCCTGTCACTCCATGGCTGGAAGTGCCACCTCCTCAGCCCCCCCAGGCTACTGCCACTCCCAAACCTGGGTCATCAGTGTTTGAATGCATCACGCTGCCCACTCGGCCACCAGGCAGCTGCTTAACCATTCTTAAAGGTATTTAACACTCTTACTGCTGTACATCTGTTTTGTCATGAAATACGGGTGGTGGCATAGGTGGCGAGTCAGAGAGATCAAAAGACCCCTCACTTTGTAGCTGAAGGATCACACACAGTGAATTTTGCCCCCAACACACCCACACACACATTTCAGTCAGTGGAGCAGCAATAAAATGAGGCTGATGGGATTTTTCCAGTGACAGCAGGGAGGCTGCTTGTAAACCTTTTGTTACTTAACAGACACTGAAAATCCAGGCAACCAACATTACACTTTTTGGACAAACAATATGAAACATTTTATTTTGCTGTTGCATGACTTATTTTTGGCTCTCTTTCTCCTCTCCAACCTCTTCAAGAGCTACAATTCCTGAGTCTGTTTTGTTTTGATTGTCATGAATAACCCATGCATTTCCGTTAATAAATCATGGATTATTCATCAAAATGTCTGGATTATTCATGATTATAAAAAGATAGGTAGGTTAACTGAAGTACATTCAAGAAGGGCTAAGGTGTTCTATGCAATTCTGATCCCCCACTTTTTGGTACATTGCTCCACCACTGGATGGTAGTGGTGAAGCTTGATGCAGCAAAGGACTGTGAGTTAATGTGTATGAAAAAGGAGTAGTTCATCAGTCTGATCAAGTACTGGTTAGAGATGACAGGCTAACGCAAGTACAGTACATCTTAAACATAAAACAATTTTTTTCCCTCCCTACTCTGCTCCCCTGGCCAGCTCCTCTTTCAGGCCCCCCTGAGATCCTTCCATCTGCCCGCCATCTCCGACGCCAACCCTGCCTCATATCGCTACCCCCTGGAGGTAGCCTGGTATTTCCCTTTGCCGGGTGGGTCCCCCTCCTCTGAGAGGGAAGGCACCAGTGGGGGTCGTCCAGTGCACTGGGGCAATCGGCTCCAGGTGTTGCTGAGGCGGGCAGTCGTGAAGCCTGGTGGCAGCAGGGGGGCAGAGACCATCATCTGGCTTAGCCAGGGAGCTGTTTTTCCTGGGTTTTCTCCCGAGAGTGATGTGCCACGTGACGCCAGGCGAACGCCGACGCCTGTCACTCCCAGCTGTTAGAGCCCTGATGCCCAGCTTTGCTCCAGGCCTCCACCAGGGCCAGCAGGTGCCTGGCTCACATCCCCACCCTCCCCCCAGAGAAGGTGAGCTGTCTGTGGATGTTCCAACCTTCTCCCCCAGCTGGCCCTCCAATGACCTGAGTCCGTTCCCAAACCCGGTTCGCCGGCATCGCAAGCGGGAATCCAACCGCTGCTCCGATGGGCTGGCCATAAAACAATTTTAATGAAATAAATATTTGCTAGTGTCACAGAGCTACTGGTTGATTATTGGCGTAACACAGTTTACCAGTGCTGCCAAAAGACAGTTGTGAATTCAGCACTACACTGTTCTCTTCAAAGGAGGTGGCAGGGAAGGTTTGAGAGAAAAAGAAAGCATTCAGAAAGTACAAGGAATCACAGAAGGAGCAGGGCAGAGAATTGTATCCGTTAAAGCAAAAGGAAGCTGGGAAGTCAGTCAGAACAGCAAAGGCCCAAACCGAGGAAAAGATAGCCAACTCAGTTAAGAAGGGGGATAAAACCTTTTATAGGTACATCAGAGAGCAAAGGAAGACCAAGGAGGATAGTGAGGCTTAATAAAGGGAGGGGTGGGCAGAGGGTGACTATGAAAAGGCAGAGATACTAAACAAATATTTTTGCTCAGTATTCACAAATGAAGAGGGGGAGGTACCTAAACCAAACAATAGAAACACTCTGGATACAGGAGTTGATACCAGCCCATTCACAGAAGAAAGGGTTCTGAAAGAACTCTTAAAACTGAAGGTGGACAAAGCAATGGGGCCTGATAGAATTCATACCAGAATGCTAGAAGAACTAAGGGTAGAACTAGTGACACCATGGACTACCCTCTTTAACAAATCATGGGAGGATGGGGTGGTACCTGAAGACTGGAGGAGGGCAGATGCAATTCCACTTCACAAAAGTGGGGGCAGGGCAGACGCAGGAAACTACAGACCTGTTAGTTTAACCTTAATGATAGGGAAAATGATGGAATCACTTTGAAGGAAAGAATTGTTGAGTACCTAGAGGCCAGTGGGGCACGGGACCCAAGGCAGCATGAATTCACAGCAGGAAGGTCATGTCAGACAGATCTAATAGATTTCTTTGACCGGGTGACCAAAGTAGTAGAGCAGGGCTGGGCTGTGGGCATGGCCTACCTAGGCTTTAGCAAGGCATTTGACACAGTCCCACACAAAAGATAGATATACAAGTTAGCCAGCCTTGGAGTGGGTCCCAAGATGGTAGCCTGGGTAAAGAATTGGCTGGAGAACAGGACACAGAAGGTAATAGTAAACAGAGTCCACTCAGAAGAAAGGGGGGTTACTGGTGGGGTACCGCAGGGTTCAGTACTAGGACCGTTCCTTTTCAGTGTCTTTATAAGCAACATTGCAGAGGGACTGGAAGGAAAAGTATATCTCTTTGCAGATGACACAAAGATCTGCAACAGAGTTGATACACAAGGTGGTGTTGAAAGGATGAGAAGGGAATCGGCAAAGTTGGAGGAATGGTCAAATATATGGCAGCATAGATTCAATGCTAAGAAGTGCAAGGTAATGCACCTGGGAAACAAAAGCCCAGGGGAAGAGTACACAATGGGGGGTGAGATACTAACAACAACAAAAATGGAAAGGGACCTGGGGGTAGTCATATCAGATGACCCAAAGGTGGGCAAGCAATGTGAGATGGCAGTAAGGAGGGCTGGGGGGATACTGGGATGCATAGGGAGAGGCATCACCAGTAGAAAACAGGAAGTTGTTATCCCTCTGTACAGACAGCTGGTGAGACCCCATCTGGAGTACTGCGTATAGTTCTGGAGACCCAGTCTCCTGCAAAGACATAAACAGGATGGAGGCAGTCCAGAGGAGGGCAACTGAAATGGTGCAGGGTCTGCACCAGAAGACATATGAAGGGAGACTTAAGGAGTTTAATATGTATAGCCTCAAGGAAAGGAGGGAGAGGGGGACATGATAGAAACTTTCAAGTACCTCAAGGGAATCAACAAAGTCCAAGAGGGTAGCATCTTTCAGAAAAAGAGGTGTGCAAGAACAAGGGCACAATTTGAAGATGGGGGGCTCAGAGGTAATGTAAGAGTATTTTTCCACAGAGAGGGTTGTGGATGCATGGAACAGCCTTCCGGAGGAGGTTGTGGAGTCAAAAACAGTGATGGAATTCAAGAATGCATGGGACAGTCATAAGGCAATTCTAGGGGGTGGGGTAGGAAGAAGTAGGCTGTTGGTTAACTAGGATCTGCAGCTTATCCATTAGGTAGGGAAATGGACAGACGGGGTGGGCCAAGTGGTCCTTATCTGCCATCAAATTCTATGATTCTATGTCCCACTTGATGGCCTCAGGACATAGGAACCCCTGTTTGCTTCAGGCACTCATGAACGTGCTGCTGTAGTGACAGCAATTTCACTTGAATGTAATACGTGCTGTCAAAGACAAAACACAGAGTTGCCAACAAAATAAATTATCAGTGCCTTCTAAAAGCACTGTAGAAAGCCTTTCGATTCCAACTAGAGGGGCTACAGGAGCAAAGAGAGGCTGCATCTGTGCCAAGAAGGAGTGGGATACTAGCCAGGAGAACGGTGAGGGTACTTAGATTTAAACTATTGGATGGGGCTGGATGTTGTGCGGATGATTACCAGTGGAAAGAGGCAGATACAGAGGCTGGAAAACTAGAAAAGAAAAGCACTGACCAGCTCCAACTGCTACTAAAACCATTTATTTAGCAATGTGTAATTTCTGCAAAGCAGTAGTAACACTTCTAGGCCAAGAAACAACTGTGGCAAATAAAGCTCCCACTGATTTCATACACAGAGCACTTCCTCAGTGAGTCCCACCCATTAGAATCACTGAGAGGATAATGTGTGGACAGCCATGCACAATAAGTCTGTGTTGACATCGAGAGATTGCCTTGGCAACCTCAAGATGCCAGCTCAAGACTGTCTTGCATGGCTGTCCATGCATTGTCTTTTATATTGTATGAGAGCCTGTCATTTTAAATTTTTTTTTCCCATTAATTTGCTCAGTGACATTCACAGTGGAATTGATGACGACAAGCTGAGTGACCGTATGTCCTGTTCTCTTCACCCTTAAGCAGTTGCAACCTCTTCCTCCTTTGGATCCACAGTCACCAAGCACAGGAAATTCAAACTTCTTGTCTTGCCTGGAAAGTTTCTCACTTTGTTGTTTTCCTTTTCTTTAAATTAAAGATAAAAAAAGTGGCTTTCACAATTGCTGACACTGTTTTTCCTGTGTCAACAATTAGAGCCGTGGCTTGAGTAAGGCAGCCATGCATGGACATTTCAGTTTGTTGTACCACAGTAGTCATAAAGCTAATGCAGCACAGTAACATTTTTACATCACTATTGTGGTACGACATAGAAGACTGTGTATGAGCAATCATACACAACAAGTCCGTTTTTCGATTGAGTAGTTACCATGGTAACAAGAAACCATGGAAACCACAATATCGAAAAACGGACTTGTTTGTATATGGTTGCTCATACACAATTCTTTGTAGTGTATGGGCAACCATTTTTTCGATCGTGTTTGCCAATAAACATCCCCCAGTACTTAAAACTACTGTCTGTGGCACGATTCTTCACAGCGCAGCACACTTCCTGGTCTGCTCTCACCACTCATGGCCGCTTCATTGTGCATGCATGAGCACATTCCAAGTTGTGCTGCAGAAGTGACATAGCTAGTGCAGCACAACAACAATTTTATGTCAGTACTGCAGCACAACAAGGTGATTCCACTAATCGATTTTTATACGGAATCACTTTCTGCCATACACTGTAAGCCTATTCTAGGCATAGACTTTTGAGCAGAACAGCACTCTATAATATACTATAAGGTTTTATATACCAAATTTTAAGTGACATAAAAGTGCAGTGTGCAGTAGTCGCAGGCATACAAAGTACAATTGTGCATAATAAATTTATGGGGAAACAGTTTTGGAGAGAAACAGAAAAAATATAAAATCAAAAAGGAACTAATTAGATGGCTATTATTAGCTGCTGTTCAATATTGCTGACAGGCATAAGCTAAAATGATTAAATGCTATGCATGTATTAGTATACGTCAAATTCCAAAAATGTCATAATCCCTCAGTAGAAAATCCGCGTGCACCCAAAAGGCTGTCCAAAGCATAAAAGGCTAACAGATACTGTACATCCATATGCTGACTGGGTATCTGTAATTCCTGCCTTTCAGCCACCGCTGCTGTCACCAGTCCATTCTGTGGCTCCCATCATCTCACTTGATGATGACGATGAAATGCAGAGTTAGACTGGCCAACAGGATACCTGGAACTTTCTGGGAGGGCCTCCTCTGTTGGGTGCCTGGCCACCTTCTAAACTCTGAAAATGTTTGCATTTTAAATTTTTTTTCTAATGAAATGGGGTATTTGGGACACTGTCCGTAAACGTAAGATGCAAATACGGTGCAAGTATATCAGATTTAAGTGGAATACTGATATGAGTGTGTCACCCTGAGCCCTGCCTATTGATTTTTCTGTTGGGCCTCTGTATCCACTTTCCAGATAGGCCCTCTGTACCCCAGTCCGAACCTGATGAAATGGATGTAGAGGCAGATTTAAAGGAGGACTATAAGGGTGAAGAACAGTTTGTGGAAGGTGGAGGGTCCCCCTACTCTAGTTCTACCCTCTCATCCTGTATGGAGTACTCAGTGGTTTATACCCTGAGGTCTCCTTCTGAGGACCCATCTTTCCAAGCCATGATTCAGCAAATGCAATCTGCCATGGGCTTTGATGTGAAACAGGAAGATTCACTACATGGAATCTCATGAAATTGAAGTGCCCTGCTCCTCTCCATTATCATTCCACTTAGATATTGTGCTTTAGAGGATGTTACTTTTGCTGCATGTCATAGACTTAACTCACTGCCTGCAGTTCCTAGAAAGGCTGATAAGCAGTGTCCTGCACCATCTGCTAAGCCTTATTATACTAACCAACCTGAAACTGATTCAGTGGTCATCGTGGCTGCTCATGGTAGGTCTAGCGCTCCTAGACATATGAGTACCTTGTCTCCTGATAAGGAATCAGGAGGCTGAATGTAATGGGCAAACATACTTATACCTCTGCATCACTGAGTTTTAGCACTGCAAACTACCAGGCCCATATGATCAAATATGAGAGGAGCCTGTGGAAAACTGCTTGTACTGCTGCTCAGGCTTTGCCAAGAATGATTTACTTAAGACATTATCTGCTGGTGCTGAGGTTGGCTAAAATTTGCTGTGTGCAGCTTACAATGTCTGATGATTCTGCCAGGGTTGCAGCTTCTGGCATCTGCATGGGAAAGTATTCTTGGCTCAGAGTTATTGGTTTTGCCACTGATATACAGCACAGTTTTGAATGCTCACTTTAGAGGGTCAAAATTGTTTGGTTATGATATTGAAGAAGCCCTATATGGCCTTCAGCCTTCTAAAATGACTCTAAGGTCTGTGAAGTCCTGTATCCCACTACTACTAGAGGTCATGGTTGGGGCTGTTTTCATCATCCTGCTGCCTAAGGTAATTGTGCCAACCACCAGCAAGGCTGTGGTAAGTAGTGAGCCCCTTCTGGGTCCCCTACCCCTGGTGCCCATGTAAGCACCCAAAGAATCTGTTCTGGTGGCCCTGCCCCAGTTCCACCTGTCTCTCTTCCATCTCTGCCTCCACCTCAGCTGTTACCTCCCGGAGTAAGTGTGGTGGAGGTTAGATCTCCTGCATCTGAAGCAATGGTAGGAGATCCTTACTGATCAGTGGATTCTGGAGAGAATTGTGGGGGATACACTCTGGACCTGTTACAATTGCCTCCAGGTTATCCTCCACTTCCTTCTTTTATCCTCTGGACCATTTGTTCATTCTGAAGGAAGAAGTTCAGACTTTGTCATAGAACCAGTTCCTCTTCAGGAGAGAAACAAAAGGTTATGTTCCAGATACTTCCTAGTCCCAAAATGGACCAGGGATCTGTGCCCTGTGTTAGATCTCAGGGATTTCAACCTATACATAGAATACAAAAAGTTTCAAATGGTTTCCTTGCAGGCTCTGACTCCTCTGCTGCAAACGGGGGAGGGGAGGGGGGTCTGGCTTTGTTCTCTGGACATGAAGGATGCATACCTCCATGTATGGATAACTTATTTCCAACCCTGTCCACTCTATAGTCAGTTACTATAGTTAATTTTAATTATTGAATGCTGATCTTAATTTTTGTTGCTTCTGAGATATATCTGTATCTATGTTCCCCCTAAGGTGTGCGCTTGTGTGCCCGCACAGCAGTCAGAAATAACCCGCACACTGCTTCAGTAGTAGCGCACAAAGCAGCTGACAGGGATCCTCACATTCATGAAGTAGTGACAACAGTCATCAGTCAGACAGCAGGACATGAAAGTGAATGGGAAAGAAATAGTTTATGCCCACTCTGAGGCCATAACCCATTAACTTTAACAAGCCAGCACTTAACAAACCAGACATCTCGCTTTCGCTCCACTTATTGAACAAAGGAACCGATCGGCAAAATTCCAACCAATTGGCTTTGCAGTTACCGCAATGTTTCCAGCTTGACATTTCTTTTCAGTAAGACAGTACTTGATAATAAACAGTATTCCCCTGCTGTTCACAGAAATGGCATGTTTTATTTGTTTGGTAGATGCCCCCCAATAAAGTAATGCAAGAGATTCTCTGACATAAGATGTATATTATGTTATTTCAGTTTTAAAGTTGCACAACTTCAGTGTAATCTGCCTCCTCCCCAAGCACTGTCTCACATATAAATCCATTATAAAATGTGTTTATAATGGATTTAAAGCCTCACCGTTGAAAGTGTGTTCATTTTTTTTCAGTACAAGAAAGTGGGAAAACCATAGTTTTTGTTTACAATAAAAGCATCAAAGCAACCTACTGTCTTTTTCTGTGTCATTTTTTTAATGTATTTGTTGGGAGCCGGGATGGGTATAACCTTCTCAATTAGCAGGATGAGACACTGAATACATATGTCTAGAGACTTGAAATTGTGCTTCTCTTTAAACGAGTCTCACATTATATACACATTTGAGATTCAATGAATCAGTGCTTGTAAAAGGTTGCCCGTGTTGGCTACACAGGGATAGTAATTCTAAAGTGGACAGCAAGAAATAGCACAAAAAATGTCCTTTTCATTTAATTCCATAAATTCAGAATGTGCTTAGTATGGATCTAGAACGGAAGAGAAATACAGTCTCCTAAATGCATCTCTTCTCTCATATCACACTGACTCACTCACTACATTGCAAAAATACCTTTTAAAACCCCCACTGAGCTTGACAATACCCAACATAGTCATTGTAAACCATACCTAGGGTAAATGACATCCCATACAATTATGCATGCATCCATCAAAGATCTCATTGCTAAGTACTGCTTTAAGAAGCTGTCCAACCCTGATTACCACATTGCCATAACAGTATTAAATGATGTACTTTTGGAGTTGGCAGAGTTGTTTAAGATGTTTCAGAAAAGTGGTCTAGCAACAGTTGAAGCTGCACAGATTGCTAGGGCAAAAATAAAAAAGATCAGAAGCCAGTACCTGGGTGAAACTGTCTGTTGGCTAATTGCACAGCTGAAGTAAGCACAACAGCAATTTTGCAGTTCATTGGCCTGTTATGTGACCCTCTGGACAGCCGATTTCCTGCCGGTGAACTTTCTGACTCATCGGTCTTTGATTTTGCAGCAATGCCACATTGCAGCTTTGATTTTGGCTTATCAAATATCAGGACTACTTATTTTCATCAGTGGACCAGGCAGAAGTTGTTAGCCAGTACAATGACTTCAGATTTATAGTTGCTAAAAAAATATAGGGAGGATCTTTAAAATCCTTTATTGACATGATCCACTTTCCTTTGACTAACGTGCAGTACAGCATGGTGGCTAAACTTATTGATGCATGTGCTACATTCCAAGCTAAACATGAAGCTATCATTTATAGAGGTTCCTACACAGTCTTATCCTTCTCCAGAAGAGATTCTCCATAGGGAGGTGCAGAGTGAGAAAGCTATGATAGCACAGAGAAAAATCTTGGGAGTGATTGAGGATCATGTACTGAAGCAGAGAGAAGTATGTCTGAGTAGGACCATAACTATGTTTGGGTGGAAGGTTTCACTTAAGGATTCTCATAAGAAAGTTAGGGAAGATTTGTTGCTCTTCTTGGAAAGAGCATTAGCATTTATATCTCCAGAAATATGGTAGAGTCCATAAAGTTATATGGAGATCCTGAGCCCAAACACAGATTGAATTACATTTAAAAATCCTCATACAGCTAACAGCTTGCTTTCTCTGGCTGCAAGCTGGATTGTTAGGGAATACATTTAGTTAACCCTTTAGACTTGGGCAAAGTCTTTTCTGGGTTGGCACAGACTAAGGCTAGTCCAGAATCAATGTTAGAGGCAGATAACCCCCGATTGACTACGGAAACCTAACTGACCCTAATACCTACTCGCCGCTGACAGTTGTTGATTCAGCCTGACAAATGCAGCCTGTAGATAATATCAAACAAATGAACTCCAAATGCCCACTAGATTTGGATAAGGGAGCTTGGGATCGATATGTGGATGCCCTTTCTATACTTTCATGGAATATTGGGGGCATCCATCTTAAAATAATTGACCCTGAAGTAGTGAGATTTCTGGATAATTTTGATATTATTGGACTGCAAGAAACATGGTGTACAGAAAATTTAACTCCCAAATTGGCTGGATATTCTGTCTTTACTCTGCCAGCAGCTAAAGATAAAAGTTTCGCATGGTTTAAAGGTAATTCCTTTTTATCAAACTTTGCTAAATTTTCCAGATCACTAACATTTCTACTAAGTCAGAGGGTATTTTGGCTCTAATGATTAGCAAGGGACAAGGGAAGATCATTCTCTGCAATATATACTTTTCCCCTCGCAATAGAGCTACTGATCCAGCTGACCTTTTTGTACAGGATCTGAAAATGGCACTTGACGAATTGTCAGATAAGGGTATATCTTGTCCTAGAATTATTTTGGGAGGTTTTAATGCCAGAATTCCTTCTTGTTTCTTGGAGGATGTATATTCAGATATGATCCATACAATATCTATAATCCAAATAGCTCATATGCTCAGGATCTAAAATCTAACCTCAGAGGTAGGGAATTGCTAGCGGGCATGGCCAGTAGAAATTTCTGTATTTCAAATGGGAGAACTCAGGGAGATCTAGTTGGATCCTTAACGTATAGAGGACCTACTGGCTGTTCAACCCCTGATCAGGTCTGGACGAATTTGGAAGTAGTAAAGCTGATCCAAAAGTTAGAGGTCATGAATAGATTGGAATCCGCACACTGTGCCATTGTAATTAATATCAGATGCCATTTTGGAACTTTAAGGAGTGAGGCACAACAGGAAGAGAGTCTGGAAGTCATAAAGGATTATATGGGGCCGATTCATCAGGCTAGTTTCGAAGACATTCTTAGTACAGGAGTCTTAGCTGATATTCACAAGTTGGTCCTGGACAAAAGTAAGGCCTTTAATATTTTGGAGAACTGGGAAAGTATTCATTCTTTACTTGGACCTAGATGTAAAACAATGTACCATCCTAGGTCCCTTTATAAAAAGTATTGGTTTAATTCAGTATGCCTACAGGCAAAGAAAGAGTTTGGAGGAAAACTAAGACAGCATAAGAAGAAAAGAAATAAGTCTACAGCAAATTTTAAATTGCTAAAGACTGAAAGACAAAAATATAGGAAAATTCTCAAATGGGAGAGACATAAACATATTCAGGGACTTTGGGAAAAATTGAGGCAAGCTGTTTTGGATAGGGATGGGCGATTTTGGAATATTGTTGCCCAGGGATATAATAGATATGCCAATAGGATTGAAGCCTATATTACACCTGAACTTTGGACATCTCATTTCTCCAAGCTGTATTATTCTCATGAAGAGCAGGAGACACCTGATGCTTTCAAAATACAGGAGGATGACATTTTTCCAAGACCTATCTTGATCACAGAGGACAAAACCCAGATGGCACTGATTGGGATTAAGGCAAATAAAGTGCCAGGGCCAGATGGGGTCCTAGGTGATCTCTATAAGATTTTTCCCAACTGGTGTATTCCTTTTCTTCTTTTGCTGTTTAATGGCCTGGTTCAGGGGTACTCTTGCACTGCCAGTTGGGCAGGTAGTGTTATCTTCCCAATTTTTAAAAAGGGGATCTGAATGACCCAATGATGTATAGGTCTATTAGTTTGATAGATGTTTCACAGAATATGTTCTCTAGGATAATTTTGGGCAGATTGCTGTTGTGGGTTGAGGAGAACTCAGTATCGAATGAGACACAGAATGGTTACCATTCTACAGTACAACACTGTTATGTGCTTCAGCACCTGATCTGGAAGTATGCTAAAGTGAGAATTTCCAGATTATATTGCAGTTTTGTGGACTTCTCCTTGGCCTTCGATAGCATTAGTAGAAAAATCCTTTGGGCTACATTAAGGGATCTGAAGTTGGAGACCTCACTTCTTGATGTTATTATTAGACTATGAAAATACATGGGCAAGGGTCCAGTATAATCAGTATGGTCATCTAACTGATAGATTTGAGACAAATGTGGGGTCAGACAGGGATGTATTTTGGCGCCACTCTCTTTAACTCTACATTAATACAGTCTTGGATCAGCTTGGTAACCCATATTTTCATGCTCCAAAATTAATGATCAAAGGATTGAATGTTTAGCATATGCAGACGATTTAGTCTTGCTCTCTACTTCAGTCGAGGTCTTAAAAGAAAATTGTCTCACTTTGAATTTCTCTGTTCTCAAAGGAAACTAAATGTTAATCTTGGCAAGACCAACATTGTAGTGTTTGGCTGTCAAACCAAGAATATGGTAGGCTTTAGGCTAAACGGTAACCATATAGACAATGTTAAGCATTATGACTATTTAGGTGTCCATTTTGCCTATAGCCTATCTTGGGCCAAACATTTGGAGGCTATTCAATATAAAATGGGATCTTTGGTAAATGCCCTAAAATTATTTAACAGGAAGATGGGGAAGTCATCGGTCAGAGGGGTGTTAAGAGTTGTTAATGCCAAAATGAGAACAAGCATGTTACATGCCTCTAAAATCTGGGGTTATACTAAGGTTAGAGATTAGAAACAATTCTGAATAAACTCTATAGATACATTTAATGTTGCCAAATGGAACTCAAGCTGTATTCTTGCCTGGGAGTTAGGACAATGTTCCTTGACTTCTCTCATCTGTGAACGACAGATTCTTTTCTGTTGAAACTTTTCTTTTGCCCCAACAAAGATATCCCAGAATGTGCATACAGGAAGCCATCAAATTGGCCAGCATGGGATATGTACATCCCTTTATTCAACTTATTAAGGAAACAATAATGTCGGCTGGATTGGGCTACCTCTTATATAAAATTTACATGAGACCATTTGAGGAGATTAGGCAGGATGTCAAATTGAGGCTTATTGACTTAAATTCTTGCTATGTTCAACTCTCCAAGCTTAAGCTACATGGGTTTTATAAAAAAGTAAAGATTTCATGGGGATATGAGCCCTATCTCTCTCTCTCTCTCTTTTAACCTGTCCTAAACAAAGGAGAATCTATGCAAGAGTCAGAACTGAAAACTATAATGCTCAATGCACTCATTTCAGACAAAAAAGAGAGGGGGTGCTTTCTCCATATTGTAACTGTGGAGTGGAGACCATAGATGATCTCAAACATGTGATACTCTTGTGTCCTAGGTACGAATCAACTAGGAAGAAACTGCTGGGTGGATTGTTAGGGGATCTCAGCCTCTCCCTGGAGGATCTTTCAGAATATGTGTTTACTATGAAAGAGAAGAACATGGTAGAGATCTTTGCAAGATTTTTAATTTCAACTCATTTGTAAAGTTTATTAGGGGTATTTGAAGTCCTGTGGAGTTTTTTTTATGTGAAAGGGTACTCAAGGGACACTGTCAAATTGAATTGCACTGTAAAGATATTTAAGTTCCTCATTGATTTATTTATTGTCTATTTATATTTACTATGTAATTTGTCCTGATTTTAGTATATTGTAACTACTTTATGCTGAACAACAAATTGTACTACTACTACTACATTCCAAGCTTCTAGTGCTGACTGTGAAAGAGGCTTCAGCCTCATGAACTGCATTAAAAGCAAACAAAGAAACCGCTTGGACAATGCACATCCAAGCTTCGGACTGTGTCAGAATGTATATTTATACTTTGCATTGAGTATTTGGTTATGTTTTCTATTGTTTATTGGCAATAAAATGTATCACTTGTTTTGGGCCGTCCAATTTGCGTACATGAATAAATTTTTTGCACAAAATGCTGCACACACACATATCAGTCGCCCACCCACAGAGACTAAAAATTAGAGGGAACATTGATCTGTATGTATTTTATTATACTCTGTATGGTGCCCAGAACCTCCAAGATTGGGTGCCATAGAAATAAAATTGCCTTGCCTTGCCATGTAAAGATCAGGAAATCCCACAGACAATACCTCCGCTTTATGTTGGACGGCAAACACTATCAGTTCAAGGTATTGCCCTTTGGCTTGTCCTCTGTGCCATGGATCTTTACCAAATACTTGGCAGTAGTTGCAGCAGTTCTTCACAGAGAATGCCTGTATGTCATCCCCTGTCTGGATGACTGGCTTCTGAATTCCAGCTCAAGGGAAGCTCTGCTATGTACCATGTCTGACATGTCATCTGTTTGACAACTTGGGTGGGGTCTGAGTAAATGTGCCATAGTCTGTGTTGACTTCATGCAAAAGACTGCAGTATACAGGGGTGGTCTAGTAAACAGAAAAAGGATGTGCATTCCTGCCATAGGACAGGGCAGACACTCTGATTACACAAGCACACTAGATGCACAGGAGCCACTATGTCTCTACACAAACTATGTTATGTCTCCTGGCCCTCATCACTGCAGCCATAGTGACTGTGCCACTGGCATGTCTTCATATAAGGATATCACAGTGGACACCCAGGGTCCAGTGAGATCAGTTGATGCATGAGCTGGAACAAGTGGATCTTATCTGTGTCAATCTTCACCATTTATCACTGGTGGGGTTCTGGCAGGAGGAACAGGACCCCGTAGCAGAAATTTTTTTTCAAGGGGCATTGGGTGCCACCCTCAAGGGCCAACATACTACGTGGCACTCAAGGGATGGCCAGTAAACAGTGTCGACTTCTCCTTCACCTCAGTTCTGCTTCTCCTGCCATCAGTGAGCACGACCTCATGAGAGAGCATTTTTGAATAGCGATATTGCAGCCTAGTCTGTTCAACGCCTAGTTCTGTGGGGAGCTGTTAGCATTCTCTGTGTCATTTTCTTCAGAATCAGTAAGACCTTTCCTTGTTTTTGGTGCGAGATCTTTTACTGTGTTTGATTTTCATTTAATCATGTCCGTCCAGAGGACAAGAAGAAACCTTCAAAGGTGGGTCGGCCCCACACAGCAGTGTCCCTGTGGCTGGCAATATTCTGTCTTGGACCAACATGATTCTTGCCTGACCTGCCTAGGCTCCAACCTCGACACAGACTATTCGATGCCTGTTTCTCTATGGACCACAGAGTTTTAGCCGTGCATTTAAAAGTCGGCCACGTGCCACCGACTTTTGGAGGACAGTCACGCACTAGGGATGCCAGATGCATATCCTTGACCCTTCCTCTCGGTCCCTCCTGGTTCTATATGGACCGTGGAGAGGCTTCCACTCTTATAGCCTTGCCGTGGTGGAGGCCCCTTTTACGGTGCTGGAGGCCTGGTCTGACTCTTCCAAGGGTCGGGCCGGAGGCACCATCCTGGCAATCATGTCCTCAGAGGTGAAGGCTCCCCCAATGTCATGGCCTGTGTCTACCATGCCCAGCCCGGTGGTTTCCTCGGTGCCAGCTGTTGGCACCACCCCGAATCCCAGAGTCGTTCGCAGCTCCAGTGATTGGGGCGGTGCCGTGGGCAGTGCTGGGCTAGCTTGTGGTGCCGCTTGCAGCACTGGGAGTAAGAGGGCCCTGGGGGTGGCTCCTCTGGAGGTCCTCTGGATCCACTCTTCTTTGGAGGAGGACGATTCAGAGGTGTATCTGAACTGGCTTCCGACTCTTCAGTATCAGGGCTCTCCTCCACCCAGCACTCCTGCACCGACCAACCTTTCCCTCCTTCAAAGCCAGTGGTTCTGGCTGGCACTAGCCTCAGAGCTGCTTGGGCACCATGAAGCCTTCCGAGCTGGGGGCAGGCACTGGGAGGCTTGCCAGAGCTGGTAGGGTCACCAAACTTGGGAGAGGTGAGTCCTCCGTTACGGGTGTCCAGGCTGGACCCACTGCTGGGGCTGCTCAGACATCTGGAGCTGGGGCAAAGGCTCCCTCACCAGCTGCCCTTTGGGGGCTGGTAAGTGAGGTGGAGCCTTCTCAGTTGGTCTTGAGGAAGAAGTCCCTCTTGGAGTCTGGGGGTTGAGGGGACAAGATTAGGAGTGGTGCCCTTCCCTAGCAACCCACAAGGGTTTAGGAAGGAGCCACAGAGCTGGGCCTGTCTTCTCCCCTGAGGTCTCCCGGGGGTCTCGTTGCATGAGGCTAGGGGCCACCCTTCTGGACCCATGTGGCCCCAGTCGTCTCACAGGGGGGAAACTACATCAGGGCTCAGTCTTGACTGTCTCAGGGTGGTTGAACAGCTGGTGACTGTCTCGACCGGTGGAACCTTCCAGGGTGCTGGATCACCTGTACAGTCCCTTAGTCCTGGCAGAGGGTGTCCTCTTTCCCAGAGGCGTTCGGCCCCTTTACCTCTGGCTTTCTCACCACTTCTCCTGGGCCACTCTGGTCCTACCTGGGAGCAGTTTAGAGCCATGGCTGCTCTTTTTCCAGTTTATGTCAGATCCATGGACGAGCAGATATTTCACCATTCACTAGTCAACCTCCTTGTCTTCCTCACATGAGGAAGAGGATCCTTCCATCCATCTGTCCTCAGATGTTGACCAGACCACCTATCAGTGTTTCCTTTTGAGGCTAGTCGATGAGCTCCACATTTCACGGTTGGTAAGACACAATCCTGAGAGGGCAACACGTGCTTTTCTCAGCGAATACAGTGTGGACCACCTGGTGGTTTTCACCTGGCCCTCCCCCTTTCAGGAGGCGTCGTACCGCACCTGGCAGCATACATCAGTTCCCTCCCCAGACCCGATGGATGGACTTCCAGCACAGGTATTGCAGACTGCAGGGATCACCAGAGCCCTGCCCTCACCCTTTTGGGCATGATGCTCCTGGACACTCCCATGCATAGAAGCCCAAGGCACGACCGACCCCTGGATGCAGACCCTGTGGAGTTCGACTGCTGGGGAGTAGAATCTCTCTTGGTGCACCTCTCTCTTTCTATTGCAGCACATCAGGCCATCATGCTGCCTATAACAGGCACCTATGGTCCATGCTAGAACAAGTCCTGGCATCTATGCCTGATATGGAGGCAACCAGGCAAGCCACTACCCTCTCCACATGTGGCCTGGAGCTTGTGAGGAACCAAGCAAAGGCATCATATAACACCAATAAAGTGGTGTCCAGGCTAGCAGGGACAGTGATCTGCGTTAGGCAGATGGCATGGCTCACCTTTCCCAGTTATCACCCATGGCCCGGTGTAGGGTGACTGCCTCCTCTTTCCGGGGAACCCACCTTTTTTCCCACAGAATGAGGTGGGAACTTCAGGGGCAACGTCGATCTCCCAGGCAGAGGGAGACCCCACCTCACCCTGACCAGTCCCAGGCCTAACTAGGCCTGTGAAGGCCTCCCTCTCCTGTGTTTTTCCCCCATGGGAGGCTGAAGGATGTCTCTCCTTCAGGGAGGTAAAAAGGCCCCTTCAGAGGGCTTAATCACCCACCAGTGATGAATGGTGAAGACTGACACAGATAAGATATGAAAATTATGTACCTACCATAATTCTTGATCTTTCTATGTATCTTCACCATTCATCACTGCGCTTCACTCCCACCTTCCCCTCTTGGGCCTCAGACTCTGGGTTGGGCCTCCTCCCCTGCCTTCTTCTCCTTAGGGTGTGGTGAGTCTTCCACCTGGTACCTCAAGTGGTTCTGATCCTTGAGGAAGGATCCCACCCTATATGAGGGGGGCAGGCGAAACTGCCTTTTTATGGGGGGCTTCCTGGAGCTCTGTTCCTGGGACCTGAGTGTGGATCTCCCCTAGGAGCCATAGATACACTGAGGTCTGGGGTTCCCCTGCCCCTTGGTTGGAGAATGGGGAGATCTTCACCTGAGATGCGGGGTTGGAGGGCTCTGGTGACCCCCCCCTCTCCTTTCCTTGCCACTCTTTTCAGTGGTAGCTGAGTTTCAGTAATTTACCTCTTTCTTCCCCCTCCTTCCCAGTGTAAAGGATGGGGGGAGCCCCCCACAGGGGGATAAATTGAACTCTTCCTATGACAGTTCTCATGCCATTGTATTTGAAAATGGGGGGAAGAAGAACCCTCGACTCCTTGGTCTTGAGTTTAGGAGAAAAGGCCTGGGCAAGTAACCTTCTGCTTGTCTCAACTCTGCCTCCTTCCACGGAGGTGGTATACTCCTTCTGAAGTTTATATTTTGATTGCCTAGAGAGGGTATCCCCTTGAAGGGAGCCCTATGGGTTCCTTCTCCCTTGGCCTCTTTCCTCCTGTGAAGAGTCAGAAGAGGGGTCTTCTCCCTCATTCCCTTTTTCCTTCTTCTTCTCTTTCTCTCTTCCCTGTCCTGTCTGTTCTCATATGCCCAGAGGATGGGCCCTATGTTCCATACCCCTAGGGTTGTTCTGTCTTCTTTCTTCAGCTTTTACCTCCTTCAGTTTATATCCTTTCCTTTTTGGCTATCCCTTCAGCTCTCTTTCCCTCCCTCTTCTTTTCCCTATCCCCTTTTTTTATACCACTCTCCAGCCTCACAGAAGTGAGGTGAGGGAGGAGTTAACACCGTTTACTGGCCATCCTCGAAGCACCACATAGTACGCCGGCCTCGAGGGCAGTGCTGACCCGATGCCGGCTCCTCCCCTGAAAACAAAATGCTCCTGTGGGGTCCTGTTCCTCTGGTCAGAACCCCACCAGTGATGAATGGTGAAGATACACAGAAAGATCAAGGATTACAGTAGGTACATAATTTTCATTTCTCATTGTGTCTTCTCTTTGCAGAGTGCTGTTATGGTGGATGGGTTGAGAAAACCTACTGAAAGTCATTCCATGCCTTGTACAAGCTCCTGTCCAGATCCTCACAACGGATGCCTTGGGCCACAGCTGGGGTGCTTATCTTGGTCCTTAATAGACACAGGGTGCATGGACCATGGTGGAGGCAGAGCTGCACATAAATATCCCGGAATGTAGGCTTTCCTGTACAGCCTCCAGTCACCTGCTAATCTAGATGGACAGTGTCAGTGTGATGCATTACATCATTAAACAAGGGGGCACTCACTCCTATCTCCTATGCAGGAACCAGGGTAGATATGGTACTGGGCTCTGTCTCACAGCCTTCAGCTATCTGTCTTGTTTCCTCAAGTCTATAAATGTCTTGGCAGACAAGGTAAGCAGGTCCCAGTTGATGCTTCACAAATGGAACTGCTGACCCCCTAGTAAAGGCATCTTTGCAAGATGGGTCATCTAGAGCTGGACCTTTTGCGTCCCTACAAAACTCATAACAGCTTTGTTTCTGCTCACTTGCTCCAGGGCCTGGAGTTTTTGGCAAAATGTGTTGTACTTCTCTTGGAAAGGGAAATTCTTATATGCATTTCCCCCAGTTCCTCTAATGCAGCGGGTTCTGCTCAAGCTGCGTGTGGAGAGTGCCACTCATCCTCATTGCTCCTCATTGCTCACTTTTGGCCTTGCCAGATATGGTTTCCACTCTTTCAACAACAGGAGCCTCCTGTCCCTCTACCTCTATATCAAGGTCTGTTCCTACAGGGCAAGGGTCCTGGTCCATCCAGACCTGAAGTCCCTACACCTGCATGCACCCATAGCCATTGCCCATTTTGGGGTATGCCCTAAAGTTGCTGATATCCTGTTTGTGGCTAGGAAGCCTTTTTACCAGACATATTTATTCCCTGAAATGGAATCACTTCATTTTGTGGGTCTGCTTTCTCAGCTGCCAAAACTACCCTCCAAATGTGGGACATCACCTATAACAATATTTGCTGCTTTGCACTGCAGTCACCTCGTCTCACTCACCATTGTGCTCTCTATGACAAACTAGGTTAACTTCCCCCGACTTCTCTGTCTTCTCTGCATGACTACAGTTATGGCGGTGTCATCTTCAATATAATGAAAAAATGGTCTGCCCTGATCTCTTGCATCCGCCTGTTGAAAGTGGCTACCCCCTTAGATTAACTGATAAAGACATGCTTGCTGTCCCAAGAATCAGATCTAAAACAGGCAGAGCATCCTTTGCCCACTCTGCCCCCAAACTATCGAACTCCATTTCTCCAGACATTCGGCGAAGTCCCCCTCTCATTCCCATATATCAAGGATATCTCCATAGCCAGGTGCTCTGCTCCTGCATCAGCACTTGAATTTCCTCCCCACAAGAATGCTTCAAGTTAACCCACTGCTGACTCAGCAGCCCCAATCAACGCACCTCTGATCTAAAGTACTATGAAGACATCTCTTTCCTCCGTTCCCTTGAGGACCTTACTTCTCTCTGTATCTCTCTGTGCTAGCTGTGCCATAATTACGGACTGCATTATGGACTCTTGTGGTTTGTAATCGACCTTCCTCTTTTCTCCCTGCCACTTAATTTAAATGGGCAATGTGTATGTCAATATTTGCTGAAATTGAATCTTGATGCACTATATGTCATGTACAATTTTGCCATGGTATGTAATATTATACTGTATCTTTATGCTTTTGTCCTCACGCTTTGTACCTTCTTGCCAAAGTATACCTTGTCAAATGATATTTTCTCACTATATGTTCTAACTATATTGAATACTTTAATGTCTGTAGTTTTGTAATTGCACTCTCCTGGGTCACACCTGAAAATAGGCATTTGACTGCCTAGTGTGCCTACCAGTAAACAAAAGCTAAATAAATAAATAAAAAATATATGGACCCTTTGACATGTCGTGTGAATTCTGTGTAGGAATATGTGCTCTTCCCATCTGACTGTGGCCTGCAGTATTCCTCTCTTAAGGTGCATTTGCCACTGTATCAGCTTTCCATGCCCCTACTGATGGTTGTACAGTTGCCCAATTAGATGTGTCATGTACTTTTCTAAGAGGTATTGTATTTTTTATATAAAACCTCCTATCCATAATCCAGTCCTACCTCGGGACTTGAATTTCATTCTTGAGAAATTTTGATGGTGGCTTCTTTTGAGTCTGCCATGAGCTGTGACTTACGTTTCCTATAATGTAAAACATTATTTTTAGTTGATATTATCTCTGCTTGGAGAATTTCCGAGCTTCAGGCTCTGATGTATGAGCCTCCTTATTTGATTTTTCACAAAGAGTCTCTTCACATACAAATCCCTTTTTCACAAAGACAGTCTCTTTGCATACGAATCCTACATTTCTACCGAAGGCGGTTTCAGAATTTACACTGAATCGAATGATACACCTTCCTGTACATATATTTTTTTTCAGTTGTTTAACCAGGAGTGGCACACTAAGCTGAAAGCTTGTTTACAGGTGCGACCTCGGAGCACAGGGAAGTTAAGTGACCTGCTCAGGGTCACACAGTATGCAAATGGGGGCTATGGGATTCAAACCCAGGTCTCCAGATTTGCAGCTCAGAGCCTTAAACCACTGTGCTATATATTATCCCAAGCATGCCAACCAAGGTCCAAGGTGAGGTGCTGCTCCCTACTTTAGACACACATAGAATACGGAGATAATATATTGATCGCACCAAGGACTGCAGAAAATCCTCCCAGCTTTATGTTTCATTCACCCCTGGGAAAGAGGGTGCTCTTGTTTCTAAACAATGGCTGTCCAAATGGCTTGCACATTGTGTTGTGTTCTGTTATAGGAAGTACAGTAATGAGCTTCCTGGTTTTGCTCGTGGTCACTCCACAATGGGTATGACCACTTCTGTTGCTTATTTCAAAAATGTCCCTGCTACTGACATATGTGCTGCAGCCACATGGAGCACTGTTTACACTTTCTCTAAACATTACAGTCAGGGCATCGTCTCTCATAGATGTGCTGGTTTTGGTCTTGCTGTGCTGCGAGGCCTCCTCTCCTGATTACATATCAGACTGTGCCATCCTCCCTGCTGCTTTGTAATGCTTGGGAATCATTCCAAAGGTGTGGCCTAATAGAGGAGATATCCCTGATGAGGATAGAGCAGTTACATAAGAACTTCTCAGTAACAGTAGATCTTCGACAGACTCTCCTCCATTAGGCCATGCTGTACCCTCCCTCCTTCCCCTTTCGATTTCAGTGAGGGTTATGTCAGATGCTGTGCCTAAACCTTATTCCATGCATGCTGTCTCCAGTCCGATGACTCTACCTGTATGCCTGGTGCTGGTCTAATCTCCTGGTTCCTCACATTGAGGCCCTCCAAGGCTAATCACCGTGGGGAACTGATGAGTAATGGGGCCACCCACATTATATATGCATTGACACTGTACACCATTGTGGATGGCTTCCAGTTAGCAAAAGCTTCCAAGAGGTTCTGATGCTGATGACTTATAGTTCCAAAGGTTTGGCCTAGTGGAGGAGAGTCTCTTGAAGATTTACTGTTACATCAAGTTCTTATGTGACTGTTCTTTACTTGGGGCGACAGAAACTGGGAGGGAAGTGGGAATGGATGGGAAGAGACAAGAACCCTGGATGGACATTAGGTCCAAGATAAGATAGGGAACCACAGGCAGACTCGATGGACAGATCATAAACAAACATCCTCAGTACAATATAATTCATTACTTCAGAGCATTTCATCATTTTAAGGAACAGTGCAGGCTTACCCCAGGGTAAAATTATCAAAGAGTTTTTCAGAAGAAAATAATTGAAATCACCACGACTTCTACCCAGCTGAACTTTCTCAATAGCACAAAAAGTAAATCTATGACCAAATTAATTTACTGATTCCTGTATATATATTTGGCTAAAGTATTAAAATCAGATCTGGAAATAGACCGGATGTTACTCTACCCTGGTTTAAAGCAGTGGGATATTTTTCTCCCCAGTAGAAAGCTTGGATTTAAAAATAGCTAAATAAATCATCCTGTGTACTGCAATTGTTCATTTCAGAGCTCAAGAATGTTTTCAGTTTTAGGACTGGTAAAAGTACCAGTCTGAGGAATCACTGAACAGAATGTACAGTGCCACGAGGAACAGACACATGGTGGACATGGCAGCAGCCAGCTATTCCCTAATAGGTCTTATCTGAGGTTGGAGGCTTTGGGCCAGTTTGTCTGCCAGGGTAGCACTGCATTTTGTACCATATGCAGAACATTTGTTGTAACTTCCTCTTAGTGGCCTAGTTTGAAAAGTATTCCAATTTTTCTGAATCATACTTTGGATAACCTTTAACACTGCTGAGAGTCCTGTGATCTGAAACTGTACTAAATATAACTGTCCATCAATTGTTTTCAGTGGTAATGGGCAGTTATTATTTGCCATAATAACTGGACAGTTATTAGGCACAACACAGGACTTTGAACAGAGCAGCTGCTCGGGACTTTGTTATTCTTTTGAGCACAGCACAGAGTAATTGAAGCTTTCTGAGAAATGCTTCGTAGTCATACTAAATAGCAGCCTGTATAATTTCATCTGTGACTACAGTAAAAAAAGTCCCACTAACAAACATAAAAATGTAGAAATAAAGGCATCATAGGTATATAAATGATTAAGCTCCAACGATCACTGCATCAACATTAACTGTGACTCCCGCTGCTCTTGAGACATGCTATCTGTGTCTTGAGGGCAGCCGTTTCTCATAATGGCCATTTTGTTTCATCCAGACAGAGGGTCTGATTCTGCGTACGTGCCTCATTCCCCCAAAAACACACAAAACCTGCAACAGACCTTCTAGAGCTGCTCAAACTGAAATCCAAGTGTCAAACTTCTATTTGTATTCATCTGTAAGACGAGACACATTCTTTCTTGACACACCTCCACTGACCCCTATTTACTGGTCCCTTCAATCACATTCTTTTTTTTTTTATTCTATTTTATCTCCTGGTACTCTTGGGGCATCACTCTGGTGAACCCACTCAACCACAGCCCCTAACTCTCCACCTGAAACCTCCCTGTTGAATACCGCACTCCAGCTCCCTGACCACAGCCAACCCCCCAGATCTGTACCCCCTGGGGTGGGACCACAAATCTGGAATTTAGACAGCCAGGAGCTGTGCAGGGCAGGGGGAAATCAACCAGGAGAGAGTCTGGTGTTGGGGATGTGCAATGCATCCAACGTGGGTGCGCATGCACCCGTGTGCATCTACAGGTTGGCCGGACAGCCAGTCCCCTTGCTTGCTGGATCTCAAGCTGCTGTGCCTCCAAGCCACTGCTAGAAGCCACCAGAGCATGGGATCAGAGTCCCCCCTCCCTCCCAGGACAGGAGAGCAGTCATCCAGACAGTCAATCCTGTCCTTCCCCTGCTGACCCCCGGTGGCCGAAGCTTGCTTCTGAACCTGGGTCATGGCGTGGCACAAGGTGTGACGTCCAGCACCTCAACCCTCAGTGCCACCGGGCTGAGCTCTTCAAGCACATTCTTAATAAATATTTTTCTATTTCAGTGACTCGAAGCCTGAGTCAACCTCTTTTTTTTAACCCTAATTTTCAGATTGCCCATTGTCCCATCTCTAAAACTTGCCTTCCATTAGCTGCAGAGGTTGTGGTGGCTGATATTTCTGCTGCTGATAAATTGATGACTTTTTCTTTCCTCTGGCAGAAATATAATCTTCCATGTTACGCTGTGATTAAATATCTGCAACTTTCTCAGGTCTTACTTGCTCATCTTGGACCTCCACCATGGCCAGCCCAAGCCTCCTGAGCTATGAGGACTTGATTCAAACTTTTGTTGCTAGGAGGGCTATGTCTAGATTATACATTTATTACCAAACTATTGATCCTAGGAGACTTTCAGGTATTTGTTATTATTAGCAAAATGCATTGAATTTAGATTGGTCTCCTTTGGTTTGGCAACAAGTATGGCATGATTTTTATAAGCATGTGAAACAAGACAATTATAGGTTGCAGCAGTTCAATATTCTACATAATCTTTGTTTCACACACTGAAATTATGCCATATGAGTTTTCTAGATTCTCCCTCTGCTTCAGGTGTAAACAGCTGAAGGTACTCTGTTACACATGTTATGGACATGTGAAAAGGTTCTTCCCTTTTGGACTTCTATTAAACTCCATTTAGACCCATCCTTTGATCTATTATCTGCCTTTACTCCTGAAATTTGCTTGGTGGATTACTTGCAGGGTCTTCCTCCCAGTTATCGAAGGGGCTACATTACTTTGAATGCAGCGGCGGCTAAGAAAGTTATTTTTTGTCACTTGTTGATAGATGTCCCTCCGACCTGGTTGGAATGGCATGCAGAACTCTTGAGTGCCTTGAATGCTGAATTACATGTCGCAAATGTTCAACATAGAACTCAGACTTTTTTGGACAAATGGGGACCTTTACATGGTTGGTTAACTACACTTCAATTATTCATTGTGCCTTACATATAGCTTCTTGTTTGGCTTTGTTTATTTTTATATTTTTCTCTTTTGGACATTATTGTCTGATTAGGTAATTTTAGAGGGGGCAGCTCTCTGGGGTGTGGGTGGGTATGGGGATCTTTCTTTCTTTTTTTATGTGTATGTATTTTGTTGCTTGTTATGGTTGCTTTCTTTGATAGTCTTTGTTAAAAATGTTAATGAAGTGTATTAAATGACATACCTCCACTAGCCAAAAAAAAAAAAAGACAAACAAAAAACATCTAGACATTAACTCTCTTTCTAGTAAACCATTTACTTTAGAGATGGAGCGTATTTTCTCTGGGGCGTTATCAGACTGCCAGTGCTTTTTGTGAAGGGGAACTGATGGGCAGTAATTAGATAAACTAAATCATGGGATGGTGAAATTACTCAACTTTAATACACACTTGGTGTGATGCTTGATAAACCCTACTTTGTGGTCTGGGTTTATGTAGCCTTATTCAGGTTCATTGTGGATTAAATTTCATAATGTACACCATCCCATGTATTATTCTATATGTAACAAATGCAGAGTGAACAATATTTGTGGCACATTGCCTAGCACCAGTGTTTCTAACAAAATGAGACCAATAGTGATGCCATACAAAAAGTGCATAATTTCCAGTCTGAGATGTTGCCTCAGAGAATTTGGAATGGTGATGAAAAGAATAAGAACTACATTCAAATGCCGCTCTGTACTGATGCTTCCTGTAATGTTTTAATGTCAGATTTGTTTTCTCCATTTCAGAGAACAGCCACTTCAGAGCCATCTCCAAAACTATCAGCTAAGTTCTTTATTATTTTATACTTTTATTAACTCCTTAGCATTTTTTAGTTTAGTTGTTTGATATTTGTGTTAGAAAGGTTATTATTATTATTGATATATTTTAGCAGTTTTCTAGGACAGTAAGCCATATTTTTGGAAAAATGACCCTCTCCTACTGTCTCTGTCATGCAAGAATGCCAACTCACTGCTAATGAGACATGACTTCCTGACTCTGCCTCAAGGCAGGGCAAAATTCCCAAACCTTAGAAAGAAGGCATGGTTCTTGAGGACCTAGAATATTCAGGCATGAATCCATCAGGTAAAGTTTGAAGTATCATTAAAGGTTCAAGAAAACAACCCTCAAGAAAATCTTATTCCTCAAAATGGAAACAGTCTCCATGTGGTGCTCAGAAAAAGGTGTATCTTCCCCTAGAAGATCATTTGCCCATGCTTCTTCATTACCTGGAACACTTGCACTCAAGTACACTTAGAAATCCATAATTGAAAATCCAGCTGCCAGTGGTATCAGCTTTCCTATCTGCAGAGAAATACAAATCTCTAGCATCATATATTGAGTTGAGATTCTTCAAAGGCCTGCTTCACCTGCAACCCCCAGTTATGGAACATGTACCTCCCTGGGAGTTGAATACTTGCCTGGCACAGTTGGTGTAGGCTCCCTTTGAACCAATGGCCTTTTAGGACATAAAATTTGTAACATGGAAAACACTCTACCTTATAGCTATAACATCTGCTAGAAGAGTCAGTGAGTTTCAAGACCTATGCACAGACCCTAACTATGTAATCATGCAGAGGGACAAAGTAATTCTCAGGACAAACAGGACAGTCCTTCCAAAGGTAGTGTCAGAATTTTATCTTAACCAGGTAGTTGTTGTATTTGTACTGTTCTCATCAAATTCTAGTTCAAGAGAACAGAAATTACACTGCTTGAATGGCATCACTATCGGCCTCATGTTGCTGGAAGAAAAAATACTCACCATAGTAATGAAGTTTCTTCTAATGAGTCCAATAATGATCCAGTACTATCCCATCCCTACCTCCCCTTCTAGAATGTAACCAGTAAAAGGTTTACTATTTAATATGGTTTTAAATACTCATTTTCTACTTGAGCATTTAAACGTTGTTTACACAGTTCATACTTTAATAATTAGAATGTTTTAAAAATGTTAAAATCTCTATTATAAGTTTGCACACGCTGGCATCCAAGGAGCATGGCTGCCTGAAGTGAGAAGCTCCCACCATTCATGATATTATTTAAAATATAACATCTCAAAAGTACTATCTGGGTAATTTTAACTATCGCTACCAGCACATAATAGTTCTACATAGCTACAGCAAGTTTGGCAGAAACTGGACATATTATTTTTTGAATATCAACAGTTTGAAAATCCGCCTGTCAGATAGTCTAAGCTATGTTGCTTGACAGCAGGAACAGCTCAGCCATGGCAGCAGCTCAGCCTGGGGTCTCTCCCCCAAGGTACTTTTATGTTACAAACAGTCACAATCCTAGCAAACAGAACAGTAAAAATGTGAAAAATTACCTTAGTAACTGTAATGACATGGCGTATATTAGATGAATCAATTTCAGTTTTATTGTGCAAAATAAGCCATTACAATCATGTACATCATATCCCATACAGCAATAAATACAAATCTAATAAATATTATAAATAACTCACATCTCAGACAGTTTTCCATTACATAGATAGAAAAGGCACATTGTTACCTTATTGCACAATAAATATAGATAATTTCTTTTAAGTGCAGTATATTCAAAATGCACTAATACTGTTCCCTAATTAAAAAAATAGCGATCTAAAGAGATGTTTCTAATACCCAGCTCACATTTTGGAAAAGTTGTAAATTGAGTAAGCAAACATAGTCTTAATCCCTCAATCATTAGATAAATATTTAGATAGTCTTTCAGCCAACTTAAATCAAAGTAAGATCTACAGTATCGCCCTTGCAATAGTCTACATATTATTCACTTATCAAAATTACCAACTAGGTTCACATTACAAAATTCTGATTCTTATTTTATTAATGGCATTCAGATACTTAGCTAGCCTTTCAAACACACGCATCCATAGAATGAAAAGAATAGTTGTGAGGGTTGAATTATCAACCTGATGTAAATTGGACTTAAAAGGACTCAACCAGTAATCTCGGGGTTTATCATACCATGAGCAGTCCCAAATAATTTGCTTTAAATTTTCTTCACCTCCCCTACTACATTCACACTCACCTGAGAGTAGACCTTTTTCTTATATCAATAAGATAACATATTACTTGGACATTGCTCGAATTTGTAGCTTGAAACTATCGATCTTAATTTGGGATCTGTCAAAATTTCAAGATATGGTTTGAAACCAAAATAATAATTGTTTCAGGCAAACCATTTTCAGTAGTGGGAATTCTTAATCAATTCTAAATCTGTACAGTTCCAACTAGTGGTTATCCTTTTGGCTACATACTTTCCACTGATTATAATGCCACTATCCGCAGCTCTTTTTAGGTTCATCATTTTATGTTTTTCTAGTACATTTATTAATGTAGTAAACCAGAGACCATTTTTATGACCCAGGTTATACCAGACTTCTTTCTCTTTAAGTGCCATCTTTGCTAGATTAGTACCATTCTGTCTGGTTAATCTTGTCCAGTAAATAACTTTCCTTATTTCTATTCATGACCCTATATTTATAATACCCAGTTCTGATCTTAGGTACATGGCTGGACAAAAGTGCCCTACGTTAAGAGCTGTATGTAAGAACATATATAGTGGAGACACCAATCTGTTTAAATTTTGACACTCCCATATATGATATCCATATAGCAACTTTGTCTCAAATGTTGACCTAATTATTTGTATTAATGGCTTAATAGTCATACCACTGTATTTATGTTAAAATGAACAAGTCCAGCTACAGTTTTCTTTAGTTTATCCCAAAGCATATTAACATGTAATGTCCAATTACCATTCTCTTAAAAAAGACTGCCGAAATAAAGATAACTAGTTACTCTCTCCAACTTTTCTTTGCCCACAAACCAAAAGGTTGAGTTCTTTTTTTTTTACCCAAGCCTACAGCACCTGGTATTCCCAGGTGGTCTCCCATTCAAGTACTAACCAGGCCTGACCCAGTTTAGCTTCTGAGATCAGACAAGATCGGGCACATTCAGGGTGGTATGGCCGTAGGCATGGCATATATTAGAGAAAAACTTCAGTCTATGCTCTTGGACATAGTAAGCCTGAAAAGAGAAACTGGAGCAGAGAAGGAAAAATCCGAGGTATTAGAGGAAAGGCTTAATGTTATTGAAGAAAGATTAGTGCTGCTGGAGGAGTCACTATGCAAAGTTGAGAATAAAACTGGAAATAACTTGGCTAGACTTGATGCATTAGGGGCTAAGTGGATGACCTGGAAAACAGAATAGGAGGAACAGTTTACGTATAGTGAGAGTGCCCAAGTTAATGGAGGGAAATGACATAATAAAATTCCTCCAGGAGTTCATCCCCTCAATCCTAAATTTTAACTGCCCATGGCCTCTGGAACTGGAAAGGAATCACTGAGCTTTGTGAACTCTACCTAGACAAGGTCAGAAGCTGAGACCCATCATTGTGCGCGTTCTTAGATTTAATATCAAGGAGGAGGTTCTAGCTATAGCGAGACAGAGGAGATCTTTGAACTGGGGCAATAGCAGAGTATACTTTTTTCAGGATTTTTCTTCTGAAATAGTTGAAAAGAGAAAGGTTTTTGGAGATATTCACTATGTGCTTCAGAAACTTAACATTCAGTACTGTATTAAGTATCCTGCAATTCTGGTGATATCAAGGGGAGGAGGTACTCATGGTTTCAAAAGCGCTGACAAAGCATGGGAATTTGTTACTAAATCTTGGCAGGAGACATCAGGATTACTTAGAGAAAGGCCAAACTTATTTTAAATCAGCCAGTAGAGCCAACTGCCAAAAACAGAAGCTTCAAACATAAAAATTCTGAATTAGAATCTCAGCCACGAGACTCCCTGCCTCGGCGCAGCCCATGCGCCAACTCACCCCTACTTGAAAAGCTGACAAGTGCTCCAAAACAAACATACATTCCATTTCTGAAATACAACTCCAAGCTCCCTACTGACACAAAAAAGACTCTCCCCAAATCCATGGTCTGGTCCTCTAAAATTAGTAGGAAGACTCCGCCCTTTTTCAAGAATAAAGCATCTAATCCTCTTTCTTCATGAGCAAAAGCTGCCTCTAAAACTGCATGGCAATGTTATTCTGATGTGGCACAGCCTGTGGATATATCTAGCGAGCCCCAACCGGATTTGCCTGAACTTCTGAGAGATGCCTTCAGCCCTGTTGCGATATGTTCGATGCTCCTTCTCCTGGGAGCAGTGCTACAGATTTTGTGCAGCTGGCAACTTGAAATGCTTTTGTACTCCATTTGGTTGTGAATCCTTCTTGGAGGATGAAAATACTTGTGAATGATACTCTGACCTAAATGCAACTCTGTGATGTTTGGTAGTTTCTGGTCACATGATCAGGCTCATTTGGAACTGAAAGCACTGTTTGACTCTCGATCTACTGATTTTTTTTCTTCACTACCACCACTGTATTTTATATGAATATGTAAAATTATTGTTTTATTACTTTGCAACTTGTTTTCTCACTCATTTGGTCTTTGTGCTGTTTGGAACAAGTAGGATGATAAGGGGAGGTCAAAGGGCACGGAATTTTCAGTTCATGTACTGGATCTGTGATCCTTCTAGCTCACTAACCGATTTCTTTTTGATTTCTTCAAACAAGGGCAACTCCCAGGAATTACATTACTGTGTGTGTGCCTGTGGCATGAGTTTAAAGTGTTAATTATGCCATGCACTCAGGACTTGAGAATACTTATTTTCTGGCTCAATATACTATTTGCCTCTGCACATTTGCTATGGTTGTTGTACAGTCTGTAATAAACCTATTGCCATTCTGTACCATTTGGCTAGAGGCTCTGGCACCTTGTGGGGTTGAAGTAGGGAAGCAGAAAAGTTGGGTGCCTAGTACTCATTTCTATTAACTATCCCTCTGGGGCTTTTATCCCTGAGTTCTCTAATAGCCTTCAGGATGTAGAATATGCTCTCACCTCCTACTGACTCAACTTCTCAGAGTGCCATCTTGAAATGGTTATAAGGCAAAGGCATTTACAGGCTGACAAAAAAAAATTGCTTTTATGACTTACATACCCTTATTCACTAAGGCAATTACAACTAAAGAGATATGTACTCTTTATAGGTTGGCACCGAGGGAAGGGCTGAAGTCTGCTGATTTTTGCCTTAATATCCTAAGAATGTGGATGTCCTTGGAAGATCCTGGTTCCAGGCTATGGCTTAATAAGTAGAGAAATACTCTGGGAAACTAGCTCCTTAGGCTTTGCTTTATCTCTTTTTTTTCTTGCTATAGCAGGATTTTAGAGAGAGTTCAGACATCAGGCCTTATTTTGCTATCTAAATTAGGTCCTCATTGTTGTTATTCTCTCTCGACCACCTGTCTAAGTGTCTGCTGAGTCAAATGAGGGATGGGTTGTGTTTAAGCTTCTTAAATATTGAATGCATGGTACAATCTTGCAGTCTCAATTAGCCCTGAATTTAGTTTATTTGAAAACACTTTTTTTTTTCTCGATTAAAGGTGGGTTTATTCACAAACTGGCTGGTAAAGGTTGTGTTGTGCCACTTTGGGGTAAATTCTCAGTGGGTTACTCATGTCCTTCCTAGATTGTGTGACTGTGTGTGTGTGTGTGTGTGTGTGTGTGTGTGTGCTGAGTCAAATACAGTAGATGACATTAATTTCTTTAGTTGGTAAGAATTGGGAAGGTTCTTATCTAGGGTTTTAGTTAAAACTGTTATTGTTGTGTTACTGGGCTAGTTCTTATTTTGCTTAAAATTATTATATCATTATTGAATAATTCCAGATTGCCATTTTTTGATTACCTATAAGGATAGTTCTTGTTTACGATTATAACTGCTTAAGATTTTTCAACCACATTAGTTGATTGAGCACTGTTAATGTGCAAAGAACCTCTGTGCACAAGCACTGAGGCAATGGTTACCCCAAATGTAGTTAACTTTATTAAAGTTTGTTTTACTTATAGAATAAAAAAAAGAGAATGTGCGTGAGAGTGGGAGTGCTTTTTTGTGTGGTGTGTGTAGTCATGTCTGTGTGTATTGTCACATAAAAGGTAAACTTTTATGTAGTACTTTCTCATTTAATAGGAATAGTTTTTGCCTTAATTCAAATTTTTTTTCTTTCATGATTTTACTGTTATAGTGAATCTGTAATCTCTTGAGCAGAAAAAAGCCACAGAACTCTCCAGGCTCTGAATAAGACTGCTGTCCACACTTAAAGTTTTGTTTCAGAAATGCACCAGTTTATTGGAGGGACCATAAGGCACCTTCACACAGAAGAACAGAACGGTACTGACATTTCATCCAGTGGGGTTTGTCAAAGTACGTGCCCCCAAATGGATTGAGTGCTTTCTATACACTTAATAACACTTAACCATAAAGTGTCTCTTACACATTTAACGTGACAGTGCTTCAATACTTACTAAAGTGCAATACAAGTACAATACAATATTCTAAAAAGTGCATATTTTTAGTGAGAGTGCATAAAGAACTACCTAGAATCACAAACAAATCTAACAATTTAAAATCCTAGCACATGCTCATTTCTACAAAGACCTATAGGAAAATTGCATGAGGTCTATATATTAAATAATGCATAAGAATGTTATTATATTCAATAACAGCATAAAGTGCTAGACTGTGTGTTGGCACATAAAAGGTAAACTTTTGTGTAGTACTTTCTCATTTAATAGGAATAGAGTTTTTGCCTTAATTCAAGTATTTTTCTTTTCATGATTTTACTGTTATAGTGAATCTGTAATCTATTTATGTAAATCTTTAGTGTTCAAGTTAGTTTTTGGAAGTAAGTATACACTTTGGTCTGCTTATAAGTCAGTTTCTAAGTAAATTTTTTTCTGGCTTTTATATTTTGTAGTAGTTTTTACTAATAAGTTACTGCAGTTATAATAAAGAGCACTGTTTGTATTAGCTCATGGAATGTACAGGGTTTAGGATCCCCTATAAAAAGATACAGCATATCGAAACATGTTGATAAACACAAAACAGCTATTGCTATGCTACAAAAAATGCATTTGGCGATGGATGAGGCTAACAAGTTAGTTTGTTCATGGGTTGCCTCAGTAGAGCATTGTTGCTTTTCATCTAAAAAAAGAGGAGTGGCAATCCTGATCAGAAAGGGAGTGAATTTCACTAAACATTCTCATATCACTGACTCTGAGGTCGTTTCCAGATTTTATTGGGTAATTTATGTGGAAGGGATGTGGCTCTTTGCAACATTTATGCTCCCAATTTCGAAACAGAAAGATTTTTTTAAATAAACTGGCCTATGCACTTGCTAATTTGGGGAAATACGAAACAATTCTGGGGGGTGACTTGAATGAAGTCATGGACCTTATAATGGATAGGTCCCATTCCCAGGGCTCTGGCCTTCTGTCACCAATGCAGAAATGTCTTCACAAGGCACTTAAAGGCGTAGGTCTGCTGGATGTGTGGAGGCTGGCTCATCCCAGTGGTACAGATTTCTCATTCCTCTCGGCCAGACATGGGACATTTAGTAGGTCTGACTACCTTTTTATGCCATTGGAACTTTGTAACAATGTCAGTTACATTCGCTATGAAAATAGTCTCATGTAGTATTGTTCGAGAATATGTCTGGCAAGACTTTGAGTTAGAAATTTAATTTTTTATGTGCTGCAGGATGCTAATTTCACCAAATCTTTGCAGAAAGAGACTGTCTCTTATTTTAAAATAAACAGTAATGGGGAAGTTTTAGCAAGGGTAGTCTGGGATGCATACAGTATAAGGCATTTATAAGGGGGTGGCATAATTAGTTTTGCATCCAAAAGGAGAAAGGAGAGGCAAAATAAGTTACAAGTTATGGAATACTCTCTTGGTAAGCTGTTGATAGAACTAAAACAAAACCCTACTAATAAAAAGGAGCTTCTTTACAAGACCTTAGGGGTGAGATATGAAATTAATAAGATCCACCCAAAGAAAATTGAATACTCTTTGCATAGAATTAAACAAAACTACTGGGAGTCTGGGGAAAAAGCTGGAAAGCTTCTGTTGTATCATTTACACAAGATGCAAAATCCAAATAACATCAGAGACACAAAAAATGGTAGCGGGATAGTAACACATGATGTTAAAGAATTTAATGATTGCTTTAAAAATTTCTGTGAAAACCTGTACAGATCTCAGGGGCCTACACAGGTGGATTTGTTAAATGATTTTCTTACCAGAACTAAATTAATACCTTATCATCCTCTGAAAAACAGCAGTTGGACAGTCCAGTCTCTGTTCAAGAAATCTCTGAAGTCATAGCCAAGGTGCCAAAAAAGAAAACTCCTGGGCCTGATGGCTTGCCTGCCAAATTCTATAAAGTTCTAAATAGCTCCCTAGGTCCTCACTTGCTGGATGCCTTCCAAAACTTATTTGAAACAGGGTCTTTACCTGATTCTATGAATAAGGCTTATATATGCTTGCTTACCAAGAGAGATAAAGATCCTTTGGAATGCGGTAACTACAGGCCAATTTCCCTTTTGAATTTTGACTACAAAATCTTGGCAAAAATCTTAGCAACAAGAATCTCTAGGCTTTTAAATAAACTAGTAGGGAAAGAACAGGTAGGGTTCCTTCAGGTCAGGCAGGCCGCAGATAACTTTTGAAGGCTTTTTTCCATTCTTTGGGTGGCAAAATCTGGGGGAAACATAAAAGCACCCTTCATAGCTATCTCATTTGACATAGGCAAAGCCTTCAACTTGCTAGAATGGGGTTACTTATATAAAGTCCTGGAAGTCAATAATTTTGGCCCTGATATGGTGAAATGGGTTAAGAAACTATATGCCTGTCCTAGAGCTTGCATTATTACCAATGCCCTTAGATCCTCTCCCTTTCATCTTGGGCGCTAGACAAGGATGTCCTCTCTCTATGGCCACTGCTTTTTATATTGGCTTTCAAGCCTTTAATTAGGAGAATTATGGATTCTAATAGGATACATGGGATTCAAACAGGCAGGCACTCCGACAAAGTGTTAGCATTTGTAAATGACATCCTGCTGACTTTATCACAGCCTGTTTTCTCAATACAGAATGTAAAACCTATTTTACAAAGTTTTGGAGAAATCTCAGGCCCTTTGTTAATTGGACCAAGACAGAAGGCCTGATGTTATGCCATTCTTCATTAGAACTTGCTAGTTTGAATAGTCCCCTAAACATATCTTGGCCTTCAGAGGGACTATCTTACTTGGGAATTAATATATTTGCCTTGGTGGAAAAAATCCTAAATTTAACTTCCCAAAGATTATGCAGGCTTAAAGAATGACTTAGAAAGGTGGGCCAGTTTACATTGTTCACTGTGGGAGAACATAAACTCCATAAAAATGATTTTAGCCCTAAAGTTTTCTATTTTATTAATAATTTTGCTGCCAACATACCTAATGTATGGTTTAACAAGATAGAATGAGCTATCTCTTCTTTTGTGTGGGAAGGTAAACCCCTAGGCTGTGTAAATTAAAGCTTTGAGCTCCTATTAAAGTGGGGGATTTGCGCTTCCGTGGTGGCAAGGTTACTATTGGGCATGCAAACTTAAGCAAACAGCAAACTGGTTTCTAATGAAGGAAGTTAACTCCCCTTATAGCTAAAGGTAGAACAAGAACGTGTTGTCTCTTGGCTTGCCAGATCTTTTCTTTGTGCATACTCCACCTCACCTTGCAAACCGTCCAACCCTTCAGATTTCGGTAATGGTATGTAAAATGTTCAATCAACTAAAAAAATTGAATTTGTTCCATTAAATTCATATCTATTTGGGGAAATCCTCTGTTAACCCCAGATCACAAAGGCCTTAAGGACAGGATGGAAAAGCAAAGGTATAAAAATTCTATATGATCTGCTAGATTATCAAAATATTCTACTTTCTTTTGAGGCTCTTTGTGTTAAATTTCATTTATTTAAATGTGACTTCTGGTTTTACTTGCAAATAAGAAGTTTTCTGGCCCAAAGATTCCCAGATAATAAATATAGATTGGTCCCCCGGACAGATTGGGACACGTTATTTAAACTGGCTCACCATCCAGAAGGCTTTATCCTTTTATATAAGTTTTTGAAATAGAACCTTCTCTAACAGATCATGCCAGAATTAAATGGCAGAATGACCTGGGTCTAACTATTACTAAACAATCATGGGGACATTTATGGGAGAATGCAATCAAGTCCTGTAGAGAAATACAAGGAAGGTTAATTCAATTTGAGATCTTACACTACTTTTATTATGCACCAAAACAGTTATGCAGTTTGGGCCTTGTACTTAGTGATCAATGTTGGAGGTGTGGTGAGTCTAACGCAGGCCTTGCTAGTCTGTTCTGGTACTGTAAAGAGGTACAAAAGTGCTGGAAACATATCCATGCTACATGTCAGTTTATTTTAGGCCTTTCCATCCCACTCTCCCTTTGATATTTATCCTGGGGATACCTCGAACATCCTCATTTCAAACAGGTGAAATTATGGATTCTTACAGCTGCTCTAGCCTTCTGCTTAAAAACTGGAAAGAGGTTCAAATCCATCTATTAAACAATGGTTAGATTCTTTGGGGTTATTGCAAATAATGAAAGAGTCAGCTATTCATTACATGACAAAAATGACATTTTTGAAAGTATCTGGGACCTTTCCTGAGACTTTGCTCTTGACTGGAGCTGTGTACTTATTGTAGAAAGCTATATTTTGAAGGGTGTTTATTCAGTTCTCCTTCCAAAAGTTTATTAGAGCAGTAACAGAGTGCTAAAAAGGTACACTCTTTATGGTCTTTCTTCTATTATTTTGTTAAACACTTATGTCTTTTTAAAAAACGTTTTATTCTTTAGAGAATGCTGTTGTTAATGACATGATTCACTATATCTTTCCTGTATATGTTGAACTTTTTCATTGTAATGTATGCATTATTGATAGTTGTAATGTTTCTATTACTCAATAAAAAAAATTAAATTGGGGAAAAAGTCTGCTTATTTAGCTTATAACTTAAGCATTGTAGACTAGACAAGTTAGCACTGCTCCTGTCTCCTTTTCAGCACAAATCTAACATTAAAATACTAGAGGAAGCATTAACACACAGCAACATTTGAACTGAGTTCTGATTCTTTTGATCACCATTCCATATTCTCCAAGGCAACATCTCAGGCTGGAGATGATACAGTTTTTTTTTTCTGTATTGGCTCCCTAGTAGACTTATTAGAAGAAACATCATTACTACAGTGAGTGATTTTTTTTTCTTATACCCATAGCCTTTTTACACAAACCTGTTTTCAGGTTAATTTGCATAGGTAGGTAAAAATTAAATTGGGAAAAAAGTCTGCTTATTTAGCTTAGAACTTAAGCATTGTAGATGAGACAAGTTAGCACTGCTCCTGTCTCCTTTTCAGCACAAATCTAACATTAAAAAGGCTATGGGTATGATACTAGGCCCCCAATGCCAAGTCAACTTCCTAGGTACCAACTGGCCCTCAACTTATTAAGCTGAAATGTGTTGCATAATTTAGGGCAAGGTTAAAGCTGGAATGTACTGCATATATAGCATAAGGACTTCTATTGTGTATACCTCTTGTATTATATATTTTTTTTTCTTTGTTGTTCTACATTTTATATCTCCTGTCTATGTAATTGCGAACTGTATGTGTATGTGCCTCAGGACCTCCTTGTGAATGAGCTTGCTCAACTGAGTCTTTCCTGCAATAAACTTGAACTTGAACTTGAGGTAGCAACATTAAAATCCATACTTCAGTTCTGACACAATCTAAGGAACTGGGATTTGGGTACGTTTCTAATGCCATTGTGTGGGTGATATGAGGTGGCATAAATTAATGCACACTATTACAGTCCTTCTCCTTATTAAACAGCTCTACAGTCAAACACCCATCCTCATCCATAATGATCTTCAAATACAACAAACATTTTGGGGGTAATATCACACAGAACTGAAAATCTGAGGTTGAAATTAGTTTGCTCAAGGAAGGAGATGAATTCTTGGAGATCCTCCAAGTCACCAAGCCATACCATCTAAACATTGCGTATCTGCACTAGAGATGCATCCAGTCTATCAATACTAGAGATGTACAGGATCAAAAAATGGATTGATCTCCCTATTATAAACTACCTTCTTCTCTCACCTACCAAGGTACAAAATGTCTTAAGTGGGGCAGAGTTCCCCATCAATGTACCTTGGGTGTGAAGATAAATTGTCTCTGAAAGGTATTACATTTCAGTAGAAACACAGAGTTTCATTAAGAAATCATTTCATTCCACTGGATATACCATGCCAGAGTCCAGTCTGAACCATAGTACTGAAAGGTTACCCTCATAAAGGATGTTATTTAGAAAGAATAAGTGTCTGTGGAGACCAGGAGTCACCTTGGCTTCAATTGGAAATCCTTGAGTACCTGAAGGATATTGGTATCTCAAATACAAAATGGAAACTCCTTTACCAAATCCCTTATGTGGGTATTCACATACTAAGACAAAAGCCAAGTAAGGGAGCCAGTACCAACCACTATAGAGTGTCCTACGTGATTATTGAGTCTCTTGTGCATGCTTGGCAATATGTAAATTAGTCTTTTGATCAGGTTCTTTGCAATAAGGAACTCTTTGACCTTTAAAAAAAATAACATTATTAGTATAAGACAATTACATAAGGAATCCATGATATATTTTTTTCTATTATGTGTTTATACCTCTGGGAGCTGTCAGACAGGCTTCAACCCTCCCTTGGAGGGCTCACATCCATACCTACCCATGACCCCATCACCAGGACCATGGTCAGGGCTTTATAAAGCCTGCCAACTCAATTTGCTTCCCGATTTTCTCCCGCCCTGTGTCATGGTCGCACACACACATGCGTGTGGAGGCACATGCACAAAGCAGTTCTGTAGTGACCTCCCTTGCTTGCTTCCCTCCCATCTGCACTACCCTCAGGCCTCCAGCTGGGGGCAGTGGGAATACAGGAGGGTGATGAGATCCCTCCTCAGGAGAGGAGAGGAGAACTACCAGGCAGCTGCTCAATCCTGCCCCCCAGCTGACCCCCAATGACCCAGATTAATTCCAGAACCCAGACCACAGGCATAACAAGAGATGTGGCAGCTAGCCTCTCAACCCTCAGCACCACTGGGCCAGCATAATTCATGATATTTTTAAAACATTTGTAGGATCTGAGTCTAGGGGCAACAGAAGTCTATTCCCAAGCTATTGCTGTATTTCTTTAATATACCAACATGTTAAAAAAAAACATGGACCCACCCTTGTCTGCTGGTTTGATGGTTATATCCAGATTTTGTTAAAATCCTTCAAAGCTACACACTCTTTAGTAGTGATGCTCACATGCGTGGTCAGTGGTTGTGAAGCCAAAAGGATTCAAAATCCATTTCACATGCCATGTTCAAGATGGATACTGCAGTATCATAGAAGGGCAGAATATGGATGGTGCTGAAAGGGTGTTAGATGGTACAGTAACTCCCTTCCATGCATGTCCTGGGAAGTAGTTATAGTGTTAGCCCCAATTTCAAATTTGTTGAAATAGGCTCTCAAAATTTTTTCCAGTTTTCTGCAAAACACTGACAAATGGCATCAGCAAGACTCAAATCCCATAGCATTCCAAAAAGTTTGAATTTCTGGACAGTTCATACTATACTTGGAAGGCAACTGCAGAAAAGCAGGCTCATCACTTAGTCTTCATCTGCTTTTGCTTCGTGTTCTGCCCTGAAGTCATTATCCTCTGCCGTGACATTTTAGCCTGTTGCCATGAAAAGGATTTGGATGTCACAAGCAGAAGGTTATGACTTCCAGGCAAGAAAAGCAGCAGGAACAAAAAGGTCTAAAGGGTAAAGAACCTATTTTCATGCAAAGTAATAAAAATTGAGTGTCCAGAAATTCATATTTCAGGGGAAATGTGTGTAACTGAACTCTACTGATGTCAGCTGTAAATTTTGCACTGGAAAACAGAAAACTGCTTTAAATTCAAAATTCATGACAATTTTTGTAGATTTATATACAGATCAAATGGTTTTACTTCTCTGGTAGGAACAAAAGAAAGTATGTTATTAATCACCGCTTGTCAAAGGGTGTAAGAGGACAAATTGATAAAATTTATGTCTTGTTGTATACCACTTTGTTCTTCCTTATGGCACTCCTGTCTGGTCCTTTTTGTTCTCCTACTGCTGCCTCCCCAATGGGTCCTTTTACAGGGAACTGCTGACGCGCCTGTAGAGGTTTACCAAGAGAAGGATGACAGAGCAGGGGAGTAACCAGGAGAGGACACCCAGAGGGGGTAGCATTGACTAGCAACTATGATGATGATGAGCACAGCCAGTAAAAACTGGAAAGTATGAGGTCCTGATGCAGCACTGGGATATGGTCATCTCATGTGTAACATCAAGGAACTGGCAGGAGACAGTGAGCACAAACAAGTGAACTACTACCTGGTGACAAGGAAGACTAGCCAGGCCTCCACTATCTAGATTCAAAACTTATAAAGGTGGACTTTGCCAAGATGAAGGGCCAAGTGTTTAAGAGCCTGGGTCAACTGCATGAGGTTGGTAGTGCAGAAAAAATGATGGGTTCATTGAAAAAGGGCTCAAAGCAGCTGCAGATGTCTACAACCCTGTAAGCAGTATAGAGAAAAAGGTCAAACAGTGGTTTCCCTAACTCAGCAGGAACATAAGGCAACTGATCCTGTACAAAACAAATTTTATGACTACAGGAAAGAGATGGGTTGCCCTAGGCCAATAGTTCTCAGACTTTGTTACAGTGAGCCTCCCAAATCCACAGAAAATATTTTGAGCCTCCATAAAAAGAAATAATCTTGGGCCTCCCAAAAGAAAATAAGAGGAAGCATAGGGGAGTGAGGAAGGGATTAAAAGCAGTTACATTTTGTGTTGCTTGACTGCTTTGCAGTTACCTTTGAAATTTATCCACTCTGTACCCTTCTGTGGGTACACCTGAAATGAGCCACGATTCATTAACTTTCCCTTGGCACTGATTTTTAAATAAATACATTAATTTTGCCTACCATTGTCCTCTTTCAGTTTTCTTCATCCCTTCACACAAATATACAAAACTCAATACATTACTTTTTCAGACTTGCTTGGGCCTCCCTGAACAGGTTGGGGCCTCCTCAGGAGGATGGCCTCACCATTTGAGAACCCCTGCCTAGGCCAAAGCCAAGGAGTACAGAACAGCACTGAGTGACTATAAGACTTGAAGTAAGAAAGCCAAAGGAGGGTTTGGAAGTCAGGATAGCTGTAGGAGCTTTGGAAAGATTAATTATTTCCTCCAGTACATAAATAGAAAGAGGAACTGAAGGAGTCCAGTACATCAATAGAAAGTGGAAGCGAAGGAGGGATTGGGCCCCTGCAGACAGGGGAATGGTGGGTGAGGAAGTGAAGGAGCCAATGGCAATGTCTGGGATGCTAAATGAATACTTTGCTCTGATGTTTATTGAAGAGCTCCCAGAGAGGACGCTTATTAGAGAATCCGTGGCATCAGGAGTAGCCATGAAGCATCCTTGGGATTCACACCCAGTGTGGTAACTGTCTACTTGGTGTAGATCAGCCAGGTAGGTCTCAATGGGTGCATAAGATACACCTCAGGTTCATAATGGAGCTAGGGAACAATTTGCCTGGCACTTGCAGTAATCCTTCATAACTCCAGACGGGTGTAGTATCAGAAGACTGGAATGTGACCAATGCTGTAGCCTCTTCAAGATGGAGTTAAGTTTGACCCAGTCAGCTATATGACAGTCAGCCTGACATCAGTGCTGGGCAAGGTCCTGGAAGCCATTATCAAGAACAGAATAACGGAACACTTGATTGAGGCTCATGTTCTTGCTCAGCATGGCTTTATGAGGGGCAGATCATTTCAAAACCAATTTGATCCACCTACTTTGAGGAGGTGACCCAGGAGATGGATTGGGTCATGACTGTAAACATAGTACTGTCTAGACCAGCCAGGACTTTGAAACTGTGGTGTGTGACAAAGCTCTGGTATGATACACCAGTGCAGTATATACAGCTTAGATATACACAAGATAGATTGCTAAATGGCTTTATGGCAGAAAGTAAAAGGTTGTAGTGGACAGACACTATTCTGAGTGGCAAGTGGAACTCAGTGGCATCCTTCTATGATCAGTTCTGGGGCACTCTTGTTCAACATATTTATTGATGATCTAGAAGCTGGGGTCCCCTGCATGCTGTTTAAGGTCACTAATAACCCTGAGTCACTCTTGAAAATGGGCATTTATGTCTTTGGGTTCTTACCAGGTAAAGACATTTTAAATAAAAAAAAAAACATAAGAAGTTGACTAAGGTAATGGACTCTCATGAGGATGGAGACAAACCAGAATAACCTGAAAAGCAGGGCAGTTCATCAGACTTCTGGATTCTCAGATTCAATGTAGCAATATGTAGGTGCTACACTTGGGAAGCAAACTAGAGGAAGGACCTAGATACTCATGGAACTCCTCGTGCTGCAGAAGAGAAAAATACCTGAGGGGTTATATAATAGACAAGGGCAGCAGAATGCTGGGGTGCATCAACACAGTAGTGATCAGCACAGCAGTGGGAGTAATCCTGTCACTTTACAAGGTCCTAGTCAGACCCCATCATGAGTACTGAATGCAGTTTGGGGCTTCTCAAAACAAAAAAAAAGACATTGAGGTAGTCAAGAAGGTGTAACACTGGGCCACAAAGTGGTACATAGTATGGAGGCAAAACCTAAGAGAAGAGGCTGGTGACCTTAACATGTTCATCACCTTGTAGAAAAGGAAGCTGAGAAGGTCATGATCTCAGGCTTCTACCGTCTCAAAGGATCAACCAGATCAAACAGATACTGATGTTTGGTCTGGCTTCCTTCAGCAAGACCCAGGAACATTCCCAGAAGCTGAGAGGTGGAAAACTCAGGAATAATGTTAACAGGCACTTCTTCTCCTAAAGGGAGGTGGACCTACCAACTTGCGTGACTTTCTACTTTTATAATCTTTCTCAAAAAGTAAGGAAATTCTATGCAAAAAACTTCATAATGCATCATTTAGGGTTAAAATACAAAAAGTCAGGAATTGAAACGTTTGGGGTTGCCCCCCCTCGTGGACCCGCCCATCATCCCGAGATTGACAGCTGACGGGGTGTGTCATTGGGGTTGTGAGGCCTAAATGTCACCCCATTCTTCTTTACTGTGGCTTGTGAATATGATTACACATGGAATGGGGTGACATTTAGGCCTCACAACCCAATGACACACACCGTCAGCTGTCAATCTCAGGATGATAGGCGGGTCCATGGGGGAGGGGGTAACCCTAAACATTTAATTTCCTGACTTTTTGTGTTTTAACCCTAAATGATGCATTAACAAAGTTTTTTGCATAGAATACATAGTTATACCTTGGGGGTGAGATCAATTCCAGTGAGATAAATCTCATTATTTTCAATGCAGTGAAATAAATGTTGCTGATGTCAGCAGAGTTAAAATAAATACCGTTTATACCTACTCTGCTGATGTCAGACACTGAGAAAATGAAAAGAATGATCAACACCCTTACACCAATCCTACTTGTAAAACCCCATAGTAATCTTAACAATATTAACATACATAACAACATTCAGCTGCAACAGGGCTATTAAATTCACCAACCTGAAATCACGTGTGCTGCATTTCTATTGCCGACTAAACTGCATTAGAGAAGCCTGCATTACGAAATAGCAACCTAAAAATGAACAAAACACAAATTAAGATAAAAGAAATATGTATACAAAATACTGAATGAATTAACAAACTGAGTTTGAAGAAACAAAGGAAACAACAAGTTGAAATGAATGAAATCCAAGACCTCTGCACGCAGCTCGAAGCAGACACAGAACCATTAGAAGAACCACAATATGAACAAACTGCAACTACATCTCAGACAGCAGGTAGTCAAACAACAAATAAAGTACTACCAAATGCCAAATATATAGAAAACTATATATTAAGCTCAAAAAATCAAAACACAAAGAAAAAAACAGACGCTGATGTAAAACACTTACAAGCGTTTCTACTACAGGACTTAGAAATCTCTAAACCAATAACAGACATCAAACCAAAGGAACTAGATGAACTGTTATGCCACTATTTCATTACAGCACAAAAAAAGAATGGATCTGAATATGAATCACTTACTATACGGTCACGATTTCAAAGCATTGAACGTCATCTCAGAGAAAACAAATACATAGAATCCCTGTTCACCTCCCCTAAATTTGAAAGGACAAGACAGGTAATTCTATCTAAACAAAAAAATTTGAGACAGATGGGACTAGGCAATAAACCACATGCTGCCGATGAAATCACAGATACAATACTGGAAAAACTTTACAGCATGAATTTATTAGGTCCACAAACTCCAAATTCTCTGATCAGTTCTATGTGGGTGACACTTAATATATATTTTGGTGTGCGGGGTAATACAGAGACCCGTAATATCAGATGGGGAGACATTACTCTGAAAAAAGACTGTCAAAACACATACAGGTACTATTTAGAACTGTCTACAGAAAGACAAACGAAAACCCAGTCAGGATCAAACCCAAAGGACACCAGAGTAATTAAGCCCAGAGTATATGAAGTGGACGACATAAAATGCTGTCCTATTAAAAACTATATAAAATATAAAGAAAACAATCTATTAAAACAAATATTCCAGATGCACCTTTTCTACTGGCAATAAACTATCCAATTAAACTTGAAGCACATTCTTGATTTCAAAATCAACCATTAGAATAAACACAATTGCAAACATTGTGAAGAACATGATTGAACAAACTGGAATGCAAGTTGACGAAAGCTAACCAATCATTCAATGAGGAAACAGCTCATACAAAAATTAAGAATCAAATATAGCCCCTACAGATATTATGCAAATTTCAGGCCACAAAAATGTAAAATTGATCAATATATACGTAAACATTAATGTCTGATGAAGGAGCTCTACTGGGGAATTAATGCATGGTTGGAGGGTTGTAGCACGAGGCCTTGGCCGAGTGCCTTCAACCACCCAACCATGCATTAATTCCCCAGTAGAAGCTGACCGAGGGCACATAACGCTTGTAACACATGAAATACTATGTTGTTGTTTTCGGTTTTGCAGTTCTGTTCGGCTTTGTGTCGCACATTGAGATCCTCCATATTCACCGCGACGTGTATTCTGTTTGCTGCTGTGACACCTACTGGTGCTAGAGCTTGACCCGGTGACCGTGAACAATAGTTGGAAGCCGGTCCTTACTGGAATTAATCACCGCTCTAACTTTGGTCATGTGTTGTATTTGGTCCAATGAGATTTCTCTATTTGCCATTTCTGTTTGATGCCGTGTTACAAAATAAATTAAACAACAACAAGCAAAACCAAATCTGCAAAATTCTGAGCAATGAACGAATAATGAACCCAGCACTACCAAACAAGCAACAGAAACGAAACTGCAAATACCAGCTACCAATTAAACAGAATACCTGAGTGTTTCTACAATCCAACTATCAAAGCCTCACACATAATATTTAACATCATTCAAGGTTACGTGTAACTCCCAAAATATCTAGGAACAGCATTTCAAAGAGTAAGCAGAAATAACACTTTTCCCTTTCTTTTACAGGACATCAATATCAGAGCCAACCTCGCAAGAAACAGAGGATCATATCTTCAGATTCCGACTCGGACTAAGAGGAACAGCGATCTCACAGATTAACATTTATCTACAGTTTCCCAAAGCACAACATTATAGTTCTCCTGACTTTATATTATATTTACAACTTCTGTCACTTTAGAATTAAAGCTTTATCAAAATACCGATGCACTCCTGTGAAAATAAACAGGACTCATGTCACCAAACATCAAAACGCTGCTGTGAAATAAACAGTGAGCATACTGTGCACCAAACATATCGTCCAAAATTTATGAATAAAAAAGATTTAAATGAAAGCATTTAAACACATTAAGGCAGCATACCTACCAGCACACATCAGCACTCCACAGAACACAACCTTCCCCTTCACATAACCAGGAAACAAAGAACCAAATTAACTCTCACACATATCAACCAATCACAACTCACTACAAACACTCATTCATAAAACACACACCACAACATCATTTAAAGCAACAGGAACCTCACAAAACAAACATACTTTTCTCACTGTCATTGATCTCACCCCCATGAGTATAAATGGACACATGATATGCATATTGGGGAATATGAAAATATTTTCACTCCTGCCTCATGAGCTGTATATTTCCTCGTGCCTTGGCGCAGCGAAATATCAGGCTTACTCTGCAGAGTGAAAATATTTTCCATATTCCACTCCTGCCCATCATGTGTCCTATATATATATATATATATATATATATATATATATATACACACACACACTTAATTTATCATTTTATACCAATACGGACATTTACAGTATTGAGAGTGCAAGATCATCACACATGTATGCCATACAAATTGCAATATGATATTTGGTTGATTCCCATATGATATTGGTACATCCTTGGAGGGATTCTTAGACTCACAGGGAATCACTGTGAAAACAATCATGTTACACTAGAACAGTTGCACCCTATAGACACAGTCTGTTTGAAAACAGTTTGGGAACCCTTGACTGACTATATGGTCTTCATGGTCCATTAATGAGCCAAACAAAACCAGCATATCCTAAGTACATGGCACCTACCATGATTAAACCAAATCCCTGAAGGTACGCAGGGAATTTCTAACCATTAAGACAAGTGATTAAAACTTAGCCAACTGGTTTTAAACCATCTTCATGTTCTCACAGCAACAATGCCTTTTTTGTCTTCAGAGAATAAATATATTTGTCTGAGTATATTTAATCCCAGTGATTGTCCCCATTGGGATCAAATATACTCAAACAAGTATTTATTGTATTTATCTATGTCTAGATAGATAGATAGCTAGATAGATAAATAGATAAGACAGACAGACAGACAGATTCAGTATCTCTCTCTCTCTCTCTCTCTCTCTCTATATATATATATATATACTCTATATATACACAGCAATGCTCTGAAAATACCATTTTGATTCAAACAATATCGTCCCCCTTTCTCTCCACACAGTTTTGTATTGTTCACCTCCAGGCATGAGAAGCTGCCATCTTGAAACATTAACATTTGGTACAAGGAACATAAACATTCTAGTTTTAAATGTGTTAAACTGTGGTTCAGAAATGTATACTAATAAACATTTTAGTCCACCCATAGCACTGCATGTATTGTTACACTCACTTATACCCAGTGTTAATGACTGCACTGAACAGAAATGCAGGTGTAAGCAACTTGGAGCAAGAGTCCAGATGCACGTTGTTCTTGAGGAAAACAAACAATTTTAACCAAAGATTCACTGCATTCCCACTGGATTAAAGTCACCTGGCTTCAGGAGCCCACACTCACTGACCTATAAATTAAACTGTCTGACATTGTAAGTGTAAAAAAAAATATACCTTGCATGTACACCCAACACCAGCTGCAGAAACACTCTTGCCACTACTGTATATTTCTAGTAAAAATATCAAGTTTATTTAAATGATAAATATATCATAAGCAGGCATGAGTACAAGTAGATAAAAGCAGGAATATAAATGCCCAGAAAGCAGCCACTAAGCCTCCTGACACTGTTTTACACTCCCATGGTGCTTTATCAAGGGTGAAGCTACAAGAAAGGACCCTCCTTTTATAGTTCCACAATTATGATGTCATCAGAACATCACATATTCACACACATATATTATATTAACACACATAGTTAACCCCCACAAAAAATTCTACGTGCTATACATAGTGAAAACATAAAACATATATCACAGCTCACAAGTTCCTAAATGCAGCAAATTCATATTAGTAAAATATATTGCATAAATACAGCAACATCAAAAGTCCATATAGCATTGAAGGTGTTATCTTTATGTTGCTGCAGAGCTGGAAGTTCACAACATGGTGTAAAATCCGAGTCACCCACACAGGAATAAAAAGGAGAGGAAAAAGATATTTTACATGTGAGGAGATGCCACATTCACTAATAAAAAGGAAAGAAAAAATACAATATAAATATACATAATATAAGACACATATTCAGTACATGAAGTGAAGCTTAAAAATCTATCCTAATTGAAGCACAGCCCCATAAATTCACTCCCAATTTTACCTTCATAGAAAAGGAGTAATTTCAATGGTCTGTTTAAGCCTGATGGTTTTAAAGCACCCAAAGTACATATCCACTTTGTCTCACATCTCAACTATAATAATCCAGATAACCCCTCTCCTATCCAGGACAACTTTCTTAATCCCCATATATGACAAAGTATGTTCAATACCTGGGTTGGCAAACTTCATGTGGGTGGCCAAAATATTTGTCAGATCTTCACTGGCAATATCTCGAACATGCTCGCCTATCCTTTGTTTAAGTTGTCTAATACTTTTCCCAATTAAAAAGGCACTGCATGTGCAGGATTGCCATATATATGACTCCTGTGGTTTCACATAAAATCAAATTCTTAATTTGAAAAGCCCCTTCCCCTGTTGGGTGCTTAAAACTTTTGCCTTTTTTGATATATTTGTAAAACTTACAATGTTCACAAATATTATATCCAACGAGGGAGGGGCCCAAAACAGTGGGCCCATTGGAATTCTGAAAAGGCTAAAATGAATGGACTAAATGATCCTGTAAATGTTGTACTATGCACCATTTGTGGAGGTTTATTTTCAAAACCTGACTTAATACAGGATCTGCTTCTATAATTTCCAGTTATGAAAAATTATATCCCTAATAATTTTAGATTTGTAAGTATATGTACTAATAAATTTGATCTGTCATGAGGTTCTTGTCTTGCATTTACTGTAACCCTGTTTCTTGCAATTAAACTGTCCCAATGTTCATCATTAGCCCAATTCATAGCTACATCTACCTCCCTACCATTATAACCCCTGGCTTGAAATCTCATCCTCATTTCATTTGCCCTCTGCTGAAAATCTTCCATCCTACTACAATGTCTGCATATATGCAGAAACTGACTATGAGGTATGTTAGATATTGTATGCATGGGGTGCATGCTAGAGGCTTCTAAAATTGAATTAATGTTAGATGGTTTTCTAAACAGATCTGTTTCATTAGTGTCCATATCTGTTTTTTCAATTACTATATCCAAATATGACACCCTAATTGGATCAACATTCACAGTAAATTTCAAGTTTCTGTTTGATTCATGCAGGTACCTGACAAAACCAGATAGTTCCTCCATTGTCCCATTCCAAATGATTAACAGGTCATCTATAAACCTGATAGGTCACATTTTAATGAATGAAAGAAAGGATTAATTTCAGGATTCACTACTGTGAGCTTTTCTTAGAGCCCATATGTAGGTTAACATAACTGGGGGCTAAGGAAGCCTCCTTTGCTGTCCCATGTATTTGCAAATAGTAGTGATCTTGAAAAATAAAATAGTTGCATGCCAGAACCAGCTCAGCACAGCATAACAGGAAATCAACAAAAAACAGTTTGTCTTTTCCTGATTACTACAAATAATAACACATGGAGGATAAGCCAGAGTAAAAGAAAGAAAAGGCCATTATGGTTCTGGAAGGTAGTGGCCGAGAAAGTAAGGGAAAAGAAAAGAGCCTTCAGAAGATACAAGGAAACACAAAAGTATGAGGACAGAGAACAATATCTGGAGAAGCAGAGGAATCTGGGAAAATAATTAGAAGGGCTAAAGCACAGACAGAGAAAGGTATAGCCCAGGCTATTAAGAAAGGTGACAAGACCTTCTTCAGATACATTAACGGAAGGAAAAAGACCAGAAATGGGATTGTTAGGCTGAAGAAGGAAGGAGGAGAAAGGGGTGGAGGATGACCTAAAAAAGGTTTAAATACTGAACAAGTACTTTTACTTAGTATTTACCAGGGATGGGGAGGGTGAGGGACTGAGACTTAGTATGAGGGGTATTCAGAGGAGGGAGGTAGACACCAGCCCATTCACAGTGGAAAGAGTCCTAGAAGAACTCAGGAAAATAAAAGCAGTTAATGCAATGGGGCCAGATGGGATCCACCCCAGAGTACTAAAGGGACTCAGGGAAGTGCTGGCAGAACCACTGGCTGCCAGTTTTAATGCATCACTAGAGATGGGGAGAGGTACCTGAGGGAATGGAGGAGGGCAGATGTGGTCCCTCTCCACAAGAGAGGAAGCGGAGAGGAGGCAGGCAATTACAGGCCTGTAAGCCTGACCTCAGTAGTGGGGAAACTAATGGAGTCTTTACTTAAGAAGAGGATTGTGAAGTTTCTGGAGGATAGCGGGGCACAGGATACAAGGCAGCATGGATTCTCAGCGGGAAGGTCCTGTCAGATGAATCTAATAGATTTCTTTGACTGGGTAATCAGGGTGGTAGATCAGGGAGGGGTGGTGGATGTGGCCTACCTGGATTTCAGCAAGGCCTTCGATACTGTCATGCACAGGAGATTGCTAAATAAATTGGGAGCCTGAGAGTGGATCCTACAGAGGTAAAGTAGGTTGGGAACTGGTTAAGGGACAGGACTCAGAGGTGGCGGTAAATGGCAGGAAATCTGAGGAGAGGGAGGTGACCAGTGGGTGCAACAGGGGTCGGTGCTGCGGCCAGTCCTATCCTATGTCTTCATTAGCGACATTGCAGAGTGTCTGGAAGAAAAGTTGTGCCTTTTCACAAATGACACCAAGATCTGCAACAGAGTGGACACATCGGAGGGGTGAAAAAATGAGAAAGGACCTAAACCTATTAGAGGAATGGTCAGGTGTCTGGCAGTTGAGTTTCAATGCTAAAAGTGCAAGATCAAACACCTGGGTCACAGGAATCCAAAGGAGGAGTACAGGATGGGTGGAGAAATTCTCGCCACCACAAGTCAGGAGGAGACCTGGGGTTATTATATCTTATGACCTGAAGATGATCAAATAGTGTGAAAGGGCAGTGGGAAGAGCAAACAGAGTGTTGGGGTGCATAGAGGGGCATAACAAGCAGGAGGAAAGAGGTGGTGATGCTAATGTACAAGTCACTGGTGAGGCCTCAGCTGGAGTACTGTGTCCAGTTCTGGATACTACATCTCCAGAAGGATATTGTCAAAACAGAGGCAGTCCAAAGAAGAGCAATGAAGATGGTACATGGACTGCATGAGAAGCCCTATGAGGAGAGACTTAAGGACCTTAATATCTATTTACTGGAGGAAAGAAGGGAGAGGGGGAGATATGATATAGACTTTCAAGTACCTTAGGGTAATAAACAGGGTACAGGTGTAAAGCACATTTCAGAGAAAACTCTGCACAAGAACAATGGGACATGATATGAGGCTGAAGGGTGGAAGGTTCAGGGGTAATGTTAGGAAGTACTTTTTCACTGAAAGGGTGGTGGAGCCATGGAACAACCTTCCAGCAGAAGTGGTGGGGCCAAAAACAATCTGGGGTTCAAGAGTGCATGGGATAGACATAAGGGTACACTGGAGATGTACAGAAGGAGAGCCACAGATCAAATAGGATCTGGGGCTGCAGCAGTGAGTAGGAAATGGGTAGACTAGGTGGGTCATATGATCCTTATCTGCTGACAGATTCTATGTTTCTATGTTTAAGCCTTCAGCATGTGGTACCTTTGCATACAGTGATGTCACATCCATAGTGATGAGAATACAATCAGAATTTAACTTTACAGATGTCAAAACTCACAAAAAGTCAGAAGTGTCCTTAATATAAGAATCTCACAACAAGAGGGCATAAATGAAAATCTACAAATTTAGAAAGATTTTCAGTCAGACACCCAATGCTTGCCACAGTGGGGCATCACAGAGGATTAAAGGTTTGTTTATTTTGGGGCGCACGTAAAAGATAAAAATATAAGAACATGACGGCAGATGAGGACCGCATGATCCATCTAGTCTGCCCATTATTTGACCTACCCCCAAGTATATTCCCTTATTTCAATATTCTGCTATTTCTGGCCCAAGATATTTTGAACTCATTAACTGTCTTGGCATCCATGACCTACTCTGGCAGCCTGTTCCATGACTCCACCACCCTTTTGGTGAAGAAAAACTTCCTAATGTTGCTCTGAAATCTCCCTCCCATTAGACGTCTGCTGTAGCCCCTATCAATCTATCATCTATCAAAGAGCTTTGAAGCTCAAATATCCACTGATGGCCATTAAGCTTAGGAAATTTAGGGGAATGCCATTCTTTAAAGATAACTTTTTTAGTAGTCATGGCAGCGATTACCATAATATGTCTCTGTGGGTGAGACAAATTAAGACCCTCAAAGTCATTAGAAATGCAAACCTGACAGGTACCTGAAATCCGGATCTTTAACATATTATTTAGGCAGATACATAACAGTATTTTCCACCACTCTTTGACAAATTTACATGACCATAGCAGATGTGACAGATTGGCATTTTGGCCACACTCATACCAGCAATGCATATTGGGCATCATGCCCATCCTATACAACTTATGTGAGGTCATATATACATATGGAATAAATTATACTTGAATATTTCTTGCATTTGTGTACAATTTGTTTGCATTCTTTAAATCTGTTTACCCATATGTCTGATTCTCATGACAGAGATGTTTCAGCTGCCCACTTTGTCTGTGTTTTACCAAACGACTGAATTAGAATATTTGGCAGCAGTAGTTTATTATAGTCTGACAGTTTATTTCTTTTAACTTGCTGACAAAATTCCATATAAGATTTTAAAATAGTATACAAGACTTTCAATTTAACAATTTAATATTATTTATTTTAAAAATGGGTGACTACCTCATAGATAACATAGATACATAGATACATAGATACATAGACAGTGTCAGCGAGATAAGGGCCTATGGCCCACCTAGTCTGCCCATTTGAGCTTGTAAGTTCAGTTTGTTTTCCTAAAGTCTATTTCCTTACCCTGACCTCTAGAATTCCTTTATGTCTATCCCATGCATTCTTAAATCCGTGATTGTTTCAGCCCCACCACTTCCTCTGGCAGGGTATTCCACTTGTCCACCACCCGTTCTGTGAAGAAATTCTTTCTCATGTTTCCTCTGAATCGTCCTCCCTCCAACTTCATCCCATGCCCTCTAGTCCTGAAACATCTTTTCGCTTAAAATAGTGTTTTCCTGCACCCTGTTCCTCCCTGTAAGATACTTGTATGTCTCTATCATATCCCTCTCTCCTCCTCTCCTCCAGGGAGTACATGTTCAGTTCCTTCAACCTGTCTTCATAGGATTTGTGATGCAACCCATGCACCATCTTTGTTGCCCTCCTCTGAACCTTCTCTACCCTGTCTATGTCCTTACGTAGGTATGGTCTCAGAACTGTACACTGTACTCCAGGTGGGGCCTCACTAGTGTCTTGTATAGCGGAATTATGACCTCCTTTTCCTGCTGGTGATGCCCTGCCTATACATCCCAGCATCCTATTTGCTTTACCTGATGCCTTGTCACACTGTTTCCTACTTGAGGTCATCAGAGATGACAACCCCAAGATCCCTTTCCTGCTTGGTGCATGCTATATCCTCACCCCCAACTGATATATTGTGCCAGGGTTTTGTGCCCCATATGCATTATCTTGCACTTCTTTGCATTGAATTTCAACTGCCAAACCCTTGACCATTCTTCAAGTTTCTGCAGGTCCCTTCTCATTCTGTCTACACCCTCTGGTGTGTCTACTCTGTTACAGAGCTTTGTGTCATCAGCGAACAGTGAAATTCTGCCTTCTATATCCTGTGCAATGTCACTGATGAAGATGTTGAATAGGACCGGTCCAGCACTGATCCCTGTGGTACCCACTGGTCACTCTTCCCTCTGTGGAGTGACAGCCATTTACCACCACCCTCTGTGTCCTGCCACCCAGCCAGTTACCTACCCACCACACTACTGTCCTGCCCACACCCATATTCCCCAGTTTGTGTAATAGTCTTCTATGTGGCACAGTGTCAAAGGCCTTGCTGAAGTCCAGATAGGCCATGTCCACTGCCCTCCCTGATCCACCTCCCTAGTCACCCAGTCAAAAATTCAATGAGGTTGGTCTGACATGACCTCCCCCTGGTGAAACCATGCTGCCTTGGGTCCTGTAGTCCATTGACAACCAGATGTTCTACCAATCTCTCCTTCAGTAGTGCTTCCATGATCTTTCCCACTACCGAGGTGAGGCTGACTGGTCTGTAGTTCCCTGCTTCCTCTTTGTTCCCACTTTTGTAAGGGGACTACATCTGCTGTCCTCCAGTCTTTGGGTACCTCCCTGTTTCCAGTGATTGGCTGAACAGGATAGCCAGAGGTTCAGCCACCACCTCTCTTAGTTCTTTAAGGACCCTGGGTGCACCCATCTGGCCCCATTGCTTTGTCAACTCTTATTACTTCCAGTTCCTTCAGGACCCTTTCTGTAAAGGGACTTGTGTCCATTTCTGCACCATTCTCACCCCTTGTACTCCCTTCAGACCCATTACCCCCCTCTTCCTTAGTAAAGACTGAGCAGAAATACCTGTTCAATATGTCAGCTTTACTGTTGTCATCCTCCACGCTGCTCCCATCCTCCCCTTCAGTCTAACTATCCCTCCCTTTGTCCTTCTTTTTTCACTTATGTACCTGTAAAAGGTTTTGTCCCCTTTAACCACTGATTTTGCAATGTGTTCTTCTGTCTGAGCTTTGGCTTCCCTTACTGACTTCCTGCCTCCTTTGTTTCTCCTGGTACTTCTCCCTATCCCCTTCTGCCTGTGTCTTTTGTATTGCCTGAATGCAGTCTTTTGGCTTTCACTTTCTTTGCTACCTCTTTGGAAAACCATAATGGTCTCCTCTTTCTTTTCCTCTTGCTAACCTGCTTAATGCATAATTCTGTTGTTCTTATAATCCCCATTTTAAATAGTGCCCACTGTTCCTCAATCCCTGATTCCTGTCCCATTCCCCTTAATGCCTCTTTCAAGCATCTCCCCATTTTCCCAAAGTCTGCCCCCCTAAAATCCAGTATACGTGTTTTTGTGTGGTTTGGTTCTGCTCTTTCTGTGATTTCAAACCACAATGACTGGTGGTCACTGTTACCCAGGTGCTCCCCCACTGTTACCCCCATCACACTGTCCCTGTTTGTGAGCACAAGGTCCAGTATTGCCTTCTGCCGAGTTGGTTCCATGACCAGTTGCTTGAGGAAGGCACCCTGAAGGAGTCCAGGATAAATCTGCTCTAGTTGATGCTGCTGCTGGGATGCTCCAGTCCACATCTGGTATATTGAAGTCTCCAACCAGTACTACCTCACTCTTGTCAGCCATCCCTTGGATGGCTAGCATCAACCCCTATCTGTTTCTTCCTCCTGGGCTGGTGGTCTATAGACCACACCTGTGCGGATGGCTGGCCCCATTTTCCTTTCCAGCTTAACCCACAGTATCTCTCCCCATTTTGTTCCTCCTGGATCTGTGTGGCCCTTATGTCATTTTTCACATACAGTGCCACTCCTCCTCCCTTCCTGCCTGCTCTGTCTTCTGAATATGTTGTAGCCAGGTATGGCCATCTCCCAGTCATGGTTATCATTACACCAGGTTTCAGTGATGGCACAATGTCCAGGTCTGACTGTACCATGACAGCCTCAGATCTTCCATCTTGTTGCTAAGGCTCCTGGCATTTGCACACATGGCTTTCCATGATTTGACCTCCTAGACTGCTTCACTGTTCTACTCCAGACCCTTCCTTGGTTGTCATTTATCCCTGGTTCTCCTTGCTGTCTGCCCTTCTGCTGAATTTTGCCCTTTTCTGCTTATCCACCTTTTGGACACTAATCTCCAACTTTTGCACACTGCTTTGCAGAGATAGCCCTCCTCTGGTTCACTGGTTCCATTACTAGCTGTGGGGTGAGCAAGTAGGTACCATCCTTGCTGGCCTGCCACCCCTTTGCTAGTTTAAATGCTTGTCAATGTAGCATTTAAACTTATCATTGAGTGCTTGATTCCTCCAGGATGGATGCAGGCTCGTCAGGCTTGAACAAACCTCCATCCCTCCAGATGGGTCCCCAGTCACCAATGAATCCAAACCCTTCCTCACAGCACCAGTTCTTCAACCATGAGTTAAAGTTCCTGGTGCATGCACTCCTATGCTCTCCTTGCCTCTCACAGGTAGTACTTGAGAAAGTGACAGAAGTAGCTACTTGCTTGAGACCCTCCCAGTTTCCTAAACTCTTCCTGAACTTCCTTTGGCTCCCCATTTGCCAAGTCATTAGTACCTAGGTGGATAATGACATCCAGCTCACCCTCCTGTCTTGCCTTCCCAGTGATCCCCAGTATCTTCCTTCCATCCCTCCATGCCGTGGCACCTGGTAGGCACCTCACTCCTGTCCTCCCCTCCTGTGTTCCTAGCTGGATCCCTCTTATGATGGAGTCCCCACCAGGATTCGCTTCCTCCTCCTCTGGGGTCCACTGCTTTCCCCACTGAGGTCACCTCCTTGCCTAACCTCCACATCCTTTCCTTCCACTTCCCTGGGTACCTCTATTTGGTTGTCCTCATTTGCCAGTGTGGCATATGAGTTCTTGAGAGGAATAGGATCTGGGATGTGCCTCTGCCTGACTGCTCTAACCCTCCCTGAGCCCACTGTCATCCAAGTGCTTCTCGTTCTCGGCATCCTTTGAGGCAGCTGCATTGGACTGGGTGGTTCCTGGACAGGGGTGATGGTACTCCTGACCCAGTTTACTTCCGCTCTGAGTCTGGCTACCTCATCCCGCAGTCCGAGAGATGCATGCAGATAGGACAGCACCTCAGTGTCCAGAAGGTCTGCCTGAATATGGCTGCCCCACAGCCACTACATTGCACCACTCCCACATTATACTGCAATTCCACTACTTATCTGCTACTGAAGCTCTCTTAGTTCTCTTTTTATTTATTTACAGTATTAAAAATCCTGTAACTGATCCTCAGATATATATTTTTTTAAGGAAAAAGAAACCAATAAATAAATAAATGAGTCAAAACACTTGTCGTGCTGAGGGTGGTCTTCTTCCCCCTTATGCCCCTCCTACTTCACACCTCTTACTATACCCTGTGTTTAGCTCCTGTCAATCAGATTTATCAGGGCATATAATTAAGAGTTGGGGAAGGGTGGGGGGCGAAAATTTGCAGCAATTAAAGACAGCACAGAATTACACCACCACTATTTTTTAAATTTTCAACAGCCCAAAAACAATTATAAGTAAAGACAACACAGAAAGAAAGTATAGTGTCACTACAAGCCTACAATCTAAGTTTAAAAGAAAAATACCAGTTACCAGTTACTCTGAAGCACTGAATTGAATATGTTTCCTTCCTTCACCTTCTGGCTTCTTCTGAGAAGATGAACTTCTGTTTGCTGCTTTAACTGTGACTAAGCCCCACCTTCAGTTATCACGTAGCTGAGGTCAGAGGCCAGACAATTAACACCCTTCACCCAGCTACAGGACAGTCAGACAAGCCAAGATAAAATTTGCAGCAATTAAAGACAGCACAGAATTACACCACCACTATTTTTAAATTTTCAACAGCCCAAAAACAATTATAAGTAAAGACAACACAGAAAGAAAGTATAGTGTCACTACAAGCCTACAATCTAAGTTTAAAAGAAAAATACCAGTTACCAGTTACTCTGAAGCACTGAATTGAATATGTTTACTTCCTTCACCTTCTGGCTTCTTCTGAGAAGATGAACTTCTGTTAGGAGGGAGTCATGACTTGGGTGGGGTGTAGGAACAGTGGACTAAGCTAAAGGAAGGCATAGTGAAGGCAACAAACCTCTACACAAAGGAAGTAAGCAAAAACATGAGGAAAAAGAGACCAGTATGGTTCTCAAAGGAAGTGGCTGAAAAGGTAAAAGCTAAAAGGGTGGCATTCAGGATGTATAAAGAGTTGTAGAGGGAAGAGGACAGGGAGGTGTATCAGAAGAAGCAGGGTGAGGCAGGGGAAGTGGCGAGGAGTACAAAAGCACAAAGTGAAAAAAGAATAGCCCAGAGGGTAATGAAAGGGGATAAGACATTTTTAGGTGCATAATTGAAAAGAGGAAGACTAGGAAAGGGATTGTGAGGTTAAGATGGACAGATGGGGACTGTACAGAGGACGATCAGGGAAACAGATCAGGGTGTGGTGGTGGATGTGGCCTACTTAGATTTCAGTAAGATTTTCAACACTGATGCACATAGGAGATGCATAAGGGAACTATGCAGCTTAGGGGTCGGTCCTAAGGTGGTAAACTGGATAAGAAATTGGTTAAGGGATAGGCAACAGACGGTGGTAAATGGAGTTCACTTTGGGGAAGTGAGGAAGACCAGCGAGGTGCCTCAGGGCTTAGTACTGGGACCAGTTCTCTTTAATGTCTTTATAAGCAACATTGCAGAGGAGTTGAAAGGGAAGGTCTGCCTCTTTGTGGGTGACATCAAAATCTGTAATAGAGTGGACACTTCAGAGAGTATGGAAAGAATGCGCACAGACCTGAGATAACTCAAAGAGTGGTAAAGGGCATGGCAGCTAGGTTTCAAGGTGAAAAAGTACAAAATCATGCCCTTAGGGCACAGAAACCTAGAGTCAGAGTACAAAATGGGAGAAGAGGTACAATACTGATGGTTACTAAACAGGAAAGGGATGTGGGAGTAATCATATCTGATGACCTCAAGGTGGTGAGGCAGTGTGACAGGAGAGTTGGTTGGACCAATGGGATGTTGGGGTGCATAGAGAGGGGTATCACCAGAAGAAGAAGGAGGAGGGAAGTGCTCTTGCCATTGTATATATTGCTGGATAGACCCCACCTGGAGTACTGTGTCCCATTCTGGAGACCACATCTTAGGAAGAACATAGACAGAATGAAGGCTATCCAGAGGAGGGCGACTAAAATGGTGCAGGGTCTGTATCAGAAGTCCTATGAGGAGAGACTGTAGAACCTCAATATGTACACTCCTGAAAGGGGGGACAGGGGTATGATAGAAGCTTATAAATACCTTTAATGGTAAATAAGGTACAAGAGGGAAATATTTTTCACGGGAAAAGATGTACAAGAACAAGGAGACATGCAATTAAACTGGAAGAGGGTAAATTCAGGAGGGTTATGAGGAAGTACTTCATCTCTAAAAGAGTGGTGGATGTCTGGAATAGTCATCCAGCAGAGGTGCTAGAGGTGAAACCGGGGTGGTATTCAAGAATGCATGGGATAGGCATAAGAGAATCTTAGTGAAAAGCGAGGGAGAGCCGGAAACCAAGTAGGGTCTGCGGTGATAGTATAGACAGAAAAAAAATGGGCAGACTGGGTGGGCCAAGTGGTCCTTATCTACCACCAACATCTATGTTTCTATATTATTAGGCTTTAATATTTTACAGAACCTACTATTGTAAGCCATAACATTTAGAATGAATTCATTTTACCAGCCAGCCCGGTGGTGCTGAGGGCTAAGGCGCTGCCAAGCGCCGCACCTCTCATCACGCTGGTGAATCGGGTTCATCTCAAGCCTAGGTTGCTGGGGACAGTGGGGGGGATCAATACTGAGCAAGCCACCAAGCAGCTCTCCTCTCCCAGAGAGGGTTCTAGGCCATCCCTGTCTTGGCTAACATCTAGTGGTGGCTGGGTGTCAGAGCTTGGATGATCAGAGGCCAATGTGATGTCAGGAGGGTGGAAGGGGGAGTGGGCCAGGAATATATGCATGCCTCCATGCACATGCACTCTCCATTGCCATGACCTTGGGCTGGGGAGAAAATACAGGTGGGAAAAAGGGTCAGCACAGCAGGGTTGCATCATGCCCACTCACCACACCACCATCCGCCACATCACTGGCACCCGCGGTGATTACTGGATTGTGCTTCACGCAGGAGGACAGCCCTCCATCTCCTAAACCCCACAAGGGGAAGATCTGTGGGGGTACTATGCTGACAGGTAAGCTGGGGAGTTGTGGAGGGTCTACTGTGGCATCCTGACATGCCATTGCCTGACACCCAGGAGCCCAAAAATTATAACCCAACAGTCGGGAATTGCATGTGGTGGAGTTTTTTTTTCTATGTTTCAGGGGGCTTTGCCCCTGCATCCCCCAATGAGGGGAACTTCGCCCCCTGCATCCCCCTTATTTTTGATTGCCAACTCTGCCATGCACAATTCCCGAAAATTTTCAGGTTCCTGGGTGTCAGGCAATGATTTATCAGGATGTCGTAGTGATGCCGTTGTGGAGGATGGGCGAGGATGGTTGAGCTGGCTGAAGGGAACCTACCCTGCCATGGCCAGAGGGGATAAAATGTCTATGAAAAAAATTATCCGTTTTAAATGACAGTATCTGCCAATTCTTGAAAAAAACCTACCCTCTATTATCAAGTCTCGCCAGCACTGTCTCCTCATAGCAGCTACCGCAGTTACTAATGAGGAGATATTGCTATGTTATTATTATTTGTAATAACACTAAAACTAGATATCAAAATGGGTTTATAGCCATTTCTTCCCCCATAAACTCTTTAATCATGTTATCTAAAGCTGGAGCCACTCTTGTCAAATCCAAAAACCTGTCCGGGTATACAAGAAGATCCTGTATCCTAAGACTTATGACTTATAATTTATGAATAGCTGAGACAGCAGAGGCATGAGCCTATGTATGCTGTTCCTTTTAGTTGCAGTAGTAATCCTCTAACCCCCTCTCTGCTAGGTGTTTCTCTAAATTGTTCTTGTAGGAGTTCAAATCACTGCTGCACGTCACTTCTGATGGCAGGCTGTTCCATATGCCCACCACCCTTTGTGTGAAATATTTCTTCCATCTCTCTGTTTTGAAACTTGTCGGCTGTATTTGCTTATCATGCCCTCTAACATTATGTCTTATTCTATGCTTTAGATTCAGTCCTTCCATTAAATCCTCGTTGCTCAAGATTTTATACAACATAAGCAAATCTCCTCTGATTTCTCTGTTTTGCAAAGCGTTAAATCTGAGTATTCTGAAACAATCTTCATATGTCTTATCCTACAGCCCTTTAGTTGATTTTTGTGGCCTTCTGCTGCATCCATTCTATTCTGTTCTTGTTAATAATGTTCAAAGCCCCCCAGAACTGTGAACAGTAGTCTAGTTGGGGTGTAACATATGTGTTGCACAGTGGCCATCTCAATTCCTTAGACTTACTAATGAAGTTCTTGCTTATCATATTTATCAAATGGTTAGATTTTCTAAACACCTGTGCATTGAGCATGTGTTTTGAAGTAATTAGTTGTTATGAGTCCCAAATCCTTTTCTTTTATTCTTTCTTCCAAAATCTGCTTTCGTAAACCGTATGTAACCTGGATTGTTTTTACCAAAATGCATAATTTTACATTTTGATGTATAAAATTCCATCCCCACTTTTCGACCCACATCATTAGTTGGTCCAAATCCTTCTGTAAATTAACATGCTGTTCAATAGTATCCAAACTTTGCCCTTACTTAGTATCATCTGCAAAATACAATATCTAGATGTTAATTCATTCCTATATCCGAGATGTAAAGCCTGAATAAGACTGGCCCCAATGTGAACCCTGTGGAGTTGCTGGTCACCCTGATGGAAGGCGATACATGTTCATGCAGCCTGACCGTTTGATCTCTTTTGTATAGACAGTTTTCTATCCAGTTTACCAACTGTGCTGTATTTTAAGCTTATTCAATTTGATTATTAGTTTAATGTGTGGTACCACATCAAATTCCTTTCTAAGATCTAGGTATACAACATCAGTTGGCAATCCATTGTCCAAGTTTTGACTTATTTCTTTGTAGAAATATAATAAATTAGTGGCACATAATTTTCCTTCTGTAAACCCATGTTGATGTCTATCTTTCAAATTGTTCCTCCTGCTTATTTAATCTGTCTTCAGTAAAGCTTTCTATAATTTTGCCTAAAATACTGATTAAGCTTATTGGTCTAGGCATCTCCACATTTAATAAAACCTGGGGCAATGTAACAGTCTTAGCCTTGTTGTCCAAGGCTGAACTTACCCAGTTTGCTATATTTTTATATCTATGAGTTAAATAGTACAAAAGCAGATCCTCCTTTGGACCTACATATGCAGTGTGTGTCCCATGTTATATGAGACATGGGCAACCCCCTCCACCCCCCAGCAAGAGACTTTCAACAATTCTTATCATCTCCTACCAGGTAATCAGGACCTCCACCAGTATAGCCAGAATGGTTACAAATTAGATAAAGATTATAAGAATTTGGAGGGTGTCAATTTAGCTATTATTAATTCTATAAAGAGCACCTATGAGCCCATAAGCCCCCCTGCTCTTTCCACACCTTAGTATGAACTTAGTATGAAAGAGAGGGAGTACTTAATCCATCTTTCCACCAAGGATTCCACTTCTGAGTTAACTCATATCAATTTACTCTGTACAGTTGTTTTCTTGTGAGGAACACAGATTTATTCCTAAGTACTGTATCCAGTCAGAAGTATTCATATTTCCCAATATGACAAGCTGATCTGGGGATAGCAAATAAACCTTTAAAAAAGATGTATTTGAGGTATTCACCTCTTGCCCTTACACTTCCTAAACCTATGGATTTCTGACATTAAAGTTGGAAAGGGGGCACTGATAGCAGGTAAAACAATAAGCAAATCATCAGCATACCTTGTTACTTTTATGTCCTTTGCTTCAGTGGCCACCACTTCAACTCAATTGTTCGATCTGGTATCAATCAAGCACATTTCCAATACTAAAATAAACAGTATGGAGGATAAGGGGGCACCCCTGTTGAGTACCATTTTGAATTGCAATTTGGCTTGATTTTGAAATATTAATTCTAAAAACAGCACTAGGTTCCAGATATTGCAGTTTCAAAATACTAAGAATAAAAGCTGGAAGCTCCCGTTGCTCAGGACACTGAAATAAAAATGTCCAGCTTAATAAATCAAAAGCTTTGGTGGCATCAAGTGATAGCATAATAGCTTTGTATTATAGCTTTGTATTGTCTCCTTTTTTACAATATTCACTATAAATTACACAGTCTGTTCTGCCAGAAATAATGCCCTCCCTTTTGTGAAACCTTTTAGATTCTCTTGAGTCATCCCTGGAATAATTGCATTTAATCTCACTGCGATCATTTAGACAATTTTTATATCACAACTGAGGAGTGAGATAGGGGTAATTTGAAATATACAGGAAGAACTTATTTTCTTTTAAGATCACAATAACGTCTGCCTGTGAAAAGGTGATAAGTATGCCTTGCTCAGACCCGCTGATCTATTAGTATCAGCATCCAGTGTGCTAAATCATCAAAAAGGCTGCATAAAACCCAGTGGAGTCCGCCTAACCCAACTGCTTTTACTCTCTAAAGGAGAACTGCATGAAACATTAAGTCATTTTCCCCAGTAGAAGAGCTTTTTAAATACTTGTTCAAATTCTGTTATTACTATAGCTATCCAGGCTTTTCAGCTATCCTAGTGGGTGTTTCTGATGCTGCTGGTAAGAGCCATTATATAACTGTATGACGTAGTTTATGTCCCTGTTCCACTTTTCTATTGTTGGCACAATGCATTCATAGAAACATAGAAACTGTCAGCAGATAAGGACCACTAGGCCCATCCAGTCTGCTCATAACTCCTGTATTTGATTACAGCTTTTGACCCTCCCCCCACTTAACCTCTATGGTTACCCTATGCCTGTCCCATGCATGTTTAAATCCAACCACAGTGCTCACTCCCACCACCTCCTGTGGCAGACCATTTCATGCGTCCATCACCCTCTCCATGAAGAAAAACTTCCTCACATTCCCTCTTAACCTGCCACCTTCCAGTTTCATGTCATGCCCCCTAGTTCTTGTACTCCTCCTGTAATGGAAGATTCCCCCAACCCGCACTCTGTTTATGCCCTCGAGGTACTTGAGTGTTTCTATCATGTCTCCTCTCTCCCTCCTCTCCTCCAGTGATTACTTATTGAGATCCCTTAATCTCTCCATGTAAGTCTTGTGGTGCAAGCCCTGTACCATCTTAGTCACCCATCTCTGGACTGCCTCCAGCCTGTTAATGTCCTTTCAAAGGTGCAGCCTCCAGAACTGCACACAGTACTCCATGTAAGGCCTGACCAGAGTTTGTATAATGGCATCAGTACCTCATACCTTCTGCTGGTGATACCTCTTGCTATGCACCTGAGCATGCCACTGGCCCTCCTGCTGCCTTTGTACTCTGCTTTGACATTTTCAGGTCATCTGAAATAGTAACCCCCAGGTCTCTTTCCTCTTTGATGATTGTCAGCAACTCCCCCCAATCCTGTAGCTCTCCACAGGGTTACTGTGTCCCAGGTGCATAATTTTGCACTTTTCTGAATTAAACCTCAGTTGCCACCCTGCAGACCATTTCTCAGGCTTCCCCAGTTCCCTCCTCATTTTCTCCACCCTTCTGGAGTAGTCACCCTGTTACAGATCTTGGTGTTATCTACAAACAGGCAGACCTTTCCTTCAAGCCCCTCTGCAATGTCACTGATGAAGACATTGAACAGAACTGGTCCAAGGACTGATCCCTGAGGTACTCCGCTAGTCACCTACCTCTCCCCAGGTTGTACTCCATTTACCACCACCCTCTGTCTCCTGTCCGTTAGCCAGTTCCTAACCCAGTTTCCCACCTTGTTTCCCATGCCCAGACTACCCATCATGTTAACCAGAGGTTATGTTCATGTTCTATTAAAGAACTCTGTGGTTGAGGGGACATAAACCACATCATACAGTTCTAAAATGGCACTTAACACCAGATTGTAAAGCAGAAACACCCACTGAGGTTACTGAAAGGACTGTATAGATGGAACAATAACAGAAGTTTAACTAGTACTTAAAAAACAGCTTCTATTGGGAAAAATGACCTACAGGTTCAGCGCAGTTCTCCTTTAAGTGAATGGATAGCAGCTGTTTACTCTTTTAAAAAGAAAGAAGGCGGATTACATTTTTGCTTAGAAAAATAAATAGTGGCCATAGAAACATAGAATTTGCTGACAGAAAAGTACCGCTTGGCCCAACCAGTTTGCCCAGATGTTCTCTGCCTAGTCTGTTGCCACAGAACCTAACTTGTCTCTGGTGGCCCTCTCTCCTCCCTGCCTGTTTAATACTATTTCCCTATGCCTGTCTCATGCATGCGTGAAGCCCCCCAACCCCATTTTGCTTCCACCACTTCCACTGGCAGTCTGTTCCAGGAATCTAATACTCTTTCAATGAAGCAGTATTTCCTCACGTACCCCATAACCCCCCCTCTACTCCAGCTTCACTGAATGCCCCCTGATCCTGCTGCACTTATTAATTTGAAAGAGACTCCTGTCCTGCACCCTGTTCACTCCTGTGAGTTACTTGTTGGTCTCTATCCTGTCCCCTCTCACTCTCTCCTCTTCCATGGTGTACAAGCTGAGAAATCTCAGTTTCTCTTCATAGAACTTTTGGTGCAACCCATGCACCTTTTAGTTCCCCTCCTTATACTTAGTTCTTATACTTGGGCTAGGACAGTAGGAGACCATTGGTCCATATAAACTGTTCCCCATCTCAGTGGGTACATATCAACCTACTGTATTCCCTATAAATAACTGGTCTATCCTTCCCTTAAATCTTAAATTCTGCAGGTTTTTTACTATTTACTACATCCATTGGTAAAGTATTCCAAACTCTCCCTGCTCTAGTCACAAATGAATAGTATACCCTGTTCTTTTTTAGTGTTTTCAACTTAATCTGCCTTTCATGTCCTCTCAACCCTTTTGTTTTCTCCTGCAATCCTAGTCCCATCTCGTTTGCTAATTCCTTGTCATTTATTATTCTAAACAGCATCATTAAGTCCCCTCTTAATCTTCTTTGCTCTAATGAAAATAATCCAGTCCTTTTTAGTCTTTCACTATATTCATACCTGTTTAAAGCTCCTACCATTTTGGTATATCTCCTCTGTACTACTTCAACTCTTTTTATCTCGCTCTTTGTGTATGGGCTCCACAACTGTGACCCAAAATCTGAATATGGCCTAACATAGGACCTATATATTGGTACCATACATCCCACTGATTTATTCATAAAACTCATGTTTTATATTCCTAACCATATTGTTAGCTTTTTGTATAGCCAAAGTATGTTGTTTGCTGAAATTCAGTTTATTATCAATCGGTATCCCACAATCTTTTCTTCTTCTACCTCCTTCAGTTCTTTACCATCCAGCATGTACCTATTTTATTATTCACCCTACTAAATGCATTACCCTGATTTATCTATACTGAACTTCATTCTATTAAGTTTAGCCCAAACTTCAATTTTTTTCCCAAGTCCTCTCTAAACACTCTGTTGTTCCATTAATTTAACTGCCCTCCCACCTTAATATAGTCTGTGAATTTGACTACCTGATTGGTAATACCATAATGTAAGTTGCTGATATATAGAAAATAAAATAGGCCTCAGTACAGATCCCTGAGGGACACCGCTTTCCACTTTGATAGATTTAGATAGCTAGCTTGTTATTCTCACTCTTTGAGTTCTATCACTCAACCAATTCCTTATCCATATAACAAGGCGACTATCTAACCCCATGTTTGCTACCTTCCAATTAGTTTATCATGAGGCATCTTATCAAAGACCTTCTGAAAGTCAGAAATATTACATCTATGGGACTGCCTCCACCTTGTCTATGTCTTTTCTGATGCGACCTCCAGAACTGGCTATAATACTCCAGGTAGGGTCTCACCAGCAAGCAATACAATGGCAACACCACCCACCTCCTGCTTTAGATACCTCTCCCTATGCACCCCAGCATCCTACTAACCCTACCCACTGCTTTGTCACACTGCCTTGCCACTTTATTGTTATCAGTTATGATAACCCCAAGGTCCCTTTCCTGTTTAGTGGTTGGCAGTACCTCCCTCCATCCTATGGGTTCCTATGCTTTAGGTGTATGATTTTGCACTTTTTGACATTGATTACCAACTGCCTTGCTCTTGATCACTCCTCGAGTTTCCCAAGATCCTTGTGCATTCTCTCCACCCCCTCCTAAGTATATATCCTATTACAGATTTTGGCATCATCTGTAAAAAGGCATACTTTCCCCTTCAAATTCTTCTGCAGTGTCACTTATGAAGACATTGAAGAAGACTGATTCTAGTACTGAGCCTAGCAACACCCCACTGGTCACTCTCCCATCATTAGAGTGACTGCCATTAATCACCCCCACAATGCCCATCTGTTAATCAGTTTCTAATCCAATTCACCATGTTGTAACCTATGCCTAGGCTGCTCAGTTTCTTAATCATTCACCTGTGTGGCACAGTGTCAGAGGCCTTGCTAAAGTACAGATAGGCCATGTTCACTGCCTTCCCCTGATCTGGTCCCCAGTCACCAGTCTAAGAAATCAGTTGACTTCATCTGGCATGACATTCCCCTGTGAATCCATGCTGCCTGTGATCTTGCAGCCCACCGGATTCAAGATACTCTATCAGCCTTTCCTTTAGCAGGGTTTCCATGAATTTCCTCACCACTGAAGTGAGACTGACCAGTCTATAGTTCCTAGCTTCCTTATTACATGTTCTGGAGTGTAGGTTAGTGTAAAACTCTAAATGATCTCTGAAATCTCTGAATCTTTGGCTCTAGTGATGTCTTGCTTTTCTCTTAGCTACAAAGTTCAGTTCCTTTGATGGTGATTTTTAGAAGACAAGCCAATAGTTTGCTGAATTTATCAACATCCTAGTAAAATTATGTCTTGATTTTTCAAGCATTCTGTTCTGTTTCCCTAGCTAATTATATTTGTTATGAAATGATTAGTTCCTACCTTCTGACTTCCATACAGTGATCTGCTAGGGACATTTTTGACTCAATAAATTTAAATTTCTTTATCTGTATCTGCCTGTTGTTATTATTTTTTTTCACATTCTTATTTGGCAAGAAATAATATGGCCCCTTGCAAAAATGCTTAAACACATCCCAGATGTTAAAAATGGGAACATTTTCATCATGATAAAGTATTGCCATTTGCTCCCTCATCATTTTAAGAAATCCAGTATCTCGCAGGATATTTATTTATTCATGTCAAAAGTTTCACCAGAAAATACATACTGAGCTTGTAACAGCTTGTTTCTAGATGCATCCTGGGAGGATGGGGGAAGGGGATACAGTATATGATGTGTAAGTGAACATACACAATGTAAGGCGTAGTAGTAACACAAATAAGTACAACAAAAATGCATACAATAGAACAGAGTAAAAGTGTGCAGTCACAATTTACCAGCAGAGTATTCAGGGCTACAAAAAATAAAGACAAGTCATAATGCAAGTAAGATACAAGTACTAAACTGTACAGGGAGCAATGACAGATAGCAGGATTAGCATCATCCAGACTACTGAGGTGCAATGTAGCAAAACTAGTGCATGAGGTAGGCTTAGGAGCACAATCTGATCAATGTAACCAGAAACAATAACTGATAAGGCACCATTACCCTGGGTGGGGAGTGGAAGTTGCTTATAGCTTGGAGGATGGGCCAGGAGAACTTCAACAAAACAGGGTGAAGGAGTGCAGTGTAACATATCAGGAACACTTGCAGGATGAGGTGACAAGGACATAAAGAAGATTTGAGGAAGAAAAGGGTGAGGCAGGTGAGACTGAGCAGACAGACAGGGAGAGGGAGGACCAGAATTTAGGAAAATGATACAGAAGGCAGCTTGCCCATAGAGGTTTTCCTGGGACAGAGGGAATAGGAAGCAGTATTCTGGAGGAGTGGGTGGGGAATGAAATGAGGGAAGAGAGATTGGGAAGAGAGATAAACCAGAATTTAGGTGCAAATGTTGTATAGTATATGAGGCATCTGGTATTGAAGGAAGGGAGGGAGAGGAGGGTAGAAAAGAGCAGTGGTGTTAACAAGGGAAATCATTATTAAATCTGAAATTCCTCAAGTTCAATGTTAGGTTTAAAACACATACAGTATATATAGAGGGGCATGGTCAATGTCTGAAATAAGATCATACACTGTATCAAAACTATTTGTAACCATATTTTTGTGATATCAAAATAGCCTAACTTAGAGAACACATCAGATTGTTTTGAGTAATAGGATTACTGAAGATAATACTTTTTAAGTTTCCTTAACTGCACTGTAGTTACAGTGGGACTACAGTGTAGTTACAGTGGGACTACACTGTAGTTGCAGTGGGACTACACTGTAGTTACAGTGGGACTACACTGTAACTGCATTGCAATTGTAAACTATTAAGTATTGACTGGGATGTAAAACTCCAATATAAAACAGTAAATGAAATGTGGGTTATAGTCAGAGATATTGTAATTAGTAGCTGTAACCAATTCATACCAAAACTCAGAAAACATGCTAAAAATGGAGTAAAACCAAAGTGGCTAGCATTTCAAATAAAAAAAAAACAAAGCATATAATAAATTCCTAAAAACTAGGTCACCAGAATCATGGTAAAGATTCAAAGATATACAGAAACAAAGTAAAAACACTATTACAAAATCAAAAAGTAATATGGAACTCTCTTTGGAAACAATGCAGAAAAAGGAGCTAGTAAAATCTTTTTCAGTTATATCAATTCTCTAAAGTAGGAGGATAACAACATAGGGCCAATAGTATTAAATAATAACACACTAATAAAGGAACGTATTATAATTGCGGAAGCCTTTAATAATTACTTTTGTTCTGTATTTACTCAAAGTAACAACATAGCACATTACACTGAACCCATTCGGATATATTACTATAACAGAAAGCAGCATTAAGGACAAAATACAAAACCTAAGAAACTACTCATCTCCAGGGCCAGACGGCATTTCATCATATATACTAAAAATATTGACTGACTATATTACTAAACCATTACAAACCATATGCCAAACTTTGGTCAATACAGCACAAATTCCTGATGACTGGAAAACCACAAATGTTACACCGATCTATAAAAATGTAAACAGATAGGAACTTGTGAACTATAGACCTATTAGTTTCACATCAGTACTGGGTAAAATATTGAAAAGTTTAATAAAGGATAATTTTTGCAGTACACTTAAATCCCTAGGCAATCAACAACATAGTTTTATCACTGGCTGCTCGTGTGTTACCAATCTAATTAATCAATATTAAGATAAAATAATTCCATGTGATTCCATTCTTCCTTGATTTCAAAAAGGCCTTTGATTTAGTCCCACATTGGGCTATCATTGATAAGTTAAGGAAAATGAAACTAAATGGGCGCTTTACAAACTGGATACAAAAAGGAACTCAAAAGTTTAAAATTAAAGGTCATTCTTCAAAGCTAGGCATGGCTATTAGTGGGGTACCACAGGGTTTGGTCCTGGGACATGTCATATTTAATGTTTTTATATATGATCTTGCAGAAAATGTATATAACCTGTTCACAAAATATGCAGATGATTCTAAACTACGGGGTTCACGCACAAACCCATATCAGGTAAAATCAATACAGACTTTTTTTTTTATTTAGAACATATTTTGCCAGGTAAGCACTCAGAATCAGTGGCTTTTTTCCAGATGCAACCTGGGGGAGGTTAGGAGTAGGAGGGTACAAAATTCACAGATCTAGCAAATACAACAGTAATTCAACCAGTGCAATAACTTACAACTTATCATTAGCAAAGCAGGTGATACCATTATAAGTATGGTTCATGAAAACATTAGATGTGCCAAAAAAAATTGTGCTTCATTTGAAAGAGCAACTGGCAACATCTGGCCAGAAGTGTTACATTGCAGAATTAGAATAAGCATACCCCCAGTAAATCTTATACCAACAGCTAGATTTCTGTGTTACTTCATTTTAAAGTTATGAGCTATTTTGTAACCCTGATTTCACTACCTGTTCAAAAAAGCCTGTTTCAGTGAAGAGCTGCTGGTGATGTCATCTAGGGGACTCACTGTCTAGAACTCCCTGTCAGCAAGCTTATAGGACCTGTTTCTCCAAAGTTGTAAAGATCATGTGCAATGATTTTACAAGTAAAACAGAACAGCACCAGTCAGTAAACATTGCTTTACAAACTATGTGTGTTTCAGGCTTTGTAACAAAGCTGACAATATTTTCTTTGGGTGCCTTTATGTTGTGGTCCTTTTTTCCAGAAACGCTAGATGGTGGATCATAGCACACTGTTGTGAGGTTTGCAGACTGAAAAAGTTTCTGATGTGGTGAAAGGCTGAGATCATTCACACCTATCATTCAACTGAGGTGAGTTCTAAGAATGGCACTTTAAAACAATTATCCCATCTCTTTGTAAATGGGAGTGGGAGAGGTAATGCTGTTTCAAAACCTTAAGGAGTTTCTAATTTAGCCAGTCAAATTTGTTCTCTGTCAGGCTGTTTTGACCTACATTCCGCTCATCTATGTTCTACTCTAAATTAAAATGATCATTTTACCAGAGCTAACACTTCTACCCATTGTAGGAATTAACACATATAAGGCCACTATTAAAACATATTGTAAAGCAGACACTGACAAACAGCAGTGAAGTTACTAATATTACAATACTAGCAGCAACACAAATTCCTAACACAGTACAGTAGCATGCCAAATGGCTTCAGCAGCCTGGAGGCATGCTGACTCAGCATCCAGCAACTCTACGAAATGGACCACACCAAAAGGCATTCAACAATACATTGTCAACTTTGTTACAAAACCTGAAACACATATAGTTTTTTTTTACTTAGTGTTTATACCCCTTACAACACAGCTGCCCTTTCTTCAGGGTCTCAGTGCGTCCTGCATCAGAAAGGTCAGACAGCCAATAGCTCAGATGGGTGCCCCACTTCCTCAATTCACGAGCCCCTGGTTAAGCCCCCAGTTGGGGTGAAGGAGTCTCCCCTTCCCCTCCATACCTTGATGAAAGTGTGCACCTTAAGCCACCTTCCCTGGCTCCTCCTTGATCACCAATGTCAAGGCCCATCTACAGGTGCAACTGTGGGGTGATTTTTCCCTTTGTTCTGGTCCTGCCCCCTGGCATCGGCACTCAGGCGGGACCAATGAGATGGGGGTGCTGAGACGTGCCTTGCTCAGGTCCTGGCCAGTGCCAGCCCTTCCTGCTGTCTGCTTCCCTTACTGCACTGGCACCACCCATGGTCACCAGTTGGTGGTATATAACAGCAGGTATGCAGCCCACCCCTCCTGAAGAGAGAGAGCAGCCTGTCAGGTGCTCAATCCCTCTTTCCCCGGCTGGCCCTCCAGCAGCCCAGGCTCACTACCGAACCCAGGACACTTGCATCGCAAATGGTAGTGCTACCACTGTGCCAGCGGGCCAGCCACATATAGTTTTTATAGCAATGTTTTCTGTATGGTGCTGCGTGTTTTACTTTTGAAGACTATTTCATATGCTCTTTAAAACTTTGGAGAAACAGGTCCTCTAAGCTTGATGACAGGAACTACTAGACTGTGAGTCTCCTACATGACATCAGGAGCAGCTCTTCACTGAAAGGGGTTGTTTTGAGCAGGTAGTGAAATCAGTGCTATAAAATGGCCAATAACTTTAAAATGAAGTAACGCAGAAATCTAGTTTTTGGTATGAGATTTACTGAGGGTATGCTTATTCGGATTCTGCAATGTAGCACTTTTGGTGTCAGTGGCTCTCTAAGGTTTATCAGTACCATATCAGTACTTAGACAGCATCTCTGATTGGGCATATATGTAGGGTATGGTATTTAATATTAACAAATGCAAAGTAGTGCATTTGGGGAAAAACAACATGAAGAACAAATATTATCAGAGTGGAACCCTACTGCAAGAAACAGCTCAAGAAAAAGATCTGGGTATATATATTACCAGTGACTTGAAACACCACAAACAATGTAACATGGTTCTCAACAAAGAAAACAGAATGATGTGGTCAATATGGAGAAATATAAGAACCAGAAAGAAAGAAAGAAAGAAATAATATTTCCTTTATGTAGATCACATCTTGACTATACCAGTCAGTACTACAACCCGTAAAGATGTAAATATATTGAAGTTGAAAGGGTTCAAAGGAGGGCCACTGAATGCACACATTCATTTCAAAACTTACAACCAGGGGTTGGAGGAGCTCAAGCCGATGAGTTTGGAAACAAGGAGAAAAAGAGGAGACTTGCTGTTATTTTATTACATCATAAACTATTCAAACGTGCTAAGTGAATTGGAAATAAATTTTAAGTCAGATGCAAATGACACCAGAGGTCATCTGCTTACGCTTGTAAGAAGTCAGTTTAAAACAACTCAAGGAAAGTTCTCTGCAACACCAAAAGTGGTTAACCCTGGAACAAACTCCCATTGGATGTTGCCATAAGCAAATCAAAAAAATAATTTAAATCTGATCTGGATAAGTACATACCTAATTGTAATAAAACAGAATACTGTGCTTGCTGTTAGGGTCTACTAATGAAATTAACTCCCTTAGCTCCAAGAACCCATAGTATAGTATAGTATAGTATAGTATAGTATAGTGTAGTGTAGTTTAGTATAGTATAGTATAGTATGAACCATAGTATTTATATTTATGTGCCAAGTATTATTCTCTGAGTATAGAGTCCTTTCCTGTTGTTTGTTATGGTTTATATCATATATTCTTGTCATCGAGGCACAGGTCAGGAAGCATAGGAAAACCAGGAACAGTTTCAAAATTCCCAAGTAGCATTTTATTATTGTCAACAACAGTAAAATAAAAAAATAAAAAGTGTTCAGTATAACCACTTACAAAGGCAGTACAAACAGAGAAAACCAAGTTATTTGTCTGAGGGCATCTCTAATTCCAAGTTTCAGTCTCTCCTCAGCAAAAATATTGCTGCTCTTTTTTTAACAAGTCTTTGCCTGATAATTCATTTCTACATCCTGAGCTCATTAAGGAGACATCTTGTTTTTTACAAAATGTTCTCGTCAGTTTCTTTGCAGAGCAGGCTTGCAACAGAACAGGGTCCCAAGTTAGCCTCCTACTGAGAGCTCTGCAAAAGAGTTTGCAAACAAGCCTGAGAGGAGCTCAAACTGCATCTCAGGTTAGCCCCCTAAATTCCAAAAATAGCTTTTTGCAATCATTTCAACAGTATAACTATATACATTTTCAAACCAAGGGATCCCAGTTTCACATAAAGATTCACATGTATTTTATAACAGTACCTATGCAAGAGGAAGAAAATACAAAAACAGCAAGTGAAGGCAGAGGGATAATGAGAGGCAGAGAATCGCGAGACCATCAGAGTGATCAGTTCCTAGGTCTCACGAGAACACTTGGTTGCACAACCAGACAGACAAGAGACAGAAAAGGAGAGGTTAGAACAGATCCTTGCATTTAACTCTTTCTGCATAACATATGGGAAAGGGCCTTATTCAACCCTGTCACAATTCTTTGCAAAAAAAAAAAAAACTCATTAATGCACCAGTTTGGGAAACTTAATGCCCCAAAAGTAGGGAAATATGGCATTAGGGTTTCCAACCCTATATTAAGGTTTGGGGGTCTCCAGAGTCTTAGTGAATCAGTGATGGGGTCTTCCTTGGGGTTGTCAACCCTATTGCTCACCCCTCCCCCAGCCTGTAGCCTCCAGTCCAAAGCACATGGTGCCGCTCCAAGCCAGTGCCTCATAGTGATACCCTCTTCAAAGGTAGAGAAGAAGTCTCACCACATGTTGCCAACACAATTTGTTGTAGCTTTCTTCACATAGGGCCCTGCATGAAGAAAGGAGGTCATGTGTGATGTTGTTTGCACAGGGAAGTGGGCGGGCATTAGATCTTCCCCCAAGGAAGACCCCCACCACTGATTCGTCAAAACTGTGGAGACCCAAAATCCTAATGTTTTTTCCTTTTGTTGCTTGGGGGTGGGGAGTTAGAATTAGAAACCCTAACACCACATGTCCTTACTTTTGTAGCATTAAGTTACCCTAACTAATGCATTGACAATGTATTTTTCAAAGAATTTCCTTTCTTTTTGAGACAGTGGAATTGTAACCTCGTTCACGCAGGTCCCTTTGGGACCTACATGAACAGGTGCAGATGTGCAGGGCCCTTTGAGCCATGTGCCATGGGAAGACTCTGTTCACCTACAAAAGTGCAAGGCCTGGTACATTCCATTTTTATGCTCACTCTTACACATTCACTCTTTACACAATCACTTTTACACATTCACTCTTTACACAATCACTTTTTACACATTCACTCTTCACACATTAACTCTTTTTTCCTTTTGTCCCCAAGTTTTCAAAATAGTCATTTTATGACTGACTTTATAAACATGACATGTAGCATTTACAGTATATTGGCTAAAATCAAGGGTACCACGTTTTGAAAAATGGTGTGGGTGCTCATGGCAATTATAAAAGGCAGGGGTCTGGGAGCCACCTAGGCCCCCAGAAGCTTTATGATTTTTCATGCTTTGTAATGCATTCTGGGGGGGGGGGGTATTTTGGTGCATTTTAGAATGTGTATGCCACCACCAAAACTACTGCACTGCAGGGGGTGCAAGGGTGACCTTGGGGGCTCTTTGATACCTGGCCATGTGGCAAGACTCATAGAAGAGTGCCCCCAGGTGCTGTAACCATGCCCAAATATGGATTTTAGGTTACAGTGCCACCACCCAATAGAATGTAAGAGTGCTCTGGAGGGATATTTAATGCTCCCAAACACCAAGGACCATAGAAGAAAGCCCTGGAGTGCTCCTTGATGCCCCCAGGTGCTGCAAGCATTATCTGAATAGGGATGTTAGGTTACATTGCCACCACCCCACATAGTGTATGAATGCCCTTCAGGGCTTTTTGATGTTCCCAGGTGTCAAGAACCATAGAAGACTGCACTGGAGGGCTCTCTGATGCCTCCAGATGCCAAAGACCATAGAAGAGATTTGGGTATCTAGAAAATAATTTCTAATTTTGCAGTGAAAATTTGCAAGAAGGTTAAATGACTTGCTCAGCCTCAGGGTCACACAGTATGCAAGCAAGTTGAGGTTGTGGGAATTAAACCCAGGTCTTCTTTCTCTGCTAGCTTGTTTATGTTGCTGCTGTCTAAGAAGTGGCTCTAAACTGTAGACTACTGCAAGCCCAGCCCAAATTACACAGCAAGCCAATGGAGGCTGTGGGAAAAAAAATCAGGCCTGCCTACTCTGCCAGCTCATTTATGACTTGTTGCTGCAGTCTGAGATCTGTCTGTATACTTTAGATTGCAGCCAGCCCAGCCCCAGCACAAAAATTTTGCTGGCAGCTGAGCTGCCTGACAGGGTCACCAATAATCCTAATAATTCAATCATTTTTATGTTTGCTTGCATGCATGTGCAAGAAACATAGGGCGATGATCCAAAATGCAGTGCTGTACAGTTGAAAGGGAGAGCTCCGCTTCAGTGAGCAGCACTTCCCCCCAACACAGATGCACAGAAGCATGCATATTGCGTGCTCATGAGCTCCCCCCCACACACTGTATGGCCGACAGGGGTGCCCAATCCCCCATTGGCTTCACGCCCCCCCCAAAAGTTTTGCAGGTGCCACGCTGGGAGCCCACCCAGCGTGGCAGAAATTGTTATGGCCGACAGGTACCCAATCCCCGCTGGCTCCAGGCCCCAAACAGCCTTCCAGCTGCCACTTCTAGGAGCCCACCCCAGCGTGGTAAACGCCCCGCCATCTTCCTAAAATAAAACAAAACCTGTAAACTAGAAAACGTTCTTCGGGGTCTCCTGCCCACCCGTGCCTACCCTCAGTGTACTCTGCCTCCCCACACCCCACCTCACCCCATATACCTCCGGAGCTTGGCGATGATCTTGGTGGACCGGGAACACGTCTGCACTCTTCAAAGCCGACGCAACTGAGAAGATGCCGGTAAGCTGTATAATGTAATAAATAGTTTTTTTTTTTTCAACTTTGCTGCATATCTCAGGCATTTTTTGGAATTTTGGCACAAAATAGTCAACACGGGGTTTTTGGGACCCCATGAATTCTGTCACTGTCATGGCATTAATCAGGCCCGAAGGGTGATTTCGCGGTCACTGCGTGAAATCACCTTTCTGGACTGATTAACAAAATGACAGTGCCAGTGTTCATAAGGTGGGCTGTCAAAAAGCCTATGTTGCAAATTTGGTGAAAAAATTCCTAAAAATGACTGTTTTACGAGCTGCGGCATTGCGCAGTTCCTACGCACTGTGAGTTCGCGGAATTTTTAATGTTTGTACTTGGATTAACATTGCTATTTTACCACACCTCCTTATGTGCAGTATAGCTGTCATTTTTTACATCTCACCCAAAATGTGTTTCCGACATGTAGCGCACAATGGTGCAGTCGGTGTGCGTAATCAATGTTTGGGACAGGTTAAGAAAATCACAGTGACACTGTTCAAGAGCAGAGGTCTTAAAATGGCTATGTTGAAAATTTGGTGAAAAATTCCCAAAATGACTGTTTAAGGCGACATTCGCGCAGTTCCTACGCATGCCGCAAGTTTGCGAATTTTATATTTGCATGTTAGATTAACATTGCATTTTACCACACTTCCTTATGAGCAGTACAGCTGCCATTTTTCACATCTCACCCAAAATGTGTTTCCGCACATGTAACGCACAATGGTGCAGTTGGTGTGCAAAAGCAATGTTTGGGACAGATTAAGAAAATCACAGTGACACTGGTCATGAGCAGAGGTCTTAAAATGGCTATGTTGAAAATTTGCTGGCAAAAGTCCATAAAATGACTGTGTTACGAGTGAGCATTGCGCAGTTTCCACGCACTCTCGTAAGTTCATGAATTTGTAATATTTTCAGTCCAGATTTTCACCAGTGGCATTTCTCCACACTCCCTTATGAACAGTACAGCTGTCATTTTTCACAACATGGCCAAAATGTGTTTTCACACTTTCAGCACAGAAATACGTGGTCGCTATGGGAAATCATTGTTCGGGACAGATAAAGAAAATCACAGTGACACTGTTCATGATCGAGGTTCCAAAATGCCTGTGTTGACAATCTGCTGTAAGAAATCCCCAAACTAATTACATTACGGGTGTGCATTGCACAGTTTCTACACACGCTCGTGACTTCACCAGTTTTTTTAATATTTTCACTGCAGATTTTCAACATTGCCATTTTTTACATCTCCCCATGAACAGTACAGCTGTCATTTTTTACATCCTGTTCGAAATGTGTTTTTGCACCTGTGGTGACAAATGCCATAGTCACTGTGCAAAAGCAGCTTTTGGCTAACAAACTGTTATTGCCACTGTTCATGAGTTGGGGGTCACAAAAAAACCATGTTGAAAATTTGGAGTGGAAATACCAATGAATGCCTGAGGTGTTAGGGTTTCCGACCATAACGCCCCACCCTGTAGAGAATGACAGGCCTCAGGGCTGTGACTTGGGATTGTCGCCTGTAATGCTCATACCATTCCACCCCCACCCACACCCTGCAGCTACTGAGAGGCATCGAGGTGTGCCTTGGACTCTTTGGCCCCAAAGTTCACCCCATTCTCCTATACTGCACCCATCTCACCGTATTTCCTGATGGAATGGAGTGCGCATAAGGGCCAAAGATCCCAAGGCACACCGTGACACTTGTTGGTGTCTGCAGGGTAGGGTGGTGAAATGGCATGGCTGTTATGCCTTTGACCCAAAGGCACACCCCAATGCCTGTCAGTCTCTGCAGGGTGCTGGTGGGTTGGTTTCAGTTCAATACTTCACTGCCATTCCTATTATGCAGCTCTGTAACTCCTACACTACCAATGCCAATGCCAGCAAGCAAACATTCAGCATTGACAAATGCTTGTTATATTTAGGGTGGACAGGAGAATTATGATGGCAGGTGTAGTGCAGATCAGACACACGACAGACTGTGTTCAGGCAGCAGAAACACACACACACACACACACACACACACACACACACACACACACACACACTGCTTACTGGCACTGCTGCCTTACCTCAGTCAGCCAACTCTAAGTCTGACTTAATTATTTCTCCATAAAGACAAGTTTCAAAATTGTTTGTGTTGTATACACAGTTTGACTTTTCTTTTTTTATTCTTTTCTGATTTCCTCTGACAGAATGAAAGAGATGAGTCTGACCACTGACAACGATGGGCAGTAAGAGATGAACATCACATGACCCTCTAGGTTGCGGGTCCGGGGAGCATATGACTGTCCTGACATTTTCCTAGGTCAAGTGCATCAATTAGGGAGAGGGACATAGCATGGTGTAGTACTGTGCATGACTGGGTGTGAATGATCTGCACTGGAGTAGCCTGCCTGCTGCCTCAGTTAGAGTGACTAAGGTAAGAAAGACTGATGGTGTGAGTAAGCATGAGTGGAGCTTAAGGGTTGGCTGGTGGGTGGGGCCAGAAAAATGGTGACTTAGAGGAGGGTGGAGCAGGCAGACAGACGTGCATCACTCCAGGCAATGCTGTGATTGAGTATATTTTTAAAGGGGAACAGACATGGATGGAGCTGGGTTTTGTGGGTGCCCAGTTTCACTCTGTGGGTGCTACAGCACCTGATCACCCACACTATCAGTGCCTATGGCTGAAATGTCATTTCATAGCAGAAGTGTGAAAAGACATCTCATCCAGGATCTAAAACATGCCATCTGTCAAGTTTATGAGGTAGTGTGGAAAAATGGCTATGTTGAAAGTTTGGAGACAAAATATCTAAAATTAGTGAAGTTATGAGTGAACATGAAAATACTGCAATGTTCCATCATAATCTGGGCATTTTACCATATTTGTACACCAACTTTTCAGCATAGCCTTCCTTTTTTTAAAAAAACTTCCAAATTTATTTAGCAAGTTATTCCAAAAACATATAGGATAATGATAACAGCATCTCCAGTGCATCATGCAATATATGTCTTTCAGTGATACATGTACAATACACAAGTAAGGCGTGGATAATTCATAAAATAAACACAAGAGCTAACAAGAAAACAACAGGTCTTCTGTTAGTAAAAGTCAAGAAATTTTCAACTTGTAAGCAATCTATAAAAACGTAATAGTCCAAGGTGTAAAATGAATAAAAGGATTGTTCATGTGTCTCGACCTGTGAAGAAAGTATGCAATTACAGGGATAACCAAGAAATAATCACAGATAAATGAATGCTGCACAGTAAAAGTAAAATACATTTTCTGGGCAGATATGCAGTCTTTGTGTGATAGTTCAAGCTATCAGTCTCTGTATATTAATCCTATCTCCATGAGGGGGGTTCAAGAGTCAGAAGAGGAGGAAGCATCTTCCTTTCAAGACCACCACATTAGGCCTGAGAGGATGGAGTAGATTGGGACATTGTCTAGTCATCTGCCCTCCCATTGCAGCTGGAGGAGGCTCCAAGGTTGCCAGAGTTCAGGGTACTGGGAGCCGGAGTTGCAGGCCAGCAGTGATCCACCCATTGATTCTAAGTTTGCCACCTTAGCCCTCTAAAAGGCTATTGTTGGGGTAAGGAGTTTTAACCATTGCAGTGTGATGCACTTAAGGGCTGCCACGTGTAAAATCTGATAAGTTTACATTTCTTCTGGGGACTGTTCAGGAAAGTGGGAAAATTCAGGACTAAGTCCTGGAAAATGAATGGAATCTGGTCAGGAGCAATAGGCTGTAATTCCTGAAGTACATCCTCCCAAAAAGGGTGAAGGATCAGGCAGTCCCAAAACACATAGTAGTGGGTCCCCACCCCACCTCACTGCCTCCAACACAAGTCTGTGTAAGTTGTATGGAAGTGCTTTGTAATTGTTGGTGTATAAAAATATCTTGTGAGGATTCTCCAGCTGAACTTCCACCATGTGGGGGAGGCAGTTATAGCCCAACCTACCCGAAGACACGTTGCCCATTCCTGCACTGGGAGAGGGGTGCCACTCTCTGCATCCCACCTCAGCCAGATCTGCTCAAGGGGAAAGCCTGTAGTATGAGAGAGCAGCTTGTATAATTATGAGTCTAGCTTAGTTTTATCTTTTAGAATTACCAACCAGTAAATGAACTGCTCCAGGTAAGACTGGTGGCACATTATTTGCACCAGGTTATACTAGTGCAGCAGGAAGTGCCTCACTTAAAGGAACCTAAAGTGTCTTGTTGTTTAAGCTGAAAAGCCTCTTTAAGCTTTTGAAAAGTGCAACACCATCCATCAGATAGACATTGTGCAAACCGGGTGAGTCCTACCTTTCCCAATACCCATACACAAGGTCTAATTGAAGACGGAGGAAGGTGTCATGGTGCCATATTAAAATGAGCAGCATAGCCTTCTTATTACCCCATCTCATGAACTACATAGACCAGACAGTTTGGAATTTGGATCTGAAATTTTCAGGGTAGAAAGGGTTTGCCCCAGAATGGTGCCTTTCGTTGGTTTGGTGAAAAAAAAATTAAACCATTCCCAAGTTATAAGGATTTGAAATTTCAGTTTTGAGCATGCTCAGTGGGATATCAAACATCTATCCAAAGAAATATTGAGCATGCTCAGAACTAAAATTTCAAATCCTGATAACTTGGGAATGGATTAGTATTTTTCACCAAACCAATGCAAGACACCATTCTGGGCAAGCATTTTTTTACCCTGAAAATTTCAGACCAAAATTCCAAATGATCTAGGCACAAGGCAATGACAAAAACTGGCAAAAAAACATGATTTTTCCTAAAAATGCACTATATGGCTCTTGGAATCTGCACATCCAACCTCAATGAAATTTATCATGTCAAGCGGCTTTGCCACCCAGGCTGTGCGTGCAAATTTTTGTGCAAATCTGTCTTGCTTGTACTGTCATTGGCAAGGCCGTCTTCAAATTTAAGTACTAAAAACAAACTGATCAACTTGCAAGTTCAAAAAACAAACTGTTCATGAGCAAGAATATTAAAGCTTTTCAAAGGGACTGCTTTTTCTCTGCTAGAATAAATTTACACAGTTTTAAAGGTTTTCTCATATAAATCAAGCAATACCTTTTTCTCATGATGACATAAGTGCGATAAGACTGCGGGGATCTGTAGTTATGGCCACTGTGTGTTTAAAGAAACTCAGTGCAAGTTCCTGTGTGCCTATAATATACACACAAAGCATGCAATTTTTGGTCATTGCATACTAAAACTATAGTTATTTTCCATATGGGTTTTATTTTTTACTTACACCCCGGGCATCTCTGTTTATTGTTTCAGTCATTTCCAGACCTTTAAAGCATGGCAATGTTTCAGTTGTAATTGTCTTTTCTGCTGTATTACAACATTGCTCCTAGATACCAGGCATTCTGCCACCCTACATATTTTACTGATAAATTAAGAATAATTTAGTACAAATATTTTCTTTATGGCCTACTATTTGGCCTGGTGTTTGAGGTATGTTTCATTCAGAGTCACTTTTATCTTTCTCCTCTGTGTCACATGGCTCAGTTATTTCTCCTCAAGCTCAGGTTATCTGAAACTACTTGTGTGGTAAAGGGTTTTCTGTTGGAAAATTAATTTTGGGGCAATCTCTGGTCTTTTCATCAAAGTTTTAAACATTTTGACCATTTTCAAGTGGTAAAAAACTATACAAAGACAGAAAACATTGGAAACTATCCATACAGTGTTTGTTTATTTTCATCAGAGGAGTTATGACTAATCCCAGTGGCAATGTGGAATGACAGAGAAAGATGAATGTTATCAGACTCACTGTCACAGACAGATTCTATCCCAGAACTCAGTCCACACTGCTACCAATTTGCACAGCCCTTCAGACACCTGAATGGCCACCTTTATATGTTGCCACCACCCAGCTTGACTTTCACTCAGGATATCCTTAGGTCACAATCCCACCAGAGCCACTGCTCACACAATACAGTGACCTTTCACAAAGGGCAAACAACCAACCCCTTTGGCCACAGCTGAGACCACTTTGCTTTAGATATTTTAGTAGCCTGTGTCTTCAGAAATGGATTACAAAAATTCCAATTACCTCAGGTTATCTGCACCTTAAAAAAAATCAGTCACAAAAAGCATGAAGTATATACAACATAACATTTAATACACCACAATATTTACATATCCTACAGGATTACACACACTAATGACTATGGGGAATGCAGTACACTGCATAAATGAAAAATAAAACATTAGAACAAGACAGAATTCACACAGAATAACCTGAGGTCTAACTAAATTCTAGGTAGGAGTAGAAGCATACCCCCAGCTGGGATCTTGTGAGTTTTAGCAGATTTAGACTGTGATGGTGAGGCTTCTCAGTTTCCAAATAAAAGTGACTTTCATCAAAGAAACACAGTCAGAAATATCCATGGTGGGCCAGACCCTTTTCCCATCATTGACCCTGTCTGTCTGACATCACACCCTAGACATTTGTTTTGGACTGTAAGGACTTCCTCTTTAGCTGAACTGGTCCAAACTGGTTGTGCATATTTTGGTTTGTCCTATTTTTATTATGGCCATCTGCATGGTAGGAAGCATTTTAACTTTGGCTCGACCACTATTTACACCAAAACATATAGGATAGTGTATGAGAGCCTATAAAACAACACTATTCTTATACTGAGTGGCTACCATGAAGACAAGGACCTTGAGAGCAAATCTCGAGAGCTTCCACTGTCATCATGGTAACCACAAGGTTTAAGAATAGCAATGTGTTGTATCTGTGCTATCATACACTATTCTATATAGTGTATGGTCCCAAAAAACACAGTCACTTACTTTTTCTTGTTCTAGCAGTCAGTCTCTGCCATCCATGATCCACACATCTTGGCCATCCACCAGCTGACCAGCTTGCACACCAACACTTCAACCACCCCCTGTCCACTGAACAGTGCTGATGGGGGTGGTTGCATTGTGATGTAGCTACTAATGCAGAATGAAAAGTCATTCTGCATTAGTAGCTACATCACTACTGCAGTAGAATGACTTTTTACAGTGTATGAATCTCTATACACAATGCATTCAGCCATACACTACAAAAATTTTTTAGATGAATGGCTCTCTACCCACTGTGAAAAGGGAGAGGGGCATCTATGACACATGTTGTAGCCTACAGTAGCTCCTTCATGGCCTCCCTTAGTGGCACATCTGAGTGGGCCCTTGTGAGGGCTGGGGGGAGTGAGCGGGAGAGAGAGAAAAAGAGAGAGAGAGAGAGAGAGATAGACAGCTCACTCTATTTAAATTAATGTACTGGACAGTGTATGGTATTCTTAGTAGTTTCAAAGTCTTCATATTTTTGGAATCCATAGGACAAAAGACTCTGATGATATGGTGCTGAGATCCTGCGCCAGAGTAGACCAGGCCAAAAAATATCTATGAAAGAATGATCAAATGAGCAGCAGTAAGAGCCCCCACCCTACCCATATGATGTAGCTGCATTGCATGTCCCAAGGTACTATGGTACACTACCTGGTCCAACAGGTGGTACTGTTTTTACTTCTTCCACTAAGCAGCATCTTTTAAACAAGAAATGAAAGATATCTTACTGACCACCACGCAGTCTCATCAGCCACATGCAGTCAATAATAATTATTTACAGAGTGCTGTGCACCTGACGATACACATAATACATCCTTCCTAGTTCCAACAAACAATTACTGCCAAGAACTATAAGTATATATAATAAAATATAATTACATCCCAGACATTCACTGTAACCAAGAGGCAGTATTACATCATGCTACATACAATAAATCAATGAATGAATGAATACTAACATTTTTCTTTTAAAGTAATTGCAGCCCAATATGGAGGGATGTGAATATTATCCAAAGAAGGGCACTCAGCTAAACCATCTGTATATTTAGTATTTACATCATACTACAGGTGGTAATATAATATTTTACATGAGTTACTGACAAGTAGTACTAGTAAACAGTACCCTACATCCAAATCAGTTTCAGTAACAACAAAGTATAAGACATGAAATGCAGTTGTTAACAAAAAAATATGGACTGTCTGGACCCGCTTTTATTTTCCAGTGCTCATTGTGTTCATTCAGGTAACACTGGCCTGACCTTACTTGTTTGCCACTATCATATTGTGCCTTATGTTTGTATTAATTAAGTAAAGACCCTAGTCACAAAAGATTTTTACCACAGGCACAATGAGAGAAACTGTTTCATGGAGAGGACCTCAGAGTCAGTATGGTTTGTGTTAATTCGTATATCATATTTATTTGTTTATTAAAAACTTTGGCGAATACCTTAGAGCACAGGTGCTCATTTACAAAGGTTCCACATCAAATACATTGACACAAAGACATTACAAGTACAGTAAGCTGTTCCAGAGGAAATATAGTTGAATCTGTCTCAAGCACTTAAGACACAGATCAATTACATACATTTTTTGTGGCGGACACTTAAACCCCATCAGCCTCAACTAGCTTTGCCACTTCACCTGATGCTTACCAGCTCCCCAAACACCCTAGCTTACCCCTCAGGGGCAGGGCCACTGGGAGGAGCTCCATTCCCCTGGTGGACACATGCAGGAGGCCCAGTAGTGGGAGCTCGGTCAGCGATGTGGAATCCAGTATGGGGTGTCATCTGCAGCAGCCAAACCATTTTTTGCTGCTGCTCCCTGGAGGTGGGATGTGCAATGATGTCCGTGGGAGGAACCCGATGTCTGTCCCACCTCCCATGTATGCAGGTGCCCAGCGCTGTTGATCTTCTGGCCTCTGCCAGGGGCTCGATCCTGCATTGGGCACACATCACCCCCTCCCACTGGAGAAGGAGAGCCATCCATAGGACGCTCCATCCTTCTCCTCCGCCTGGCCCTCCAACTCCTGAGTCTTTTCCCAAACCCAGGATGTCAGCATCACAGGTAGAAGCACTATTGCTGTGCCAGTGGGCCAGCTATTATATACAGTTTTGAAAAAATCCATACAGATCATTGTATAAAAGTCACCGGATATGTACAGAGAGAAACCGAGTAAAACAGCAGTTACAATTGCAATGGACTGCAAAGGCAGACCGCAAAGATTTCTTAAAGTGATTAATCTTGGGAAGATTCAGCAGACTATCAGGCAGTTTGTTTAACCAGTTAGTGGCCTGACAGCAAATTACCACTTGCCCAGCTGAGTATGCTGGAAAGGAGGCTTAAGGGCATTCCTGACCTATAAGGCCCTACATGGACAGGGAACACATTATCTGCAAGATCTTCTTTGCCCCTACCACCCACTCTGTTCTGCTGATGAGGGATTGCTAGAGGTTCCCAGGGTTTGTTCGAAGACCTCGAGTGCGTGGGCATTTGTGTTTGCGGCCCCTACCATATAGAACTCAATACCTCGTCGGATACGAAAGTGCCAGACTGTGAAGAGTTTTAAATCTGCTTTGAAGACACATCTCTTTAGTCTTGCCTTTCTTGAGTACTGACTATATTAGATAGATAAATGCATTTTTCAGTGTTTTAATATTTATTGATGTCTTAATTTAGATTTTTAATTAATTGTACAAATGCTTTGGTACTTTTGTGAATTGCACTTTTTATAAATTAAGTATTACTTACTTACTATATTTTTTGTGTTGCATTGCTTGGAGACAGTATGGAAACAATTTGTTAAAGCGATGTGTGTTAGACCCAGGAGTACCTTTTTGGCTAGCAAACAGGTCTGGAGCTTTAGTCTGCAGGGTAAAGGTAGTCAGTGGGTGCGTAAAGGGTACAACTATGAGTGTGGTTATCTGCACCAAGTACAAAGCGGCATGCCTTTTTACAGATCAGCATTACTCTGTTTAGCACCAAGTCACAGGCAGCTGTGTAGGCAGGAAGGCCATAATCTATAAGTGACAGAATGGAGCTGGCTACAAAAAAGGCATCTAGCATCCTCAGCGAGGTTGTTCAGATTACCGTACAGGACACCCAGTCTTCTGTTAACTGTGGCCACTAGATTTTAGATTAAATACTTGAAATATTACTATCTGAAATTAAAATGAGGAATGCTGACTTTCAGAAATGTCAAATGTTCAGCGTTTCTGGTGACAAACAGGATCTTGTGTCAGTAATAACATTACCAGCTGAAATGAACAATCATTGTAAATAAAGACTAGTGGGAGGGTAATTCACGTACTTGATAAAAATTTAACTAAAACAGGCCATATATTGTGTTTGGATTTCCAGTATTTCAATGGATCAGAGTTCCACAATATTGGGATCTACCACATTCATCTCAACAATGGCCTGTGCTGAGGTTGTGTTAGAAGAAGCAGATGAATACATTTCAGTGACATCTTGCAAGTGGCTCCATAGACCTGACTAAACTGTGTGATCATGAGACAGTGCTATTTGATGGTGGCAAAGAGGAAGATCCTGGCACAGTGGTCAAGGAAGAGGAAGATGAGGAAAAAGCTACTGGAACAGCAGAGGAGGGGCCTTTAGATGCTATGCTGCTGTTATGAAGAAGATTGTTGTGAATCTGGTTCTGTAGTTTAGTCCATGACAGCATGCACATCATCAATTACTTCTTGTCTGTTAATTTCAAAGAAGTGTCATTATTATTCAGCAGTCACTTTGATTTGTATTGTGGGTCCAAACCATTGCATTAATGTAATGGTCAGATTGATTAATTTACATACAGTAGTTTTTCAGCTTCTTCAGCTTTTTGGCCATACATTTGGTCAGATCTTTTTGGATTTTGGTGGGCAACCTGTTTGTGTCAGCAGTGGTAGCACGTGGGATAGAATTGTCTGTGTTCTTTAAATTGTCCCTGGTCAGATTTAAGGAGTATTTTAAATTTTTTTATTAAGGATATCACCTGGCTCAGAGTTGCTGTGCTTGCACTCACCTCTATGGCAATTTCCTCAAATGAACTCAAGCATGGCTACTTGTGGTGTAGTGATATAGACTTCTGCATCACCAGTTATATTTTCTAAGGTGTGCTGTCTGACAGCTTTCTTTTGTTCTAGCAGCCTTTGGAACATAAAAAGGGTAAAATTCCACCTAGTAGAAATGTCTTGGATCAGTCTGTGTAAAGGTAATTTGTGTTCCTCCTGTATTTTCTCAAATAAGGAACAGGCTTTGCTTGAGTGATTCAAATGATTGCAGACTGTTTTGGCAGTGAAAGCAGCAGCCTTAGTGTTCTTGTCCTCATTAAGAAAATTGTGAACTATTAAATTCAAGCAATGTGCAAAGCAACAGATGCAAACAAAGCCCCCTCTTCCAAGGCTTTCCTTATGTTTGACCCATTATCTGCAAGACTGCAGCTGTGAAGTGAACCAATAGTCCCTGTGATGTGAGCCATTGCTGTACTGGTTGTTTGGGCTCCTCACTGATGCTGTATGAGTTGTGTTCAGATGGAAAATAAAACATTCTTAGAACATCAAACTGTGTTTCACTGCCTCCACAAGAATGTCAGCAGAACCTACCCAATGTGCAGTGATAGAAATAAAGGGTTCAGACTGACATCTCATCCAGATATCCACCGTGCGATGCACCACCTTCCTGACAGCACTGGCCCAAACTCACCTGCGTTTTCAACATACAACACTGTACATATTTGGAATCCCTGTTGGAGAGAAATATTTTCTCAATGGTATATTATATCAAGGTTCAAGGTACTCAAGTAGCAACCTGAATAATATACATTATCCCATGTTATACAGCAGCAAGTCCTCGGCTATCATCTCTGAAATTTCCTTTGTTATTGTAACAGCAACAGGGTGGGTCTGGGGATATTTGGCTTCATGTTCATATTTCTCTGAGATGATAAGCTGTTTCCTTGTAGAAGAGGGTCTTTTGAACACATGGCAGCTATCAGTAACTCTAGGAATGAAAGGAAGTGCTGGAGTTGTTTCTGTATTGCTGCAGGTGCTGCCACTGCTAACATCTAACGGAGTGTAGTGAGCTATAATCACTATATTCTCAAAAACGGATTTCTCATTAATGTTGTGACATTTGTCTAGGTGTCTTTTCAGTACTGAAGTTCTCAATGCTCCTTTCTTTTACCCCTGCTGATTGCCTATTTATGTATATGCGTGTTGTTACAAACTCAATAAAAGCACTAAAGGAGAAGTGTGAGCAAACAAAAGATGATTTCTTTTTATTTTTTTGTTAGGTGGGCACTGTGACTTACTTACCTTTTCAGTTTTCTTTAATGGATTTTTGGGGACCAGTTCCTGTTGTGCTTTATTCCCTTCCTCTCACCCATTTCCTTTTCCTCAAACATAGCAACCTTTGCTTCCACTTCTTCATCATTTGCAATTTCCTTCTTCTTATCCTCCAATACACTTTGTGCCAGAACACTGTCTTCATCATCTTAATCTGTACCCTTGTCAGGCTCGGCCTCAGTGGAATATAGGATGCTGTCTGAGAGACTAACAGTTACATAGTATGCAATTGTTCATACCCAAGAGTGCCTCTGTGGGTGGTACCCACCAACCCTTTAGTTTTAGCTAAAAAAAACTATTTTTTGTGTGTGTGTTTGGGACTGAACTGACAGATGCACCTTTATTTAAATTAATTTATTAGTAAAACCAAGGCAGAACGCCAGACAGTAGGTAAACTGGACCACTCCCTGAGAACTCAGTTATACGTTTTCGCGCGAGCAAATGCTTTCTGGTTAGGTGTAGGTAGCAATGAACATTTACAGCTGGCCTCATATTTGTGACATCACTATTAATGATGTTTGACATTGTCCACTAAAATGAATTAAACTGTGCTGATGTTTTTTACTTCCTTGTGATAGGAGAATTTTGCAACAATGGGATTCTTAGCCTATGGCCCAGATATTCAAACTGCGCCAGGCTGTGACGCAAGCTTGGGCGCAGCTCAACTTGGCTGTGCAGGGTTGTGGACTGGGCGATATTCGACGGAGCTGCGCCATGGCTCAGCAGCATTGAATATCGCACCCTGGCCACCCGCAGTGTGCATGGCACAGTGGCACTGCGCCAGTGCAAGTGGCCAGAGTGGAGCATGGGGTTGGGCTAGCACAAGTTCCATTGCGCTATGCACAGCAACCGCAAAATTCAAAACTTGACATGCAGATGGGGCCATAATGTATGCAAGGCACAAATGGGGCCATTTGCATGTCATTATGGCCCCATTTGCATGCAGGTGGGCTGATCCCCGACGACTTGCACCTGGCGCCCTGCCAGGCAGCAGCCATCGGGGACCGATGCCCCCTGCAGCCAAAAATGTGCTCCACAGCCTGATCGTGGGCATTTGTATAAAAAAATAGAACTATGTCCAATATCCCGGGTGGTCCAGTGGACCGCTGCCTGCACAATCGTGGGCATAGGTAAAAAATAGAAATAAATGTCCAATATCCCTGGTGGTCCAGTGGACTGCTATCTGCCTGATTGCGGGCATTTGTAAAAAATAGAAAGAAATAAGTCCAATATCCTGGTGGTCCAGTGGACCGCTATCTGCCCAATCATGGGAATCTGTATATAAAAGACTTAAGTCCAATATCCATGGTGGTCTAGGGGTACCCTCCCACCCACCCACTGAGCCCCACCGCCCGCTCCCCATCCGCTGGTGGGCGGCACCCACCTGCCTGCTGCCCTGCGCCCACCCGACTGACACCGCCCGGCTGATGGGGGGAGCAGGTGGTGGAGCTCAGTGGGCGGAAGAAGGTACCCAAGACCCCGCATCAGGAGAGCTTGACTTAAGGCCTTTATATACAGATTCCACTGGACCACCAGGGATATTGGAAATATTTATTGATGACAAATACCCGTGATCGAAAGCACACAGTGGTCCACTAGATCACCAGGGATATTGACAGCATTCTTTATTTTTAACAGATGCCCGCGACAAGCATGGGGGTGCCGCTAGCTGGTGACCACCCACAGGTGGCAGCTGCTATGTTGCGCCTGTAATGTGGCAGCTCACCCAGTGGGTGGCCATTCATTGTTCCTTTTGTTTTTGGATCAACTTTGTGCTGGCAGGTAGGGGTTGCACATGCATGGCTCTGCACATCCCGGGTTGAATATCGGGCTGTGCAGAGTATGCATGGGCATGCCCCCCCACCTGCGCCTGCATACATTACTGATGCGCCCTGGCGCATTGGGATTTGTGCCACACACATTTCCCTTTTGAATATCACGCTGGGGCGCATCAGTGTGTTGCGCATGGTGTAAGACTGTTGTGCCATGCACAACCCTTTTGAATATCTGGGCCTATTGATATTTGAACATGCACATATACCCCCATTAGCTAATTAATTGAGTAATAGCATATTTTATGTGCTGACTTGAAGATTTTTTCAGCATCAAGTTTGTGATTATCCTTAGTATTAAATAACATTGCTTTTAATCGTTTTCCTAAACCCCCCCCCCCCCATTTCTTGCTTCCTTCCCCATTAGTCTCACTTTGACATTTTTGCCTGGGTATTTATTAAGTGGTTTGTGGTGTAAGTTATTTATTGTTGTTTCTAACCAGTATTTTCCTTATAACCTTTCACAACCTTTTATTCCAATGTGCACTTTAACACTGCAGTACAATGCAATGCTAGCACTTTAGGATTATGCAGTCACTTCATATCTTGCCTTTATTTACTATGTAATACCTATAACTCACCAGTCTTAAGAAAGCGCATGCTTGCACGAAAACATTTTACTGAGTTCTTGTGGAGGGGTCCAGTTTACCTACTGTCTGGCATTCTATCTTGGTTTTACCAATAAATGGATTTAATTTCTTCAAATAACCAACGTGTGGTTCTCATCTTTTTGGATTTTTGTTGGATGGAGACTAAGTTGCGAAACTGCTTCTTCTGTGAGTACCTGTTACATTTATTGTTTTGGCACGGTCCTTGCTGTGTGAGCCACCTCCTTGACTTTTCCAGATAAAGATTTCAGGAAGTTGAACTTAATGGGGAAATGGGCATTTGCTTCAGCCTCTTTGGAACTCTGAACTGCTAGCCATCAGGTTTATCTAGTCAAGTACCACAACTCTCTATTGAAATCTATGTCAGCCACACTTGATGTCCTGCCAGAAGGCACTGCCAAAGAAGCTAAGAAGTCTATAGCCCAGGCTCACAAACTTGTAAGTACTTGTTTCAGTTCTACCGATGATGCCTCTGATGACTCTGCCAGGGACACAGCAGCAGGTATCCATCTGCAAAGGAATTCCTGGTTTTCTGTGGCAGGAATTGCATCTGACATATGACACTCTGTGTTGAATTCAGCCTTTGAGGGTGACAAATTGTTTGGGTCCAAAGGAGAAGCCACTTTGTGAGAACTTAGGTCATCATGTCAGACTCTACAATCCATTAAGTCTCTTGCACCCCAGCAATCCAGGGGAAATTATAGTGGCTCCTTTTATTGAGGTTCCCATCCTTTTTGCACCTCCCATGGTGGAGGGTGTGGGTATCATCAGCAGCAACCCATGACTGCTCCTTCAAGGCACTTAGAGGTTGGGGTCATGGAGATCAGCAGTAGCCCACCTCCTCCACTTCCTTCTGATGGTGCCACCCGCACCTGTCCCTCAGCCAGTCATTCAGGTAGGGAGCAGAATTTTGATGTTCCTGCTCCACTGGCAGAACATCACCTCAGACAAATGGGCACTGAAAACAATACAGTTAGGTTATACTCTGTAGTGCACTTCTCAGCCTCCATTCAACCCTCCCAGATGTTGTGCCTACCCACCAGAACACTGATTGGTCCTCCAAGAGAAAGTGGGCTCCCTCTTGGCAAAAAGGGTGAATCAGGAAGTTCCAAATGCCAGAACAGAATCATGTCTTATATTTCAGGTATTTTTATGATCCTAAAACAAATATAAGGATTTCACCCCATCCTGGACCTGTGTGCCCTGAATGAGCATATTGCATTCACATGCTCTTCCTCAGGTCCCTGATCCTACTGTTAGCCAAGAAAGACTGGTGGTGGGCTCTGGATATACTGTATGCAGGATGTGAATCTTACTAGAATTCCACAGATACAAAGGTATTAGGTGTATTTTGCCTAACAGGCCACCATTTACAGTACCAAGTATTGCCCTTTGACTTATCCACAGCGTCACCTCATGTTACCAAATGCTTTGCAGTGCAGTGGTGGTGGCATTGTCTTACAGGGAGAAACCACTATTTTTTACTACCTGAAAGACTAGGCGTAATCTTCATAGCTGGTGATCCATACTCTGAACCATACTAGGCAGCTGTTGGACCAGCCTGGCATCCTGATCAATGTGTGTAAGTCTATACTAACCCCATGTCAGAGGCTCCAGTACATACAAGCAATACTGGACATGGCTCAGACCAAAGATTTCTTGCCAGGGAATCAGGAAGATGCACTTATATCTCCGGTATATCCAGTGGTCAGAATCAGCTGGTGTGTGCCAGGAAAATATTCCACCTACTGAGTCTCAACAGCATTCATTTTAGGAGTATCTCTGGGAGAGCTGTGCATGGAGATTACTCAGTGAATCCTGTAATCTTAATTGACTTAAACATGACTTTCACTTGAGTGCCACAACAAAGTAATTTTCCTTCTCCCTAGGGAGCTGCTATGGTGGCAATCAAGGCCAAATCTGCTTCCATAGGCCCCATTTCTGAAATCCCCTCAAAGGTGATCTTCTCTTAGTGAGGAATATTGGGTGCCAGTCCATTCTTGTCCTGGTAGACTTCTCATCGGCATTTGACACGGTGGATCATGAGGAATTGCCAATCCCCAGATTACCTTAGGCACTATGTGGGACTCTCAACAACAGTGCTGAGCTAGCCGGCCCGCCCGGTGCAGTGGTTGGAATTCTGCTTGTGACACCAGTGACCCGGGTTTAGGAACGGCCAGAGGCTGGAAGACCAACCGGGGAGAAGGATGAGAGTGCCCCCAGGGCTACTCTCCTTCTCAAGGGGGAGGGTCGGGGAGATTGTCCGATGTGTGAGTACTCCTGGCAGAGGCCAAGAGGAATCACAAGCGCCGATGTCCAAAAGTCGGAGGGTCATTATTTATTACTGACACCCGTGATCGGGCTGCGAGTGGTCCACTGGACCACCAGAGATATGGGACTATTGATTTTACTACATATGCCCACGATCGGGCTGCGAGTGGTCCACTGGACCACCAGGATATGGGTATTATTTTTCTACATATGCCTGCGATCGGGCATGGGGGGGCGCCACCATGAAGGTGCCGCCGGAGCTCGGGTGGCCACCCACAGGTGGCAGCTGCCGTGTTGCACCCTGCAATATGGCAGCTCACCTGTGGGTGGCCAGCTGTTGCTCCTTTGTCTTTTTGGCTCACCTGTGTGCAGCGCAAGTAGGGGCTGTGCATGCATGGGCTCAGCACATTCCGGGCTGAATATCGGGATGTGCGGAGTATGCATGGGCACACCCCCCCCACCTGCCACTGCATACATTACTGATGCACTCTGGCACATCGGGATTTGTGCTAGGCTCAATCCTCCTTTGAATATCGCACCAGGGCGCAACCCTTCTGAATATCCCGCCCTGTATGTGCAGTGACATTTTCAGATAATTTTGGAGCAATTAAACAAGTGATTAATAGACATTGGAAAGTGTTACAAGCCACTGAATTAGGGGCATATATTTTTAAAACACAGCCTCTAGTTGTAGCCAAGAGGAATAGAATGCTAGCTAATAGTCTATCTAAAACGGTGCGCACAGTTCCTGATACATGTCCACAACTCTTTATATCTGCACTTGATTTACGAGGACATTTTCCTTGTGGACATTGCACCCACTGTCATAATACCTACAGGATTAAAGTTATCAGAAATTTAGCCATGAATGAAAACATCCAGATGCAAGATTTCATTAATTGTTCCACTGAGGGGGTTATTTACATTATTAAATGTCTGTGTGACAACATTTACATTGGAAAAACAGAAAGAACTTTGAAAACTAGGATTGGTGAACATAACTCTGATATAAGAAGGCATGATATCATCTCCCCAGTTGTAAGATAATTTTGAAAAAGCTAGACATACATTGCAGCAACTTAAGTTTTTTGGTTTGTAAAAAGTGGTTCCAAATTCCAGGGGTGGTGATTTCAGAATGTTCATTTTAACTAGAAAAGCCTTCACATAGATACATTTAAGGCTACCAATCCTAGGTACAGATTAAATGATATGATAGACTGGCAACCTATCATTTAAAATCCCTTAGACATGGATCTATTATCAGGAATAGAAAAAAACACTTTTTTCAGGTACACATATGCTCATGACCTTTTTGACCTTCCAATGGGTTTGAATGTATTTTTAAACCTTAATAGTATGATGGACTGGTAACCCATCATAACTCCCTTAGACATGGGTCTTTTACCAGGAATACAACAAAAAACTTTTTTAGGTACTCATATGCTCATGACTTTTTTGACCTTCCGAAGGGTTTGAATGTATTTTCAAACCTTAATAGTATGAGAGACTGGTAACCTATCATTCAAATTCCCTTAGACATGGGTCTATTACTAGGAACAATAGAACAACTTTTTCAGGTACTTATATGCTCATGACCTTTTTGACCTTCTAGTGGGTTTTAATGTATTCTTAAATGTTAACAGTATGATATACTGGTAACTTATCATTCAAACTCCCTTAGACATGGGTCTATTAACAGGAATAGTATAAAACCTTTTTCAGGTACTTATATGCTCATGACCTTTTTGACCTTCCAGTGGGTTTGAATGTATTCTTAAATATACTATATACCACATGCACTTCTAACTTCTGGTTTTACTTCTGCTCAGATTGCAAAGGTGTTTACAATACTGATAAAATAATTCTTTATTTGCATGTTTTTATGGGCTGCCAGTGGCTTAGTAATTTTTGCTGGCTCCTTGTTATTTATGCCCTTGTAGTTTTGTACTTTCTGTGGGACACTGATTCCCTCAGACATTGCAGAATCCTTAGTTCTTCAGGGTTACTAGTTCAATACTGGAATTTGAATGATTAGTATGTTACATTCATAACTGTTAAGATTTATTTAAGTTATAAAAATGTAAGGGATTCTTTTCATGAAAGTACTTGGACATTCTCCATTGAGACACCTGGCTTTAGGACCCAGTGGTTACTTACTAGGTGCTGCTTTCCCAGCAGGTCGGGAGCACAGGTGTTGAGAATGATTTGCCGTGTGACTCACCTTCTCCTATCAGTGCGCCCGATTCTCAGTGGTGCAAGTTCAAATTGACTTTACAAAAGTTTGTAGAATGCTGAGTACCCTAAGCACACACAGTTGGGAGCTAGCACACGCTGTTTCTGCTTTTGCTGAGATTTTTCAAGCCAAAGTAAGTGATTTTGAAAAGAATTTCGTGACTTGCTGATGAATGAACCGTTTGAACATTTGTTGTGATAGAAATGGAGAGTTAGGCTTGTAACCGCCTGTGCATTTATTTAAAATAGAGTATCATAAGCAGACGGAGCCACGCTGCATCATCAGGTCTATTTAAACTTGTGAGCAGATGAGAATGTTACTTTTGAACTTACATTTCACTAACAATACATTTTGGGACGTGGGTTTATGCATGTAATTTTTATGCAACCTTTTGGTGATGTTAATGAAGTGGGGCACACTTGAAAATGGTGAAATAGTGCATAAAAAATGTAAAAGATGGAGTTCTTAAGTTTTATTTAATTCCCAGTGTACACAGATTACTGTGGCCTCTGCTTATTCGAGGTATGTGTTACTAAGGGCCACATTATGGCATTTGTACTTATTTATTTGTAAAAGATGTTCGTAATATATGAATCAGCCAGTTCTATAAATACAAAAACAAACAATTTTTCTTTTGAGGTAACTGGATGTATTTAAGCAATTTTTAGAGAAATGGTGTCTAGGAGACACTAGACAAGATGGGTAATAGGGGAGATAATGTGCCATTTTAATTCCGATATACTAGACTTTCAGTTAGTATATAATGAACTTTCTTATTGATATTTATGTACAGATGCAGTGTACTTCACTGATGAAGAGCCGTTGCTTGAAATGTTTGAATTGATATGGTGCACTGCACAGTGTCTTTATTTTTTGAATGAAAAAAATATACAAAGGATATAAGAATAAGAAGAAATAAAATAAAAATATTCTCTTCACATTTTATACTGGGTGAGCGAGCTTCATTGTCTGCCAATCAGCATTTGTAACTCTTGAAGTAGCCAGGTGTCATCTGTTGTCAAAAGTGGCTTCTACCACTTAAGGAATGTCCCATGAATTAAATCCCTGATTCCGCCAGAAGGCTTGCCATCGCTGGTACATGCCTTTGTGACTTCCAGGCTGGACTACTGTAATACCCTATACTCCAGGGTCAGTGGAGGAACCCTCTGCCAACTGCAGCTAGTGCAGAACGTGGCAGCCAGGTTGCTGGCGGGTCTGCCAAGGTCCTACCATGTGACTTCGGTCCTGCGAGATCTGCACTGGCTGCCTGTCAGGTGGAGGATCATCTTCAAGGTGGGCTTGCTCACCTATAAGGCCCTATACAGCCTGGGCCCCGGTTGCCTGTCTGACCTCCTTACTCAGCCACCCTTGTACATTCCTCTGCTCTCCACTGAGGGCCTCTGAGGTTCAGAGGGCCAGGCTGAAACCCCGGATCACTCCATTGGAGGTGGCCAGCCCAGCCCTCTGGAACTCTTTGTCAAAATCCCGGATGGAGGCTCCAACAGTGGGGCATTTAAAGGGTCCTGAAGACCTAGCTTTTAAATAAAGCATTTCGGATCTTTTAAAATTGATTTTATATAAGTTACTGGTGTATTTATTATAATTGTATTGTCTATTTTTATGTTGCATATAACCCTGATTTTACCTGTAATGGCACCCAGAGCCTCGGGGATTGGGCACCAACCATAAATAAAACTTTACCTTACCTTGCTTCACTTTTGCTTTACTTGCTTTACATTACTTACTCCCCAATCAAGTAGGACTATAAGGACTAATAGGAAATTAGAAAGACAGAGGAGAAAAACAAGGAATAAGGTAATTGTCAAAAGGTAGCAATCATATTACGGTCAGGGTAGACAAATGGACAGTGTTGTACATAAATGGAACATATATGGGCAGTAAAATGGATGAATTACAAGTGGGGCTAACAGCAGAGGAAATAGACATAGTGGCCATTACTGAAGCTTGGACTAATCCAAGCAACTGCTGAGACCTTACTCCCCCCAACATTTTTTTTTTATTGATGATCTTAATTACACAGAGTACATCCCACATATGGGAGAGCTTACACAGTATCATTTTCAAAAATATACTGCTCAGACCTTAACATTCCAGGGCGTAAGCTCTTCAGGAAATATAGGGTGATAAGGAAGGAAGAACTGGTGGCACTGTATATGAAAGAACACATTAGGGTGTCTGAGGATGCATCAGTCGGGGACAGGGCAGAGACAGAGTTAATGTGGTTATAGGTGTCTGAAAGGGGACAGGAGACCAGGTTGGGGTAGTGTGTATATGGAAGGCTCCTGCAGGGCAAACAGGTTTCCCAGCTGGCAGCAGACAAGTCAGTTGCCACCAGGCTGCCATAGTTGTTTTTGGTGGCTTCTGGGTTTGTGTCTCATAGTTGTGTGTTTGTGGGGCCACATCTGACTGAGAAAGAAGTAGTGGTACCCCCACAGAGAATCTAAAGTAAGCCTGATGGTGTAACAATACAACCCCCTGATGTTGTATCAGCCCACCTTTCCACTGTGATCACGACTCTTGAGTCCCAATAAACCCCAAACAAATACAACAGTTTTCCCAAAGAACGGTACAGCATCGAGGCAGTCAGTAATGAGATCAAGTTTAAAAAGAAAGAACACAACTTTATTAACAGGGAAACTATCCCTGTAAGAGAAGGTTAAACTGGTACACCAGTTATGTATGGCCCCCTATTAGATGCCCTCATAGACAGGGACAGGCCTATCACCCAAAAAAAACTGGGCCACAGTTGTGCATGGCTGGATTCATTGAGCCTGCCACTAAAATGCCAGACAAGGAGCAAACCTGTCCACCCCAGAACCATAGCAGCACAATAGTCCTCTGGCCCTCCTTTACTGAGGCTGCTACTCTCTCCTGCCTGGTACCAGGTCTTAGCTATTAGATGGAACTCCTGTATGAGATAAAGTCCTTTGGGTACCTCAGGTGCTGCAATAGTGCAATTCCAGTGAAGCTGCTGTTGTTTGGATTGCATTGGTGAAAATCACACAAGGATCAGGGTCCTAGAGTTTAGGAGGGTGGACTCTAAAGAAATGGGAGACTGCCTCAGAAACTGCCTTGTGGAGGGAGGGGGATTTACAGGGAGGGGTAGAGACACAGTAGGGAAATGCAAGGCAGGACATAATTAAGGCAACCAGCTTCTGTGTGAAGGCAGTGAGTAAAAGCAGAAGGAAAAAGAGACCATTATGGCTCTCTAGGGAAGTGGCCAAGGTGGTGAAGGAAAAAACGGTGGCATTCAGGAGGTGTATAAGAAAACAGAGGAAGGAGGACAGGGAGGTATACCTAATAAAACATAGGGAAGCAGAGAAGGCAGTGAGAGGACAAAATGCACAAACAGAAGAAAGGATAGCTGAGGGGGTAGTTAAAGAAGATAAGATTTTCTTCAGATACATAAGTGAGAAGAGGAAAGCAAGGAGAGGGATAGTGAGGATTAGGAGGGAGGAAGGAGGAGACTGTAGAATAGGACCAAGGAAAATCTGACAACTTGAAGAGGTACTTCTGCTCAGTCTTCTGTGCGTGTGTGCACCAACAGGGAGTAGCAGGAACAGAGGAGGTGGTGGTGGTGCCTCTGTATCACTCGCTGGTGAGATTTCACCTGGAGTACTGTCTAGTTTTAGAGGCCACACCTCAGAAAGGACGTAGACAGGTGGGGCCATAATGGACCAACGAGAATGATAGTGGGACCTTCCATTTCTCAGTCTGGGTAGCACCCTAGGTACAGAGAGGAACTGGGGAGAATATGTACAGGAATTTCCTTTCCAAGAGAGGGACAACATGCCTCACCAGAAAACCCAGGCCCTGGACTGAGTGAGCAGAAATGTGGAAGTTTCGTGTTGTGTGGGAGCACAAAAGATCCAACTCTGGACAACCTCAGCTTGCAATGAGGTCCTCTACCATGGAGGTCAGCAATTCCCTTTCATGTATCTTGGACTATAACCTGCTTAGTCTGCCTGTTAAGATGTTTTGAAACCCTGGAGATGCACGGCTGACAGTAGTAGGCCATGGGACAGAGACCAGCACCATACTCTCATTGCTTCCCTGCATAAGGGATAAGAATAAGTGCCCTCTTGTTTGTTGATGTAATGCATCACACTGGCGTTGTCCAAATGTATTAACAGGACCTGGATTCAGATGCTCTTGAAATGCCTGAAGGCTGCAAAGGACAGCTGTCATTTCCAAGATGTTTATGTGTAACATGGCCTCCACCTTGGACCATCACCCCTGTGTCTGGTAAGGGTCACAATGTGCTCCCCAACCAGAGCTGGAGGCATCCATGGTGAGGATCTGTGCAGGTACTAGTACAAGGAATGGAATCCCTCTAATAAATTGTCCCATTCCATCCACCACTGCAGTGCTCTGTGCAGTGGAGTCATGACGAGAACCATTTGGTCCAGCTCATTCATCAGCTGATCCTACTGGACCTGAGTAGGCCAGTGGCACAGTCACAATGGCTGCAGCCATGAGCTTCACCAGATATAACATTGTACTTGTTTAAACATAATGACTTCTGTATACCAGCTGTGCTTGTACAGTCAGGTTTTTGCCCTGTCCTGTGGCAAGAAAGCACATCTATTCTCTGTGTCCAAGACTGCCCCTATGTACTGCAGTCTTTGACGGGGAGTCATCACAGACTTGGGGACATTCACTGTGACCCTTAAGTTGTCAAACAACTGCCTTGTCTGAGACATGGTATGTAGCAGAACTTCCCTGGATCTGGCCTTCAAGAGCCAGTCATCCAGATACAGGACAACATATAGGGCTTCCCTGTGAAGGGCTGCTGCTGTTACTCTCAAGCATTTTGGTAAAGACCTGTGGTGCAGAAGACAAACCAAAGGGCAAGACTCTGAACTGGTAGTGCTCCCCCTCTAGAACAAAGTGGAGGTACTGTCTGTGAGCTTTTCTGATCCCATCGTGGAGGTATGTATCCTTCATGTCCAGAGAGCAAAGCCAGTCCCCTGTTTGCAGAAGGGGAATCACAGGCTGCAGGATACCATGCAAAATGTCTTGTATTCTATGCAGAAGTTGAGATCTCTTAGATCCAACACATGACGCAGATCCCCTGATCATTTTTGTACCAGGAAGTAACTGGAATAGAACCCTTTGTTTCTCTGAGGAGGAGGAACTTGTTCTAGAGCACATTTTTGAAGAAATGACTGCACTTCTTCCTTCAGAAGGGACACATGGCCTGGAGGATAACTGGAAGGAGGCAGAGGATGATCTGGAGGGGTGTCTAGAAGCTACAATTATCTCCAGTACTCATTTGTCTGTTGTAATCTCCCTCCATTGTTTGAAATGCAGGGAGATTCTGCCCCGAGCAAGCACCCCTGTAGGCAACAGTGAAGGTGGAACTGTATGCTGCAATGAGTTTTGTGGAATCGGTGGGGGCAGAGCCACTGGCAGAGTGCTTTGGGTGCTTTTGAATGGACATGTGGAGGGATAGGGCCCAGTAAGAAGCCACTTCCCTTACCTCAACCTTGCTGACAGTAGGGATGACCACCTCTGGCAGCAGGCTGATGAAAGGATCTCCATCCACATAAACTGGTAGGAGTGGGATAAAGGATCTGACAAACCTTAGTCATTTTGGATGTCTGAAGGCCTTCTAAGCACCTCTTCAACATTGTTACTAAACAGTTTGGTGCCTCTGAAAGGGGCATTTAAAACTAATTTCTGTACATCATTTGCAAACTGCAACCTTTAGCCAAGAATACCTTTCTTATGCAAATGCCAGAAGCAGCAGCCCTGGCAGAGGCATCAGACGCATCATATGCTGAGTGAGCAATGTTTGCCACCCTCAGCCCCAAATTTAAAGTTTTAAGTGAGTAATTCTTGGCAGAGTTTTCAGGTAAAGCATGAGCTGCAGCTTTATCAGCTTTCCACAGGCTATTTTGATACTTAATCACATGGGCCTGATAATTTGTAATTCTACGGCCTAGGAAGCAGAGGAAATGTGCGCTTGTCATCACATCCAGCTTCCTAGATTCCTTGTCAGGAGGCAAAGTACTCGGGTGCTTAGGTAGCCTGGACATATCATGAGCAACCATGCTGACCACTGAGTCAGTTTCTGACTAGTTTGCATAGTGAGGCTTAGCAGATGGAGCAGGATACTGCTAGCAGCCTTTCTAGAAACTGCAGGCAGTGAGTTAGGTCTGTACCATGCAGCAAAGGTAGCATGCAAATGTAATGCAGGATATATTGATGGATTTATAATGGAGGGAATAAAAGGGACCTCCAAAAATTCCATAAAATTTGTTTGTGGAGTCTTCTTCCCCCACAGCAAAGCTCATGGTAGTTTGCATCTGCTGCATCATGGCCTGAAATGTACGGTGCTCAGGAGGACCTTGAGATATACACTACTGAGTCCTCACTGCAGGATGAGAGGGTAGAACTGGATCTTGGCACATACTGTTCCAGCACATAGTTCTCCTCCTTTAAATCGTCCACCATCATGAAGTTAGGATTTTACTCAGCCTCGTCGCCGACGCCCTGTCGGTGATGGGAGCTGCTGAATATGCTGATGACTCTGGTGGTGGCTGAGAAGGAAGAAAATATTTGTGGTATGCTGGAAGACTTCGCCAATGGGGCTGACAGCCAGTAGGCACCGCCAATGGGATAACAGTCTGCATAGGCAAGCCAGGTAGAATGCATCATATCATCTTGGAATACACAATCACAGCCTGAAAGTCGATGACACCCTGGACAGGGGCCATGACTATATTAGTTAATGATGGCCCTTGACCTGACAATGCTGGCATCGTGTACTCTGTAGTAGGTACAGCAGCACCTCAGCCAAGCCCCGACCCTGGTGTCTCATTGACAGTCGAGTGGACTGTCATCAGTACTGTTGGAGTGACTGATGACGCAACAGATTAACCTGAGGGCTGCAATAGCAACCAGGACTTCGCTGGTGAAGTACCCCTTTCTTTGTCCCTTTACTAATGTTTGTTGCCAGATGATAATGTAACCCCTCACCCCTGCCTTTTTGCCAAAACGACAGGTGGCATGCTGTTGAAGCTGACAGCAGTACCTGGTGGGGACTGGGTGAGGGAAGGATGAGGTTACTCTGCACAGGGGGCCTAGGTTTGGCTACTCTGCACAGGGGCACCCAAGTAAATCCGAACACAGGAAGCAATAACTGTAATGTCCAGAACCAGGAATGGGATTCTTCAGTGTGGCTTTTATTCACATCTTAGCTGAACAAACAAGCATAGACGGACCCCCAAGGGGCTACATTTCCTGGTAATGCAGATGAGGGACAATAGAACACTTTATCACTATTTCCAGCCCTCAGGCTCTAAACCCACCAGGCACACAGCCCGGATTTCACGCAGCTTTGGTACATAGCCCGACTTGTACACTCTTGGGTTTTCCCCACTGGCCCGGCTCCCCTGCCAGCCACTTGATTCGCAATCCATTTGAAGAATGAACCAATTATCCTGTTGTGGCTCCCCAAACCACACTAGAGTCTATGACTCTTAGAGAGAATTTTCCTTACAATCCCACGTCTGGGTACTTCCCCCATCACTGGCCAAGTGCCTGAGGCAAAGTAGAAAACCACAGAAGAAATCCGTAGAGGTGGACCTGTCACTAAAGATGGGGGTCACCCACCTCCAGCTCCCCACAGCCCATACCGCCATTTCTCTGGAAAACTGAACAATTCCTTTTACTGAACTTTGAAATGTAGATTAAGGGTAGACGTCTGTCACATCTCCTCTACATATTATTTGCATTCCCAACAAACTCAGGAACTTGAAACTACTTTTACTTTGCTTAGCCCATTTCTCTAGGCTTCCCAATATTTAGTAGTTCAATCCCCACATTGTCACACAAGTCCCAGGGTGAAAACATAGGCCCTTTTAGCCAGAGCAGTCACTCACCCTCACGTTGCAGGTGCCCTACAGGCGACTCACAAATCTTCTTTTCTCCCAAAATAAATACTGGAATGAACAGGCAGCTTCTCCTCCACAAGCAGAACTAAGGGATTCCCCAGGAATCTGCAGGAATCCTTCTCATTTCCCCGGAGAGGGCACTGAGACCCAAAAAGCGGTCTCTACCACTTCAGTAATCTTCTGTCTCTCTCTTTAAGGTGGAGACACACATCCTATTTACTTAAAAGTAGCCCTCTGTCAGGGCTGAGGCTCCTAGAGCCTTCACTGAGCTAGCTTTAACAGCAAGCCCCTACTTCTCACTCCACTCACTGAAGACAAACTGAAGACTGACTTCAAAACTCCCAACGCTCTATCTAACTCCCTTTGCTGCAGATTCCAATGTGGCTCATGCAGTCTGAAAGTTCTATTGGTGATGTCATCCCTCAGTCTCAGCTGAGACTGAGAACAGAATGAGACAGTGTGAAACCCATTTAACTGGAGCTTCACAAGCTGCCTTCCCTGCCTACCACTAGGTCTTACTGAGATTCTAGTAACCCCGGGTAACAAGGGGGTTACTAGAAGAAGAGCCACGATGACTACCGCTCCTTGTCCTGGTCCTTTGACTTTGGTGGCCATTGTCTGCTGATGGCAAGGGCGACACCAGTTTTTGGCCTTGATCCTTTTCTATGGGTTTTAAGTTTTTAAGGAGAAGGAAGTTTTCTAGAGCTTTCTTATGATGTTGCCTTATAGCCTGATTAAAACTCTGGCAGATCTCGCAGGTCCTCACACTGTGAAAGAGATCAAAACAGCACACACAGACAGCATGTGAGTCTTTATAAATTTTATGTCCACACTTACAGTACTGAAATAAAGGCTCTTTCCACTTCAGCAGCATGCAGAGACAATGTTATAAACTGATAAATAAAGGAAAATAAGAAAATGGCAACAGCTAGTTCATGATGTTTCTGACAGAACGTCCAATGAGGATGACTGATGGTGGGAAAAGAACTGAGATGTGATGGGGCCACCCATGCTTATACAGATGCTGATACATGATATTGTTGTGGGCAGCCGCCAGCTAGCAAGTTTCCATGTGGCCCTAGTGCCTGGCAGATATAGCTCCAAAAATGCAGTCTAGTGGAGAAGATATTCTCGAGGAAGATGTACTACTTCACACTGAAAGGGTTGTAGATGTCTGAAGCAGACTACCAGTGGACGTGGTGGAGGTAAAACAGTGGGTGACTTCAAGCATGGTTGGGACAGACATAGGGGTGTATTAGTAAATAGGCAAGGAGGAAGAAGGGTTGCTGGAGATCAGTTAGGGTCTGCGGAGACAGACTAGGAAAGGAACCTCTGGGCAGAATAGGTGGGCCAAGCAGCCCTTTACTGGCCACAAATTCTATGTTTCCATGTTTAACAGAGGAGCAGCATGCTCAAATTTACCTCTCCCAAAGGCCATGCAATTACTTAAATGGAATAATCTTGCCCCACATATGGGGTATTTACAATCTGGACCAATGGCCAACTGTCAGCACAAATAGGGTTGTCGGAACTAGTTCTATAAGGATTAGAACCCTTTTAAAACCCAGGGATTTGGATTCTAATTTAGAACTGGGACACCCAATGGTTCTAAACATAAGGGTTATAAATACCAAATAAAATGCTTTTTGTTCAGACATTTCAAGAACAGGAGCTGACCACCAGGAAAACAAGCTAATTATTGGGAATTGCATCCTAAAATGTGTTAGAGAGACATATGAGAATGCATTGCTCTTATGCAGATGTGCCAAATGCATGGAACTGTGACTCTTGGCATTTGCATTTTAAAAGGCACAATATGTTTCTCTTGTCTGCATGTGCAGTGAAACAATACTACTGCTGTGCTGAGAGGGCAGGACTCTTATTTATCTTTTTTTTCCTCCTCTCAGTATCTTTATCTGTTCTTTCTATCCAGTGTTATACACAAGTGTTTGAGTTCTATAGATCAGAACCCTAGAACTATTTGCAAAGTTCTAGACCAGAACCCAGAACGTTAATGGTTTCTGACCGCTCTAAACACAAACTCCAAAATTAACAAGTGAGGGGTTCTCTCAGAAGCAAAACCACCCAACATCACACTCACGGCTTCCCCTGACCAGCAGACATCTTCTGACTCAACAGACCTCTGTATCATCACAGCTTCACATGGGGAGTCTTGTATGCTGGGCTTCCCCTTCTGGTTTCTCTCACTCTTGCGGGCTGGTGGTTCTCATTTCCTCACAGTTGTTCATTTGCTATTTCACTCTGGCTCCCTCAGCTGCTGAGGCCCCATATTGACCCACGCTTCCAGACCCTCAGGGTGGTGACAGATGAAAAACCCTTTGAGTGCCTGCTATGGGACCTAGACCAACAGCTTTGGATTCCTCTCCTCTCCACACTTTCTCAGTGTCGTACTCATCCTGGTTACCATGCAGCTGCCTCTCACTTTAAAAAAAAAAAAAAAAAAAAAAAAAAATGTATTTATTCAGGTTTCATATTACAACACAGCCAAGAATGTATATGGGCATGAAGGCAAGGATCATGGGTAGGGAGGATGGGAGGAGGAGGGAGGGAGGCAGGGATATTAGCTCAAGCTGTGGACCCTGCAATATGAGCAGACTTGATAGACCAAATGGTGTTCTTCTGCTGGCTTCTTCATATGTTGTATGTTCTACAATATTAATGATCACATCAGATGCTATTTGACACAGCTCACAGTTCATCACCTAAATGCTCAGTATGAGTATGGCAGAGCTTGAGCTCTCTATGGGCATGCAGGTCCAGCTCTCACCAGGATCTTTGCAGATCTGCCAACCTTCAGCTCAGCCCCCCCTTTATAGCACAGTCCAGGGGTCAGCTTCCATTGGCTCAGCTGACTATCTCTCAGGAACCTCAGTGCTCCCCAGGTCCATCAAAAGACACCAGAATCTTGTGGTCAGTCCTTACGCAGAGGACTTCCATAGCTGTCTCCAGGTTTCCAGCACCCTCTGACTGGTTGTGCTGTGCAGGTCAGTGATCACCAAAATGGCAGCGGCCATGAAGTCTAGGGGCACTGGCCCCATAAAGTTTTTCTGAAGGCTCCTGCCCTTGTTTGCAGTGCCCATTCCACAGCTCTAGAAGCAGGGCGAGTAAAGAACTTTAGCTGCATTGGGGCATCCTTTGACGCAGTTCTCCAGTCACAGTGGCAGCGCCTTTGATGTCTGCTGAAAGCACAATCTCCACATAGCCCAGAAGGCACCAAATGAACTGCAGCTCCTGCCAGTCCCTGCTACCTCATGACTGACCCACTTCCAGAGAGTCCAGGTACTGGGGGCTGGGGGGCATCAAGAATGTGGTGGCATTTGTCTAAAGCCCAAAGTTGGGGGTTTCCATGTAAGCTCTGCACTTTGGGGGTGGGAGATTACATATAGACTGCCAGATCAGACAGTAGAGCTGAATGAAACCCTAGAGGTGGAGCTAAGGAATGCTGTATCATTGGGTGAGGTGGTGTTAGTGGGAGACTTCAATGTTCTGGACACAGACTGGAGGAGACAGCTGGCTAAAAGTCAGAAAGGACACATATTTGTAGGTGTCCCACAACCCTGCTTTTTTACACAGTGGGTGAGAGGTCATAAGTGGGAGACAGGTCCTGACTTGGTGTTTATCCAATCAGGATCTGATTAGGGATATTAAAGTGGAAGCCCCAGCTGGTCAGAGTGACCACTGCAAAGTGAGTTTCAGCAAGTAGCTGGGGTCAAAACAAGCGACCGCTGACTCAAGGATACTGGATTTCAACAAAGCAAATTTCAGTAAGGAATCACTAAAAGACTTTCAAATGATCAAGGGAGCTGAAGGGAAGTGGAGAGCAGCAAAGGATGTGATTATAGAGGCCACCCAAGACTGTGCCATAATTATATATAAAGAAGAAAAAAAAGTCAAAACAATAAATGAAACTAAACCCATATGGTATAACAAGCAGGTTAAGAATGCTGTTGGGGGAAGAGGGGCCTTTAGGATTTATTGTATAAGAAGGAGCAGAGTGAGATAAATGGAAAGAAGTATAAGGAGAAATTAAGTATAGTATGAGCAAAATGGTTATTAGGGCGGCAAAGGCTAAAGCAAAATTATTGTTAATGGAAAGATTAAACGATAATAGCAAATGTTTCTTTATACACATTAGTGATAAAGGAGGACAAAGGACACATAGAAAGGATAAAGATGGAGGAGGTCTAGTGGATGATACGGAGAAAGCAAGCATACTAAATTAGTGTCAGTGGCTCAGCAGGTTGCACATTGCCTCTGAGGCTGGACGATCGGAAGGTTGTAGTTCGAGCACCACACAGGGAACATGGGAGAAATCCCAAAAAACTGACACTGTAGTGCAGCATGAGGGGGCTGCTGCACTCCTGAGGTGCTGTCTTTTGAATGAAATGATAAACTGAGGTCCTGTCTGCCTGTTCTGGTGGATGTTGAAGAGCCCATGTTACTTCTCGAAAAGAGTAGGGGAATTTTTATTGACATCAACAACTGTACAAGACAAAACTACTGTGGAGGGGTTGTGGGATAACAGATGGATAAGACACTGAACTTCAAAGTCAACACACAATCTCTGTGCGATGTTTATTCAAAATGCAGAGGATAACTTTTAGCAATGGCATATCCCTTCTTCAGTACATCAGTTTGTAGCAACAAAATATGCAAGTCTTTCCTCTAAACTTAGCCAGCACCTACTGATCTCTGATCTACACTTTTCAGTGAAAACCCTTCATCCCTATGTGGGCCTTGTTTGCTTGGGTAGTGGAGGCTCAAAAAGAAAAACAAAAACAAGCTATAAACAAAGAACATTGATGCAGAATCACTGAAAAAAGGGTTACCCCAAAGGGCAATGACAACTAATTAAGTTTCAAAGAAATACAACATCATACATACTTCCATAATGCAAAGCATCATGGGATATATGCAAATCACCATGACATTTCAGACTTGGTCAGTTTACAGCAATTTACATGCATTTTAAATAGCACAACTAACTTAATCTTTATAATGCAGTCAACTAGTACTTTTTACCTTTATCAAAAACACCTAGTGCCATGGGATTTTCAACATTTACAGGTTTCATAAACATAAGCTATATACAGTACATCAAGGTATTTTATGACATAGTGCTATCACATACTAAATCCAACAATGTTACACAACCTGTTTCATATATGCTCAGAGGTCACCACAATAACCGCCCTGTATAGGGACCTTAGGGGAAAAGGAAAATTAAAGAGGACACACTAGCATAGTCGAGAAGGGGAAGGTTATGCCCATAGGTGGCCAACCTTATGGACTAGAAATAGTAAAGGATAGATTAGGCTAAGAAATAGAAGAACTGTTACAACAGATTTAAAATAAGGTTGGTCCTCAAGAGTGGCAGGAGCTCCATGTTGCATATCCCCCACCTTAAGAGAGAAGCAGTTATTGCAGACTGCTTACCACCTTCCTGTCCCAAGAAGGGATGGAGCTTCCACCCATCCATCTTCAGAAGCTGTGTCTCAGGGACCCTATTAACGATAAACATTCCATCATAAACATAGTGGAGATCATCATTCTTTACCCTGAGGCATTAACACATCTCTCAACAGAGACTAATGGTATCTTCCCATCTCCTTTTAGGGAAAGTCTGTCATATTTTACTGACTGAACATCTGGACAGCTGCAAAGTCCAGTACCATAGAAAGACTTTCTTTGGGGTAAGTAATTACCTGCTCCAACCCCACCAGACATGTCAGTTTTAAGCAGGGGCCCAGTCGTACGTTCAACCCCTGTATTTAAACCCACTATGTCTCTTGGTTCATTCATTTCACTTGCTACTGATACAGACACTTGAGGGTAGACACTCTTTGGTGTTACCCAACAGTTTCCAATCCATTTTCCACCCTCCTCCTCCTCCTCCTTGGTAGGTTTCCTTAGAAAAGAATAAAACACACGTACCACCTCAGACTCCTTGTCTGCCTTGAGTATCTCTTTCTTTGACATCAGGCCGCCCCTTTACCAAATGTGCTACACTTTTGCCTACAGAAAGGGATCATTGCAGAGTCAAATCTGGCCTTGTCTGCAACTAACTTGAAACCTCTGTCTTACACAAAGTGTCTGGGGAATCGGAACGAGCAACAGTAGCTTCTATTTTCCCATTTCAACCTATGATAACCTATGGTCATCCTAGCCCCAGGTGTATCTCTACAGAAACCTACAGGAAGCCCAGGAACCTCCCATACTGAATACCCTGCAATATTAAACAGCAGGTTCCTAAACCTTTAACTCTGGGGTGTCTTAATAAACATCCTTTTAATTATTGTGCTATTTTCAGCCATCTGTCAACATCTAGTACCTTGTGACCTGTGTGAGTTTTCCCATCCAAGGTGCCATTTTTTTCTTTAATGACCTCTACCCTCATTAACCTTAACATACTGTAACAGTTTAGCAACATTAGCATTTTTAGCATTATACCCCAGTCAATATTGTTAATAGATTTAGCTGTATCGATACAAGAAAAAGTCCTTCAGCCTCATGGGCTTTTCTTCTTGCTTGGAGTCTTCAACTCCAGCACAATATCACTAGGGCACAGTCTTACCTGGGGTCTCACATTCAGGTTCCATACGTGCATCTCCGACCTCCAACAGGTAACATCCTGGGAACACGGGAGACAAAGGAATATCTTGCTCAGTCAGGGGTCCTCCTCAAACTGAGACCACAAAAATCCCTCTGACTCTTTATTCAAACTATCCAGCAGGGACCTCTCAAGCACCTGGCATTGGTGTTCCACCTCTCGCGTAGTTGGTCTGCCACCAGCCATTGCCCACTCATTCTGTGGATCATCCTCATCCAGGTCTCACCTCCTGGGTGTTGTCTCTTGCACCTCCAGTCTGCTTCAACCTGCATCTCTTAATCATCTGCAGGCTTGGCCACCTTCTGAGCTCCCAGGTCCAGTCCAGGCAGCAGCTTCTCGCCATCTGTCAGCTGTGGTTCTGGGCAGAACTCCACGGACTTTCTTCTCTGGGTTCTCCTCTGGCAACTCCTGCTGCATTGGTCACCTGGGATATCTGGGCGATACCCACCAGAAAACATCCCTCTTCAGCCAGTTCAGATGCTTCCAGCAAGTTATCCCACTTTTGACACCGAGGCCCAGATATTCAAAAGAGTTGAGCCATGCGCAATAGGGTTGCGCCTGCGCAAGTCCGAAATTGTGCCATTCTGCGATATTCAGCAGGAGACAGTTGCACCCCCAAAATCATGCTGAGCAACAGCATAATAATAATGAAGGCATGCGCAACCGAAGGGGGAGGAACCGTGCATAAATGGTGCAGTGTGATATTCAACGACTTGCGCCATGCACAATAGCGGAGCAAGCGGAAGTTGCGCCATAGCGGAAATGAGCCAAAATAAAAAGGAGCAAGGGAGAGGCACAAGAACGCTACAGGGAAGCCACATGAGGCAGAACTCTAGCCAGACAGGGCAGGAGGGACACACAGGGCAGGCCAGGGAAAGGGCACCCTGAACACACAGGCACAGGGAAGGTGTGGGGAGCCACAGCCAGTGCAGAAGGGGTAAGTGCCACACAGCACAGAGGCCACCACAGGCAGGTGTTCCTGGTGCAGGGAGTAGCAGGGAGGACAGTGGGGGATACAGTAACAGCTGGCAGGGGTGAACACAAGCCAGGGACATGGCCAGTGCCACCTTCCAGATGGAGGCCGTTATGGGGGGGGTGAGAAGGTGGGCAGCAGGGGGGCGTGGCCGTGGAAGGGCCCGTCGGCGGTATGCCCCCAACAGGCAGTACCAAGCCCACACCAGCTTCGAGCTGTACAGCGATACTGAGATTGTGGGCCGGTAACACCTGAATAGGGCAATTATGAGGCGGCTCTGTGAGCTGTGCAGTGATGTGATGCAGGCACCCACATGACGGAGCCATGCCCTGTCAGTGGAGACTAAAGTAGCAGCCTGCATGTGCTTGCTCACCACGGGTACCTTCCAGAGACAACTGGGGACACTACAGGCATAACCCACGTCACGCCACCTCACTCAATTCCTCAGCGCACTGCTGCCACATGCTGTAGAGTACATCCATTTCCCCAGCACACCGGCGGAGTGCACAGTAAATGTACAGGAGTTCCACAGGGTAGCATGTATGCCTGGCATGCTAGGGGCAATAAACTGCACCCATGTGGCCATACGCACACCACCGGGCCCCGAGGGGGCCGCATACATCAATTGCAAGGGCTATGCCAGCATCAACTGCCAGGTGGTGTGCGATGCCAGGGGGCGCATAATCAATGTCTGTGCCACGCACCCTGGGGGAGCACATGATGCCTTCATCTGGCACCAGTCTGCACTGTGCCACAGATTCGAGAGTGGGGACATCCCCACTGGACACCTAGTGGGTGAGTATGCAAACCACATGGACAATCATGGGGCCTGGGGGGCATGGCCAGAGGTGACATGGGTAGTGGCCTACATGGCCTGGGGTAGGGCGATGCTGATCACCAAACTAACCTCTGCCCTTTACACACAGGTGACAGTGGATACCCACTCCGTCCCTGGCTGCTCACACCCTACCGGTGACCCCATCACAGCAACGCTACAATGAGGCACATGCCATCACATGTAATGTCATCAAGTGGGTGTTCGGGATGCTGAAGGGACGTTTCCATTGCCTGGACACCTCCAGCAGTGCCCTACAGTACAGCCCCTCAAAGGCCTGCAGGCTATTCCTGGCCTGTTGCATCCTGCACAACATGGCCAATGAATGTGGGATAGCCGTACAGGTCAAAGGGGACAGTGATGGGGATGATGAGGATGCGGTGATGATGGGTGATGGGCAGCCCCTTGGCGATGGGGACCCCGACTGACCTGCTGGCACAGCTGCACGGGACACCACACGGAGGAGCACTTCAGCCAACCCAGATAAGTCATGGGGCCATGTGCAACCACCAGTGGCTAAGGCACAACCCTCACTAAACACGCATGGACACACACCAGGGTGCATGCCATCAAGGGAAGTGGCAGGGCACACACACACACACACACACACACACACACACACACACACACACACACACACACAACCAGGGATGGGTGAGGATTAACATGCCACGTGGATGGACACACACAACGCGCACACCACAAACGTGCACAGAGGGCAGGAGGCACACCGACCAGAACGCAACCCTAGCAACACACATGTCCACAGGCCACCACGCCCACTGCCTGTCCATGTGCGTGTTAGATGCTGAGCACCATTGCACATTGGTGTACTGTGCAATGCAGGCATCATCATGCACATGCAACTGCGGACAGCAGCCGGGAGGGTGTGCAGGGCCGGGTACCCACCCGTGCACTGCCCACTGAAACACACAATGCACACAGGGCAGCACCAGACAGTAGCCGCGCTGGGAGATGGGTCAGTCACACGACACAGTGCCCCGGCTGCCACGGATGCGTGGGTGGCTCCGCCGAGACCCGCCAGCACTGACAGGCTGACCACTGGCCTCATGGGGTGCACCGATGGTCCCCCAGGGGTTCCACTGCATGAACATGACCATGCTCATGCAGGGGTCTGCAGCACACCGAACATGCCTGCACCAGGAGTGCTCGGGATGCCCACAGCTGAACCTGGTGTTGGTAGGGTGGGAGTCGCACAATGCTGGGAATGGGGGGTGGACAGTACACTGCGTGGTGTCCACGATGCATGGGCACCTGACTGTGTGCCCATTATGGCCATGACAGCAGTGAATTCCTGTGCATGCCTGTCAATGGCAGTGGTCACATCCTCCCGTAAACGGTCCATCCTTGCCAGGAGCAGAGCGGTGTCCCTGCTGCGACGCTTCTCTGCCCACTCCAGAGCCACATGCAGTGCATCCACTGATGTCGCCAGCTGCATCTGCTGCTGGACTGATGCTTGCAGTAGGTGGGTGTGCTCGTCCAAGAGGTCATCTGCCTCCTCGGCATCCTGTCCCTCAGGGTGTGCATGACCCTGATGATCAGCACTCCTTGAGGGTGGGTGCTGTGCACCAGGACCAGGTCTGGGCTTGTCCACAGGTGGTGCACAGACGCCGCCGCTGAACCCTGTACCCCCAAGCCCATTGGCCGACTGCTGAAGCTGCCCCTCTGGCTGCCGCTCCCCAGGGCTCATTGGTGCTGCTGCAGTGGCCGCAACAGTCCCACTGTCCTGAACAGACACCAGTGCTGCCCCACTGGTGCTGACAGAAACAGGCTGAGACTGTGCTGACACACAGGCCTCCACAGCAGCACCACCCACAGCCATGGACGTGAAGTGCCCTGCTATGTGGCCATCCCATGGCACACACGTGTCACTGCCCATGACGTTAGTGTCGTCATCATCGTGACGGACTCTGCACCGTCCCCAGTCACAGCATGCTGGCATCCGTGGACACCACCACGCTGGGACACAGGAGCTTCCTCCACGTATACCTGTGGAGGTGGATGGGCCTCCTCCATCTCCAGATGACTGTCCTCAGTGGACAGGCCCACCACTGCTGACCCATGCAGATGCTCAGGATCTGTAAGGGAAAGCAAAAGTCGCGATGCACATGTGACCTACCCTCGCCCCCATAGACAGACCATGACTTACCATGCAGTGATGGGCCACCACCCGTCTGGAAGCCACCACCCAGAACACCCTCAATGGCACTGTGCTGCATGCTTCCAGCAAGCCTCTCCTCCTGTGGGGTCAGCTGTACCACCTCCGGCTGTCCCCCACCTGTTGCAGCTCGTGCTGCCCTGATGGCAGCCACCTTCTCTTTATCCTCCTCCTGTCCGTGCCCATCTTTTTCTTACACTCCTGCACGGAGCACTGGTGGCTACCATGCAGGTTCACAGCACGTGCCACCTCCTCCCATGCAGCAGCACGGGTTTGAGGTGTTCCCGCCGTCCACTGATAAGTGGCTCCTGATCCAGGTAGGCCTCAAACAGGACTTCAGTTTCGGCCTTGGTAAAGTTAGGCCACCTCCTCCTCCCACCACTGTGTTCCTCCTCTCCAACCACTTGCTCTGTCATTGTGTAGCTTGTAAGAATGGCAGTTGTTACCTGTGACTGTGCAGTCCCATGCATGTCCCTAAATCCACAGTCCACACTCCCAAACAGCATGCAACTCACCAATAGACTGCAGTAACCGACTATGGCCACTGCAGCCCAATGTCGCAGTTTATATAGCGCAACCCATGCAAATGAGGCGAGGCGCAACTTTAAGTAGATGCAAATTGCAGTGCTGCGCCATTGAATGGCTGATTAGATGATTTGCATATGACGGCTGAATATTGCGCTGTTGCGCTTTGCGCAATTGTGTTGAACGTGCTGAGCCAATGGCATAGTTCTGTGACATGCGTAGTACACACCTCACTGCGCATGCCCGGGTTGCTGACGCAGGCGTCTACCGTGCTGATGACATGCTGTGCATGGTAGGCAATGCAGGGCATGGCCACCATTGTGCCAGTGGCGCTATAGCGATGGTCACTACATGGCACTGTGGCACTGGGCCATCATAGGTGCACTGGGCCAACTGCGCGGTAGGTCGCTAATGGCGGTGGCACACAGGCAGCCAATTGCGCTACATGCATTGGGTTCCAATGGCGCTGTGTGTCCATGCGCCAGAGACCCTTGACCCTGTGCCCAACCTTTGCCCCCTAGGCGCCATGCATCAGGCATGGGTGCACCTCTATCGCGCTGTTCAGTGACAGTGCAATAGGGAATGGCAGCACTGTACCGTGCAGCATCTGCACGTGGGGAGCCACGCTGCAGAGTGCCATATTGCCATATCAAGCAGCGAGAATGGCATCGGGAGGGCAGCCCAGTGGTCTGTCACTAGAGCCAGCCAACCTAATGGCCATTGTGGAGCCCACACCATGGGCCTCTGTTCGGTGAGGCACCCTGGACAGATCAAAACCCAAGTGTGGCAGAAGGTGGCCACTGCACTGAGGAGGCCACAGGACAGGAGGAGCACCGAGCAGTGCCGCCACAGGTATGGGGTCCTGCAGCGGAGGGGAGCAGGACTACTACATGCCTGCAGGCACGTGCCAGGAGAAGGCACGGTGCCACGGTCAGGTAGGGGTTAAGTAAACACACTTTTATCTTCCATATGGGTAACAGTGTTGTATGTGTCCAGCACATGGGGAGGGAATGCCGGGGTTGGCTGTGGTGGTGTTCACAGGGTGTGGGTGGGTGGGTCTGGCTGGGTGGAGGGCACACCTGGGGCAGGGGGACTTTTCTACGGGATTGTACTGATGTTCCTTTCTCCATGTTTGCCCCACAGGCCTGGAGGAATGCCGCCATGCCTGTGAAGAGTGGCGGCAGGAAGAGCAGGGTGCAGCAAGGTGGGTCGAGGACCCTCACCGCCCACTGGACCGGTCCGATGAAGGTGAGTGCCATACATCCATGATTACTATTGCATGCTGTGTGACAGGGTGGGCAGCGGGGCATGGCCACCATCCATCGACACCACTGCCATGCACACGACTTGTTACAGTCAACACTGTCCAGTGGCAATGCATGTCTGGAGTGTGTCAATGGTGATCCATGCGTGCATTAGATACATGGTTGTGCCACTGCCTTTGCACCACATAGCCATGTCACTAAACAGCCACAGTGGTGCTGTGCATAACTTGGCCAGTGGGGGTGTGCAGTGTTCCGCATGGCTGTATGCACCTGGGTGGGCAGGTCATGTGGACGTGATCACTGCGGGTGGTCACACACCATCACAGAGGTATGTCCCACGGCCGTATGCCATGCACAGTGGGCGGGCTATATGGGGTTGTGCATTCAACCTATTGACTGTGCTCCCTTGTCCTAGGTACACGCCATCTATGGGAAATATGGGAGGTGCTGCAGGAGATACTCCTGGTGGTGAGGGCTTCGCTGGACATCCTCAGATAGACGACACCAGGGTCCTGCGGAGGCATAGAGCTCAGAGGAGTCGGAGCGGGGAGAGGTGCTCCTGCTAGGGATTAATCAGTCCCTGTATTCCCCTACCCCCGGACCCACCCTCACACCCTCCTTTCCCATCCCATTTGTCCACCCCGCCCCCTACCCACCCCACCTTGTTTGTGCCCCCAACCTTGTATATAGTTTGTCGTAATATTGTAAATAGTTGAATTTTATATGTTTGGTCAATACATTTAATTTTGATATGAATACTGTGGTGGTCTCCGATTTGCAGTGGGCTATAGGTGCTCGGCTGCAGTGGTGTTCATAGGCATCAGGGGTGGTGCGGTCATGGGTATGTGCGTGTGTCCGTGTGGAGGTGACTGTGGTCTGGGGTAGCTATCAGTCAGCGTCTGTGGTTTGTGTGTGTTGTGCCTGTGCACTGGATGACTGTGTGCAGTGGTCCATAGTGCGTGCTCTGTGTCCATGGTGCACCCATCAGCCCATCCATGGCCTGTGCAGCTGACACGCATGCATGTCTGTGACCTGCACGGTCCTCTGGCATGTCAGTGGTGGCAGTCCCTGCAGGGCAGCCACTGTACCCGTCACATTGCTGGGTTGCCTCCTGTCACTGGTGTGGTGCATGTCTGCCTCGGGTGGCACTGTGGGCTCCACAGTTGTTGTCCCACCTCCACGCTGTGCCTTGTGTGTGTTGCAGGGGATGTGCCCCACTGTCTGTGACTTGTGCTCTGGGCAACTGATGGTGGTGTATGAGTCCACAGTGCCTGCGCAGGGTGGCTGGCACTCCAGTGCCATGGAGGACTGTGGGTTGTGTACACAGTTTACATGGGCCCACACTGGGGGCTTGGTTGCCCCACCACTGCATCCCTGTGTTGTTGTGCCCTTGGGTATGGGTGGGTGTCTGTCCATACACTGTGTGGCATCTGGTGTGGTGCATGCTTCCACGCACCACTGTGGGTGTCTGTGCTGGCTGTTGTGACCAGTGGTGGGTCGGGGTGTGTCATTGGAATACTGTGCAGGGTGCTGTACCACTGGTGGTGGTGTCTGGGTCACGCCCTGTCCCATGTGGGGTACCTCATGTGCTGACGCATGGTTGGTCTCTCAACCCAGTACCTCGGGGGCATTATGCGTGGTGGCACTGTCTGCTGTTGTTGCATTGCTGTGTGCTGCCACCCGCTGATGGATGCTCGTGGTGGGGCTGGCTTGCATGGTTCTGTGTGCACAGGGTTGCAGTGTCACAGTGGGGTGGTGGCATGCATGGGGTTTCCTGCAGTGGTGGTCACTACTCATGAGGGGGTCTGGGGTCACGGTGCAGGTGTGCTCTGCATTGGGGGATGGTGGTACGGGGTGGTCAGCCTCCTTGTGCGCCAGTCACAGCTTGCCGGTAGGTGTGATGGGGCACCATGGCCCGGCTGTGGGTTGTTTGTTTGTCTCCATGGGCCAATGGTTATTCCAGCCCTCCCCCAGTAGTACAGTGCATGGGGTGTGGGGGGATGATGTGTGTTCCTGTGCCCATCTGTGGCATGGGTGGTGGGCCCCTACCTCCCTGGTTGTGCAGTTGCATTGCTCTGCTGCTGGGGGGCGTCCCTGGGTGCACTGTGGCACCTCCTGGACTGCTAGCTGAACATCCCTTGTTGCACTATGGTGCATCAGATCTGCTCAGCTTCCCTCCTAGTTGCGCTATGGCACAGGTGGTGCGATATTCAGTCGTCGGCTGTAGGCGCAGTTTATCCTGCTCCGCTTTAGAATATCGCATCTCTTGCGCATGGGCGTAATAGACTTGCACTTGCTCCTGCTATTGCACAATTTGTGGGCACAGTTTGAATATCTGGGCCCAAGTCTGTGGAGGGTTGTAGGATAACAGATGGACCAGACACTGAACTTCAAGTTCAACACACAATCTCTACGATGTTTATTCAAAATGCAGGAGATGACCTTTAGCAATGGCATATCCATTCTTCAGTGCAACAGACTCTGCAAGTCTTTCCTCTACATTTAGCCAGCACCTACAGATCTCCACTTTTCAGTGAAAACCCTTCATCCCTATGTGGGCTTTGTTTGCTTGCATAGTGGAGGCTCAAAAAGGGAGGGGGGAAAAAAAAAAGGCTATAAACAAAGAACCTCAATGCAGAAGCACAAAAAAGGGTTGCCCCAAAGGGCATTGGCAACAAGTCAAGTTTCAATGAAATACATCATACATACTTCCATAATGCGAAGCATCATGGGATATATGCGGTCTTCTACATACCCCCAAGGAACCAGAACCCAGCGGTCCAGTCTCTCAACTACCTCACCTCCCTACCACACAAAGCTGAGCAACTCATCCTAGGTGACCTTAACATCAATTGGCTTGGTACCACTGCCTCCCATACCAGGGACTCCTTCACTGCCCTGGACATGTCCCAGTTAGTCACCCAACCCACTAGATTCAACTGGACAAGTGGCTCCAGCACCCTCCTAGATGAAATACTATCGAACCACCCTCATAAAATCCGGGATATCGACGTTCTTCCCGACTCACTTAGTGATCACTCACCTGTCCTCTGCCTCTGGTAATCCTCCATACCGAAACCTGTGTCCCAGGCCACCTTGCACCAGTGCCTATGCCCCTGGGGTCTCAGAAAGCTAAAATTGCATCTAGCACAGCTGGACTGGTCCCCCATCTGTCATGCCCCTGATATTGGCTCTGACATAGACCTCTTCACCAATGCCTTCAGCAAGACCTGTGACCTTTTCGCCCCCACTCCAGAATCTGTACTAAAAAAAACAAATGCCACATGGATCTCCCCATCCCATATCCAAAAATGTAAGCATAGGGATAATCTCTGGCACATCGCTATTGAATCAGGCAAGTTGGCTGATAGACAAGCCTACAACATGGTGCGTAATCAGTGCATCTGGGCCATTGGACGGGCAAAGGCATAGCACTATCAGACCACCCTCACATCCACCTGGGTTTCGGCCCGGACTTTCTGGGACAGCATGAAAGAGCTTAATGGGAAGACCCACTTCCCCCACCCCACCATCCCAGCTCTCCATCGATGACACCATCACTACAGACCCAACTCGCATAGCAGATTGCCTCAATACTACCTTCTCTGACCTAACCTCTGTCCTCCCAAACAACTTTTTGAACCAATCCCCACCTCTATCACCCCTGCCTTAGATCGTCCTCCTTTCTACCTGCACACTATATCCCCCACGTAGCCAGGCCACACCTGCTAAAGCCCTTGGTAGCAACAACCCCAGCTGTGACCCCCAGACTCCAGGATCCTCCGCCTGGTCTTGGATGTCATCCTAGTCCCTCACAGACCTACTAAACTGGTCTCTATGCCTCAGTTTCCCAGTGCTTGGAAATCAGCTGAAATCACCCCTATACATAAGAGTGGAGATCAGTCTGCACCTAACTACTGGCGATCTCTATCCTCCCCACTCTCTAAAGCCCTAGAAAAATAGTGTCTATTCAACTGTCTGGCACCTGGCCAAATATGACATAATGTGCCCAGAACAACATGGTTTCTGCCCAAGACACAGTACCACTACTGCTCTCCTGGAGTTCTCTCAATACCTGCACTCTGCTCTTGACTCCAGCAACCTTGCCGGCGCAGTGTTCATAGACTTCTCCAAGGCTTTTGGCACTGTTTGTCACTCTTTCTGCTTAACTCCCTCCACCAACTTGGCTTTTCTGCTGGTCCCCTTGCCTGATTCTCCAGCTACTTCATTACTAGATCCCAGCGTGTGAAGATAAACTTCTCTCTGTCCAATACCTGGCCCGTTCATTCCAGGGTACCCCAGGGCTCCATTCTGGGCCCTGTATTTTTCAGCCTCTACCTCAACACTCTCCCCAGCTCCTACACAGGAAAAATGCTCCTCTATGCCGACGATGTGGTTCTCTTTGCATCCCACCCTGATCCCTCTTCTCTCCAGGTATCCCTCCAGCACACCTACAACCAAACTGAAAAGTGGTTCCTTGACCACCGACTTGTCATTAACCTAAAGAAGACTAAGTCAATGCTCTTCTCCCGTCACCAAAACAAGGCCAAGAATGCCTCCCTCTTCATTCTCCCCAGCATTCTGCACCCGCTGGAGCAAGTGAACTCTTACAAATATCTAGGCATCACTTTTGACTCTGCTCTCACCTTCCACACCCACATCAATGCCCTATCCTCCACCATAAATTCTCAGATAGGCCTACTATATCATCATAGAGATTGCCTCCCCCAAGTTGCCCTCTGGCTGGCCATCACCTCTTCTGTTCTGTCGCTAGTGGACTATGGCTTGCCCATTTATGCTGCGGCGGACAATACCGCCTTGACTAAAATCCAGCTGTAAGTCAATAAGGCCTGCAGGCACCTGCCCAGAGCCCCTAGCCACACTCTCACTTGCCTGCTGTACTCCACCACCAACCTGCTCACCTTTGAGGAGCATCTGTGCTACCAGACCTGCCTACTCACCAAAAATCTCTTCTAGGGCTCTTCCCCATGGGGGTCTCTGCTTCCCTATGGAGTGCGTCCTCATCTGTTGCCACACATAGCTCTGTCAAGGCCACCTTTCTGGTACTCCAAAACCAAAACCTTGCTAGCCCAGAGGTCCTTCCATTACTGAGCCCCTGCTTGGTTCAGCTCCCTCCCACCCTGCATCACAGACATTGCTAAAATTGGTCCCTTCAAATCACCTTCTGGAACCATCTCTTGATGCTCATTGCTGTAGATGCACCTAGTTAATCCCACTGTGAGATCCTTCTGTCAAGCCTCCTGACTTGACAACATGCTCTGAACAGCCTATCCTTTTCCCCCTCCCTCCCTACCTCCCACCCCACTCCCCATCCCTACCTCCACTATTTCCAGGGCTGTACCCCAATATAACCCTTGGGTACCTTGTATTTGACTATAACCTATTATAAGTAACATTATTATGTAACCTATGTGTACTCTGTTTAATGTTCTGCACCTGTACTGTTCTCACTGTTGTAACCACACTATGTAACTCTGACTACCCCCCCGGACGAGGTGCCTTTGTAAATGAGTCCATGACCCAAAGGTTGTAAATCCAACTTTTCTAATAAATAAACAAATAAATAAATCACCATAAAATTTCAGACTTGGTCAGTTTACAGCAATTTACATGCATTTTTAATAGCACAACTAACTTAATCTTTATAATATAGTCAACTAGTACTTGTTATCTTTATCAGAAACTCCTAGTGCCATGGGATTTTCGACATTTTACAAGTTTCATAAACATAAGCTATATACAATACATCAAGGTATTTTATGACATAGTAGTTCTATCACATACTAAATCCAACAACGATAAACACAACCTGTTTACATCATCGGGAGGTCACCACAATAACCTCCTGTACGAGGACTTGAGAGGAAAAGGAAAATTAAAGAGGACACTATAGCATAGTTAAGAAGGGGATAGGTGACCAACCTTATGGACTAGAAATAGTAAAGGATAGATTAGGCTAAGAAATAGAACTGTTGCAACAGATTTAAGAAAAGGTCGGTCCTCAAGTGTGGCAGGAGCTCCCTGTCACAATTACAAGTATATCATGATGAGATTACAAATAAAAACCAAACTGAGTTCATGTGTAATGGAACAAAAAAAAAATACAAAATAATATTTATTTATACAATCTCTCTTCCGTTTTCTTAAAACAAAAGAAAAAAGTGAAAAACATAAGCAGCAGTAATTAAGCGGTAACCATATTAGGAAAGTCAAAAGTTATGACCAGACTACCATGAGGCGGCTTTGTCACACGTCTATCTAAATACATGATCCAAGCATTCTATGCCACCCATCAGCAAATGTACCAGGAGAAATCTTTTAAATTCAAAAGTATATATATAGCACTTCCTGTTCAATTTTTGCAGCCATCAGGCGTAAAATATGCAGTTTATGCTGTGATGAAAACTGGCACCTATTCAACCTGTATGTGCTGTTTAAAACAGCAAATATTATATCTAGGGCATACGAGTTACATTTCTTCCAAGCAGTATCACATTTAACAAGTACTAAGTAAGCAATAATGCATGATATGCTAAATAATCACACATCCCAGGTGGGTTGTGGGGCATGCAGCACAGCCGGAACCTCACCTGGGAAGTGTAATTTATGGCATTACACGCACCCTGGAGTATGTTATTGTGATTATAAAATGATTTTGAGTTAAAAATATCAGGAGCAAGGAAAGTAACATTTGAGCTGTGTGGTAATTGAAATTAATGCACAGCCATGTGACCAGTTTTGACTATTCAGATTGCTTGTTTGATTCGAGCCATTTTATAAAATATCTTATAAAATGGCAAGAAAAATCTAGAAATTTCTTTGGCTGAGAGACGTCACCTGACTGTGCATTAAATCTTTATAAATGCACAGTCAGGGACTGAATCTCGCTTTCCTTCCCCAGAGAACTTACTTGCAGACATTTTATAAGTGTAATAAGCCACTCCAGGGTGTGCATCATAGGATTTCGGTGCACTTCCCAGGGGTATAAGGACACTTGGCCTTCAGCCTTGTGCCTTACTACACCCCTGCGGCATGCATTAAAAAATAATCCTATAATGCACACCTTGTCGTGGTTTACTTACATAATTAATAGATTTATACAGAGGTTCTTTCCATTGAGCAGCAACTAGATCCCAAAATCCTGTAATGCAAGAACACCAAAAAAGCAGGTATTCCATAGTCTCAACTTGATTTATGTAAAGGGTTTCTAGAACATAACCTTTCTTGCATCTGTTTGTTTAGCTTTTACATTCAGTTTGGCATGGCAGCATAACCAAATAGTATCCCAGATTTTAGGGGTATTCCATCATTTGTTAGTTGTCTTTATAGTGTGGTGCAATTTCTGGTGGGCTTTTTTTTTTTTTTTCTTCTTCAAAACTGGTGAACAGAAAATTGGGGGTCTATGATCCATGCATAAAGCGTTTTTTTTTTTTTTTTTTTTTTTTTTTTTTTGTTTTGTTTTTTTGTAAGAGCCTTTATTTGTTTTAGGGACATTTCCCCAATTCAGTTTTACAAAAGATATCTTTAAGATAAGGAGGGGCTATGTTCAAGGCACACATGACCTCAAGCTTTTCTATGTCCCATAACTTCAGTCAAGTCTGGCAAGTATTAAAGAGCCACGGAGTCCAAGTCTTAACTGATGAAGTTATCCGTGGTCTTCAGTTATACAGAAACAACATGCCATAAAAATACTAATGGATATATCGTGATAATCCCCCTTGAGCAAGAGGGAGCTAGGTAATGGTCCCTTTATTGATTTAATCTACTGCCCCAGAGTGCCTGGAAAAACAAACAGTAAATAAGGTTGCTTCTAGGACAATGGGTGGTGGGATAAACTGGCTGATGCATAAAATTATAGATCGAAGGAGTGCTCTCAACCTTTCTGCTGCTCGTGAGACTGTTATTCTGTGCAGAGTGTGTCACATGTAGCTGCTCTGGAAATGGGAACGTTTGTAAGGTTTTAAAAAATCTGGTACATTACTGATCATGCTGGAGCAATACTATATTAATACTGCTACCGAGTCCACTCTTACGGTAGTAACAGTGGTCTCACTTACTTTCTTAGGGTATCGGAACCACTCACTTTCAGTTCACACTCTTTATATACCCTAAGAATGCATGTGAGACCACTATCCTCCAAAATAGGAATTAAAAAGGTCTTGACTATGAAGACCCTTTTGTTTCCCCCGTTTACCATTTATTCCGGTGAGGAACCTTATTTTCCCTGTATCCAGTTTAGCTTCCCAGTTCAGCCTGGCTACGTCACCAGTCCCATATTTAATACCTAGGATAGTTAACAGTTCCTTTGTCAGACAAATCCCTGCAAATGATAGCGGCTGCTGAGCACGCCTCCCAGTTGCCTACTAATACATTTCTTAAGATTTAGAGAAAAGAAAAAAAAAAAAAGTAGGGCATTTCCCCGGTGTCCTAGCCAAATTTCTCTCATTCACTTAAAATGCCACCAACAGCTTAACCTGATTCAACAACTCAGTTTACATCATTATCTCCAATCCCCCCCCCTTCCCAGAAAAGGCTGAAAACAAGCAGACTTGCCTAACCTTCCTTTCCCGGTCAACAAAACCTAAATAAATAAGCAAATAAATGAACATTTTTGTTCAACATTCACTGTCGAGAAAGAAGGCTGACTCCCAAATAGCAGGTGGAAATTCATGCATAATTCAAGGGAAGTTTTGAAATGGGAGACATTACAAGGCAGGAGGTACTCAAGGGATGGAGGAATTTAACAATTAATAAATCACCAGGCCCACATGGAATTCATCCAAGAGTGTTACAAGGAAATGAGGTGGGTGCTGGGAGGGCCGCTCTCTGTCCTCTGTCGGAATCAGTGGCAAGTCCTGAGGTGTCTGTAGATTGGAGAATGATTAATGTGATTGCCCTGAACAAAAGTGGAGACAGGGAAGATCCAGGAAATTGTGGGCTAGTGAGCCTGACATAGATAATGGGAAAACTATTGGAGACACTTATTAAGGGGAATGTAGTCACATTCCTAGAGGAAATGTGTTTAAAAGAGATGAACCAACATGGATTCACCAGGGGTCAGTCGTGTCAGACCCGATTGACCGACTTCTTTAATGTAATAATAATATAGATGATGGGCAGGGATGCAATGGATGTACTGTATGTACCTGGAGTTTAGCAAGGCTTCTGAATCTGTACTACATAGGAGTAGAGTTTGGAAGTTGAGTGACCTAGAACTCAGGATAGAATAACTGATAGGATCAAGAACTGGTTGACCGATAAAACTCAGAGGATGGTTCTAAATGGTGAATTCTCTGAAAATAGGGCAGCAACTAGTGGGGTACTGCAGGGGTCTATACTGGGACCACTCGGGTTAAATATGTACTGTATATCTGTGACATACTGTATGTGAGATATACAAGGTACAATAAGTCTGTTAGCAGATATTAAGCTCTGCGGGAGGACTGGCAGTGAGGAAGAGGTTAGCATAATGAGACAGGATATAAGGAAACTGGTCCAGTATTTGGCCGTTGAAATTCAATGACAAAAAGTGCAGGTGATGCACATGTAATGGAGTTAGCCAGGATGCTATGCTCTCATCACAGTTTCTGCCAGTGATATGCTGCAGAATACTGCTGGAATGCAATATAATCCAATGGCAACTATTACTATTTGTCACAGAGTGGGTGGCATGCTTATCCCAGGGTGTTTCATCCAGACTGACTCTGCAATACGTAGGAATAATCCTGGAACAATGTACTATACTGACAGGCTACCAGCATCAAGTATGGAAGAGGGGCGAGCTGGGAGTAATCATAAGCAATAATCTAAAAGTTACTTCCCAGTGCAATAAGGTATAAAAGAGGGCCAACAAGATAGTGGGATGCATAGGGGAGAGGGATTACTAGCTGAGTAGGGAAGTGATACTGTTACTGTATAGAGCCCTGGTTATACTGCATCTAGAGTACTATCTGCAGTTTTGGTGCCCCTACCTAAAGATGGATAAAGATAGATTAGAGAATACAGCAGATGGCCACAAAGATGATCCATGGACAGCAGGGCAGAAAGTATGAGGAAAGAATAAGTAGTCTTACCATGTACTCTGTGGAAGACAGAAGAGAGAGGAGATAGGATGCAAACATAGAAATGCATGAAAGGGTTCAATAAAGTTGACATACAGGTCTCGATTTTCAAACAGGGATGCAAGGCTTGAGGTCAAGCCCTGCATCCCTACAGAGTTAGCCACAGCTGGGACAAAGGGATTGCCACAACTAGCACTGGATTTTATAACATGTGACACAAGTTGCAACAGTACCCTCACTTTATGGCAGCTCTGGGGTGCAAGCCCCATTTTCGGACCCCACAACGGCAGCAATGGTATACTGGGAGAGCTGGTGTAATTGTACTGCATCACCACACCAGACATGCGGCAGGGGCAAATTCTTCCAATATTGGACTGCAGCACAGGTTTGTTACATGCCAACACTTGTGTCGGACTCCTGGCCACAACTCCAGTGTGGCAACCACAGTGGGTCTGAAAACTGAGCCCAGCAAGTTTATTTCATGTGAGAAATAGTACATTCACCAAGGGACATGCAACAACTGGTAGGGGCAGGTTCAAAAGACATTAGACGGTTCTACTTCATGGGAAGTACGATGGATGGGTGGAATATGCTTCTAGATAATTTATTTATTTTATTTTAAGTCTTTGTTTACCAGGTAAGTGCACTGATCCAAGGACCATTTTCAGGCATGACCCAGGCCACAAACAATGGCACAGAACAAACGTTTTGAGATATTATACAAGACAAATAGTAGTAGCAGGTTAATGGCAATACAGATAAACCACAAGGAAACAGTACATGACAGAGTAAGCAATGGTACAGAGAGATAATGCATGATGTACAGTTACAAGTTTTAAAACAGAGTAGCCAAAAATTTGGTACCAGCAGTAAATACTAAATTGAGACATGGCAAACAAAGTCTAGAAGGGTAAACAGTTTGCAAGCAGAACAATACCAAGGTGGAGGTGAAACTAGGAGAAGCAGAGAGATGAGTGCAGGTAGGAAACAATAGAGCCAGTTCAGAGTCATCCATTGAGTGCACTAGATACTGAGGTGGTGACTGGGTGAGATTTCTAGGAGGGGTCTGTAGTAGGAGGAAAGTAGTGAAATTAAGTGCCAGTGAGCCAGGCACACAACAGTTGCTAAGTAACTAGGGTAAAAAGAGAGAGGGGAGGAAAGAGCATGAAGATAAGGCAGGACATCTAGGAAAAGAGCTGGGGAGAGGGGAGGTGGAGGCAAAGGGGACAAAGTAGCAGGAGTAGGGATGGGGAGGAGTGACAGAGCAAGTACGTAAGGGAGAGGGGGGAAGGGAAAGACAAAAGGACCCAAAAAAGGGGTGTGGCTGGACTGGGGGTAGAGGTAACTACACCCCAGAGTGGGAAGGTCACCCTAGGGAGCATGAGCAGGTGGATTCCAGAAGTAACCAGGTTCTGAAGTTGGATTTGAAGGAGTGTTGCGAGGTGGCCGTGTGGATAACTGGAGGGAGGCTGTTCCATAGAGAGAGTGCAGCAACTGATAGAGCTTTTCTCCCCATAACAGTGGAGACTCTGGGGACTTCAAAGGGGGACAGAAGTATTACTCGGACATCTAGGGACAGTACCTACCTTAAAGAGAGAAGCATACAGGGACACAGTACTATCAAAATATTGTGCCGTCAGTGATACTACCAAGGCATAGTCAAGCGACGTTTAATTGAGGGCCCAACCAAGGATTTGTATAGGTCACAGTGATGGGTAGAAAGGTGGCTATCAGCGCGAAGTGGCAAATGCTATTATAGACTGAGTTAAGTCTAAGGTGAAAAGTAGCAGACAGTGAGGAGGAGTAAATTGGAGAGCAATAGTCAAGGATGGGGAACAGGTTTCCATGGGCAATGGCAAGTCAGGCAGCAGAGGTAAGATAATTCTTTACACGATAAGCGTCCCCAAGTCTTTGGTCGATTCTGCATACTCCAGTGTTTGCGTGCATTGTGAATGAAAGGGATGGATCTAGGGTTATACCCAGGTATTTGAAATCGGAGACTACCTGCAGCGGAGGTCCAGATGGAGGGAGCACCGAAAGGGAGGAGTTGGATTTAGCAACATTAGCTAGGTAGGGTTTGGATCCAAGGAGCATTGCCTTGGTTTTCTTCTCATTCACTAGGAGCATGTTAGATATGAACCAGTTGGGGGCGTGGCTGTAATTCTGGGACAGCAGAGGATATATTTTGGATGGATTTGTCACTATGGTAGAGGACCAGGTTGTCTGCATACAGTAGAGGAGGGCAATTTAGGCTGTCGGCAAGGAGGAGTTAATGAATAGGAGAAAAACAGTGATCCCAGGATGGAATGCTGTGGGACCCCCATAGTGACAGGCAGACCGGGAGATGGCAGTACCAATAGTCACCAATTGGGGAGCGGTGGTCGGGGTAACTGTGGAACCATTGCTGAATGGGGCGCCTGAAGCTGGTGGAGTTTGGTAAGGAGGAGGGTGGTTGACCAGGTCAAAAGCCTTAGTCAAGTCCACAAACACCACACCAGTGGTGTTACTCCGATCCATATTCCTGAGGACATGATCAGTAAATAGGACAAGGGCAGAGGAGGTGCCGTGATTCTTTCTGAACCCACGTTGCTGATAAGGGGGTAGAAGAAAAGACAATAGGTTTATGAGAAACTGGGATACATTTAAGGGTCTAATTAAACAGAATAAGTGGGAGGGGATGTGGGTACAGGGAGCATATGATTGATGTTAGAGCAATTCTGTGCGGAGAATCCTGAGGCAGACTAGAAGAACTGTTCAGGTCTTTTGCTGTTCTTTTATGTTTCTATGGCACAGCCCCGTGAGTGGGAGCTTTGAAAAAATGTAGAACTATTGTTCCAGTGATGGGATTGGCTGGAGCTACACCTTTTTGCATCCCCCACACAATGCAGAATGTCACTTTGTTGCTTGCTCACTCTGGGGCCTGGAGTTTTTTTGTGAGATGTGTTGTCCCTCTTTTGGAGGGGCCAGTTTCTGTACACCTCTGATTCCACTGTTACAGTAGACACTTTTTAAGTCGACCACCATGATTAATCTAGCCCCTCTTTGACCCAGTCAAATCTTGTGTATAATGTTTCGGAAACTGATAGTGAAATCTTTGCTTCAGTTGCCCCTCAGATCAAATCTATTGTCACTATTTAAGGGCAGACTGTTGCACCTGGACCCTCCATCACTGCAGCTCCACGTGTGGCTCCTAATGATATAGAGGCCACCTGTTTTGGCATCTCTCTAGAGTTATCAGCCTTCCCCCTGGTGGCCAGGAACTCTTCCACTTGACTAGACACACATACTCACTGAAATAGAAGTAGCTTAGAGTCCGGTGTCAGCCCAGGGCCTTAGACCATTTTCACTGTCCAGTCCAGAGGATCATGGAGTACATGCTCTATCTTTTTCATATGGGTTTGCAGTACTTATTAAGGTGCATCTGTTGGTCATTTTGGCTTTTCATGCAACTGTTGATGGGAAGACTATTGCTAAGCTGGTGGTCTCCAAAAGATATTTAAAGGGCACCCTTCTTATGTTCACCCTGAATCACAAACTGGTGCCAGCCTGGGATCTCATTCTGATCCTTGGTACCCTGACCATGTCTCCTTTTGAGCCAGTGGTCTCCTGTGACCTTACATTCCTACATGGAAAATGGTGTTCTTAGTGGCACTCACTTCAGCTGGCAGGGTTTCAGACTTGCAGGCTTTGGTGGTTGACCCTTACCTGACCTTTCAGAAGGATTGGAAATCTGGCAGTAAACTGTTGAGTAGGGTAACTGGGACCACCACCTGGAGCATGGCTGCTATTTCAGCATATTTTCGGTTGGTCTCAGTGGCAGAAATTGCTACTCTGCTACCTGGAGTAAGATCCATCAACTATGAAGCATTACAGTCTGGATTTAATCTCCCTTAGGAGGAGTTTGGTTTAGTTTGGCTCTGCTGCAGTCTGATGACCTAGGAGCCTTGTTTCCCTCTGTACCATACCAACCATTTGGTAGGGTACTGCTCTGTCCTCATCCAATGTGTGTGTGGCTCTGTGGAGAGAGAGATCCCCCAAAGACAACAATTTGTACTACTGGTAACTGTAGATCTTAAGCGATTCTCCCTGTACAGCCACACAACACACACTCTCCAGCTCCCTGTCAGGAAGAGTGCTGAGATCTGCTTTCAGGGTCATTGCAGTTTGCTTTCTGGAATTTACTTTTTTCATTAGGCAGCCCCGTGTTTGTGCTTCTCCCTGCCTTTCCTATTTTGACCGACCATGAGAGGATTTTTGGTACATCATGATATGATGCTTGGTCGGCACACTTTAATCTCTGTTTATTGCAGGCAAGAATGGAAGCGGACATGGCCTGCTCACATTATATAGGTGTCACTGATGTGTGTTATATTGTACAATGGCTGCGCAGCAATGGCAATGAAAAGCCTCCCATGGTGTAATGATGCTGATGGCTTAAACTCCAATGAGGCTGGCTCGATGGAGATTTTTTACATATCTTCAGTTACTGGCAAGTAACGCAAATTTCATCCCCCCCACCCCAAGAATCTGTAGGCCCAGTGGCCACAGATTCTCCCTCCAGTCCAGCAGCAGGTGGGAGGTGAACCTTTTTCTGGGCCCAATAGCAAAGTTGGGACTGGGGCAACCAGACCACTGTGGACATTGTCAAATAGCAATCAGCAGTAGAGTCTAATGGACAAAGTAACAGCTTGGGAACCAGGAGATCACAGGTTCAAGCCCCACCATAACCAGATACGCACTGTGACCTTGAGCAAGTCACTTATCCTCCCAGTGGTTCAGCCCATCCAGTTGCAAAATGAGTACATGCAAGACCCCGCTCTCTCCCCCCCGATGTGACATCTCCGGTGGCCTATATTGAGGCCAAGAGTGATGCCAGCAATAACAATGAGGAACTCCCAACTGGGGTCCAGGAGTAAAGCCTCCAGCTGCAGAAATGTGTAAGGCCTGATCAGGGACCAGGAGTAATGCTGCCACCATTGTGGGACAGGGTTGGTGGTGTGGACCAATGTCTCTCTTTCCTGAGGGGAAACCAAAGATGCCGCTGAGCCAGCAGTATTATTTTTAGCATCTCCTTAGGGGGACTGGGGGATATTCTGCTGGGTTGGGAGTATTGGTTTAAAGATCCTCCCTCCTGAGGAGAAACTAAGATGTCTCACTGAGCCAGCAGCATTATTTTGAGGGTCTCACTCTCCTGGGAGGAATCAGATGATGTCCCATCTAGGTGGCGGTATTGTTTTAATGTATACTTTTCCTGATGAGGACCATAGATGTCCTGATGAGCCAATAATATTGTTTTAATGTCCTTTTCTCCTGAGGGGGCTGGAGATATTGTGCCCAGTCAGTGGTACTGTTTTAATGTCCCCCTCTCCCGAAGGTAACTGTAGGTGTTCTACTGAGCTGCTGGTAATATCTTACTGTACCCCCGTTGCAGGCAACCAGCAGTCACACTTGCCACACAGGCACATGTGCAGACACACTGGCATGCATAGGCTCGTCCGCCTCCACTCACTGGCCCTCCCACCCCCACAGCTTGCATCTGGGGATATCCTTGGGCAGCTAGGGTTAGGTGAATGTGCACACAAAAGTCCAATAGGTTCATTTTCTGTTTCTTCTTCTGTTCAGAACCATACTTTTACTGACCACAAAATGCCAACATTGCTTACACCGGCAAACTTAAAAAAAAAAAAAAAAAAACAGAACTACATTTGGTCATACAAACTCAATTATTCATGGACTACAGTATGTGCAACCTAATCCCTTTGTATGACACTTTCTCTGTGTACCTCTTTCAGCTGCCTGCTAAATATTCTTTGTAGAGTTTGCACCAAAGTACAAATCCCCCTATCAGCTATCTCACACCATTCATATTGGTAAATCTCCATCAGCTCTGAGCAGTGAGTGAGACACTGAAACCTACAATGTTGCTTATACTTATGTTTTGCACATGTCTGACTCTGTCTTTAATTTACGTATGTATTGTAAACATATTATATCAAAGGTTTTATATAACTGTATGCAATTTGTATTATGTTGATTTTATGTTTTTGCATTTTATTAGAAGGCAGCGTGTTTTTTTATCACGGCACCCAGACCTCGGGACTGGGCACTTGGAAAAATAAACCTTGCCTTGCCTTGTTTCAGGTAGCTGCATTTAGTGCCTAATTGCTGATGTATTTTGAAGAAAAGTATTTGATGGGGCTTTACATTTAATTTACCCAGGATATCCCAGCTGAGACGATCAGCACATTTCCAGTGAGGTCCTGCTTCTACCAATTGCCACATTTGCACAGACTGGAGCAGTGGGAGGTTGAGTGACTTGCCAATATCTTACACCGAGTATTCGGTTTGAATGGGGTTCAACCTGGGATCTTCTGGTTCCCAAGATGGAACTCTAACCACTGGACCACACATCCTTGTAAACTTTTGCACTTGTACACTACTAGGTTTCATCCTGTATGGCACATTTTCATTATACCTACACTGAAAGTGAATACCTTAAACAAAAATTAGTCCCTTAATTTGCAAAAAATGAGAATCATCCGCCTTCCCCTATCCTCACTATCTCCTGATAGGAACCTATGTATTAAAACACAGTAGTAAGGCTTTTTTTTTTTTTTTTTTTTTTTATCATATATTATGCATGTGACACAGACCACACAATGAGATCAGCAAATACTATAAATCAAGCATTTCATTACTTGATCATTCTGCACCAGGATGGATAAACCTATTTAATGGAGAAATACAGCCCCCCACTGTATAACTACAGGAAAATGAACTCTAGATTTAGTAGTTGCCGTATTGGTCCTTGCAAGAATAGATCCAGAAGCAAATGATTTGATACCTTTTAATGGACCAACATAGATGTAACAAGAACAAAGGAATACAGGAAAATGAAAATCATAATAAGCCAGAACACTCGATTATCTAAATAGATGTGGAACCTATACATGGAGACAATGATTTTATTTGAGTTTATACAATAGCAACATTTTGTTTCAGTAAAATAACATGAAAGGAAGATTTCAACAGTAATTTGCTTAGTTGTCAGTTATTAGTCCTGATTGAGGTCAAATAAACTGGTCATTCAAAAAATGAAAAATAAAGTGTTGTAAAATGAAAAAGCGTATTGTTGTAAAGTGGCAGCCAAAGCAAATAAAATGCTGGGGTGCATCTCCAGAGGAATCGCCTCCAGGAGAGAGGAAGTCATTCTGCCCTTGTACAGGTCATCAGTTAGACCACACTTGAAGTACTGTGTGCAGTTCTGGTGCCCGTATTTGAAGGACATCAAACTACTTGAGGGGGTCCAGAGTAGGTTGACCAAGATGATCCAGGGCATGGAGACAAACCATATGATGATGTGAGGTTAAGGGAGTTCAATATGTATTCCTTGGAAGACAGACGGGAAATGGAAGATATGATAGAAATCTTCAGTATCTAAAGGGTATAAACAGGTTGGAGTGGAGGACATTTTCAATTTAAAAAGGGAGGGGACCACTAGGGGCCACAGTCTGAAACTTGTGGGGGGTAGATTTAAAAAGGAAATGAGGAGGCACTTTTTCATGGAAAGGGTGGTGTCAAAGTGAAATGAACTGGTTGAGTATGTGATATCACTGAAAACGGTGGGAAGTTTTAAAGGGGGTGGAACAGGGTAAAAATGAGAGTGGCAGGGGAGAGAGGAAGGGGATGGGGAAGGGGGTTTGCTCTGGGTGGGCAGAGGAGGGTGGGGCAGCTCCAGTTAAATAGACTGAGCTGTACACTCGAGCAGCGGAGAGACCACTAAGGCCTTTCTGCTGACAGTTTTAAATGCGTTCATAAAAATTATTGGTGGAAATGGTCCATGTTTAGATTAGTTCCTAGTGGTTAAAAAGAATAAATGGCAATAGGTCTTCTGTCTTTTCTATTTTTGTATTTTAATCATACAAGCACTATGGGCCATTTTCAGCAGATATTGTAATTTGTTGGACAACATAGGCTGCTTGACATGCTGGCAGCCCAGGTCATGTTCTGACCTTAAGATGGCAGAATCAGAGGCCCTCAGGGTGGGTGATGAGCTTGCCAAGATGCACTCCTCCTAGGGGTGGGTGGACTTGGTGCACCACTCCTACCACCTAAGGAGGCTCGGTGGCAGTGTTGCTGGCAAAAGGGGGAGAAAGTACTGCTTGCCCCCCCACCCCGGCACACTGCTAGTGCAGTCAGTAAGCAAATGGGAAGAGGTTGGGAGTAACAGGAGGAAAAACAACACACAGGCTGTAGGATGATGGGGGCATTCAACCGCCGTCCCTGCCCAATGGGCCAGCTGAACATATATCCTCGCCACCTACATGTGCATGATCCGTTCCATCCAAAGGCCAGATGAGGTTATTTGACATGGAATGGTGATTGGAGGGAGTCCATAGATAATAAGCAGAGTCCCAGTGTTGGCAGCAGGCAAGCGTCTGGAACCAAAAGTTAAGCCTTAATGGGGCCAAAAGTATGATAAGAAAAAAAAAAAAAAAAGATTTGAAGTGTGAACCAGCACGTTCTAGGGCAAATACGACTTATGCACTACAGTCAAACAATTTTAAAGAGCTGGTGACATGTTCAGGATAACTTTACCAAAACATAATATTTAGGCACTGTCCAGCTTGTATTTCAATTAGCTCTGTACTCCTCCTCCCATTATGTAGTGGTGAGGTCATTGCATGAAAACAGGATCTTTGCCCCGAAGAGTTCATCTATTCCTTCCTGCTGCTTTCTCCCTACTTGAAGTCATAGAGCTCTTCTTGTGACCTCACAGTTACTCCCGTGGCAACAGATTGTTATGTCACAACAGAGAATTATAACTTGGAGTAGGAAGTAAGCTATAGAGGCAGATAAACTCAAAATGTACTCTAAGGGATAAAGATCATACATTCATACACATTTCCTTGGTAATAAATTATGGAGAGGACAAATATATAAAACATAAATGGAATGCATGCAGAACTGTACCTAATTATGTGTTTTAAAGTTTTCTTTGAGGTGTCATTACCTCTTTAAGTGAGAAAGACATGTATGCACAAACCGACCCTGAACAGAAATGGATGGCTTCCTATTAGATTATTTGTTTAGGCTATTTTTAAATGTGAGGCTGATGGGCATCATTGAGTTGTCAACCCATAGAAGGGCAGGTGCCTATACCTGCCCACATATCTGTTGAACATCAGTTATTTATAACTAGCATTAGATGTGGGCAATCACACATGACAGGATGCACCCTCATTGTGAGGCAATCCTCAGGTGTGTGCTGAGACACAGTAATATATCGAGTTTTCCTTAGCGCAACACCTGAGAGGAGTGCATGTATCTCAATGATGCAGCCCCCAGCTCTGTGTTATTCAGGACACAGGCTGAGTTTTTTCCCAGGGAAAAAATGCTAGAAAGAGATATGATTGCAGTGTTTCAAATTTTAATTGTATTGGATATAGCGGATCAGGAAATCTTATCAACTTGTTCAGGGCAGTAAAATTAATGGGTATATACTGTAATATATGTTAGGGAAGCAAGTGGTATAGGAATAATATGAGAACATTTTTTACCCAGACAGTAGGAAACATAAGGAAAAAGACTTGTAAGAGAAGCGGTGACAGGGTTACATTTTTAAGCTCAAGCAGAATGTTTCCACCCATGAAAAAAATATATATTAGTGGGTGCTATTTTTAATCCACTGGGGAATGGAGGTTCAGTGGAAGCATACCTCTTAGTAAAATGAGTATACCTAGGAGAAACATGAGAATAACCATGGCCCGGTGTACAATGCAGCAATTTTGACTTGCATTCCATGGCTGGCCCTCATGCTTACTGCAACCTGACTATGCTAATTATGCAGCGATTCTGTGGCTATTCTGTAATGGAGATTACACTCTGTTGGATTAGAGGTAGGGCATGGTAGAATTAAAGGGTTATTTATTTTTATTTATTTTTGCTGCAATTTATTTTATCCACTCATGCCTCCCCCACCCCACCCACTTGTCCTGTGCTGGTTATTGCAGTAACACTTCTGCAGATTCCTCCCCCTGTCTGCCCACTTCTTTGAAGACCAGTACTGCCAGTTTGCAAAGCAATGCTACTCCAGTGGTTTCTCCCACCCACTTGCTTGAAGCCTGGTGATGCTGGTTTGTGCTGTAATGCCACTCCAGTGGCTCACTCCAGCTCACCCACTTCAACACCAGTGGTACAATCTCCATCAAGGCTAATGAGCAGCTGAACCATTTTATATTGGACATAGGTCCAGAAAGCCTCCTGATCTGTGTGTTTGCAATAATTATCAGTACTTTTTCATTCCAGCATTGTAAAATCAGCAAATAGAACCACTTTTTTTTTTCTCCATGAAACAGACTTTCTGAGGTTTCCTCAGTGTTTGTAGAAGGCCATAAAGGCAGTCAGCTTTACGGCTGAGTGCCAATAGTTGGGAAAGGGGTTGCTCCACTGATCGCTGGGACTCAGGAAGGAGGGATGTATAACGGAGCTGCCAGTAAACTCACACTAATGCCATTTTAGGCTTTCTCACAATCATATTAGCAGTTTAGATGCGGGTTTAGGTGGCAGCAGCCATCTTTATTGCACTAAACATGCTGTTGCTGCAGCAAAGGCTTATTTCCATGGCAGGATCATGTTTCTGTGGTGACTGCCACAACCACAGAATCGCAGTAAACACAGGGCCCTGGGGATAACTTGGTCTCAGGTTGTTCCCAGAGTTTTCTGCCACTGGGGATTTTCCCCTGCATGAGTCCATGTTCCATACAATGTACTGGTAGCACTTCACTTTAAAAGATTAGTACAGCTATGTCTCAAAATATTCAGTGCTACAGCAGTCTGGATGAACCCTTGCCCTTGTTTTCTTCTACCATTTCTTACATTCCAGTGTCTGAGAGTACAACTTAATGCTGAACCATATTTATAAAAGTCTTTGTGTTTCTGGTTGGTCTGGTGGCACTGAGGGTTGAGGCACTGGATGCCACACCTCGTGCCATGCCGACAACCCGGGATCGGTAGCGACCTCGGGTGTCAGTGGGTTGGCCAGGGGGAGGAAGATCGAGCATCCTAGGGTCTGCTCTCTTCCTCTAGGGAGGGTGAGGAGGGATATCCATGAGCATGCTGGCTTCTGGTGGTGGCTTGGAGCTGGTGCAAGTCATGGGTTAACAGTGGGGTAGACACGGGCAGATGTCTGATGTGTGGTGCATGGAGCATGCACCACACCATCACCGATGTCCTCACATCCATGTCATGGGTCTAGGGAGGAAAAATAGCCCCAATCCCTGGGGTGTGAAGGTCTACCCCTGCAGCACTGCACTGATCACTCTAAGTAGCTCCCTTTGGTTCTGACTCCCAGTGGTCTTCCACGTTGTTGGGATCTGCGATGTGGCAAGAATAGGATGAGAGGGTGAGGAGGTAATAGCTTGGGCACGGCGATTGGTGCGGAGCTGCTGGTCGAGACTGGATGAAGGAGAACCATAAGATCACCCAGCCGAGGAGGTAAAGCCACACACACACACACACACACACACACACACACACACACACACACACACACACACACACACACACAAAAAGTCTGTTTCCAGTCACATGGCTCTTTTCCTTCCATGCTGAAATCTGTCTACAGTTATATGTATGTTTGGTCTGTCATACACACAGTCTTGGTATTACAAAGTGAAAGAGCTCAGTTCCATGTTTGTTTCTTTAGATTTCTTTTGGGGGGCTGACTTAGATTAGTGTCATTACTGTGCTGGTTTTCTTTGTTAAAATCCATTTTGATTGTAACGTGTTACTTGTGATTGTTGTTATAAAGTGGTAGAGCTGTGTTTCATGTTTGTGCAGATTTTTGGGGTATGCAGGAGGGTGTGTTTGTGCAGATTTTGGGTGAGTGGGAGGGTGTGTTTGTACAGATTTTTGGGGTGTGTGGGAGGGTGTGTTGTGCAGAATTTTGGGGTGGAGGTGTGTGTTTTGTGCAGATTTGGGGTGTGGGAGGATGTGTTCAGATTTTGCAGTGTGTGGGAGAGGTGTTTGTGCAGATTTTGGGTGTGTGGGAGGGTGTTTGTGCAGATTTTGGGTGTGTGAGAGGGTGTGTTTGTGCAGATTTTGGGTGAGTGGAAGGGGTGTGTTTGTGCAGAATTTTGGGGTGGGAGGTGTGTGTTTTGTGCAGATTTTGGGGTGGGAGGGGTGTGTTCAGATTTTTGGGGTGTGTGGAGGGGGTGTTTGTGCAGATTTTGGGTGTGTGTGGGAGGGGTGTGTTTGTGCAGATTCTTGGTGTGTGGGAGGGGTGTGTTTGTGCAGATTTTTGGGGTGTGTGGCAGGGGTGTGTTTGTGCAGATTTTTGGGGTGTGTGGCAGGGGTGTGTTTGTGCAGATATTTGTGGTGTGGGAGGGGTGTATTTGTGCAGATTTTTGGGGTGTGTGGAAGGGGTGTGTTTGTGCAGATTTTTGGGGCGTGTGGAAGGGGTGTGTTTGTGCAGATTTTTGGGGTGTGTTTGTGCAGATTTTTGGGGTGTGTTTGTGCAGATTTTTGGGGTGTGTTTGTGCAGATTTTTGGGGTGTGTTTGTGCAGATTTTTGGGGTGTCGGGGAGGGATGTGTTTGTGCAGACTTTTGGGGTAAAAGTGAAGGGGTGTGTTTGTGCAGATTTTTGAGGTTTTATGATGGGCTAATGACTTACATTTTTGTCTATGCTAGCATTGTTGCTGGAGGTTTTGGGGTGGATTAATGATCCGCCTAATTTGTTGCATTGGTGGGGGACTGGGGACTGGAGCTGGTTTGTTAGTAATTGAAAATATATTAGAAATATTACGTGCCACATGTATTGATATCGAGCTGTATCTGACATGTTGTGTCTTAGGTTATGAGTAAATCTGACCAGTGCACAAAGACATCCACATTAGATAATAGATGGTTCAGTCTCTTGTTATTGTGTTCCTAACGGAAACCTCATTTTAACCATACAAATGCCAATTTATATATTTTATTTATTGCAAGTAGCAAGGCTGTCATGCCCATAGAGTCTGGGGGGGGTGCATTTGGCCCCCCCTGGAATCCCCATCCAAGTGTTGCTTATTGGGCTAAGAAGGAGCTGTAAAAGTGTAATTTAGTGCCCTCCCTTGATTCATTTTCAACCGTGCGTCTTCTGAATTTCTCTTGGCATGATGTCCCTGCAGGTAGAGCTAGCTAAAGAAAACAGGATAAAGTGCTTAGTGAGAAGGAAGGAGTCTGAAGCCTGTAAAGAGCACACAGCAGGCAGAGGCTCATGCTTGCTTATTATATGGCGTGCAAATACAGTGGTGTCAGTCATGATTGTTTAGCTGGGCACATGAATGGTGTGAATTAACTTGCAGCACATTAGGGGTGTAAATGACATTAAAATGAATTTCATGGGCTATGGAGCATATAAGAAATATGAAATGTATAGTATGGCTAAATACCAGTCTATTTTTTTGCATAGGCAGCCACTTATTTTGTCAAAATTTAGTACACCTCTGAAGAGCCAAGTAGCTATACTGAACTGATGACATTTAAGGAAAATGTTTTCCATTCTGTAGTGAGGAACAGAAATGTGGATAACACTTGATTAATTGTTGTAATATCTCGTAGTGGTTTATGGTATGAGTGATTACTGTTTTAAATTTTATGTGACAGGAACACTCCCCTGAAGAAACCTCAAATTAGGAGAAACATTGGAGTTTTGGTGGATTTATTAAAAAGAAAGATGTTAGTTCACAGACTGTTTGTGTGGCTTTTTGTAAAAAATCTGAGAGCAGCTCACCACACTTTGTGTTCATATATCTTGGTTATACTAGAGCCAGCTCGAATCCAACTGCTGTATATTGTAGCAAGAATCTACATTTCAGCAATTACCTGCGATCCATTTTCTTTCATTGCAACATCTTTATGTACCTCTTCCATGAGACCCTGGGTATTTTTCATCTATAGCATATAGGGGACAGGGCTGGGGGATGAGAACATTTTGAGGAGGGGAACACTGATCAGAGGGACAGTCAGAAGTAGCCTTTCAGGGGGCATCGAGTTTTCATGGCATTGCCAAGGATGATCATGAGTCCGGAATTTTTATTTTTTTGGAAACTCAGTTTTATTCACTGGGCTACCATCAGGACTTGGAGGTCCCAGTACCGCGCCTCCTCCAGCCACAAGCGGCCAACCCCTGCACTCTCTTCCCCTATAATTTAACTCTGCTCCAAGCAGTCCTTCCATGCTGCGGTCCTACTTGCAAAGGACTGCAATGCAAAGGGCAGCGAGGGAGTCTGCCTGGGAGTCGGCAGTAGGAGGCTGCCCCAGACGGCCATGCTGCCTGACTGCCTGCTTGCGTAACACCTCACTCCTCATAAAGGAAAGGGGAAATTGTTTAACCAGGAAAAGCATACTAGGCCGGAACTTTTCAGGTGTGATCTATGAGCACAAGGAATTTAAGTGACTTGCTCAGAGTCACACAGTATGCAGGAGGGGGCTGATGGGGATTCAAACCCAGGCCTCCAAGTTTGCAGCTCGGTGCCCTTGACCACTGTGCTATACTGCCTCCTCATATATTCAATTCCATCAAAGAAAAGGTAAAACTCAGCAAATTCAGAAATATTAAAACATGTTCAGCACACATTTACTGAGAAAGCTCAGGCATGACCTTCAGGTTGCTGCTGAGGAGGTTTAACTACTGACTGAGCCCATATAGATTATGGCAAGGCGTTTGATCTAACTAACTATAATGTCCTGATCACAAAATTACAGGGTCTTGACATACACCTGCCCTAATTAAATGCATTGGGTCTTTTCCAAAACAACAGAGTCAAAGAGCAAAACGGCAGATTCAGGATAAAACGGTCCAAGAATAGCAGGGATTCCAAAAGGCACCAGACTGGGTCCATTATTATTTCTCATCATGATCAATGATATCAGAACACAGGAAGATCATGTCATTTACCTAGATAATGCTAGGCTTTCTAGTAGTCACAAAAAGACAGTAGAGACTGGATTGCTCCAGTGTGATCATAACAGATCATCTCTCGGACAAACTTAAGAAGATGTAGATAAATAATTAAAAAAACAAAAACTAAGCCAGCCTGGTGGCATTGAGGGCAGAGGCACTGGGTGCTGTACCTCCTGTCACACCGATGACCTGTGTTTCAGAACAAGCTCGAGTTGCCTGAGCAGGAAGAATTGAGCGTCCGAAGGACTGCACTCCTCTCCTGGGGTGGGGTTGCATGTTAGCCCTGCCCTTTGCTATCAGGTGGAGGCCTGGCAACAGTGCAGCTTGGGTGAAAATGTAGGGAGAGACCACAAGTGTGTGATGCGTGTGTGCCTCCACGCGCATGCATCCATGCTATGTGGCAGGCAGGACCCAGAAAAGCAGAAAAAGGATAGCAGGGCTTGTGAAGCCCTGCCCACTCCCTCTGGTCCACACTGCAACCCGGGATGCCAGGTCCAGTTGGATATTTGGACTGTCTTACCATGAGGGACAATCCGTGGGGATGCTAAAGACCAGGTGAGTACCCAGGAGAAGCATTTACCGTTCGGAGGAGTTGGCAACAGATCTGAGTAGCCCAGCCATCTAAGGCCAGAAAAACCTCTAGCAAAAAAAATAAAGCCAAAACTCTCTCTGTGACTTTCGGAAAAATGTCAGCCCATTTAACCTTTTCTATTCATTCAGAGGTGTTGGACTGTGTCAATATTGTTACCTTACTAGGAGTCACAATCTCTGATACCCTTAATTGGGATCCTCATATTGATACAATCAGCACTGAGCAAACAATGTGTGTTGTTTTTTTTAATGTCTTAAAGGAGACAGGGTTATCAAGCAATGACATGTTGTTAGTGTACAAATATTATATTCACATTAATGATTCAGTGCTTCTATTTGTTGATGTCCATTCTGGACTTTTGAATGTCATAGAATATTTAAATTCTTTAATATGTTTACATTGCTGTCTATCTTTTTAAAGTTTAGCTATCTATGAGAATTTACACTAATTATCTGTGTATGTTTGGTATTTGTGTATGTTTGTGTATGCTGTCTTGCTCTTGATGGAGTTGCTAGGTATTGGACACTATATGCAGTCGACAGCTTTAAGTAAAATGCCACCATTATAGTTCTGTAGTCATGATGGATTTTAATGGATGATGTTGTATTTGATACCACATGTAGAGGTATCTGTGAGGCTGATTCTCTCTCTCTCTTTGTTACAATATGATTGAGTGCCTTTGGCCCCCAGCACAAATCGATGTACTATTTATTGGTTATGCTCAAAGTAGTGCAGTAAGAAAAAACAGTGAGAGCGGTTGGTCCTCTGGTACAGCGGTAGTGTGACCACCTGCGACGCCAGTAACCTGGGTTCAGGAACGAACCTGAGCTGCTGGAGGGCTGACCAGGGAGGAAGGCTGAGCATCCTATGGGTGCCTGCCTGCTCAGGAGGGAGGATTCCTGGTCTCTACCACAACACAGCCCCTGGGTGACCATGGGTGGCAGTACCACAGAGCCACTGCACAGGGAGGAAGCATCATCATTCTGATGTGTTGGGCATCAGACAAAACATCTTGCAACACTCAGGAGGGAAGAAAACCAATGGAAAAATCCTGACCACAAATAATGCCACCGCCACTAGGCTGCAGGTCCCACACACCCGACACTGGCTCTCGATCCTCAACCGACAGTTCAACTCTGCTCAGGGGTAAGGTGTGGCCCCAGGAAGCCCTTCCATGGTGGTCATCCATGGGGAACACAGGAAGAGGTAAGTCCCAGAGAAGACAGGTGATGGGGCTGGACTAACAGAGGGATGAATGGGGGGCAGTCTGCATCAAGGGTAAAGAACATTACCACCTTGTCAGCAACCAATGCAGCTCCTTCAAGGCAGGAGATATGCTTCTTCCTTTCAGCAATGGCAAGAAAGAGAGTTGCTGCACTCTGCACCAGTGGAAGGCAGATGAGAATAGCTGGAAGACCGTGACCGAGAATGTTTCAATAGTCATGACACAATGTGAGGAAAGCACGTACTGTACTAGTGTTATCAGATTGCCTTGCTTGAGGTAGGGGCGCAATCTAGCGATGTTTCTTGGATGATAATAGCCGCACTGTCCTACTGCCAACACCTGTTTTTCAAGCATGAGCCAGTCATCCAAGAACACACAGATTGTGTATGACCTGCCTTGCCTTCAGCTGCACACCATTTTTAAACGTCAGCCTACGGTCGGTTAAATAAATTGATCTTAGGTGATCTGATACTACAATCAAGAACTCCATCTTTCCTGATTTAATTCCAGTCTACTGAGAGCCTTCCACCACCTGATCTCGACAAGACCATCATCCATCACAACTACTGAGCTATCCTGGTCGGGTTTACATAAAAGATACTGCTGGCTATTCATCAGCACAGCAATAAAACTCAACTCACATTTCTGGATCACTTCAAGCAGAAGCATAAACATAGGTAACAGCAAAAAGTGGCAATATTCAGCCACGGGGACCCTGCAGTCAATGTCTAGGTGAGAAGATCTATAATTCCCCAGGACCTCTGACTGCCAGCATCCCTAGAGGAAAGAGCAGAACTATTTTAATATAGTTCCGATAACCAAATACCTTCCTTAGCGATCGACTAAGACCCATGCTCAACAGTGTCAAATGCTGAGGACAGATCAAGGAGAAACAGAACAGAAAGTTTTCTCTATCCCTTGTCAGGAGCAGATCATTCAGTGCCCTGACCAGGGCTGTCTAATGCTATTTAAGGGCCAAAAGCCAGACTGAAATTGCACAAATAGATGTAATTTTCCTCCATGTGCATTCCGAGCCATGCCACTACAACCTTCTCAATAGTCTTGCACAAAAATGGCAGCTTAGAGATTGATAGTTTGCAAAAATGTCAAGATCTAAACATGCCTTCTTTATGATTGGCCTTATCTCAATCTCTTTTAAGGCAGATGGAAGAAGCCCTCTCCATATGAGAGACATTGACAATTTCTTTTTTTTTTTTTGTGGTATTTATGCTCCTGAACCCTACAGCCCTCACAATCTGGAGGGAGCCCCAGCCTCATCACCCCGGCGTCCACCAGCTGGCACAAGAGTGGCTCCAGGGCTTACCCCTCCCCTGCGAGTCTGGATAGAGACTTCTCTGTGCTGTGGCTAGCCGGGTGAGGCCTGCAAGCTCCCTTCTTCATGCTCGGGCAAACTTTTCTGGTTTTCTCTTCCCTGGGTGCGGCACATGCAATGCCGCCATGATGTTGCCACACATGCTCCCTGCATGACGCCGTCTAACGTCTGCATCACTCCCCAATCCCCATGTGCAGCATCAGTGCTCCTGTCCCTAGCCTCTGCTAGGGCCAGGTAAGCTCAGACTGGTGGAGTTCCCCTCCTGTAGTAGAAGAGCTGTCCAGCAGATGCTCAATCCTTCCTCCTCCCTGCCGACGCCATGGCCTGCTACGACTCCCCGAACGCTGGTCGCCGCATGGAGCAAGGTGTGGTGTCCAGTGCCTCAACCCTCGCACCACTGGGGTAGTGGCATTGACAAATTCTATAAGCATATGAACCAACACTCCACACCTAACTTTTACCAGGTGTGACGGTACAGGATCCAGGACACAAGTGCTTGGATGAATCTCAGTCAAAACTCAGAGAATTTCAAATCCCTCAGAGGTTGATTAGAGACCAATTAGAGAGAGAGAGGTTATGCACAGGGAGGTTGAGTGACTTGCTCAGGGTCACACAGTGAGTAAGTAGCAGTTGTGGGATTTAGATGTAGTAGCTGCAGGAAAATAGACTTCTTGTCTGGAAATAACCATTTGAGCAAAACTCATTTTCATTGACTTCCAAAGCATGCTAGGGTTACAAACAATACAGAGCCATTGAAAGATAGTAAATAAATACATATTCAACAGCATTATCATAATAACCATATTAATAAAACAGTTACAAGGAAATATGTTTTCCCAGCAACATACACAGCTGCATTCATCAGGCAGCACAATTATAATTAGAGCAGTTTGGGAATGGCTGAAGTGATCGGTTCAAAAACAATGCTTTAGGGTGGAGGCTTACCACTGAGGGACCACAGTTGAGAAGGAGGGCATTTCATAGTGCTGGGCTATAGAAACATAGAAGTTACCACTAGAAAAAAGGCCCTACGCCCATCAGATCTTCCAACCTCTTCCTATTTAATGTTGATTGTGAGAGCCCTAGTGGTCCTTTTATTCCTCCTTACTGCTACCCTTTTTCTTTTATCAACCCCATATGTCCATCCTGCCCATGTTTAACCTACACCCCCGCTGACTTTGCACAAACTATCTCTCTTGGTAGTCTGTTTCACCTATCTACCAACCTCTCCATAAAGAGCTGGGTTCTAAGGCCCCTCTTAATCCTTCCACCTGCCAGCTCCTTTGAGTTTCCCCCGGTACTTGTGTTACTGCTCAGCATGATTAACCCCCCGTCATCCATTTTATTTATCCTATAGAGGTATTCATGTCTTGATTTGTGTTTCCCCCTCTCTTCTTGCCTCCCGTTGTGTATGTTCAGTTCTTTCAATCACTCCATGTAAATGCTTTCCTGCTGACCCTGCATCATTTTGATTTCCCTCTTCTGCAGCACCTCCATACCATCCTTGCCTGTCTTCAAGTGCAGGCCCTAGAACTGAACACAGTACTCCAGGTGAGGATAAATCACAGATGTGCACAGTGGTAGAATCACCTCACTGCTCCGGCTGCTAATCCCTCTTCCTATATATCCCAACATCCTATTTGCCTTCACCACTGCCCTGTTGCTCTGCTTTGATGTTTCTAAATTTTGTGACACTGTTACCCCCAGGTGCCTCCCCTCGATCATACTTCTCACCGCTACCCCTATTTTGCATTCTGTTTCCAGATTGTTTGCCCATATGTACATTACCTTGCACTTCTTAGCACTGTATCTCAATTGGCAGACCTTTGCTCACTTTGTCTGTGTTTTCAGATCCTCCCTCATATTTCTTATCCCTTCCTTACTACCATTCTTCTGTAGATCTTAGTATCCTCTGCAAAAGGCAAACCTTACCCTTGATCCCTAATCCTTTTCTGCCAGCAGTGTTGCAGTATTAGGCCAGTGCAGAATTGAATTCATGCAGTTTAATGCAGCCTGGAGCTACTCTTTTGATTTTAATTGGATTTACCAGCTAGAGGAAGCTTTATCCAGTGTGTGTTTTACCATAAGCTGGGCTAAATGGAGGTGTCTTCTGGTCTTTAAAGACATCCACCCAAGTCCTTATTATAAAAGGTAATGGTGGGTGCTTCTATGTACATTTAAGGTGAATCTGACCAATCTGTTGAATAAGACATCCAAGTTCTGAAGAAAGAAGTCAGCTGCACTGGCATATAATCAACATATTCATTCAATGGCCTATGCAGCCAGTATAGTGTTATGCTTGTGCAACTGTTACTTTGTTTTGGCCATTCACACTCTATTCCAGAGGAATTATGACCCTGTAGGGGTACCAAAGGCAAAGAACCTTTAAAGAGGGTTCCACCCCTAGAGGTGCCACGGGATGATTCCCTTGGCTAAAGGTACCTTAGGAAGCATCCCGTGGAGAGAGGCGATGCTGCTGGAGGAGGAGGGGAGGATGGTGGGGCAAAGAAAAAGTGCTTCAGAAGGTGGCTGAGAGGAACTGCTTATATAGCTCAGGAAGGGGGAGTGGCTAGCTGCTTGTCGATTTCAACTACAGGCCCAGCCTAAAAAAAAAAAAAAAAAAAAAGGGATTATGAACACTTTAGTGATTTGAATTCTGACTTCAGGAACAAAGCACTGTCAGTGGCAACAACTGACGGTGAGAGTCCCAGAGCACAGGCAGTATCTGCTCCAATCACTAATCTGTGCAAATGTTAAGATCTTTAGAGGTGCTTGTGGGGGTGGGGGAGAGAGAGATTTGATTTCTGGAAGATCACCGGGATGAGACTCTGGTTCAGGAATCCTGGGAGAGATCTGAACATGCATCACGGGTGAATGAAGATGGCATGGGGTCATAATGTTGCAAGACATTATGCGCATGCTAAATAACACTGCCAATACCCACGATTTATGCCATCAGCATAACTCTTTTTTTTTTTTCTGTTAGGGTCTGCCCCACCACACCCACCATTGCAGGGAGCTGTGCCCTGTGCCCCCACTAAAGAGTCTTAACTCCAGGGGGTCCAATTTGGGGCCGACAAAGACTTAAAAAAAATAAATAAATAACATTTCTGGGGCCAGTAATACGAACCCAGTCCCAGGCGCAGTGCGGGTTCCTGCTGCTGTGGCTCTGTCCAGTGAGCCACGGCAGCTGCTCGGCAGAATCCACTCCCAGCAGAGTCTTATCCTCTGCCTGGGGAGTGTGAGAAGGTGCAATAATGCATTGCAGCAGTATGTGGTATTATGCCATTCGCTGTCCTAGACAAGCGCTATTGAGAGTTAGCTATAATGTCGTACGCTATTAAGCATACAACATTATGACCCAGTACTAATGAAGATAATTAGAGCTGTTGCTCAGCATAGGGTAAAAATAGAGTAACAGACTTGTTACTTAGTAGATGGGGGAGAGAGAGACACAGAACCCAGAAATGTCTTAGGATTTAGAAATTATTGTAAACTAGAAAAGAATATTGTTTATTCTTAGACAGAACAATCACTAGTTATCTTTCAACCATTTCAAAAAATAATCTTATATGATATTTTTATAATGCCTGAAGTTACATTTTGAATGCTGTAACATCTGAACAGTTAATATAGTTCTCCTGTGTTGCTACATGCAAATACGTAAGCAATAATACCTGACAGGGTGGGCAGTATTGGGCAATACCAGACTGCCCAGAGGCATAATGAGGCCCAACACCACAGGCAGAGGGCCTTATAGAAACAGACTTTGATGGCAGATAAGGACCGCTTGGCCCACCTAGTCTGCCCATTTCCCTACCTACAGGATAAGCCGCAGAGCCTAGTTAACCAACAGCCTATTTCTTCCTACCCCCCACAAGAATTGCCTTATGTCTGTCCTGTGTATTCTTGAATTCTCCCACAGTTTTTGACTCTATGACCTACTCAGGAAGGCTGTTCCATGCATCCACTACCCTGTCTGTGAAAAAATACTTCCTCATTGCCCTGAACCACCCCCATCTTTAATTGTGTCCCTGTGTTCTTGCATGTCTCTTTTTCTGAAAGATGCTACCCTCTTGACTTTGTTGATTCCACTGAGATACTTAAACATTTCTGTCATGTCCCCCCCTCCCTCCTTTCCTCAAGGGTATACATATTAAGCTCTCTTAGTCTCTCCTCGTATGGCTTCTCTTGCAGACCCTGCACCATTCTAGTTGCCCTCCTCTGGACTGCCTCTATCCTGTCTATGTCCTTGCAGAGATGGGGTCTCCAGAACTGGATGCAGTACTCCAGATGGGATCTCACCAACTGTCTGTACAGAGGGATAGCAACTTCCTGTTTTCTGCTGGTGATGCCTCTCCCTATGCATCCCAGTATACCCCCAGCTCTACCTACTGCCTTCTCACATTGCTTGCTAACCTTAAGGTCATCTGATATGATTACCCCCAGGTCCCTTTCCTTTTTTGTTTTTGTTACTACCTCCTCCCATTGTGTAATCTTCCCCTGGGTTTTGTTTCCCAGGTGCATTATTTTGCACTTCTTTGCATTGAATCCTAGCTGCCATACTCCGACCATTCCTCCAACCTTGCCAAGTCCCTTCTCATCCTTTCCATGCCTCCTTGTGTATCAACCCTGTTGCAGATCTTTGTCATCTGCAAAGAGGCATACTTTTCCTTCCAGTCCCTCTGCAATGTCACTTATAAAGACATTAAAAAGGACTGGACCCAGTACTGAACCCTGCGGTACCCCACTAGTAACCCCTCTTTCTTCAGAGTGGACTCCATTTACAATTACCTTCTGTGTCCTGTTGTCCAGTCAATGTTTTACCAGGCTACCACCTGGGACCCACTCCCAGGCTGGTTAATTTGACTCTTAATCTTTGCGTGGGACTGTGTCAAATGCCTTGCTGAAGTCTAGGTAGGCCATGTCACAGCCCCTCCCTGGTCTACTACTTTGGTCACCCAGTCAAAGAAATCAATTGGATTCGTCTGACATGACCTTCCTGCTGTGAACCCATGCTGCCTTGGGTCCCAGCCCCACTGGCCTCTAGGTACACAACAATTCTTTCCTTCAGAAGTGATTCCATCACTTTCACTACCACAGAAGTCAAACTGACAGGTCTGTAGTTTTCTGCCTCTGTCTTGGTCCCACTTTTGTGAAGGGGACTCACATCCGCCTTCCTTTAGTCCTCAGGTACCACACCATCCTCCCATGATTTGTTAAAAAGGGTAGTCAGTGGTTTCACTAGTTCTCCCCTTAATTCTTTTAGAATTCTGTGGTGACTTCCATCAGGCTCCATTGCTTTGTCCACCTTCACCTTCAATTTTAGGAGTTCTTTCAGAACCCTTTCTTCTGTGAAAGGACTGGGATCGACCCCACTATCCAGAGTGCTTCTGCTAATTGGATTAGGCACCTACCCCTCCTCTTTTGTGAATACTGAGCAGAAATATTCGTTCAGTATCCCTGCTTTTTCACTATCCCCCTCTGCCCACCCACCGTTCATTCTATTCAGCCTCATTATCCCTCCCTTTGTCTTTCTATGCTCCCTGATGTACCTATAAAAGGTTTTATCCCCCTTCTTAACCGAGTTGGCTATCCTTTCCTCAGTTTGGGTCTTTGCTATTCTGACTTCCCTCCCTGCTTCCTTCTGCCTTAACTGGTACAGCTCTGTCCTGCTCCTTCTGTGTTTCCTTATACTTCCTGAATGCTATCTTTTCTCCTGACTTTTCTCACCACCTCTTTGAGAACCATAGTGGCTTTTCTTTCATTTTGATTGTTTATTTGCTTCACACAAGGCTTGTTGCCTCTGTGATGGCAGTTTTGATGATTCCTCATTGTTGCTCCACCCTCCTTCTAGCCTGTTTGCTAGTGCTTTCTGAGGCACTCTTCCATCTTGCCAAAGTCAGCCCTCCTGAAGTCCAGTACCCTCACTTTTGTATGGCTTGACTCTGTAGCTGAGTTTAACGTGAACCACACTGTTTGATGGTCACTTGTTACCAGATGGCAACCCACTTCTAGATTTGAGATCCTCTCACTGTCCCCATTTGAGAGTACAAGGCCTAAGATTGCTCCCTCATGAGTGAGTTCTGAGACTAGCTGTCTGAGGCATGACACCTGTAGGGCATAGAGAATGGCCCTGCTCTTGGATGTGGCTGCAGCAAGTGTGCTCCTGTTAACATCTGGCATATTCAGGTCTCCCATCAACAGTATCTCCCCTTTCTCTGCCATCCTAAGGATGCCTTCTATCATATCGTTGTCCATTCCCTCCCCCTGACCCGGGGGTCTGTATACAACCCCTGTGCAGATTGTGGTGCCGCTTCCAGTCTCCAAGGTGACCCACAGTGTCTCCTCTCCTCCCTGTTTACTCTTTTATTCAGTTGCTTTTATCCCTTCCTTTACATAGAGAGCTACTCCTCCCCCTCTTCTCCCCTCCCTGTCTCTCCTGTAGGTTACTGCACCTGGTATGTCAACATCCCAGTCATGGTTCTCTGTGTACCATGTTTCTGTGATCAGCTAAATATCCAGGCATCCCTCTTCCATCAAGGCCACTAGTTCAGGGAGCTTGTTGCCCAGGCTACGGGCATTGGTACTCATTATCCTCCATTTCCTGATGGCCTTACTCCTTTTGCCCCATCCCTGCCGTTCTTGCCTTTGTCACTTTCTCCATTTACCCCTGCCCTTCTCCCTATCGACATCTCTATGTTGGTGTTTACTGCACTTACTACCGTGAATTTTTTGGGGGCTAGGATTGTCTAAGCCCCTCCCCAATTCCACAAACTCTTCCTGCACTGCTCTGATCCCTTTCTTAGCCAGGTCATTTGTCCCTAGGTAGACAATGACATCCAGCTCCCTCCTGTGCAGCTGCTCTGGCAATCCTGAGGATTCTGCCCTGTCCCTCAAGCCATGGCACAAGGCAGGCACCTTACCTCCCTCTCCCTTCCTCCCCAGTTCTACCTTTCTAACAATGGAGTCCCCACCAGGGTTGTTTCCTTCCCTGTGGGGTCCCCTGCCACCCTCCTGTGGGTGTCCTTTGTGGAGGTTCCCAGCATCCTGCTTGGTCTCCACTGTGGGTGCCTCCATAGAGGAAACACACTTTGCCAGAATGGCATAGGAATTGTGGAGAGGTACAGCTGGAGGGATGCACCTCTGTTCCACCACCCTCACCCTCCCTGAGCCCACTGTGGTCCAACCGCTCCTCTTTCTTGGCAACCTCTGAGGCAACAGTAGTGGTCCTGGTGGTCCCTGGATGGAAGAGGAGGTCCCACAAATCCTGGCCCACTCAGCCTGGAGATGAGCAACCTCCCCCCTCAGCCCAGAGAGGTGCCTGCAGATGGGACAACACCGCATCCTCCAGAACGTCTCCCGGAAGACTGCTGCTCCCACAGCCACTGCACTGCACCAGTCCCATCATGTCTTATTTGGCCCTTCAGGTCTGGTATAGCCCATACCACACCACCCTGGAGGTATTATTTGTGCTTAGAAAATGGGCCACTGTATTATATTTATTTAAAAAATAAATAATAATTTCTATGTTTAAATGTTAAGTCTTAGGTATTTTATAATAAAACAGTTACACCACCTGCATTACAATGTTGTATGTTTTGGGAGGTAAGGACTTTTGTCCTAGCTGAGCCTGTAGTTGTGCCTTTGGAGCTCATTGTCATGGTAACTCCACAACACACACACACACACACACACACACGCAGCTTCGGAGGTTGAGTGAACTGCAGCTAGAAAATGAAAGTCACTCTTTTAAATGGGTACATTTATGTTTTCCTTTGTGGTTTTAATATGCATTTTGAGTGGTATTACTCAGCAGGGTACAATTTTAACTGTGAAGGTTTCGCATAATCGGGCTGAGGAGTGTTGTACAATTTCCTAATATCCACTGCCCAGATATGGAGACATGCTGCCTGCTTGCACATTCTACTGTATTAGCCAGCATTTGCAGGAGAGGAGAACGTGAGTATCTGTCTCATAGCATGGCATTTTGGGAGGCTGTAAATCTTTTTTGCCATGAAGAATGTGTTTTGTTTAATAAGTAAGGTCTTGGGGTGGCTGGTTGCCAATCTAGTAAATCCACCAGCCTTTGAGAGCAGTGGGTGCCAGTAGCTCACTAAGTGAGCGCAAAAATGTCAACTGCCGCTTTGAAAATTTGGGAGTGACCAAGGATGCTCTAAGAAATGGGGCACCCAAAGTAGAACTCATTTTAACAGGGCATTGTTGAAAATAAATGCATGCCTGGCATGGGCTTTCAACCAATCAGCATGCTTTATTTTTCAAGCCCATTTTCTAAATATGTCGACATAATATGTTAAAATGACAGGACTTTAAAAATGCAGTGAATCACTTTTGTGTTTTATATCGATATGAAACATTTTATATTGATACATGGTTATTGTAGTGATGCAACTACTAAGTGTGGTACGTTGTGTGCAGCTGCAATCAGGGACGTGTACGTTGGGTGTACATGGCCTCAGTTTTGCTGTTGATCTCCACTGAGCATGCAGTAGCTGGTCAGGTGGGTGGGGATGTCTCGTAGTACATTTAGACAATTGTTTGTTATTTCTGTCACCTGCTGCTGGATGTCTGTCATTGGTTGTGTTGACTTGATCCTCCCCATACTTGCGTGTGTGTGTGTGTGTGTGTGTGTGTGTGTGTGTGTGTGTGTGTGTGTGTGTGTGTGTGTGGTGCTGGGGGGTGAACCGGGTGGGGTTTCCAACTAACAACGAATTTCCTCACTTGTCACTATGGAACAACCCTAACTAATGCATTAAACAGAGTTTTTGCCTCTAATTTCTCTTTTTGAGAATAACGAGAAATAGTGAATGTAATGCAGCGGGCGAAGGGCCCACACTTCCGCCACATAATGCAGTATGCGCCCGCCACATGATGTCTTGTAAGGATAGTAACAGGAACAGCAATGCAAACAGAAGCACTAACAGTGACGCACATGGTAACGCAAGCGTGAATGAGAACAGAAAGGGTAACGCACACGGTGGCGTAGACGGGAACGGTCTGCCACGTGATGTGCTATCACATAGTAACATGGTGCCTGCAAACAGAAATGTCAATGGGCATGGTGATGCAAAGTGAAACAGAAAGAGAAACAGTACTGTACACACAAATGGCAAAAAATAACAAATGAAAACGCAAAGGATAACGCACATGGTGGCGCAGACGTCAACGGTAAGTGAAACGGGTACGGAACTGCAAGCGGAAAGGGCAACAGTAACAGTAATGTAAGCACACAGGCTGGTTTTCCCCAAAACCTGCATAGAGAAGACAGTGAGTACAAAGAATGTATGCATAATAATGGGTATTGGAGCAGAAAATGAGGACTTGGAATACTAAATAGGTTATATCTCAGGAACCGTCTGACGTGAAAAAAAATTTAAAAGTCATATGATTTACAACTGTCCTGGCTAATTTTGTACTTAGGGGCTAAGCATTTTTCTGACGAAAAGTCTGTATCTCGCACTGTTTCCTAGATACGGGCTCGAAAGCAGCTAACGCCAGAATGTTATCCTATGGGAAAAAAGAAGTTGGAATGCCATAACTTTGCCTCCTGTAATATTTGTTCACCAAACCACTGAAAGACACATCTGTGGGCTGTTGGCTGTCTTCCTCAAATTTCAGGAAAAAGAAAACGTTATTTTGCAGCAGGGTGCCAAAAGTTCCCTGTAACGTCGGCGCCATAATGTTATCCTATGGGGAAAAAAGAAGTTCGGAGTGCCATAACCTTGCCTCGCTGAAATATTTGTTCACCAAAACACTGAAAGGCACATCTGTGAGATGTCGGCTGTGTTCCCTCCAAATTGCAGCCCAAAACTCCCAACTGTTCTTTTGCAGCGCAGTGCCAAAGAATTACTGTCACTTTCCCACAGACTAGAAAACTACTGTCGCAATTTGCGAAAGCTTTCGCAAAAAAGTTTGACACTTTCGTGAGCACGAAAGTATTTGCGAAAGTACTTTTTCCAGAAATTTGAAAAACATATTTCTGGGGTGTTTTACCCCCAAAACAAAGACTTGGCTAGCATCCTCAGGGTCCGACTAGGTGAATACAAAAAGAATTAGGTTGCTAGGGGTCCCAAATTTAAATGCCAATCATTTTTATGATCACCAACTAAAAACAAAATGGCGGATTTGCGAAATTAACGGGGCCATTTGCGAAAGTAAAAATGCATTTGCGACACTGTCGAACTTTTTGTTAGCTTTTCCCATTGACTTATAATGGGAAATTTGTGTTTTGAATAACTTTAGAACCGTTTAATATTTTTTTCACCAAATCTTTGAAAGGCACATCAGGGACCCCAGCTGCACGTTTCCTGAAGATGTTGGGCCAGTCGCGCAAACCATGCGACCTGTACGCGCGACCATAGAATTCCAGAAAAAGCTGCAGCAGCGTGCAGATCACGCTGCTTAACTCCCGCAGCCGTGTATCCGACCACTACAAAACTTGGCAGATCCCAAGGCCTATGGTTCTTGATTGTGTATTCAAATTTCAAGCCAAATCTGTCAAACAGTTGCAAAGTTATTAGGTGCAGATTTGGGGTTTAACATAGAAATGCTCCTCAACCCGAACTATGGACCTTTACCCGTGCTACCAGTATATATAATTGTGTGTGTGTGTGTGTGTGTGTGTGTGTGTGTGTGTGTGTATAGATATAAAAATTACACATATACACATCGTAACTCTATAAACCACTCTGAGGTGTCTTGATCACGCTCTGATATATACGCGCCTTGGTGTGTGTTATGCGCATGGGGCCGCGGGCGAATGTATCACCACCCAAGGCATGCGATATCAAAGCACCATCCACACCTTAGAGTGGTTTATCTATCTTATAAAATGTTAAAATTGTTTTTTGAGGGGTAAAAGTGCAGGTGTGCGGTCGCGCTCTGATGTATGCACGGTCATGTGATGTGTTTTATACGATCAGAACATGGGATTTGGACCATCTATCTATCTATCTATCTATCTATCTTCGTTAATGCACCAGTTAGGGTAACAATGCTACAAAAGTAGAGAAATGTGGCATTAGGCATTCCAACCCTAACTCCCCACCCCCCAAGCAGCAAAAGGAAAAAACATAGCCGGCCTGTTGGCGCAGAGGCATGGCTGCCATCTGCAGCGCCGGCAACCCAGGTTCAGGAATGGATCTGGGAGTCGGAGAGCCAGCCGGGAAGGAGTAGGATGAAGCATCCGCTGGACTGCTCTCCTACTCCAGGGGGAGGGGGGGTCAAGTGTCTGACACACTGCGGATGCCTGGCAGAGACCAGGAGTACCGCTGCGGTCAGCGCCATGACATGCTGGGGCAGGGTGGATGTGGGTCATCATTGCACACCCCTGCCCCCCAAGGGACTTACAGAAAAAAGTATGCCAGTCCCTGTTAATGAGCCAGTTCTGGTGCCGTCCCCTCTGGCTACTGCAGTCCGCTTCGACAGCCCCACTCAGGGGGTTAAGCCTGAGTATGAGAGGGTGGCTGCCGGAGCCTGGCGAGCCCATTAGCAGGATTAGGGGAGCCCAGCAACAAAAAAATGACAAAAAAAATAAAAAGAAAGAAGAAAAAACATTAGGATTTTGGGTTTCCAGAGTCTTGGTGACTCAGTGGTGGGGTCTTCCTAGGGGCTATCAACCTTAATGGTCCCCCCCCAGCCTTTAGCCTGTAGTCCAAAGCACAGGAACAGCTCTAAGCAGTGCCTCATAGTGATATGCTCTCCAAAGGTAAAGTATATGTCTTGCCACACTGCCAACACAATTTGTTGTAGCTTCTCCAAGCAGGGCCCAAGAAAGGTGATCATGTGTGATGCTGTTTGCTCAGAGAATGGGGTGGGCATTAGGGCTGACAACAGCAAGAAAGACCTCTACCACCAATTCGCTAAGACTCTAGATACCCAAAACCTAAATGTTTTTCCTTTGCTGCTTGGGGGTTGGGTGGGGAGTTAGGGTTGGAAACCTTAATGCCACATTTCCTGCTTTTTGTTATTAGGTTACCCTAACTGGTGCATTAACAAAGTTTTTTTTGCAAAGAATTTCCTTTCTTTTTGAGATAGTGGAATTGTATCCTTGTTCATGAAGGTCCCTTCGGGATCTGCATGAACAGATGCAGATGCCCTGCACCAAGGGAAGACTCCATCCATCTACAGAAATGCAGTTCTGTGCAATGACAGATGTGAAGCATCCATGGGGCTGCCTGGTGGTCTGTGGAAGCGCAGGGCCCTGTGGTCCCAGGGCAAAGAGTGCATCTGTCAGACAATTCACAGGGCCCTGTGCCACCCAAGGGGATAGAGGTGCAGGGCTCTATGCCTAGAGGACAGTTGTCTTCACTATATAGTAGCCAGACCCGTGTGGACAAGCCTGCACCTTTCATTCCCTGGCTGGAAGGGTGTCACATAACAGCACTATCCCCCCCCCCCCATCCTCACCCCATCCAGCTGGGTCACTGATCTTACCACCAAACTCAGCTCACTGGCACAGGATCACAAAGTATAGTCACTGGGGTCAAGACTGGAACTACTACACAAAGTTTAACAACTATTCATTTATTTATTTTATTTAAAAAAATTTTCAAGATACTCATATGATTTACCTCATAAACATGGCATGTGCCATTTGTAGTATATTGGATGAAATATTACTTCAAACCAGAAGTCCAAAAACACATCCAGGATTTTAAAAATGGAACGTGTCACATTTATGAGGTGGTATGGAAAAATGACTGTTGCAAGTTCTGAGTCAAAATGTTTAAAATTAGTGAAGTTATGCATGAACATTGAAATACTGCAATGTTCACTCATAACCTGGGCCTTTTACGTATTTGTGTATAACCTTCTTATTACACCACCTCATGAACCTGGCATGGTGAGGTGAAAATTTTGAAATCCTGCCAAAACGTCTTTCCATGCCCCACTGAAGCACGTCATTCGCACCACAGGTGCAAATACATTTGTGGCCAGGATTTGAAAAATGACAACTGTCACGTTTGTGAGGTGGTGTGAAAAATAGCCATGTTAAAAAATTTGAGGGTCAAAACAGTTAAAATTACCAAAGTTGCGAGAGAGAGCATAGAAAATTTAAGAAATGCATACATAACTTTGCCATTTTACATATTTTGACCCCAAATTTTCAATATAACCTTCTTATGACTCTCCTCGTGAACAAGGGTGGTACACATTTTCAAATCCTCACCAACATGTGATTTCTCCAAGTGACTGAAAACTCACCTTTTGGGCCTGATTTTGTAAAATTCCACTACCATTGATCATGAGGTGGAATCCCCAAAAAGCAGAAAGTTTTGGGTCAAAATATGCAAAAATGACAGTTATACATCAAAGTTAAAAAAAAACAAAACATTGAAATACATTGAACCACACTTACCTTAGTTTCTCATATTGCAGATGGCAGTTCCAGCAGCAAGATATGTCTTTGACGGAGGTGGATCTTTGTTCTGGGATGAGTTCAGGTGAGTGAGGTGTGTGGGGGGTCTGGGGTGGTGGGTGCTCAGTGGGAGGTCATGATGGGGGTCGGATCAGTGAGGATCATTTTCATTTTACAGGCTGAACGAACAAAAAACATCAAGGGATGTTTTTCTTTATTACAGGTAACTAATGCAGGGACAGTGATCTTGGGGGAGGAGTGCCACTAGATACCAGAGAAGAAACATACATAAGGGGATGGTGATTGGTGGGTGGGGGTGCCAACAGACAACAGGAAAATGTTAGAATACATAAGAGGATGGCAATGGTAGGGTGGGAGGGTGCCACTAGACGCCAGGGAAACATTACATAAATACAGGGATAGAAATGGGAGGGTAAGGGTGCCACTAGACACCAGGGAAACATTACATACATAAAGAGACAGCAATGGAGGGGTGGGGGGCACCATTAGACACCAGGGAAAGAGTGGCTCACTGCTCTCAGAGCAACCTGTGGCACGAGTTCCAGCTGCAGCTGCTGAACTCAAGATACTCTTGCTGTTCTAATACAGAGAACGCGGGTCAATGGCTCCTCAAGCTAAACTGGGAAGCACCCAGGATTCTGGGGTGCTCAGAAAAGGAATTTCTGGCTATTAATTGAAGAAACAAACATCAAAATCTAGCTAAATGGGTTTTGTTTAGCTAGGGTCTGGTGTTTGTTTTTTTAAATGATGGCATTTTTATGTAATGTCCATGCTTACTAGAGCGAGGAGAAAAGACAAGATGACAGATCTCAAGGCACAAAAAAATGCTTCTTGCTGTGAGAAGCAAGTGGTGAGAAACCAAAAATGACCCTGTGACACAGAATTTTTGGCGTCGTATCAAAATTTATCCCAAGAACCCCACTGATCATGTTCAGAACAGAAAATACAAAACTTTCAAGCCTTATAACTCTGGAACCATTTAATATTTTTTCATGAAACCTTTCAAAGGCACTAACCGTGGACGTCATGCCTGTACCGTGAAAGTCTGGGGAAAAAATTCCATTCTGAGTAGGCTGTAGGTGAGAGCAAAGACATCCCATGTTAAATATAGGGGAAAAGTAGACATCTACAGAAAAATTACATATGCGGGTTTCAGAAACCGCGCAAGCTGCCATTACAAAACTTTCCACATATTTACATCTTGCCTCCTAGACAACACATGCAAAATTTCAGCTGATTTCAACAAATGGTGCCAAAGCCATTAAGGTGCAAAGTTAGGGGTTTAACATTGAATACCCTACTCAACCCTAACAATAGGGATGCTACTGCGCCCCTATAAAAAGTGTAATACCTATAAATATTCATCTTACACTTTAGATCACATTGCTAGCATTTCACTCTCCCTCCCCAGCAATATCAGTTCTTCCTCACTTTTGCAGTCATCATTTGTGAAAGCATCAGAAGATAAGTGTCAGTTGGAAGGCAGGGCTCCACCCTGCTTTAAAGTGTAGCTGCTCAAGACTGAACTGTATCCAGCCTTCTATAGCAACTGCTGCTGTGACTGTTAGGCTGCTGAGACCACAAACCCTGCCTGATGTTTCCCCAGTTCTTGAATATGCTACATCTCTGTCCCCTATTTCCTGGACTGGCAGGTGGCAGCTGCCAGTGTTTGGGGCACAGCAGGGTGACGTCAGCTGGGAGGTGGGACTCCATCCCACTTAAAAGCAGAGTCACGTTAGTGTTACTCTGTGGAGTGGCTCTCCACATGAATGGCTCCCACAGGAAAGCGAGTCACCTGCAGAATTCTACTGCAGAGGCCACAGAGGAAAGTGAGATTTTCTGCCAGACTGGCTAGTGAATATCATAGGATGTGAGTATTTTTTGTTTGTTGTTAATGATTTGCACAGTCTCCTTGGTGAGGAACTCAAATGTAAATTACTTGTCAAGTGGGGCATGAAAATGTGAGTATAAATTATTGTGTTTTACCATGTCTTTTGTTTAAATGCGATGTTTTATGCCTATTATATATAATAAGTACAGTATGTGGAGAGGTGGCTTGTTGCTTTCATGAAACTATCCCATTTACAAGATTAGTAAATTGAAAGTGACATGTTTGAGGCCATGTGGTTTGAGATGTAGATGCATAGGTTACATAGAATATGTAGTCCCCTGATCATCGGATGTTTCTATCATTCTTCACTGCATAATAAGTATGACATTATTGAATATTTAAATTTTAGATGCACCCAACATGTGGGATAATTATTACTGGGGATGCTAACAGGTTACCAGTATCAAATATAATACAGGGCAGAGAACTGAAACACAATGTAACAAACAGACCAGGGCAAAAAGCATCTTAGATGTAGTTACAGATTTGTATGATTGGTTTGCAGAATTGGTTTAGTTGCCGTATTGGTCCTTGTAAAAACAGATCCAGAGGCAAATGGTTTGATACCTTTATTTGACCAACATAGATGTTACAAAAAAATGGTGTTAAGCTTTTGGACCCACCAGGTCCTTCCTCGAAGCTTATGCCAGTTGTTTCAAGAATCACATTCTATTAACACCTAGATCATACATAAAAAAAAAAAACAAAAAAAAAACAGAAAGAATTCTCATTAGTTTAAAATACCTTTTTATAAAAACAGAGATTGAAATGAAAGAAAAAGATTCTACCAGTCTGCTACTGCTGAGAAACCTTCCAAGGTCAAATGTCAACAGAAGCAGATAACATGAATACTTGAGCAGACAGTCCCACTAACTTAAATTATGAATGAATGAGTGTGTTATGTGAATATATTCTTAATTAAAAGCAAGACCTTTAGATGTAATATCCACATAAGTGCATGTTAACATTTGGTAGTGCTGTATGTTAAAAACTATAAAACAGAAATGTTCTGTATATGGAAATATGGAAATATGAGGGTATAAAGAAAAGTTACCTAATACGAACAACTGTTTAACACATTCATACAGAATTAAACCTATCTGGAACACTTTCTAAACTATACTCTCAACCAGTTAAACTCCATAAACATTAAGTCCTTCAGTGCTGTAACAGTATTTTTACAAGATATCAATTATCAGAATTAGTGCCAAATAAAAATAAATAAATAAATCTCTCAAGGACCCTCTAGAAAATTAGTTAATGCACCTAAAATGTTCAGAGTTCAAAAATGTATGACATACAATCAAATTACTATATGTACAGTAACAGTCTTAGGAATCTGAATAAAACCCAGTGGAATTGAACCCTCCCCCAACCCAGGAAAAGATAACTAGTAGAAGTATATATTCACTATGAATGTGAACCAAGAGGCCCTAGCACATAACATTATGACATGTACCTGAATATAAGCCTTTCCTCAATATAACCACACCCCAACCCCCACTTTATTCCCCACCCCCACAAAACACACCATCCTCCTTCCACCAACACATACAAAAGTTATTCCACCCACCTACACACACACCCCCCACCACAAGACAACTCACCATCTCCTACCCCAAACACACACATGGTTTTGGGAGATAAACCAACATGTTGATAACCAGTTAAAATGGACTCTATGGGGAAAAAAAAAACAGCAACACACTGAAGTCTTGTTAAATGTCCATCCTAGGAAGTAAAGGTCTGTGTAAGTTTAAGTAGGGTAATGTGTCATAAAACCCAAATCGGTGTTCATGCCATATGCTACCATATTGAGAAGTAAAATAAGCCTGATCTCAAAAGTACATCTCTGTTGTGTATTTTTTGTAATGTCCTTTTAAGACCATTACTGACATGTCTGAGATGGAGTGATCAGCCTGACTGAAGAGTTGCCCCATTGTTTGTCAGTCATCTTCATATTAATAGCATGTCTGTGCGAGTTCATTCTAGAGTGGAGAGGTTGGCTTGTCTCTCCAACATACCCAGTTTGTGGACATCTCTTGCACTGAATGAAATAAACAACATTCTGTGATGCACATATATAATTCTCCTGTATCCTGAATTGTCTGTTTTGATGATGTAACCACACAATCTGAAGTGGAAATGAGCTCACACATCTTACATCTGGGTTGATTACAGGATCATGTACCATTTAGTGTCATGGTATTCTGTTCTGGTACAAGTTTACTCTTAACAATCAGGTTGGCTTAATTAGGTGGTTGTTTAGAAAATAGTAGTGGTAGGTCTTGAAAAATGCAATTTAGGGTCTCATCCTCACTAAATATTGGGTGGAGGTCCTTTATGTAGAAGTTCAAGGTCAGGATGATATGTGACTACTAAGGGTATTCTGTTGGTAGTGTTCTTTTCTTTATACTGAAGTAATTGTTCTCTTGGTGCCTGTGTTGCATGTTCTACTGCTCTGTCAATTTCTCTGGAAGAGTTTCCCTGCTCAATAAAGGTGTTTCCCCCAACATAGCCAAATGGGTATCTCTGTCTTCCTCATTTGAACAGATACAGTGATATCGAAGTACTTGACTGTACATGACAGATTTTTTTGTGTGGCTCAGGTGATTACTATTCCTGTGCAAGTATCTCTATCTGTTTGTTGGCTTCCTGAAAATACTTGTATGTAAGGTTCCATCCTTGATGATGACAGTGGTGTCCAGAAAATTAACACTGGTGACAGAGTATTCCAGGAAAAGCTTTATGGTCGGGTGAAGGTAATTATGTTCCTGATGAAAATCCTTAAGTGTGTCAGTGCCCTCTGTCCAAATTATAAACAAATCATCAATGTAATGGAAATATGTGAGTGGTTTGTGTGTACAGTGCCTTAAAAAGTCCTCCTCCAAATTCTCCATAAAGAGAGTAGCACACTGTGGAGACATCCTGGTGCCCATTGCTGTTCCCATAGTTTGAACATAACGTTTACCATTGAAGCTGAAGTTATGTGTCAGAATTAATTCAGTAAGTTTCCCCAACACTTCAGGGTCGATGTTTTGGTCCAGTCCTTTCTTATGTAGGTATTTAAGGCAGGCTGAAATACCATCTGTGTGCGGAATATTAGTGTAGAGGGATGTTGCATCCATCGTGGCTAAAATGGTATTGGGTGGTAAGTCCTTATAACCAGAAAGTTTACACAGAAAGTGTGTAGTGTCCTGGATGTAACTGTCCCTTTCTATAACCAGTGGCTGTAGAATGGTTTCTACAAATCCTGAGATCCCGTCAGTCAGGGTACCATTGCCAGAGACTATGGGTCTCCCCAGATTGCCAGGTTTATGTATTTTAGGCAGCATGTAGAATGTCCCTGGCTTAGGTTCAACAGGGATGAGGTCAGTTAGTCTGTCTTGGACATGGTTTGGAAATTATCTAATTAAGTCCTGTAGTTCTCTTGTATATTTTGTAGTGGGGTCACTTTCCAGTTCTCTGTAGTAGGTATGGTCAGTTAGCTGTCTGTTGGCTTCATTAATATAGTCCTGTCGGTTTAATATCACCACTGCAGAGCCTTTATCAGCTTTTTTATGACAATGTTGTGGTTCGATTTCAGTGTTTGTATAGCCCTCCATTCCAATGGAGAGAGGTTGTATCGGGCCTGTTTTTGCCTATTAAGGATCTGACAAGTAATTCTGGTGAAAGCAATGAATACAGTTTTCCTGTTTCCTATTATGCTCACTTGGGGGGGGGGCAAAATCAGATGATTTCTTTCCCTTATCCATTGAATTGTTACTGTTCATGATTTCTCCTCTGCCTGTGATTTCTCCTCTGCCGTGAAAGAATTCCTGAAGTCTCAATCTACGGAAGTATTCCTCCAGATCACAAAAAAACTGTATTCTGTACAGTGGTTTTGTTGGGCAGAAAGTGAGGCACTTAGAAAGTACACGTAATTCACCAGTAGTCGGTGTGTGATTGGACAAATTAACAACTGAAAGGTGCCCATCTATGTGGCTTTGTTGTTCAATCACTATTCTGTTCTTCATGGTTGTTAGGAAGTATGGTACGTTGAAGGGTATCTAACTTCCTGTTTTTAATGAGTATAGCTTTTCTTAAGGTCCTTTGGTAGTTCATGTGTATATATCATGCAGGATGTCTGGAATAGGCCCACCAGACATCCTCTCCAGTGTAGTAACAATTCCATCAAACTGTTTCTTCAAAATGCTTTCTTGGCATATGACCTATGGATCCTGTGATTTCTCAGTTTCTCAGAGGTTCTGACAGAGTTGTTTAGCATACTTAGAATTATCAGTGTTCTTTAATGAATTCCAAATAGTTAGACCTTTAGGGGTAATGTTGTTCCTCTTGCACTGGGTTAAAAAATAGATGTCACTGTCTAGCTGTGCTAGTTTCTTCTTGATGTTGTGCAACTGCCATATTCTATGGTGAATTCCGGTATCTTCCATGATGACATACAGAATTGGTTTAGTTGCCATATTGGTCCTTGTAAGAACAGATCCAGAAGCAAATGGTTTGATACCTTTTATTGGACCAACATTGATGTTAAAAAAAAAAAACGTGCTTAAGCTTTCAGACCAACCAAATCCTTCCTCGGAAGCTTATGCCAGATGTTTAGAGAATCACATTCTATTAACACCCAGACCATACGTAAAAAACCCAGACAGAATCCTGGTATGACGATCCTTATATTTTACCTGACACTGGAGAATCGGGTCATAAAGGCTTTGTTAGTCACTGTTGATTTTTTTAAAGGGGAAAAGAAGGCAAGAAAAACACCCTTTGGTAAAGGACACTGATGGGGAAGAAATGGATTAGGTGCTGAAAGAAATAGAAAAAGGCTGCAATTTGAATGGTTAACTGAGGGTAGTCCAGAGGGGACATGGAATATGTTAGAACCGGTGAGGGGACATGGATAGAGCTCCAGAGACATGAGAAACTAGGGTGGGGGTGATAAACCTCGGATAACAGATGATTTCAAGGATTTAATCCATGAAAGGCAGAGAGCTACGAAGGACAATGAGCAGAAGTATAGAGAGGATAAGAAGTTAAGAAGGACGTACTATGAGGAAAACAGATTAGCTAAGACAGTCTGATCCTTGGAAGTGGTGGAATAATGCAAAGACGTTTTTGGGAAACAATGACAAATAGGGAGATTTGCAGTAGTGGAGGAAATCTTGTGGTATAGAGGGTGAAGGAAGAGATTTTGTGAAACTTCTTAATAGCACATTTTTTTTTTTTTTTTTTTTTTATCACTGCCTTATTTTTCTTCCTTATGGAGCAACCACATTGCCTTACATCGAGCCGCCACGCTTCCCCCAACGGCCTCCCCCAGGCACCGCACACACCCCAGTTGGCATATGCTGCTGTATCCACGAAAGGGATCCCCCTCAAGTCCCGCACCAGGCCAGGATCCAATACCGGCATGTTAGATCACCCGCGCCGCCGGGCTCAGGAAGCTGCAACTATCAAGCTGCCACGAGTGGTGCTGCTGATTTTCCACCTTGTATTTCCCCATGGCGCAGGCGTGCAATGACATTGCGCACTGGCGTGCTGACGTCCGCTGCACTACTCCCTCCATTGCACAAACTCTGCAGTGCCTCCGGGCATCCCAGGGCCGCTGCAGAGCAGTGGATGCCCACAACCCTCTCCAGGATGGGAGAGCAGTCCTCTAGATGCTCGATCCTATCTTCCCCTACTCGACCCTGGCAACCCGGCTCGCGTCTCAAAACCGGGTCACCAGCATGATGCGAGTGTGGTGCCCAGCGCCTCAACCCTCAGTGCCACCGGGCTGGCCATAACATATTCTTTAATGTTGGTAACAAACTGAGTCTCCTGACTGAAAATTGGGACATACCTGACAAGTCTTTATTGCAGGTAGATGTAGTCAGTGGTAAACTGAGAAAGGTAAAAGCTGGGAAAGATGTAGGACTTGATAAAATTCTAAACTGAATTTTAAAGGAGGGGCAGACATTCTTTTCCTGTGAATCTGCAATATTTTAACAAGTCAATTATCTGTGGACATCTCCCTTACAATGGAAGCAGGAAAGGATTGTTCTGATCCCCAAGGTATTCCCCTAGGGAAATAGAAAGGATTTTAGACCCATATCCCTAATCTGTGTGACAACCACAATTGTTGAGGGGCTCATGTTTAAATGGATTACTGAAATTGTGGAGAGAAATTAAACAAACTAGTTTGGGTCACTTAAAGGAAGGTCTACTACTCTTGCAGCACTAAAGGTTGTAGAGACCTGCATGAAAGCATGGGACCAAGGTTCCTGCATAAGTGCAGTACTGGTTGATTACCACAAAGCCATCTAATAGACCACAGCATTTTGATTTAAAAAATGAAGGGGTATGGGATCCATCCTTGCTTAATTAATTAGATGGTTACATGATTTCCTGCCAAGTAGATCCCAGTGGATCAAAATGAAGGGAATACAATCAAGGATTGGGATCATTAATGGTGGTCTCCATAGGTGACTGAATTGGGTCCTATCCTTTTTTTATTAATGATTTATGATTTACACACAGGTGCATTGCATCATGTACATAGATGATACTATGGTCATCAATATTTTTGCTATGATATGCATAGGTGTGAGTACACAGGGGCTGTGTTCGACCTCACTAAGACTTTCAGTTTGGTTGACTACCAGCTGTTTTGTACCAAATGAAACAATCTGGGGATATCTCACTCTGTCCTACCATGGATCAGAAATTATCTTGATGGAAGGAATTAATGGGTGAAAGTTGGAATCACTTTTTCAGACCCTGCGGCTACCTAGGTGGGTGTGCCACAAGGCTCCATACCTGGACCCCTCCTTTTCTCCCTCCATATAAATGACATTCACCAGGCTCTTGCACATAGTATGCCAATCCTTTATGCAGATGACCTGATTCTATACCTAAACTCATGTAGCATGTCTGAGATTAACATAAATCTGTCCGCTGACCTCCAGGAAGTACAGGACTGGCTTCTAGATAACAAATTTCTTTAAAATACAGCAAAGACACAGCCTATGCTAGTTGGCTCAGCTCCCAAAATTAAAAGCTGTTCTACTCCCTTAACCATTTCTGTTAGGGACAGTACCCCTCTTGTATTGGTGCCCTTTTCCAGTTACCTAGGTGTCACCCTTGATGCATCCCTTGATTTTTCCCTACATATTGGGCATCTGTAAATCAGTGAATACTAAATTGGGCCTTTTATATAAGATCAGCATAATTTACCCCTTCTGCCTGTAGCCATAGCCCAGTGGTCCTACTTCCCAAACTTAGCTATGGGTGTCTTTTTATCCATGCATCGGTAAAACCTAACTTGCAAAAGTGGGATGTTACATGCAACACATCTGTCACTTGGCCACATCTCTCAACCACCATGCCCATCACTTCACTTAATACTCTAAATTAGGATGGCTTCTTCCTGACACCATGCATTATCTAGCAGTAGGAGGGGTAGTTTTTAATGTTTTGCATAACCAGTCGCCTTATTCACTTGCAAATTTTTTTCCAATCCCCTACTGGTGCCTATCCACTTAGATCTTCTGCTCTTGACTTGCTGACCATACCTAGAACAAGGACATGTCTGGGAGACATTTCTTTTGCTGCCATTGCCCCTAGGCTATGGAACTCTATGCCATTTGACTAATGCTTGTGCCAAACTATTACATCCTTCAACAAGGGATACCGCTGTCATCTCCTTAAGTCTTTTGTATATGCCTGTGTCTAGATTACTAACTATGAAGTGCTTGTTTATTACTATGTACTACTTTAAGTTCCTAACTTTCATTTGCTCTTATGTTATTAAGGTCTGCCTTGCAGTGTCTTGATAGTCTACTTATTTTTATAGTTTTCTGGAGCAAGTGTTTGGCCAACATCTCAGTGTCTTGTAATCCTTTCAATATTCTGCTTACCCATGTTTATACTATGCAAATCTGTTATATACTTTATTCATGTAATATATCTTTACTGTATTGTGCCTGTTGCTTACTGACCTTGACCCCCTGTAACCTTTTGGGTCATGCCTGAAAACAGGAATTTAATTGTCTAGTACACCTACCCAGTTAACAAAAACTAAATAAATAAATATTTTTGAAAATGTGACTGACGGTATCATGCAGAGGGACTTAGAAATGGTCTCAAATTGGATGGAAATAAATCCAGAAAAAAAAAGAGATCAGATTTGGGAAACAGACAAAATGGGAAATGCCCGCTTTACAGTTTGGGGTTTCTGAAGCTGAAATAGTGGACCATGTGAAATTATTGGGCTTCTATCTTCAAAGTAATTTATCCTGGTCCCATCAGTTAAAAATATGTTAAAGAAGGCTTATTGTATATCTGGATGTATTTGATACTAGTTTTTGTTACTTTGAAGGACACCAGGGTTATGGAAGGATGACTTAATTTACTATTTTTCGCACAGTGGTAAGGCTGATACTGGAGTATGGTGCTGCATTATGGCGAGGGTGGTTGACTGTATTCAAATCCTGTGAATAATTTGTGGTAATGATTCCCCCTCCCTCCTCACTGGATTCTATCCTCACATCTTGGTATACCCAGTGCTGCACTTTTCACCTCTCACCACCCTTCACCACCTTCCTACATTCCTTCTCCCCCTACCCTCTTCCCTCTCCCTATGGTTCTGGCACTTCTTATCTGTTGTCTATTTTCTCCGACAAATGCGGTTGGCTACCTTGTTACAATGCTACCCTTGAACTGCATTAATCTGTACTCTGTTTGCAATGTCCAATTGTTGTAATGCCTGTCTTGATGTTCCCATAATTTGTATTTCACTGACGTGGAACCTTTGTAAAACAGCCATGGCTCAAAGGTATTTGTAATCCTAGACTTGATAAATAAAATGATACTAGTTATGATGATGCACTGGAGGAGATAAGTAAACCAGGGCATAGGTTATACTGTTTACTAACTGAAAGGGTTTTGCCAGAATACATATTACAGACAAAGGAGCCATGGGGAAAACTGAGGGCAAGACCCTACAACCCTATAAAAAACATTAAAACTTATGCATACCATTGGGATGTGTACCTTTATGTACCTGCTTAAACTCGCTTTGCAGACAAAGGACAAGTGCTCTTGCTTGGCAAAACAAAGGGCCCATTTCCTAAAGAGGCTCTACTGCACTTATTCCACACTCTACCTATTCTTTTTTTCCTTCTCTGGTGGAGGGATCCTGTAGGTTATTCCTCTTTACATAACTTGCTTCTTATACAAATCCTAAATACCTTGTGCTTACTCCCTATTTACTGCACCTTCATTTTCCTAATTTTGCCTACCCTTACACCCTCCCACCATTTCCTACCCCCGTCCCCTACCTGTCTCTAGCTCTCTCGTTCCCCTTCCCCATAATCTTACACCTTATTCCAGCAACTCTTCCTGTTCTCCCACTCTTTTTAGTGTTAGTTTTCTCTCTGTATTGTATTTATTTCAAGTTGTATCTGCACATCATCTGTCTTGTATCCCTTGTACTGTTAGCACTGTTTTTTGTACCTGCCTTCAGTTTTTTATGTATAGACCTAAATAAGCTGTTACCGCATTACTTGTTTTGTACTACTGGTATTGTTATTACTGTTTTGCATTCATTGTGATTTTTAATTCTATGTAACCCTATGTATGTTAGTCCTTCCAGGACTGCCTAGCAAATGAGCTGTCTCAATGGTGTTATCCTGGTAAAATAAAATTGAATTGAGTGAAAGACCCAAATGTAGTCTCAATATTTCCTAGATAGGTACTTAATCTGAAGCCCTTCAGATCTATTTCCACCTGACAGCATGTACATGCATGTTTATGTTCATATGAAATGGTGACTAGATGTAACTTATTACCACAGCATGAAAAGTGTATTCATTGCAAATTCACATGAACACGAGTGTTACTCTTTCTGTATTAGGAAATTTCTCTGACTGTATGTATAATAGTACCTGATTTATATTCAATATGTTTGAATCTTGCTGTATATACACATGTATTATACTTCAATACTCTCTTCAGAAGGGGTTGCAGTTGAGCCTTTTAAATAAATTCAAATAGTTAAGCACAAATAAGGGAGATTGCCCAAGTTGTTAAAATAAGAAAAGGTCTTAGGGTGGGTAAATAGATACTAAGCCCACAGCTCAGCTAAATTGTGATTGTAGTACCCAGAGTAATGACTGTAATACCATTCAGGGTCTAATAGGATTAAGTAAACGTACTCCTGCAAAATTAGAAATACCCATACAATAAAGACCAGTAAAAGTATTCAGTTCTCCTGCTTCCAGACTATTTATTCAGTGGTGCACCTACTTGTAGTGTGTGTATTCCCAGTATGTTGCTTGTGTGCCACCCCAGACCCAGTTAAATATAAATGTTGGTGGTGTGCACACCTCCCTGAGAGCCATGGATCATTGCTAGAAATCTTCTAGACTGACAAGAGTAGCTTCATAAGTTTTTAGTCAATGTCCTTTATAGAGTAAGAGAAACGGTGGGACCCAAGGATCATGGCCTGGAGGCCCACCCATTTGAAATTAGACTTTGTTCCTTAGACAATGATTGGTTGGTGTCTAGCTGTTAAATATATTTTTCAATGTGGCAGTAAAGGTCAGGGCAAAAAGGGAAGGGTTCAGGAAATATAAGAAGACCCAAAGGGAGGAGGACAGGGAGGAGTACCTAGAGTGTCTATTGGAAGCAGGAAAGGCAGTAAGGAGAGCAAAGGCATGGACTGAGGAAGGTTTGGCACAGTCAGTTAAGAAAGGGGACAAGACATTCTTCAGGTACATCAGCGAAAGGAGGAAAAACAAGGGCGGATTGCAAGGCTCAAGGGAGAGGGAGGGGAATGCAAAGAGGGTGACATGGAGAAGGCAGAAATACTGAATAAATATTTCTGTTCAGTATTCACAGAAGAGGAGGAGGGGCAGGGGCCACAGAAGTACAGCAGCTGCCAAGGGGGTGAAGAGGCAGACAATAGTCCATTCACAGGGGAAAGAGTCCTGTAGGAGCTCACTAAATTAAAGGTGGACAAAGCAATGGGACCAGACGGCATACACCCAAGGATATTGAGAGAACTGTGAAGGGAGATAGCAGAACCTCTGGCAGACATGTTCACCGAGTCATTCAACACAGGGGTGGTACCAGAGGATTGGGGAGGCATGTTTTCCTCTACAAATCCAGCAGCAGGAAGAAGGTGGGGAACTATGGGCCGGTTGGCCTCACCTCAGTAGTGGGGAAGACCATGGAGGCATTGCTTAAAGAAAGGACAGTGGGGCATCTAGAAGCCATCAGAGCCCAAGACCACAGGCAACATGGATTCACAGCGGGAGGTCATGTCAGATTGGTTGATTTCTTCGACTGGGTAACAAAGGAAATAAATCAAGGTGGTGCAGTGGACTTCACTTACCTTGATTTCAGCAAAGCCATTGACACCGCCCCACATAGGAGGCTGATAAACAAGCTGGATAGGCTGGGCATGGGGGACAGGGTAGTAAATCAGTTAGAAACTGGTTAACAGACAGGAGGCAGAGGCGGTGGTAACTGGGGTACAGTCTGGGGAGACGGGGTAACCAGTGGTGTGCTCTGGGAATCGGTCCTGGTGCCAGTCCTGTTAAATGTCTTCATTAGCAACATTGCAGAAGGGCTGGAGAGAAAGATCTGCCTGTTTGCAGATGACACCAAGATCTGTAACAGAGTGGATACCCCAGAGGGGGTGGAGAAAATGAGGAGGGACCTGGGTAAGCTTGAAAAATGGTCTGAGGACTGGCAACTGAAGTTTAATTCAAAAAAGTGCAAAATTATGCACCTGGGACACAGAAACCCTGGGGAAAGCTACATGATGGGGGGTGGGGAGTTGCTGACAGTCACAAAGGAGGAATGGGACCTGGGGGTTATTTCAGATGACCTGAAAATGTCAAAGAAGAGTGCTAAGGCAGCTGGGAGGGCCAGTGGCATGCTGGGGTGTATAGGCAGGGGTATCACCAGCAGAAGGAGAGAGATAATGATTCCATTATATAAAACTATGGTCAGTCCTCACATGTAGTACTGTGTGCAGTTCTGGAGGCCGCACCTTTGTAAGGACATTAACAGGCTGGAGATAGTCCAGAGAAGGGTGATTAAGATGGTACAGGGCTTGTAACACAAGACTTATGAGGAGAGATTAAGGGACCTCAATATGTACTCGCTGGAAGAGAGGAGGCATGATGAGAGACATTCAAGTACCTCAAAGGGTATAAACAAAGGTGCAGGGGGAGACATTTTCCAACCAGGAGGAGCACAAGAGCAAGGGGCATGACATGAAATTGGGAAGGTGGGAGGTTAAGAGGGAATGTGAGAGAAGTTCTTCTTCATAGAGATGGTGGTGGATGCATGGAATGATCTGCCTCAGGAGGTGGTGGGATTGAGCACTGTGGATGGATTCAAGCATGCTTGAGACAGGCATAGGGAACCATAGAGGTACAGCAGTGGGTGAGTCAGAAGCAGTAATCCAGTACAAGAGCTTATGGGCAGACTAGGAGGGTCAGGCAGTCCTCTTCTGCTGACAATTTCTGTTTCTAAAGCAACTTACTGGTAAGTTATTCAGACCAAGATGCAATACATTTATAAGGATAATCTCATGACTGACAGAATAAAAAGTCTTTGAACTATTAAAAACATAACACCAACAAGTTGTTTACTGTCAATGAAAGTCTGGAGGTCATTAGTCACCTTTGTTAAAGGATACCTAAACCATCTTTTGTACACATTTTTTTAATTACTTCATAGGATCTAAAAGGAGGCTGTTTACATTTATACTGAAACTGCATCTAGGCGCACTGCATTTCTCATGCAGCCACCCACTGACACTTCCTTTTCTTCCTTGCATTTAATCAGTACACATGAAAACTGCCTTCGCCATACTACCCAGAGCTGAATCTCACTGTGCTGCTGTTTCCCTTTTTTGGTTTCATTTTGTGTCATTCAGCTGTATGTCATTTAAGTTAGAATGCTACCTCTGTTTCCAGGCAAAGAAGCCAGGCGCCTTGTGCTCCTCAGAGCAGTCACCTGTTGACTCTCCCATGTCCTTAGCAATTGCTCTCATGGCAGCATAGGTGCCTTCAGCACCTGAGTGAAGACATCTAACTTCCCAGGTGGTTGATGGCACTCAGGCTCTGCCTCACACCTCAACACCCACCTGAGGCATGCAGCAATTTAGCATCTGCATATTTGCTAAGTGTTATTGTTTACTTACAATTTACAGTTTGATCCAATGGGAATTTTATTATTGCATTTCCCAGGTTGCTGAAGGCACTCAGCTGCACTTCATGCCTCACAACCCACCTTGGGCATGCAGTGATTTAGCATTGTCACACATCCTGTCATGTGTTATTCCTTGCTTACAATTTGCAGTGTGATCTCAAGGGACTTTTTTACAGCACTTCCCAGGTGGTGTGCAAGTGTGCATATGTATCCATTACTACAGAAGCGGTGGACCATGATGATGGATGCTTCTTATGTCACTTGGAAAGAGTTGTATGTTCTTGTCTTACCTGATGGTGGATGTCTGTGGTTGCTTGTGTTGCCCTTCCCCTTTGGTGGCTTGGGGAATGCGGAATTAGTGTTGAAAACCTAACATCGCATCTCCACACTATTGCCACTTAACAGCAACTCAAACTGATGCATCAGTGGAGATTTTTTTCAAAGAATATATAAGGAATATGCTACCCCCTACTAGAAATATTGTTAATATTTTTTGTTTGAGTGCTGATTGACCCAATGACATCATGAGTGGTGAAGTCCAAGTGATGTCATCAGATCAATAGGCGTGAGAACAGAAAGTATCAACAATATTTCTAGTAGGGAGGTAGCATGTTCCATTTATACCATACCTCTAAAAAAGTGAAAAAAAATAATTTCCTGCCATTTTTTGCAGTTTATATATTAAAAAAAAAAAAAATCTAAAAGGTATTTACAAATGAAACACCACTCATTTGGTAGATATTTCTGTACTGAACACCTTTTGTGTTCTAAGTACCATGCTGTCATATTTAGTTTTAAAGCTACTTCCATTTGTTTGTTACAAAAGGTGAAAAAAATTGAATTTTCTGCTGTTTTTTATTATAAAAAAACTAAAAGGTGTCTATATAAATGAAACACCACTCATTTTGTAGATATTTTGTTGCTGAATGAATGTCATGCTCACAGTAGCATACTATAATTTTGTTTTAAAATTATTTGCATCTGTTTGTTGCAAAAGTGACAAATTGAATTTTCTGCAGCTTTTTTGCTAATATAAAAACCTAAAAGATATCTATAAATGAAACACCACTCATTTTGTAGATATTTATGTTCTGAACAACATAGTGCTCACAGTACCATGCTATCATTTTTCATTTTAAAGTTATTTGCATTTGAATACGGTTAGTAGAGCTAGGATGCATCTGCACAGCTGGCATCTCTCATGTGTGATAGCATCACAGCAGCCATTTTAGGATTCTGAAAGCAGGATTTTTGAATCGGAAGAGGCTGTGTTTACAATTTTCAAATGCTATGAAACTGCATTTATTCTACTTTAATAAATGCAGTTTCAGTGTAACTGTAAACAGCCTTTCCTTTACAAGCTTATAGAGTCATTAAAAAAATGTGTAAAAAGATGGTTTAGGTGTCCTTTAAGGCAGTGGCAGTGCTATAGAAAGATTTAACTATAGACTGATTTATAAGGAGATTATTGCAAGTAAGAAGAGTTTTGTTGTTGGGCTACAGACTTTTCTAAAATGTTTAATACAGTCAGCAGCAAAGAAATAGGTTGATTATTAGCTGTCAGATCAGTGGGGTCCTATTTATAAATTGTGATTATTGAAGCAGACTTTCATTGGCAAAGAAAAGGTCAGACTTAAGGGACCTACTAAACCAAACAGTAGGAATGTGTAATGCCAGGAGCTTGGTATTAGAGAAATCTGTTGCTTGGTCCATCAAATCCTGTAGGTTTATTGGTTCAAGCCCAGGGCTCTGGTTCACAGCTCCATGCTCTAATAGGCCAAACTGCCTTTTCAGAGTATCACCTTTGGGAAACTACTTTAGGCCTAATTTTATTGGGACTAGGGAAAAGTATGTTCAGCATTCAACATCCAACGCACATACTTTGTGAGAGAAAACTGCCAGAGCAGCAGAATGCTGTGTGTAGGAAAGGAAAATCTTTACAAATCATACTGTATGATTACAGCAACTATTCCCAGTCATGAAACTTTTCAAGTTCAATAATACAAATAAGAAATAAAGTTTTCTCATTCTGGTAGTGGCAGTGGGTTATCAAGGTGAGTATGACACAGTTTGCTAGTTATTAGAACATTGATTGTGCAAGTTAATAAGAATCTTTTATCAGCTGCTACTATCTCAAGGTAGAAGACCACTAGAAGTTAAAATGTTCTAATCTTCTGAAATTACTTTGAGAAGTTTTTAAATGTTGTTATATGTTGAGGAGTCCATTTCCTTGCAAGCCCCTCATGTGCCTTGGGCTGATACTGGGTAATGGACTTTGCCAACTATAATGTGCCCTTGCCTTCAGTTTGGAATGCATAACTCTCATCACACACAGTTGTTTTTATTTGAGATATTTGTGTTCCTTCTGTTTTTCCTCCCTAATGGGCCATTGCTCCAGTTTCCAGCCCCAACGTGTATCTCAGACTGCAACATGCTCTGGGAAATGCAAGACCCGAGCGTGCCAGTTACTACAGCTGTTCAGCCAGCTGATGTGTTTCTGCTTTATCACCTCCCTTAAGAAGGACTGCCTGCACCAAGCCATCCTTACAGGAGGGCCAACATGATGTGAAACCCATAACTTTGGACCTCTCCCTTCGGCTAGCCAAGGGGGCACTGTTACAATAGAATGAGCAGTACCCTCCCCCTCAAGTCCAAAATTGCCACCTCAGCAATGCTTCATAGAGTATTCTGCACCTGCTTTCCAGGTCTCCTATTGTGCTACAGGGCAGAACCCAGAAAGTGCAGGTAAATGGAGCACTGTCACCAGAAGGTAAAATAACCAGCGGTGTGCCCCAGGATTCAGTACTGGAGCCCCTGCTCTTCAATATTGTCCTATTGGACACAGCTAATGAACTACAGAGAAAGGTGTGTCTGTTGCAGATGACACCAAAATATGCAACTAGGTCGATACCTGGCAGGAGTGAACAAGATGGAAGCTGACCTCAAGAAACTGGAAGAATGTTCTGGAGCATGGCAGTTGAGATTCAGTGCCAAAAAGTGCAAAGTCATGCACATAAAAAAAAAAAATCCAAATAAGGCATATTACCTTGGAGGAAAAACTAGCTGCCTCCACCCAAGAGTGCGATTTGGGAATGATTATCTCAGACAACTTGAAGGTAGGTAAACAGTGCAGGAAGGCAGCACTAAAGGCCATCAGTATACTGGGATGCATTGGGAGGAATCACAAGCAGGAAGAAGAAGTGATCCTGCCACTGTACAGATCACTGGTTAGGCCTCACCTGGAGTACAGCGTCCAGTTCTGGAGCCCCACCTCAAAAAGGACATTGTCCGAGTGGAGGCGGTGCAGAGAGGGCAACAAAATTATTCAGGGACTGCACGAGATGTCCTAGGGATAGACTGAAAGAACTGAACATGTATTCCTGGAACAGAGAAGAAAGAGGAGTGACATGATCAAAACATTCAAGTACATAAAGGCATAAACCAGGTGCAGATAGACAATCTCTTCCAGTTTAAGAAGGGCAGCAAAACCAGGGGACATGATCTAAGGCTGCAAGGAAGGCAGTTCTTCACTAACACACGGTGTTTTATTCACAGTAAGAATGGTGGATGCCTGGAACAGCCTGCCTGCAGAGGTGGTGGGCAAGCACAGTGGTAGGATTCAAGAATGCTCAGTCCCCAACCACTTACAAAGCATGATGGGAGCTCACTGAAAATGAGCTACGGCTCAGCTTGGGTTTTGTATTCCTGTTCATGTTATGAATACATTTTACTGCTACTACTTAAGTTCTTTTCTCTGACTGTCAAGAGAGTGACCAGAGTGTTTTTAATCATTGTATTTTTGTTGACAGGATTTTTTCTCTGCTATTCCCTCAGGAATTGATGACTGCCAGTGTATGTCGTTGCCGGGTGAGGTACTCTTTTTGCAGTTGTCACTGAAACACAATTTATCAAGAAGATGCCCAAGAGTTTTGTTTGGGATGTTTGGGCCCAGATGGTGATGTGAAAAAAAGCAAAATATGCCAGAATTTCAACCAGGCTTCACAGAAACACAAGCAGAATTCAAACAAAGGAGTGTGTGGTGTGCTCAAGGGAATAATACATGGGGGTGCGAAACAAAGCGGCTAGCCTATACATTGACAAAGAAGAGAAAAGTGGCTCACTTGTTGAGTCAATAATCCAAGCAGAAGGAAGTTTTAAATGTTTATTCCATCACCACAGAGGTCCAAACTAGCACCCAAATGCCCCAGCGCGTCAACCCAACAGGGTCTTCCTCAGTGGTGGGTCTAGTTCGTAGCAGACAGTGCATCATATTTAAAGTCCTCATCTAAAGTGATACACACTTAAAACAATAAAACCGCAACCCAAACAAGAAAAAACTTTTCAAACAACCAATAGATAAAAAGCAGTAAATAAGTCTTATGCAAAAAAACAGATGGAGAATAATATACATAGGCAACACTGTCAACGTTGCCCCCACCCATCATTGATGCAGATCCCTTCTCTCTAAAGGGGATGGCAAGTCAAAAGATTCATCCGGTGGGCCAGCAAAACAGGCAAGTTCAGCCTCTGCATGGCCAGAATCCTGACCTACAAAAGGCTCAGATCCGATAGCCAGATAACCACAGCCTTCCACTAGCACCTCTAGAACTGCTTCATCGAGGACTGTCTTGTCAATGGAAAAATCCATCTTCTAAGAGATGCCTTTCTGTGGTTGCAAGAAAGGGATCACCTGCTTGTAGTTTCTCCTTTTTTACATCCTCAGCCACAGGTAAGTCTCACCATAGATATTTCCACCTGTGGTGGGGTGCCCACTTTGGTGCTCACCAAACCCAGGGGTCCTGGTCTGTTCTGGAACCAGGTCATAACATGCAGAAAATTATGGCAGTTCAGTACAGACTCCAGGCCCTGGCTACTCAGATTCAGGTGACCTCTCTGATACAGTCAAGCAATCAGAGTATTATATATTACCTGAACAAACAGATGGGCACATACTCCTACCCTCTGTGGAGAAAGGCAATAAGGGTATGGAAATGAACGGTTGCCTAAGAGGTCTTGCTCACTGCTGTCCATGTTGCTGGCTTGCTAAATGTCCAATCGGATACTTTAAGCCACTCTGGTTCTGTCCCATGAGTGGGAGTTGAATCAGACTGTAGCAAAACAGCTGTTTAACATGTGGGGAAAGCCAGGGATGGACAGTTTTTGCACCACCACACAACACAAAACTGACTTTTCTGTCCGCTTGCATGATCCAGGGTGTAGAATACTTTGTCCTCTACCTATCCTTTTCTGCCTCTTACTCAGAGGGTCCTGTCCAATCTCGGGCAGAAACCAGCCTAAATGATTCTGGTGATGCCCTTGTGGCCCAGGCAAATCTGTTCTCCACTACTGTCGGAACTGGTGGAGAAGGCTCCATTTCCACTGCTACTCCAGCTGGGCCTTCTGTCCCAGAACAATTGCACACTGTTGCATATAGATCTTTAATCCCTGTTCCATGCCTAGCTCTTGAAGATGTTGCAGTCTCTTGGTTCAGAGTTTCAGCTCTTCTGCTTGCTGCTAAGAAACCTTCTACCAGGCACATCTGCTTCCTGATGTGAAAACATTTTACAGTATGGTACGTAGCAGCATTCTGGGCCCTTTCATGTGTCCTGTACAGATGGGTCAGGACTATCTCCCAACTCTTTCCCTGTCAGGATTGCAGTACTCCTTGCTGAAGGTTCACCTGTTGGCCATTTCAGATTTTCATGCCCTTACTGGTGGCAAGACTGTGGCCCAGCTGAATGTAGTCTGCATGCTCTTGAAGAGTCTTTTGCATGTGTCCTGTCTGATCTACAAGCCTGTTTTGGTTTGTGACTTGAACCTTTTGCTAAAATTGCTGATGAAAGTCCCTTATGAGCCCAGTTCTTCCTGTGACATGAAGTATCTGTCCTGGAAGACTTTATTCCTTGTGACTATTACCTTGGCCAGGCGTGTGTCTGAACTGCAGACCTTGAATGGTGAACCTCCCTTTCTAGTGTTTCGCAGTAGACAGGGTGACATTGCGTACTCATTCTTAATTCTTGCATAAGGTGGTGTCTGATTTTTGCGATGAATTGGTTTTCTGATTTGTCACATATTCTTCCTTTCCCCTCAGGACCAGGGGAAAATGCTGTAGCACTCCTTGGACAGCCACAGAATCCTTCAGTACTGCATGGACTGTATCAAGACTATGCCTAGTTCTCCTGGTTGTTTCTTTTGACTTCCAACGTGCCCCTCCCCCCCCATTGCCACTTGGACAACTGACCCTTGCAGACTAAGCTTCATTAATCCATAACGTATTGGCGGCACTGTATCAATAACAGCTACACTGCTAAAGTCAGTGTACCAAAGCCACAAACTACCAACTGGCTGTTATTTTTGTCATAAGCAGTCCATGGCACTGTTTAAATTAACTATCCAGGTTTCAGAGTAACATGGTGTGGAGCTTCTCAGGGGTCAGTACTTCTCCTACAGCACCCAGACTGTACTGACAGAGGAGCGGAATCAGGACCAGGGTGTAGATCCCTCAGCTGTGAGGGATTGGATCTAATTGCTCCAGCACTACTGAATAATGTTTAATGCTAATTGTTCTCACTTATTACTGTGTTTCATGTTCTCTGTTGTAGTGAAAGTTTGGGGGGGGGTTATCTTGGAATGAGCACTATGTTATGTTGTCATTCTAGTGATACAGAGACTGCAGTTAAGGTAAACTGTGGTCAAATACAAACATTATTAAAATGTAATTATGGATAGCAATATAGGATACAAAACCTGGAATGTCAAAGGACCCAGGAAAAAAAACTAAAAGATATCAAATCCTTACACACCATAAAACATGGACAGCCAGGTAGTGATGCTGCAAGAAACGCACCTGCTGGATACAGAAGCTACACTCTTCCAAGGTGACAGGGTGGGTAAGGCATACAATACCAGAAACTCTACCAGGCAGAGAGTGTTTTCACTTACATTGCTAGAAATACCAGATTCACCTTTGCACAAATGTTAGCAGACCACCAGGGTGGGTATCTGATCCTAGTTGGCACCCTAGATAACACAGGCGTGAGTGCTGGGGAACAAATACAGACCAAATGTGAACTCACCAAGCTTTTCACAACACTCTTAGCTAAACTAACACCTTTGCCCAGCTTCCTATACTCCTAGCAGGTGACTGGAATGTAGTTTTCAATAATGAATTAGACAAATTAGGCACTAGACACATTGGTTTATCCTGCACAGTGTGCCATAAGGAACTTGTAGACACCCCAGGACTCACTGATCCCTGGAAAACCCCGTCACCCACCAGTAAAGAATACACAAACTACTCTTTATCACACAATACCTACTCCAAATTGGACTGTTTTCTAATTAGTATAAACGTTTTGTATGGCAAGCATCAATGTCAAATTATGGCCAGGGTCCTCTCAGACCATTCCCTGGTACTTCTATAGCACACCTCCACTTGAGGAATCAACAGAGACCTGAGCTGGAAGCTAAATACATGGCTTCCTAAAGATAAGCAACTTGTCTCTAAAATAAAACAAGCATTTGTCAATGCCGAATGTTTGCTTGCTGGCATTGGCATTGGTAGTGTAGAAGTTACAGAGCTGCATAATAGGAATGGCAGTGAAGTATTGAACTGAAGCCAACCCCACCACCACCCTGCAGAGAGTGAGAGGCATTGAGGTGTGCCTTTGGGTCGTCAGGCATAACGGCCATGCCATTTCACCACACCCTACCCTGCAGACACTGACAAGTGTCACGGTGTGCCTTGGTGTCTTTGGCCCTTAGGCGCACCGCATTCCATCAGGAAATATGGTGAGATGGGTGCGATATAGGAGAATGGGGTGAACTTTGGGGCTGAAGAGTCCAAGGCATACCTTGATGCCTCTCACTGGCTGCAGGGTGTGGAATGGTATGAGCATTACAGGCAAGAATCCTAAGTCACACCCCTGATGCCTGTCATTCTCTACAGGGTGGGGCGTTATGGTTGGAAACCCTAACACCTCAGGCATTCATTGGTATTTTCACTCCAAATTTTCAACATGTTTTTTTTGTGACCCCCACCTCATGAATGGTGGCAATATCAGTTTGTTAGCGGAAAGCTGCTTATGCACAGCGACTATGGCATTTAGCACCACAGGTGCAAAAACACATTCCGAACAGGATGTGAAAAATGACAGCTGTACTGTTCATGGGGAGGTGTAAAAAATGGCAATGTTGCAAATCTGCAGTAAAAATATTAAAAAAACTGGTGAAGTCACGAGCGTGCATAGAAACTGTGCAACACACACCCGTAATGTAATTAGTTTGGGGATTTTTTACAGCAGATTGTCAACACAGGCATTTTGGGACCTCCGATCATGAACAGTGTCACTGTGATTTTCTTTATCTGTCCCGAACAATGATTTCCCACAGCGACCACGCATCTCTGCGCTGAAAGTGTGAAAACACATTTTGGCCATGTTGTGAAAAATTACAGCTGTACTGTTCATAAGGAAGTGTGGAAAAATGCCACTGGTGAAAATCTGGACTGAAAATATTACAAAGTCATGAACTTACGAGGGTGCGTGGAAACTGCGCAATGCTCACTCATAACACGGTCATTTTATGGACTTTTGTCACCAAATTTTCAACATAGCCATTTTAAGACCTCTGCTCATGAACAGTGTCACTGTGATTTTCTTAATGTGTCCATACATTGATTTGCACACCTATGCGCCATTGTGTGCTATATGGCCGGAAACACATTTTGGGCAAGATGTGAAAAATGACAGCTGTACTGCTCATAAGGAAGTGTAATAAAATGGCAATGTTGAAATTTAGATGATATATTGACAATTAAACTAACTACGAGTGTGCGTGGGAACTGTAGCGCCGCTCGTAGACAGTCATTTACGAATTTTTCCACCAAATTTTCAACATAGACTTTTTGAGGCCCACCTTATGAACAGTGGCAGTGCCATTTCATTACTCTGTCCGAAAGGTGATTTCGCGCAGTGAATGAAATCACCCTCCGGGCCGATTTAAAGCCATGACAGTGAGCATTCATGAAAAGAGGTCCCAAAACCCCATGTTGAAAAATTTGGTGTACAAATTCAAAAATGCCTGAATATGCAACAAAGTTGAAAAACCCTATCTATCCCATTATACAGCTTACCTGCATTTCCTCAGTTCGCGTCGGCTTTGAAGAGTGCAGACATGTTCCCGGTCCACGAAGATCATCGCACGGAGTCGGAGGTATGGGGTGGCCGGGTGGGGAGGCAGGGTCGCGCAGTGGTTGGGCGGATTAGGGGCAGAGACAGCGAGGACCGTTTTGTGTTCAGGGTTTTGTTTTTTTAAAGGACGACGCATCAAGAGACATGATTTCTGGGTAATTCCTAGCGTGGCACAAGGATGGCTGTTTGGGGCATAGAGCCAATGGGGATTGGCACCCCGTCAGTGATAGCATCTGTTGCTACACTGGGGTGGGCTTCCAGCATGGCACCCTGTACTCTCTGGGGGAACAGTGGAGCCGACTGAGGTTGGGCACCCGTTGGCTATCACGATGTGTAGCCATGCTGGGGTGGGCACCCAGCGTGGCATGTGGAACTCTGTTTGGGGGGCGCAGCACAGCCGCAGGGATTGACACCCCGTCGGCTATACAGTGTGTGCGTGGGGCGAGCATGCAGTGTGTGTGTGTGTGTGTGTGTGTGTGTGTGTGTGTGTGTGTGTGTGTGTGTGTGTGTGTGTGTGTGTGTGTGTGTGGGGGCGCGCATGAGCAGCGATATCTTATCGCTGCTCACGGGAAGCGTAGCTCCCCTTTCAACTATACTCCACTGCATTTTCAACTGCTGTCATAGACAGCTCCAGCAGCCATTGAGAACCGCAGCTGCGCCTGCAAACACACTGACTGAATTGGAAGAGGCTGCCACACTTCCGAAAACTCGGATGATGGCACTATGTTTCTTGCACATGCATGCAAGCAAACATAATTAGTAATCACAAACTTTATGAGGGAGAACGAGGGATTCACCAAAAACCTGGATTCCTTCTGGGTTGCACTTAAATATACTGTCGGGGTAAACTTGTAAGACTAGCCATTATAGGTAAGAAACCTAGACAGGCCAAAGTCATGGATCTCTTAAAAGAGATCAGACAGATAGAGGCCAAGCTGTCTCTCTACAACCATGAGCAAACCTGACTCGGTCTCCAGTCCTTAAGAGCAAAATACAAAGAACTGCTAAGGGAACAGGACAAACAAGCAGCTTGTAAATCTCATTCAAAATACATCAACCAAAGCAAAAAAGCAAGTAAACTAAGGGCTTGTTGCATTAAAAAACAGGAAACCAGTAGGCCTATTAAGGCTGTTTGGTCTGCAGAGGATGGTTCCCTTAAAAATCAGTCCTAGAGAAATTGCGCAGGAGTTTCATGGCTTCTATCAAAACTAAACCAGGAGTTCCCAAATCTGCCCACAACACAGGGCATTGGTACCTATCTGGAGACAATGCCACTAACCACTCTTAAAGAGGAACAGCAAAGAGTTTCAGGCGTGACACATCTCTGTAGCAGAGAGGTTTCAAGGACCATCAAATGTCTCCCCCTAGACAATGCCCATGGCCCCAATGGCTTTCCAGTAAATTTTACGACATATTCAAACTAGACTTATTCCCTTACTCATGCATGTTCACACATGTACATAGTAGGGGACTACAGGAAACTTTGAGATCTATGGTCTTAATCACGCTACTACTCACGCCAGGTAAAAATCCTGAACAAATGGCTAGCTATAGGCCCATATCCTTGATAAACAAGGACATAAAGACCTTAATAAAGATACTTGCAGATAGGATGAATGGAGTATGGTGTCACCTTATAGGATCAGAGCATGCAGGGTTCATGCCATACAGAGTCTCATCAGACCACTTAAGAAAACCTAATCACATTTTCTGTGTCAGTGGAGCCAGCTGTCCCTGCGACTCTGGTCTCCCTGGACACTGAGAAGGCCTTGATCATGTGTCATGGGCGTTCCTCTTTGCAGTCCTGAAAAAGTTTGGGGTTTCTGGACTCCTTTATAAGCAGGGTCAGGGCTTTTACACTAGCCCACAGGCTAGAATGGTCTGCAATGGTGTCTTGTCCAGCTCACTGTACCTACATAGAGGTTCAGGCAGGGATGTCCCCTCTCCCTTATTATTTAAATTGTTCCTGGAGCCCCTTGCATTAAATCTCAAAGCCAACCTTGAGGAGCAGGGTATTTCCATCAGCAACTCCTCTTATAAATTGTCAATTTATGCAGACTGTATACTGCTGCACATTTCACACAGCCTGACATCCCTGCCTGCAGTGTTAAGTGACATTTCAAACTTTGGGGCACTTTCTGACTGCAAGCTTAACGTATCTAAAATGCAGGCAATGCCCCTGAATGTCTCAGTTAACAAGCAGATGGTGACACTACTTGGTCTTACTTGGTCTCCAAGCAAGCTCAGATATCTGGGCATTGCCCTAAGTAAAAGTACCTCTAAAATGAAAGCAGATAATCTAGATAACCTTGTCGTCACCATAGAACAGGATTTAACCAGGTGGAGAGCTTTGCCTCTAACCTTATGGGGCGCATATCAACCGTTAAAATGAACATCCTACCAAAGCTTCTATACCCCCTTAGTATGCCAAACCTGCTTTACTTACTGCCTGGTTTACTAAAGTGCATCATATTATCGCCTCCTTTTTATGGGCCGATAAATAACAAAAGCAGGCCTACTATAAACTGGCCAGGCCCAGAATTCAAGGTGGTTTAAGCTCCCGCATTTCAGGCTCTGTTATCTAGCAGCCCAAGCCAGCAAATACCTCTGCTGGGCCACCCATGATACACAAAATGAAGCACAAGGATATATTCCCCAATGGATATGCATAGAAAATGACCTATGCACAGAGGCTGGTGTCTCTACAGCTGCCCTGATACATGTGGCTCCTAACAAGCTACACATTAGCCTTAAGTATACTGCTGTCCTTACCTCCTTAAGAGCATATCACCAATTGTTTCAATTGTTGAAAATACTCCCTACCAAACATGTGATGCATCCTATCTTTTGTAATCCCAATTTCCAGCTTGGTGGCCATACCATCAAAGAAACAATGTGGGCACAGGGGTGTAGCCAGGAATTTCAGATGTGTACACCAAGTTGACACACTGCAGTGCTACCCCCCACTTTCTGTGCCCTGCTACCCCCTCCTCCGTGGTGGTGCCCAATCCTTCTGTGGCATTCCACCTGAGCATCCTAGTGTTATTTACTCTGTAGTGTATGCTATAAATGAAGGCATGACCCAGAAATGAACTGTAAAGTAACACGATACTCCATTCCTATACAGTAATATAAGGCCTGTCAACCACCAGTGTCGGACTAATACACTGCTTTTAGTGCCTTATAGTTACAGTCTTGCATTGTAGCCTCTAGTCTATCACCAGACTGGCTTTACTTTTCATTGTAACAAACCTCTATCACATCAGGTAGCCAGCCCACAGAGGTCCATTCACTCAGACTGGCTTTGGTTACAATGATGCATGGTAACAAGCCTAGTCCTATCACCAGACTAGCTTTGTTGCAATACTGCATTGTGACAAGCCTCTGTACCACATCAAGGTAGCCAGTGCCACAGAGGTCCACTCACGCTTAGTACCTGTATGCATACACGGGGTGCCAGATAAGTACTGTACTACTCATTTTGAAAGTGAGGCAAATAAAACCATATTCAGATGTGTATAGCGGCATGATACTACATTCTTTTAACAATGTACTAAAGTGCCTGCCAAAAATGTCTGCAGTTGAGTGATTTAGTCTGATTAAAATAGTGAGTAACACAAGTAATGCTCCTTTTCGCATCACTGGTTATGTTATGGTGCACTATGTTTGGTGTTTAGTTAAATTCTGGGAGAGTACTGGTACTCATGAAAATGAATTTATTAATTGACTAGAACAGGTCAGTATATTCCTTATCTGGAACACTGGCATACAGTACCTGTACTGATATCCACTCATGCAGCATCCACACCAGCTTACAATCACTCCTGCACTCACACAACCACAATAACCTTGCCCAAACATGCCCACAGTGGTGTACCATTACTGGCCAATTTACTGTACATGAAGGCTGGGGTAAGCTAGATGGTGCTCTGGTTTTTTGCTCAGGTTCCTTAACCATCATCACCTAAACCATTCGCACCAAAAAGCCTCAGGTCTTCTGTTTTAGTTCTGGCCCACCAAAACCACTCTGCGCAGAAGAGCCTCAGTTGTCAATTGGAACATTGAGCGCGCACACACACACACACACACACACACACACACACACACACACACACACACACACAAAGACACAGCTAAGCTCCCACACCAACCAAACACTAAGCACATCAATACTGCAGCCCACAAGTCACCAACCCACATCACTTCACAAGTACAGGCAGAGCACATTCAAACAATGTACAGTGTAAGCAGGCTAGGGTAAGCTAGGCGGTACTCTGGTTTTGGCTCAGGTTCCTTAACCATCATCACCTAAACCATTCGCACCAAAAAGCCCCAGGCCTTTCATTTTAGTTCTGGCCTACCCAAACCACTCCGCATAGTAGAGCCCCAGTTGTCAATTGGAACTTTGAGCGTGCACACACACAAGATTAGGCACAAAGACACAGCTAAGCTCCCACACAACCAAAAACTAAGCACACATCAATACTGCAGCCCACAAGTCACCAACCTTCAGCAATTCACAAGTACAGGCAGAGCACATTCAAACAACGTTTCATTTCTGGCCCACCCAAACCAGTAATGAGTAATCATGGTACCTAGCACAGGATAACCAGGACTGTCAAAACACCATTCCTCTGAGGTGCAAACCCCCCCAAGCGACAGACATACCTATGTATGGTTTCCTGGTCTGCAAATGAGAGTGTAGGAGTAGGGAAGAACATGGCTGGGGCAAGCTACATGTGCTCTGATTTAGGCTGTTGCCTGAATTGGAACCAACTAAACCTTTGGAACAAAACAGCCAGCTCCATGGCACTGCTAGATGTCACCTCGGCATAACTCAAGTCAATGTGTTCCACTATGTGTTTGAAAACCACCGGTCTTGGCATGGATCAAAGTCTTTAAGCACCTGGTCGATGTCAAATTCAATGTTATTGTGTATATGCAGGAGAGCAAGCCCTGTTAGGCATTCTTCACCCATGCTGCTTCTAAGCCAAGTCTTTATCCTCCTCGATGCACTGAATGATCTTTCTGCAGTTGCCACACTGACTGACATGGTTGTCAAGACAGATAAGGCTGCATTTATGTTGGGGTACAGATTAGGATGCAGATTTTCTGATATGTCAGAATTGAATTTGGTCGATCAGCCAATGCAACACTGAGCCATTTTGCATTCCATCTCAGCAACTCCAATTTTAGTTCCTTTAAGCTGCTCAACTCAGTCTTGTAGGCATCAAACAAGTCTGCTACCCATTCCTCCTGCAGAAGCTCAGGTTTGTTTGGGATGAGATACTGGGACAGGAACCGAGGAGGTGCTCTATTAGTCACTCCTGCAGTTCAGAAATTTCATGGTCCAAAAATGAATGAATATGTTCTGCCTGAAGTATTCTCTGGGTTGGCAGCAGTGATATTATTCCATTGTGTTTGCCTTCCACACACTCTGGGCACAGTCTCTGCAATAGATGTTGTCTCTGCCAAAGCCACAGGTTCCCAATAAAGCTCTCCAAATGTCTTCTCTGGATTTTGCCTTATACCGTTAAGTGTTTCTATAAGGGTGGCCACCTCTTCAGAAGCCTGAATTAGTCAATACAACATGTTGTAGGTAGAGATGGAGTGGTTTTGTTAGACCCAGAATAAGTTCCACACTACAAAGGGTAACAATGAAGTCAAATTTTGTGATCGCGGTCAGCAGTCTGTGAGCTTCAATGTCAAACTCTGCTATCTTTTTCCAGTGTGTTTATGACGACCATACATTTTGCTTTCAGCCTTGAAAGGGAATCAGTTTGGCTCATCCACCTGGCATTTCCAGCTGCTGGAATAGACATTGTATGGTCTGCTAGCTCATCATCATAATCAAAAGGCAGGTTACCGAATTCTCTGAACTCAGATAGAAAGACGTTTTGGCGCTTGAAAAAAGATTTCAGGATTGAAATTATTTTTTTGTTGTATCAAACATGTTTGCTACTGGTCTCATGGCACATCAATGGACAATTGCTGTGTTCAGACTGTGGGCCTTACAAACAGTGTACACAGCTTCAGGGGCCACAGCCTTGATGTTTGCTGGAACACCATTGAATCTTCCACTCATGTTGCTGCTTTTGTCGTAGCCTTGTCCTCTCATCATGTTTATGTCAATGCCCCATGCTGTCAAACACCACAGAAAGTGCTCAGCTAGGCCATGACCAGTAGTATTAAAACCCTCAGTGAATTCAACAAAGTCTTCACAGATTTCAACTCTACCGGAAAGGTCTGTATGTACATAGTGCACGGATAAAAAGATCTGTTCCTTGGTGGCCACATCAGTTGTCCCGTCTGCTATGAAGCTGTACCACTTTGCTTCCCTTACATTACTCAAGATTTTTCTCGGGATCTGTTGTCCCATTACTTTTATCAACTCATTTTGAATTTGTGGTGATGTGTAATTTCATTCCTGGGAGCCGCTTGAAGGTGTTCTTGCAGAGTGGTATCCAGTGCTGCAGTGTATTGCAGCATGGCATGAAATTGCGCTCACCAACTTTGCCATGGAATGCTAAGTTTCGCTTCCACACAAAGAGGATGATTTTAATGATCCGGCGTAGCACATGTAAGGTCCTCTCTGTCACCTTGCTGGTGTGCTCCACCAAAGACTGGCTCGCAGTTTTAGCTTCCCTGCACAAACTGAAAGGAATGCATCTGCTCTAGCAACAGCATTTCCATGGTCCTTTGATTTGCTGTGCCTCTCCAGAATCATTTCCCATTTGACCAATCTCTCATTGGTGCGGATACCAAGATAAGGCCACCTGAAGTGTTTAAATATGAAGCAAGCAGCACAGAAAACTCCATCCAACAGCTGTGAATATCTAGCAAATCTGTAGTCATGCAACAGCTGCCCATTAAAATGCCTGAAACGCTGGCTGGGACATTCTGAGCCCATCACATGACCAGGAAACTGAAACCCTGGTGGTGGTTGCCACTGGGTTTCAAGAATGTGCTTCCTCTGAGCATCTGTGAGATGTGCCCGATTAAAACAGCCGATGTCTGCTGTGCTACAAGGATGATCTGGTTTGTGGCGGGCAGGGACCAACATCCCATCTGTAGATCATATCCTCTTGGTGGCCAACTGCTCCCATTTACATGTTTCCAAGTACAGTATACACTAGATAACATAGCTGTATTCAAATATATGTAATTAACTCGAGCCTTAACCTAACATATGGGACCTACCTCATGGGGAACCCACAACTATGAGACACTGCAATCTCTAGCGATAGCTGCTACCCAACCTTATGCCATTCCCAATCTATACAGTATTATTTTTGACAATGCACCTTGGAAAGGAGATGGCAGCAGCCCATACTGGGTTCAGGCACTACCCCAGGAGCAACAGAGGTGGGAACAGTCTGGAAGAATTTATATACGTATTTAAAGAATGATAAACTCAGGCTCATGCAACTTAATATTCTGAATAAGCTTTATTTTGCACCTGTAAATCTCTTTAAAGTTGATAAAGCGCAATCAGATATATGCACTAGGTATACATGCCCGGCTCCCCCATCCTTTCCTCATAAGACTTCCCCATTCCCTGAATCATCTTTGTTGCCCTATGCTGCATCCCTCCAACAATCTAATGTCCTTCTTTAGAATGGACGCCAGTACTGTGCCTATATTCCAGATGCCAGGCCAGTGACCTGTACATGTGGAGGGATCACTCTGTTCCCCGGAGGATATTCCTCACTATGCACCCCAGCATCTTGTTTGCATTTGCAGCCACCTTCCTGCACTGAGCTGAGTGGTTCATGCTCCCAATGTCGCACCCCGATCCTTTTCCTCCACGGTGCATTTCAGCTCTACCCTCCCAGTTGATATTTCCTCCTGGTTCCTAGCTCTGAAGTGCAGGATCTTGCACTTCCTAGCTTTAAACCCCATCTGCCATGCTTCACCACTCCTGTAGTTTGGTCAGGTCTTCCTGCAATCCTTCCACCCTCCATGTCATTTACCACAGCTCCCATCTTGGTATCGCTCTGCAAACAAACTGATCTTACTCCAGACCCCATGTGAGATATCGGCTATGAATATCCCAAATAGCACTGGTCCCAGTGCCGAAATCCTCGTCATCCGCTCATGACATCCCTCAGGGATAGAGTTCCCCACCACCGCCACTGCCCTTTGCTGCTACCCCTCAGCCAGTTGGTGATCCAACTGACCATTTTGTTTCCACCCCTATGTATTCTAGCTTCCCCAGCCTCCCATGCGGCACAGAATCAAGGCCCTTGCTGAAGTCCATACAGGACATACTACAGATCAAACAGCAATGCTCTGGTGGCTCTTCAAGGGTCGAGAGGCCAAGGGCCCTCCCCACGACTGGCCTGAGATCGAAACAGCAGCAGCACGGCTCCTCAGAGAGGGTCCGAGAGGGCTAAAGGACGCCCTCCCCCATGACTGGTCACAGGTATTGCAGCAAAACCGAGCACTTTCGGTACTTTTTGGAACCCAGCTCAGTGCTCTTGAACTGAAGAGTGGACTTGGCGCCTTTTTACTTTAAACTTCCAGCACCTTTAAGGTCTAGAGGACTAGGTGCTTTTTTTTTTTTTACTTTTAAACTTCCAGCACCTTTAAGGACTAATCTATCCCCACATGAATGTTGCAACCCTGAACTCCAGGACCTTTTAGCAGTTTATCTTGCACCTTCTAAATTGTATTTCTGGGACATGAAATGTAGTGTTAAATGAAACGCAGTGCTAATTAAGGGAAACATTTGACCTCTTAGCAGTTTTTAACTTGCACCTCCTAAATTGTATTTCTGGGACATGAAATGTTTATGTTAAATGAAACATAGTGCTAAATTAAGGGAAACTTGCGTCCAAATCCATTATTTCCTAAAAGGAGTAAAAGCTGACTTTTGTTCCCTCAGTTTCAAGTTACCTGCCCTCAGCTGTTACTAGAGTCGGCAATCTCTGTCTCTCCTGCCTCTCCCCCAATTCCACCCCCACTTCATTTTTAACAGCTCCTACAAAACGTACCTGTTTTAAATCCTTGTTCTCTGCTTCCATCCACAGATCGAAACAGCAGCGCTCAGCAGCTCCCAGGGGTCCGAGAGGGCTAAAGGATGCCCTCCCCATGACTTGCCACAGGCAACAAAACCAAGCGTTCGGTACTTTTTGGGACCCAGCTTAGTGCTCTTGAACTGAAGAGGGCCCTCCATCGCTTGCTCCGGCCCCACCTCCCCACCACCACCTATGGTCAGCATTGTAATATATAGAAAAAATGTCACATGACCGTGGTCGCATTGTATCATATGAAAACGCTACTTGACTGTTAAAACCAATCAGCCTACTTCCCCATTAGCAAGCTATCTTCTTCCACCACAAGAGGCTGCCACTACAACAGATAATCTTCTTGATAAATGTCCAGCTCAGCCACTATGTTTCTGACCTACTATTGTGCCTCTTACTCAAACTCCTCCTTCATGCCCCCCGCTCTCTGACCCCACCTCTCCCATCTCGTCCTCCCTTTCTCAACACCTCACTCCATCCCCTCCCCACCGTGTCACCCTTTCCACACTCCTTCTGGCACAACACCACAATTCAACCCACGATCTCTCTCCCCCTCGGACCTAACACTCTCCCCTCCTCACCCACACACCCTTCCCCTTCCATTCACCCCTCACTGCTCCACTCACACCTGCTAAACCTAGAAGCCTTTCTCCGGTGCCCAAACCTCTGAGTTCCAATCCCTAGGCATCCAAATAGCAGTCACAAGCAGTCCACCGCCCTCTCCTTACCCCTGCTCTTCTTGCTCCTGGCAGATGATATACACCCTAACCCTGGCCCCACAGCAACAATACGAACCTCTCCGGCACCCCATCTGAGTCTTCCCCTGACTCACTCCCAAAGGGTCTCTGCATATTCCACATTAACACAAGGAGCCTTCTCCCTAAACTTGATGGCCTCTCCATCTGGACAAGCCAATATCAACCTAACATACTCTGTATCACCGAGACATGGCTCTCTATCCAGATCTCAAACCCCTCTCTTGCCATCCCTAACTATATCTTGTTCCGCAGGACCACGGCATGGGGTATGCTTGTATGTCAAACAATCCATTAAGTGCACCATCACCTTCAAAGAATCGTGCCCATCCTCCCATGAATCCTTAGTCACTCAGCTATCCTTCCCTCGTTCTCCCCCCTTTACCTAGGGGTACTGTACACCTCGCCTAAGCCCTCACCCGACTCCCTCATCACGGCTATCTCAACCATCTCATCGACCACCTCAAACGGCAAACTCATTTTTCTAGGTGACTTTAACCTAGACTGGCTCTCCCCCTCCACCAAACAAGCAGCCCTGAGGATTGAAGCCCTAAATCTCTCCCAGCTAATCCAGGAACCCACCCGACTAAACCACCGATCACAAAAACACACCCTTCTGGACTGGATCCTAACCACTCACCCCCACAGGATCACCACCTTAGGCACCCTTTCTGATGCCCTAAGCGACCACTGCATTACCTACTGTATTTGTAAAATCTGTTCACTGCACTCCAGCCCCAAATTCATTGAAACCCGCCCCTTACACTTCCTCGATGACTCCGCCCTACAGCACAACCTGTCAGATGCGGACTGGCTCCCAGTCTTTGCTGCTCATGATGTTGACACTGCCCTTTCCCATTTCTGCAATATTTTCCTAAATACATGGGACCATCGCACTCCTCTCAGGAAAGCCAGAGTAAAAAAAATACCACCACCCCTGGATCACAGCTGACCTCATCACCTTGTGTCGCACCAGAGACCAGGCCTGGAGGTGTTACAAAACCTCCCTCACCTCCTATCCTACAAATCTCTTAAGCAACTGCTCCAAAGCAATCCAAGGCCCATTACTTTAAGGCTCAACTCACCATGCACCAAGCCTCCCCGGTGTCCTTCTGGAAGGTGATAAACTCTCTCATAAACCTACCCACCAAACAAGCTAGTCCTAGCCTCAACATTGACAGCAAAATTGTCTCCGACCCCACCTCCGTATCCGATCTCTTCAACTCTTTCTTCATCTCCTCTGCCCTGCCCAATTCACCCCCCCTCCTCCACCCACCTCCTCAATTCCCCCCCATGCCACAGCTTTCACTCTCCACCTTTCACACCCTTGGAAGTCTACACCACTTTCACCTCCCTGAACCTGTCCAAAACCAGCCCAGATGGCCTGCATCCAAGGCTGCTCCACATCTCCACACCAGCCATAGCCACACCTCTAGCTCACATACTAAACCTTTCACTCACCACAGCCACGGTCCCCTCCATCTGGAAACTCTCACCAAAATCCTTCCTCTCCATAAAGGTGGTGACCCTTCCCTTCCGGGAAACTACAGACCCATCTCTCTCCTCCCTTCCCTCACCAAAATCCAAGAATCCCTCATGCTATCCAAATTGCCCCTTTCCTCTCAACAAACATCTCCCTCTCCCCCTTTCAATCAGGCTTCAGAAAATTTCATTCCACTACCACCACCTTATTAAGCGTAACCGACACCATTCTGTCAGCCATGGACAAGGGGCAAACCACTACTGTCATCTTCATCGACCTGGCAAAAGCCTTTGATTCAGTCTCCCACCTTCTACTGCTCCACAAATTAAGCTCCTTTGGCCTCGCCCAACCTGCCATAAACTGGTTCCAGTCCTATCTCCAAAACAGGAAACAGCAAGTTCAAATAGGCGACTCCCTCTCCCCCCACCCATCCTCTCGGTGTCCCCAAGGTTCCATCCTGGCCCCATCCTCTTTTCCTAGTCATAAATGACCTCCCTCTGCCTGTCTCTGCAAACGTGCACCTGTACGCTAATGACACCATTATCTACACCTCAGGCCCCTCCCATGACAGTGTACACCAAATCTCCAAAGTGATTTCCACCGAGTACAAGCCTGGCTCCAGAAAAAACAGCTAAAACTTAACACTAAAAAAACGGTCTCTATGGTTTTTAGTACCAGACAAAAGCTAACCCCCCCTACCTGCCCCACCTCCGATCTTCACCTTGGACGAAGTTCTCATCGAGTCTGTATCCACTTTCAAGTACCTGGGTGTCTGGCTGGACACCAACCTCAACTTCACCACCCATGTCGATGCCATCTGTACCAAACTCCGGCCCAAACTCGCCATCCTCTACCGCCACAAAGCCAGTCTCCCCCTTCCCACTCAGTGTGAACAAGTTCATAAAACCATCCTACTGGTGCTGGACTACATGGACATCATTTATGGCACAGCCCCAAACTCCTCCCTTTCTAAACTTGACGTCCTGCTCAACTCATTCATTCGGTTTGCCACTGCCTCTCCCCCCCCCACTCACTCATCACTGCCTACTATACTCCTCCCTATCCCTAATGCCTCTCTTGCACAGGCGGTCCACCCACAGTGCCTCTCTCTCGTAGTTAAATATTGGCTTGGCTCCTTCCCCCTACTCTCCTCCCACCTCCCCAAGCCATATCTCCAGGCTACTCACTCCCACAGACACACTCGCGCTTCCATCTCACGCCCCCCTGCCTCTGGGCAAGCTGCCTTTCCTACCAGCTCCCAACCTTTGGAACAACCTTCCACCCAACCTCCAACAGGCTCCTTCTTTATCAGCTTTTAAACAGCTACTCAGGCTCCCCCACCAAAGCTGTGCAGCAAATCCCTCCTCTCTCAGGCCCAATATCATCCCCAGTTAGCCACACCAGGTAACTACTACTCCTCTTTCCAGCTCTAACTGCCCAACCTCCCCACCACCACACCCTCTCTTTGCTAGACCACTTCCAGACAAACTACTACTGTAAAAATGTATATACATGCACTTGTAATTATACAGCATAAGCGACTGTTTAGAAATGAAATGTCATGTTTTTCCCACTGGCTGTTCCAACAAACAATTGTTACTGCACTACCTAATACTATGAAATGTCCTTACACTGTATTGTCTGGCAGAAACTTGCTTTTTCTTGTAGTCTTCCACTTTGTACTCTTGTAACCGGTTGCACCTGGAAATGAGCCTCGGCTCAGTGTGCCTTTCCGGTCACCAATTTTAAATAAATAAAATAGATCCACTGCATGGCCCTTGTCCAGCTCCCTGGTCACCCAGTCATAGAACCCGACTAGGTTCGTCTGGCAGGATCTGCCCGACACAAAACCATGTTGCGGACCATCTTGGAGACACTTAACTTCCAGAAAGGTTACCAGCCTCTCCTTCAGGATTGTCTCCATTAGCTTCCCATGATTGAGGTGAGGCTCAATGGCCTGTAGTTGCCTGGTTCATCCTTCGGGCCACTTTTGTGAATGGGCACCACATGAGCCATCCTCCAGTCTTGTGGCATGCATCCAGTATCCAGCGATGTACTGAACAGGTCTGCCAGTGGTCCCGCCAGGATCTCCGCTAACTTCCTAAGCACCCTAGGGTGAATGCCATCTGGTCCTGGTGCCTTGTCCACCATCAGTGCTCTTAGCCCTTCCACAACCCTGTCCTCTGTAATTCTGATATCAGTCACCCCTCCCCACCTCTCCCATGGTGTATCTGCTCCCCTTTTTTTCCTCCGTGAACACGGAACAGAAGTAATCATTTAGTGCCTCTGCCTGGTCCGCCCCTTCTTCACCCCCCATCCTTCTCAATCCTCACAATCTGGTCTTTGTTTCTCCTTCTCTCACCAATGTATCTAAAAAGTCATTTTCCCTTCCTTGATTCCTGTGCAATCTGGTCCCTGGATGCCTTGGCCACCCTGACTAGCCTGGTAATCTGCCTGGACTGCTTTGTGTACTCTTTCTTGTCCCCTTGCCCTTCCGATTTCTGGAATGCTTTTCTCTTGGCCCTCACCCCTTCCATGACCTCCCGAGTCAGCCAGCTTGGCTTCTTTGCCCTGCCTTTCTTGCTCCGTGTCTTGGTACAAGTCTCAGCGGCCTCTGCTAGTTCCCTTTTAATTATATCCCATTTTGGTCAGCATCCATGCATGCTTGAATTCCCACCAGATGCACAACCAATATTTCCTCATCCTTTTAAAGTCTTCCCCCTTAAAATATATTTGTATATGTATTATCTTGTGAAATTTGTCTTGTGTACCTGTATTTCATTGCAAATGCTGTACCAATAAAGTACACTAATTAAAAAAATATATATATTTTACTGGAGTCTTCCTCCTCAGCCTCAAAGCCCATGGCATCCTGGATTCCTCTGAGCAAAGTCTGAAATAAGGGATCTTCAGGAGGAGACCTGGGAGTGTATACCCGTCCACAGAGTCCTCACTGCATGAGGAAAGGGTACAGCTGGGAGGCAAACCCCCTCATAAGGTCCATCATCCCTCTCTGTGTCTGGTTCACATATGTAGTGTATTTATACTTCTTTCCAACTAGTTATCTATATTATGTTACCCTGGGGGGGAGCTTAATTCCTTTACTTTTTGATTCAGATTCCTAGACTGTTACTGTACATATAGTAGACTGACACACTGTTGAACACTTAACATATTAGGATGCATCGTCACATTTACTAGGGGATCCTCGGTAAGTTTATTTAATATTTATTGGGCTCTAATTCTGACATTTGATATTTTTGTGTTTTTAAAAAAAAAAAAAAAAAAAATCTAGTTACAGCACTGAAGGTTTTTATGTTTATGGATATATTACCTGGTTGAGTATATAGTTGATACATTGTCTCCACGTAGCTTTAATTCTGTATGAATGTATGAAACAGTTTGTTCACTCCAGTGAAACTTTTCTTATACCCCCATTGCCATACATAGAACATTTCTATTTTATAAATTTTTAACACAGAATACTGTCACATTTTTAACATGTCCTTAAATGGGTATTAAATCTAAATATCTTGCATTTAATTAAGAGTGCATTCTCATAACATGATTCTCATTCATTCATTATGTCAGTAAGTGACGCTGTCTGGTCCTTGAAGAATTCTTATCTGCCTTTGTTGACATTTGACCTTGAAGTGCTTCAGCAGCCACCTAGCTGACTAAAACTTGATTCTTGTGTTTAAACCTCTATTATGGTTTAAAAAAGGTATTTTAAAGCAATCAGAATTCTTTCAAGTTTTTCATGAATGATCTGGGAGTTAATAGAAAGGGATTTTCTACACAACTGTCATAAGCTTCCGAGAAAGGACTTGGTTGGTCCAAAAGCTTATGCACCATTTTCTTTTGTAACATTTATGTTGGTCCAATAAAAATTATCAAACCATCAGTTTCTGGATCTATTTGTCCTACAAATCCTCCTCCATATTAAGGAGATCAGGAATATACAGTATTCCGCTTCATCATCATCTGGAATAATAATGGGGCAATCAATGGAGCTGGCAACAAAGGCTGTGATAGAGGAATAACAATAGGTGTGCTTTTTGATCTATCGATGACAATGGTACCAACAGAAAGGCCTAGTTGATGGGATAGTAGTTATGGTTGATGCAAGCAATGTAACAGATGTCTCATTTGGTCAGAGAATGATGCCTGCACAACCTAAGAGTTGACAGCACCCAGTAAAGAGTCCAAGACTATTGATGTCAAAGGGATAGAACTCAACAACGGGGCTGCTTAAAATCCATAGTAGGTATGGCAGCATCACAGCCAGACCCTGACCTTGGTGTCTCAGTTATGGTTTGGGGCTGTAATTGTCACCGCTGAGGCGGACAACGATGAGGACATCTGTCCTTTAATGGAGATCTCAACCTCACCAACAACACAGGAGTTTTATCCATATGCATGTGGTGATGTCTGGAGGAGGAGTGCTTTCAACGATGACTTATCCTTTCCTTTGTCCAAAGTCCTCAATGGCTACAGCGGTGATGGCATCACTGAATGCCTGGGAGTTTTCTTCCCAGCTGTGGTCAAGTGTGAGGGAGAAGCCAGTTTAAAGCCCATGGCCTTGGCTTGAGCTTCCATGACCTTAATAGCAATGAAGGCTTCTATGACCTGCTTTTGACATCTCCTTGTGGACTGGTTGAATCCTTGGCAGATCTTGTAGACTCTTACTCTGTGAGACAGACCCAAACAATACACACAAACATTATGGCTGTCATCTTTGTAGAGTGTGTAACCACAGGCACAAAACCTAAATAAAAGTTCTTTCATAGGTAGCATAGAGGACAATGTCGACAAGATAAATCAAAGCAAAAAACAATTAAATTGAAGAAACAATGGTGTTGTTTTTCTGCAGGTCTGAAGAGCAGTCAACAGTGGAAGAAAGAGCTGAGGAGTAATGGGGCCACCCCAGTGGCGGATCCAAGATTTTACAATGGGGGGGGGGGTGCTGTGATGGCATGCCTGCTTGATATGCAACTTTCTATAACTTTTTTAATCCTTTATACTGTCCTTTTCATGACATTTGACAAAATATAAACATAATCTATAGTTCTGAATGTAGATTTTCTTACAATCAACATATTAGACTTCTCCAGCAAAGTGAAATGCAGCAGCAGCAGTAGCAAGCAAGTTACAATGGGGGGGTGCACCTGCACCCACTAAAACCCCCTAGATCTCCTACTGGGCCACCCACATTATACAGGAGTCAACATTGCATGTCGTCATGGGCAGCCCCCGGCTAGCAAAAGTTTCTGTGCTGTCCTGACACTGAAGTCTTACAGTTCAGAAGTGTGGCCCAATGGAGGAGATATTCTCAATGATGATCCTGAAAACATCTGCACAGTGTGCGATGGCTGTGGGCAGGGCAAATAAGATCCTGGGGTGCATAGGGAAGGGGATACTTCCCATGTACAGATCCTTGATTCAACTGCATTTGGAGAACTTTGTGCAGTTGTGGAGCCCACACTTGAAGAAGGACAGAGAGAGGCTGGCTTTGGTGCAGAGGAGGGCAACCAAACTGATCCAGGAACAGTAGGGGAAGTCATACAGGGAGCAGTTGTAGGACCTCAATATGTATATGTTGGAAGATACAAGAGGGGTTCATAGAGATGTTTAAATACCCTGCAGAATAAACAGTGGACAGCAATGAGTTGTTCACACTGAGTGGGAACTCAGGTACTGGAGAAACTCTATAAAGCTGGTGAGGGAACACTCAGAAAGGACATGAGAGGGTACTTCTTTATTGAAAGGTAGTAGACAAATGGAGACAGTTCCAAGAGGAAGTTGTGTGCATTGAAACACGGGGGGGGGGGTCAAAAAGGGGTGGACAGGCACATATGATGTGTGTAGAGGAGGTAGCAGTGGGGAAAGAAGGAGGGAAATTACTGTTAGGGGTATCTCCCACTACTAGGCAGGTTTGGGGAAGACTGGATGGGCCATGCTTTCATCTTTAGCCAGTTAAAGGTGGCCAAGCTAGAGCAAGCTTAAGCCTGGCTTGACCATACTGCCTGGCTTGACTCGGCTTGACCTCTATAAACAGTTGAGAGCCAAGATTAAGCCAAGCCAGTTACGGTCAAAGTGAACATTTTTGTCACCCAAAGTAGCTGGTGTAGTGTCTTAAATGTTCAGCTCCTATGTAAAGGACAGCCTGCAGCAGTTATGGCTCAGCTTATGTCTTGGCTCGTATACTCAAACCAGACCCCTGGCTTGATTCTGACGTGGCTCTAGGTGAAAAATTCCTGGCTTCCCCACCTCTACTGCCGTATCAATATTTCTGTATTACATGTATGTCACTGTGATGATACAATGAGTAAAAAAAAAAAAAAAAACAGAAATGATAAGGCTCACTGAGACAAGCTGTTCCTTTTTCAGTAGTGACCCAGAGTCAATTACATGGAATAATAGACAGTAATACATATTGGTACTAATTACATACAGTGCATAAGTAAACAACAAAATACAGTGAACACAATGAATTTACATTACAAAAGAAACCTCTGAGCAACACAGTTATAGGACCTGTTTTTGCCAGTCAAATTGCTGCTTGTTTTTTCCAAGCCATTTTATAACATAGTTCGAAAATTAGCAAAAAATAAAATGAATGGAAATTATAGAAAACACTATTCCTTTAATAAATGTTAACTTACAGCAGCAGTGCATGCTACAGTGAATACTTTGAACCTATACATTTTTATTCCAATTTGGAGCACTCTTTTCTCTTGGCTTATAAGATGTCCCTTTTCATCTTTTGGAGCCTACTTAAGAAAGGAAGACAGTGTAGCACAGTGGTTTAAGGCTCTGAGTTGCAAATCTGGTGACATCCAGCAGACCAGACCAGACCTGGGTTGGAATCCCACAGCTTCCACTTATAGACTGTGTAACCCTGAGCAAGTTACTTAACTTCTCTGTGCTCCCAGGTTGTACCTGTAAAAAAGCTTTCAGCTTAGTGTACTACTCCTGGTTAAACAATTAACAAAAACAAAACAAAAAAAATGTCTTTAGATTTGAAATTATTATAAGGGGTGTTCCTGCTAATATGGCTCTCCCCAGGTTTTCATCAGTATTCTCTGCTGTTTTTAAACACCCTGGGCTGGGTTTTCAAAGGATTGGATACGATACAATGCACACTTGCATGTATATGTGTCTGCCTGATTCCATCTGAGTAGTCTTCCTGCTATTTTCAATAGATGCATCTGTTTGGGACAAAGTCATGATTTGCAGTAAAAAAAAAAAAAAAACTGATGCAGATGTGATTTATGTAATTTTTCGGTCACAACTGCATTTTTGTTTGGATACAGCCCATCTAATACAGAATAAAACAGTTTGGATGGACATCCCTTTTGAAAATAGAAGCAGCTGGTTCTTTGGGCAGATACTTCTGAAAATCCTATCCCCATTGTTTAACATCACGTTTTCATGCCTAATGTAAACTAGCATGCAAGAGACTCTGCTTCCTCACCTTATGGACAATGGGTGTTCAATCAATTTGTAAACAACTGGAGCTGCTCTCTTAGCTTTTTATAAAGGCCAGACTCTAAAGTCACTTTCAAATATATTCCTCCTTTATTGATATGCTCAATTCCCCAAAACCCTGACAGCATTTGGCTTTTTAGGGGAGTGTTCCTAGAATAATAATAAAAAATCTATATATATTTTTTTTTACAAAATTGCATTATTTAAGAGTTATCTTCAAAACATCCCAGTACGGTAATTATACCTTATGCCTCAACTGTGTCAGGAAAGTACTTAACTTTCAGTTAAAGCTTCAAGTCCTAATTTCATCTCTTTGTTCCTATTAATAATTCAAAATACATACATTATTATAAATTAATCCCATGTGTGAATGCAGTTTGACAATCATTATTAAATACTCTCTCATTAAAATGAGACCAACATTTCATATCTCGTATTATCTTAAAAGCCACTAGATGCTTGTAATTAACACATATCTCAAGCAACAGTAATTTGACATCATTTGTTACTGAGATAGTAATTACTTTTCTGTTACATTTAAACTGCGTTAAAAAAATCCTTTTGAATACATCCCCAGTACCTGCTTCCTGGCATTCTGATTGCAAAAATTATATAAATTGTTTCTGTGTACACTGAGCCACATATGATGTTTATTGTCATGTCTCAAAAATCATTTAAAAGATTTTTGCAACTTAGCATAAATAATTGGGGTGATTTGTCATAGTAATGTATGTATTTTGAATTATTAATAGGTAATCAAAGATTAAATTAGGACGTGAAGCCTTAATTAAAAGGTCCTTTACAGACACAGTTAAAACTTACTTACTATTGTGGCGCTTATATTTGTCAAAATGTCTTATGCTCAGCCTTATTTTAAATGGCCACTGCAAACTGAATGAGTTAAGACAAAAGGGGTAGCTTATTCAAATGTTTAAACAGGTGCAAATGTGGGTAGCAGACACTAAAATGCATGTGTGCCTGTTTAGCGGCTACAGTCCCTTACTGGGTATGTTGGTGTAGCGAGTGCAAGTTCATCTGCGATCGCTAAAATCACTGCATGAAATCAGTATGCAAATGAGATAGCTAGCCATGAATAACAGGCACAGTCATATATTCAAGGTATGTAACCTCTGTAAACAGTCTGAGTGCAATCGCAAACAGAATGCACACAAAAGGTAGGTAGTAACCAGGTGCAAACCAACATAGGGATGCAGAACATGTGTGCAGGATACTAGAAACAGCAGGCTAGCCTGTGAGAGGTACACCTACACAAATATCATGCCCTCACACTGGTTGCTGCTGAAACCCACTTGGCTGGGGGTGGACATAGCATGCGGATAGGCAGTACAGGGGACAGAACAAAAGTAATGACACTATATCTGGCTGGGGGCATGGAGATGATGCCACCCTCCACCCCTCCACCCTGTGGATAGTAATAGTCTGCAACACATAAGCATAACACAAATTAGTAATGGAACTGTGCACAGCGCCTGTGGGAGAGGTCTGACAATGTTAGTTGTGTTGTTGGAACTACCTGGCCCCTATAGATATTTATCTATCACAGTGCTGCAGTTGCTGCTCCAAACTGCAATGCACTTCATTGTGGACTTTGACCCTTGGGGGAGGTCCACTGTTTTAATGAGGCAATAATGTGCACATAATAATATGCAACTTACATTTTCCACCTTGAATGTTAGAGTAGGCTGATTTGCATGTTACCTTCCAATATGCTGCTGTTTACCGACTGTCGCTAATATATTAGCGGTCGCTAATTATGTCAGCACCACATTCTGTTGTTGGGTGGGTTTGTGGCACTGCCTGTGGTATGCCAGTCATGCTCACAGTACTTTTGTGGTGTTCCTGTGCAATCAAAAGGGGGGCTTTGAACTTCTGGTTCACCTCCATGCTGTACAATTGCTGAGCGCATGAGAGCCAATCCCCGAGAGAGAAATCTATGGTAGTGCTCATCCCCGGCACTGAGAACCATCTTCAGTACTACTGGTCACTGTTCTAATCCATAGGCTTCACGTTGCCTCCTAAATAGAGGGAGAAGGATACCTTAATGGAATTTTTAAAGCCGAGTGTGGCTCTGGATCAGCATGACCCAAAGGACCAAAACAAGCCACAGTCTGCGACTCCGCAACAGGTGGGCGAACAGGCCGAGGAGCCTCCAGAGGAGGAATTCACTATCACTTAAAAAAGATTGTACCAGGAACTGGCTAAATTGACTGATACCCTAGGCAAATTGAGTAGTCCATGGCGAATAAAAAAAAAAAAAAAGTATACTCACGGTGGAGAACGGGCAGCAAACTTGGAAGAGGGTCTAACACGCACTGATAAAACAGTGGATCGCCATGAGGGCATGATACATCACTTAATGCACAGGAAAAGACAGCTAACAGATAAATTAGTCAGTCTAGAACTCAGATCCAGACGGGGCAATATGCGTATTTATGGAGTGCCAGAGAATACAGAGCAGGGTAAGATGGAGGACTTTCTCAATTCTTTTTTAAAAGAATTACTGGACTTGCCTGCTGACCTCCCCCTGAATATTGTTCAGGCACATCGAGCTCTGGCTAAAAAACCCACTGGCCCTAATGCAACCCCAAGGTCCATCGTGCTAAAGTTTCTGGATTATAGGATTAAGACCAGAATCCTGCAAGCCACATGGACAAAAAAAGAACTTATTTTTGGGGATAAGCACCAGTACTTTGATAATGATTATACTCCTATTACCCAACAAAAATGAAGGGTGCTCCTGGAGATTAAGAAATGCGTGGCCTCCAAGAACATTCATATGCACCTAATTGCACCAGCACAACTAAAAATCTTTCTCCCAGATGGCCCACAATTTTTTTGTTCACTTGGAGCTGCTAAGAATACCTTGCTGCAGTTGGGGGTCCCTCAGGATATGCTGACTAGGCCATCAGGATCGGAAAGATACACTCCGAATGAGAAGAACCCTGATCCAGGGTAAGAGGTGCAAGGAAGAGAGGCCGATCACTGTCTTATGACCCCTTAGAGACTGAGTCTTCTGGTGTTTCAAAAGGGTGGACTTTACTAGTGGACATTTCGGATCCCCCCATTGACATTTCGATGCTTTCTTTAAGGGACTTGATTGATATGCACAGGATGTGGTATTATACCATTCTACAGCCTGAAAAGGTTTTGGTAATGTAATCCAGGGAGTGCCTAGTCATTTAATATATGTTTAATGGATGTGCTCTGGTTACAGATTAAACTCCTTGGATGGGCGGGGGGATCTGAATATACGTGACCTGACATGTCCTTAAATGTGAGCCTGCAGTTCGCTGCATGACTGTTTGAATAATGCCCCAATGTTGCTGGGAAGGTTTTGATTTACTCTATAAATTGCATGCACCTAGTCTGATGCAAGGGGAAGATAATTGGAGGATTGGGATCATGGTGCTGGGGGGGAGTTCTGCCTATTATTCCAGTCGCAGGGGGTAAAAGGTACATCATAATGAAAAGCTTTCTTCTATCTTATTTTGGAACACTTCCCATTCACCGAGGATTCCTGTGTTAGGTGGGAGGACAGATGGGGAGACCTGGGTAAGAGAGGAAAGAGAAATGGCTTTGGTTGCTCTCTCAGATCCCCGGCCGTATGGAAATGTCTGCTGCCTGACAGGGATAGCGGACTCAGAATTAACTTATCCCACAGGAGAATCATGGTTGACTTTTGCAATGTCAGTGGGGAGGAGGGGGACAATGGTGGTCATTTGGTTCTAAGAGGGACTACAAATCGCTCACTGGAGGGCCCAAAATCCTCTCTAAGAAGTTAGATCACAGTCAGATTTAGGCCTAAATGGAATTTTATTTCCCTGCCTCACATATGTCTGTCTCCTGGTGGTTGGGATACAGCCGAGAAGAGGGGACTTTTGGAATTATTCGGAACGACTAACTCCATACCGGATTGTCGGGAATAATGGGCTAGACATAAGGGAATAGGCCTAGTAGCCCTTTAAGTGCACGTTTAGTGCAGGGCTCCTTATATGGGTGCCCTATCCGGTGGGCCAGTGCCACTCAAAATACCTACCGGATGATGTTGTATAACCTCGGAAGTTGTCAAGTTTGTTGTTGTACAAAGTTTAACTGTTCTACTGTTAAGAGGCTCAAATTGTTGATTGGGCATTGGAAGACCATGCTACTAGGAATACCAGGAAAATGGGGAGGCTAAACAGAGGGAAGGATAGCTTCGTATAATGTGAGGGGATTAGATAACCCTATCAAGAGGAAGAGAATCTTGAATGAGCTGCACAAGGCTCACGTGGAAATAGCGCTCTTCCAGGAGACTCATTTAGATCAGAGGGAGAGTAGTAAGCTTAAACATGCATGGGTAGGTCAGGTATACTACTCCACCTATAAGACACACCCCACAGAAGAGGGGTTGCCATATTAATCCACAAAAACTGCCCTTTCCAACTTACTAACATACAAGAGGACCAGGAGGAAGATTCCTGTGGCTCAGGGGTAAATATCGAGGGTCCCATGCTCCATTTTAAACATCTATGCTCCTAATCAGGATGGGAAAACAGTGATTTCCTAAAGGAAGTGCTCCTTCGGGTGGCACCCCTCCAGGAGAGATGTTTATTGTAGGGGGGATTTCAACACAGTTCTCTGCCCCAAGGTGGATAGATCTGGTGTACAGTTAGGCCCTCCTACACAAGCAGCTCAAACACTAACCAGACTGGGGAAAGAGCTGGGCCTAGTGGAGGTTTGGTACCATTATCACCCAAAGGTATGGGATTATACCTGCTGGTCTGCACCACATAATGCCCACTCAAGGCTCGACATGCTTTGGTTGTCCAAATCCATCCCTGGACCATATCAGATCATAGCATGGTGTCAATGCTTCTATGGCCACACCCCCGACTTAGAAATTCCACTTGGAGGTTAAACGTATCCCTCTTAAATAGAGAGGAGTACAAAGACCTCCTAAAGGAGACAATAAGACAATATGTGAATGAAAACCCCACCCGGGACACCACGGCAGCCATCTGGTGGGACGGTCTGACGGCGGTCCTAACGGGGACCACCATAGGGTATGCTTCTAATCTTAAAAGAAGGCAACAAAAAGAGATTCTTGAGCGTGAGAACAGTCTCTTTGATCTGGAGGCCGAAAATAAGATCTGCCTGGATGGAGCAGGTCAGTAGACGATTAGAAGAGATGAGAGGGAAATTAAATAGACTTCTGGATGAGAAGGTCGAGGGACAACTTGATATTTCTCGCCAGAGGTTTTTGAGGCAGGTAATCGAGCAGATCAATTACTGGCATGGCAACTAAGGAAACAGGCAGCTGCTCAAAATATCCTTCATTTAAGGAACTCGAGTAAGCCGGTCAGTATATATCCGCTCCAGAATCAAATCAAATCATCTTTATTTATAAAGCGCTTTCAGAACCAAGGCGCTACAATAAAATCACATATACGATTAAAATAATTATAAATTAATAGCCACAACTAGGATATGCTAAACTGAATAAGTCTTTAACTCCTTTTTGAAATTCTCAACGGTTGGACATTCTCTCAACCAACGAGGTAGAGAATTCCACAGGGTTGGTGCTGAAAAAGCAAAGGCATGAGATCCTGATGTTTTTAATCGAACCCTGGGAATCTCCAGAAATCCCTCGTTGGCAGAGCGGATAGTACGGAGGGGGCAATAGGGTACCAGGAGATCTTTCAGGTAGCCGGGTCCCTGATCATGTAGGGCTTTAAAGGTTAGTAAACCAACCTTATAGGTGATCTGTCACCTAACAGGCAGCCAGTGCAGTTCGCGGAGCTCAGGCGTAATATGGCTGGATCTAGAGATCCCAGTCCAAAGCCTTGCCGCCGCATTCTGCACCAGCTGCAGGTGATGGATATCAACCCCAGATAGCCCTAGGTAAAGGGAATTACAGTAATCAAGACGGGCAGTGATAAAGGCATGGACCAAGGTTGGCAGATCACCCGGTGGGACAAGGTGTTCCAGAAGCTATAGCAGCACAGTTTCAACAATTTTACAAATCATTGTATTGCCAGGATCATATCACAGGTTACTCAGAAAAACTGGAAACATTTTTTAAAAAGATAAAGATGCAGAAATTATCTGTTGAAGATAAGGAGAGACTCGAGACCCCCATATCTGAAGAAGAACTCTGGAAGAGTTTTGGGGAACTGAAAACAGGAGAGGCCCCAGGACCGGATGGGATATCTGGGGAATTATATAAGGCTCTAGAGTCTGAATTGGTCATTTTGTTAAGTAGAATCTGCCAAGAAGTGAGAGATGGTGAACCCACCCCGCCGAATTGGCAGTATGCCCAAATCTCGGTCATCCCTAAGGAAGGGAAGGACCCTGAGTTTTGTGGGTCTTACAGACCTATCTCCCTCCTAAATGTAGACCTAAAATTTTTTACAATGACATTGGCCCATAGACTGCAAGGGTGTGTGGGGACTCTGGTCCACCCGGATCAAACTGGCTTTATTAATTGGAGGCTGATCCATGACAACATTAGATGCCTGTTAAATCTTCTGGCCTACCAACAGAATAAAGGGGATCCGTCATTAGCAATTTTTATGAATGCAGAGAAGGCCTTTGACCAGGTGGACTGGAGGTTCCTGCACAGGACTCTGGAGGAGGTGGAGATGGGCCCTAGGTTCAGGGATGAGATCTGGGCACTCTATGCGGCCCCTCAAGCCACGGTGAGAGTGAATGGCTTCACCACTCAAAGGTTCACACTTACTAGAGGGACCAGACAGGGGTGCCCACTCTCTCCCTCCTCTTTGTTTTGTGCATTGAACCCTTGGCCAGGGCAGTTAGAGATAATACGGATATTAAAGGCATTCAGGTGGGTGAGAGGGAGCATAAAAGTTCCTTGTATGCCGATAACTCCCTGTTCTTTGTGACTTCCCCCAGGACCACCCTCCCAGCTTTAACAGAGCTCCTTGGGGACTACAGGCAGGTGTCGGGCTACTGGATTAATTGGGACAAATCGGAGGCAATTAAGTTTGGGGGGGCTTTCCCCAGGGACCTGGTGAAAAATGTTCCCTTTAGATGGGCAGCGAACAATACTGTGAGATACTTAGGGGTTAAAATATCCCCACACTCGTCTTCGCTCTTCAGACTTAATTATGGTAAATTGTGGGGAGAAATAAAGTCAGATCTGATGAGGTGGAACCTGCTTCCATTAACATTAGGAGGCAGGGTGGACTCAATTAAAATGAACATCCTCCCTAGGTTGCTGTTTTTGTTTCAGGCCCTCCTTATCCACATTCCCAATTCTTTTTCGACAGTTAATTCAACCCTCCTGACCTTTCTCTGGCAACAGGGTAGGAGTGAATTAGCCACAGACTTCACACAACCTAACAGGCGATGGGGTTTGGCCCTACCTATCTTGGGCTATATTATCTGGCTGCTCAGCTGGCCCCAGTGGTGACCTGGGTAAAACAGCGAGAGATACTGGCTGGAGGGAGATAGAAGCCCACCAACTGCAGTTGATTTCTTTGGCATCTCTCCCATGCCCCACTAACAGCGGGTTTGAGAAGCTATACAAAATCCCTGGACAAGACATACCCTCGCGGTATTGGTAAGACTAGGAAACTCACCCAGACACCTGAGGGGATTGTTCCACTCACTTCTATTTTGGGAGACCTAACTTCCTCCCCTGATATGGACACCAGATTTCAATGGTGGAATAGACATTCTCTGGTACACTTTGTGGACTTTACCTGAGGCGATATGGTAGTCTCATTTGCATCCCTTCAATCTACGTATTCCCTTACGAAAATAGATTTCCATCGGTATTTACAGGTTAGACATTATTTGATTTCTAATAATTTGATTGTAAAAGTGATCAGAGATCGGACTGCTCTTGAGAATTTCTTTATTGGTCAGTATGCCTAGCAAGGAGTAGGAAATTCATTTCTGGAGCCTATAGGATGTTACAGGGAGAAAGTAATGCTCAATTTGAGGACCTCCAACAACAGTGGGAGACCGAGAGTGGTGCACCCCTGCCAGTGGCACAATGGATTAAGACCTGGGAAAGGAGCTGGAGGACTATGTCCTCTCCAGGGTGGAGGAAATTCTGTTGGAAATGCCTATCTCACTTTTTTCATACCCCAACAATCACAAAATACTTCAACGGAGGCACTTCAGACCTCTGCTAGTGTGGATGCGGACAGGTGGGTACCCACTTTCATATATTCTGGGCCTGTCCACAGGTGCAGGTATTTTGGAATGGGGTTTACAGCAGATTGAAGGAGGGTTGGGGGGTCTCAGCTTCCCAGGAACTTTCAGATACTGATGCTGGGATGTTGACACCCTGTGGTGGGATCTGGTAGACAGCAAAATCTTTTCAGGACTTTGTGCCTAGTGGCTCAAAAAGAAATCACATGGAATTGGCTGACGGCTTCCCCCCTGATGATAGAATCCTGGAAATCCCGGGTAGATAGCATCAGGAGAATGGAAGAGCTCACAGCTAAGTTGAGGCTTTCTCTAAGAGGTGCACACTGAGGTCTGGGAAACCTGGGACACCCTGTGGAACTGACTCAGCAAGTCTGGGTGGCTGGGTCAATAGGGCAGGTCTCTGGGTGTGGATGGGGTTACCCCCTGTCCCCCTTAGCCACCTTCTATCAGGCTATATGCCAGACTCATACATGTAGGGTATCTATATGGTAATGCCTCATAGTTTTGTAGCATGGTCTTCCAAGCTAGTTATTAGTTCAGAATGGTACAGTTCCTGTTGAGCAGTTGACCATCAGATAAGGGTGCAAGTTGGCACCTTTCCATGTTGCTTAGCTCAAAACACATATGAATGGAAGATTTAGGCAAAACACTAATATTCAGAATTCTGGACATCATAGCTACACTATAAAAATAACTTGAACATTTGTTATAGGAGGTCTTATGGACCTCAATGATAACTGGACCTGTGAGCGTATGTTAGCCTGAATGTGTACACCTGTTAATCAGGTACTCATGTGTCTTTGTAAGATGCCTATCTATTTTCATGTATCAGTTATGCTATGACATAGCAATAAAGCTGAGTTTAAAAAAAAGGGGGGGGGCTTTGCAGATGCTTTTGCGGATGCACCTGCAACCGCTGCTAGTGCATGCTATTTTAGTACACATTTTGCAAATGCCATGTCAGTTTGTGATCATTCCAATATACCATAGTTTAGTGACTGGCACTGATTTGCGCTCACTAATGGTGGTTTGCACTGCAATTAGCGACTGTTCAAATATCCCACCACAGGTATCATTACAGTACTGTGATATTTTAAAGATAATAGTTCTTGAACATTTTAGAATATTTTTCCTGTATAATGTTTATGCATTATCATGGCATAAATCTCAATATAAATTTTGTAAATAAATTATTTTATTATATTTTCAGAAAACTTTCCTGAAGAAGCCAAATAGTGGCAAATATTTGGGTTATTATGCATATCAGTAACTGAAGAATATTGGAAAGTGACTTAAGGATGCAGTATAGTGCAGTGGTTTAAGGCTCTGAGCTGCAAATCTGGAGACGTGGGTTTGAGGCCCACAGCCCCCACTTGCATATGTGTGACCCTAAGCAAGTCACTTAACTTCCTTGTGCTCCCAGGTTGCACCTGTAAACAAGCTTTCATCTTAGTGTGTCTCACCTGGTTAAACATTTTTTTTGGGGGGGGGGTTCTGGCATTTATAAAAATCTGACTGAGTGGCTCAAGTTGTTTGCAATTGATTGTGGAAGTTAGACCAGGAACCAGCTCCCTCACCTTGGATGTTTGAAAAACCTTTTAGAAATTTCCTTTAGTGTAACACCCCCCAATCGTACAACAATGGTTGTTCAAAAACAGCTGAGAATACTGATAAATGCCTGGCATCAGCCCTATTAAAAAAGCAATTCTTTAAATTATTTAAAATATACTAAATAGCAAAGCAAATTCAATATGAGGAAAAAGAGCATCTCACAAAACAGGAGAAAAAGGGCACTTGAAAACAGAATAAAAAGACATATGTCAAAATTGTCACCATAACATGCAGAACTACTTTAAATGTTTTCCAGTTATTCGATGATTTATAAAGAAGTACATTTGACAATATTTTCTTTGTCCACCCAAGTCGAGAAAATCAGCTAAAATGTTTTGAAAGGCACATTAATGTTCCAAATTGATTACTGGAAATATCCATGATAGAAGATTTCCATTACCTTACACAATATCTGTAGTACTGAATGATTTGCATTTTGACTATCTGAGGTTGGTGCCCAGGCCTGGAGCTCTGTATGTTTGGAAATTTGCTTTAATGCTTATTGACAAGTTTATATTCTTCACTAGTGATCAACTATTAGCCTGGCTGTCTGAGGAAATACAGTATGTAGTAAATCAGTGGTGGAGGTTCCCATACAGCATGTCTTTAATAAAAACTAGAAATGATAATAAATAAATGCAGACCTGGAAATTAAAAAAATATTTTAGTGTATAGTAGAGCATTGTTATGTATAAAATTCCATCCCTTCTAAAATGCAGTTGTACCACAGTTCAAAGGTCATGGAATGTGATTGTACCCTTCTGTGGTACAACAGCATTCTGGAACCCCTAGAGACTGCACAAGTCAGTTTTATTCTTAAAGCCAAAGAACTGCTGTGTGCACATTTCATATAATACTATACACTATAAAAAAAAAATTACAGGCAGAGTAACTTTATGTGCAACCAGTGTGTTCTGCCACCTCGGTGTTCTGATTCCCATGGACCTCTCGAGTTTTGCTCTTGAGACCAGAGGGAATCGGAACCCCTCAGTGGCAGAACACACTGGTTGTGAATAGTTGCCCAGCTAGTATTCTCTATATTGATATTAAAAAAAAAAAAATATATTAACATTAGGCATCTGTACAATGGTTTACGTATAGAAGAGGGAAAGAAAAAGTGTATGTGTGTCCTCTCCCTCCCTGGCAGCTCATGAGTGCTAGTAGAATATCTAGAGGACATACACTCAGACTGTGTGTGGGCTGAATAAGGGACACATTAGAAGCATTACTTCCTGCACAGGGAGATAGTCATGTGGAATAGCCTACCAGGAGAGGGTGTGAAAGAGAACTGTTCACGTTTTCAAAGTAGGATGGGACTGATTCCTGAGGGACAAAGGATGTGGGAATCTGACTGATACACGTATATGTTGCCCACAGTCAAATCTGGTATAGTGGCTACTACGATAAGAAGGTGGACAAGATGGACTGCAAGTTTTTCACCACAAAGCTGTGTTAATATGAATGTATATTGCTCCTGAGTTTCACGTATGCTGGTTTATAAGTTTATGGATCCATTTGGAGGGTCTCATAAGGACAAAAAAGTGTTGCCTCATGAGCTCCTAGGACCAGAGGACTGCAAAGCGAAGGTAAGCAGTTCTGCGGTCCTAAGGATGCAAGAGGCAACACTCTTAGATCCATAAAAGACCCTCCAAATGGACCAATAAAATTATTATAGATCGCTAACTCTATTAAACAAAAAAATACTTTGTTTAAAATGCTGACAGCGTGAGTGGTCAGCAAGAAGCCAGTTACAGTGGCTCAGTGTGTGAAATACTATCATGGTAATAAAAGTACCTTACACACAACTGAAAGAGAGGGCTGTGATCAGTGATGGACTCTCCCGCGATCTAAAATAATACTTCAAAATTGAACCTTAGTTAGGAATTTGGGCAAAGCTGGAACTCTGACACTCAAGCTCAACTGAGGCTGAATTTGACTCGGGGAATGAGTTGAGTCTCAGTTCAGTTCTTCATGGTCAAATATCAGCACAATGTCATCCCAGCATGCTGCTGAGCTGTCACTGATTATCAGGGACATTCCCAATATCGATCCAAAATGACTTTATACTATTATAGAAGTGGTGATCTTCCAGGATTCAGTCTTCACTACTCATTCACACTGACTGGTCTAAGCCAGAGACACCAGGACCCCATGGGAGCAAAGTCTTTTGCAGCTTAGGGAGGAGGCCAATATTGGTGCTGGCGCTGCTCATGAGGCCGACATACCAACAGCATGCACGTGAGCCAGACAGTAACTGATGACAGCCCCCTCCCCGCCTCAGTTTTGTTTTTCCCGGTATTGAATGTGCACTGTGGGAGCAACTGAAGTCAAAAACTACTGTGCCATCAGCATTTTCTCCTCAGTTCAACATCGCTCACCATTTTTTTTTTTTTTTTTTTATGTTGAATGCCTTCTGGCACCATTTGACGGCACCGTTTTTCTCTCTCTACCACTTTTTTCTTCATTTTAGCACCAAATTCTTTCCTTTCTGTTTAATTATTTTCTTCAGTTCAATCAATCAATCAGTCACTTTATTTTAACAGGCATAGACACCATTGAGCAAGCTCATTTTCAAGGTGGTCCTGGACAGATAACAATACAAAGCAAAACAAGCAGTACAGTAAGTACAAGGCATAGAAGGAGCAGAATTTTACAGCATATACACAAATGTCCAGTAAATAATTGACCTGGCAGGAATTACAAACAATGCCAATACAGATATAAAAATTGTACAAAGGTGAGGAGGGTCATCAATCCTAATCAACATCCACTGTTGGAAATAGTTAGACAAGGTAAGGACGGATGCAGCTGCACGAAGGAAAGGAGAGAGAAGATGTGAAAGGCAGAGGTATCTAAACGTGTACAAGGAGCTGTAGGTCACTTATGAGGAAGGGACTTGGTAGGTGTTCAGATTGCCGGAGGGGAAAGCAAATAGGGAAGATCATTTTTGTCTGAAGCAGTTGCAGTTTCCCCTCAAGGAGTCAGCTAGCATCTTTTTGAATGCGGATAGGTTTGGAAGTGATGAAAGTTTTAGTACGCTTTGCATGGAGTTCCAAAGGGATGGCAGGGAGAAGTTAATTGCCGCCAAGCCAAAGGAGGTATTTACTCTAGGAATCTGAAAGCAAAGTATTGAGAAGTGTCTCAGATCGTAGAGACCCTTGGCATGCACAAATAAATTACAGATATATTCTGGGAGCTTGTTTGAGAGAGCCCTGTGTAACCAAAGTAGAGCATTTCTTTTCCTCTAGCTAATAGGGAAGGCCAGCCCGATTCTGGTAGAGTAGACAATGATGAGTACGTAAGGGTAGATTATGGATGAATCTAAGAGCCCGGTGGTATAGTATGTCAAGTTTACCGAGCAACATTCTCGGACAGTAAGAGTACACAAAGTCAACGTAGTCCAGTAAGGGTAAGAATGTAGATTGTACTATTCTCTTTCTAGCATCTAGGGTTAGTAGACGTCTAATCCGGTAGAATATGCCAAGCCGCTGTCTTAGTTTCTTTGAGATTTCATGTATATGGCAATGGAAGTTCAATTTGTTATCCAGCCAGAAACCTAGGTATTTAAAAGTTTCAACTGTTTCAAGAGGTTCATCTAGTAGTGTTACAATCCAAGGAGTAACTATAGGTCCAAGGCCAACTTTTGCTGTTAGGACCATGACTTTTGTCTTTTTGGCATTAAGGAGAAGTTTGTGTTTAATGAGATTGTGTTGGAGCTTATTAAAGTCCTGCTGTAACTTCTCCTGTGCCACTTCTAAGGAGGAGTTTATGGTATATAGTACAGTATCATCTGCGAATCGATGAATATTAGCTGTTTGTAGATATGAGTCGATGTTGTTAATATAAATTGTAAATATAATTGGGTCTAATATGGAGCCTTGAGGGACGACCCTCAGGAGGGTTTTTGTAAAGAGAGCTCACCTGCCACTTTTACTTGTTGCAGTCTGTTGGAAAGGTAATTGGAAAACCATTTGATTGCAGGGCTATCAAGTCCTAGTCTTCTTAAAGCTGCAATCAATATGTTATGCTCAACAGTGTCAAAAGCTTTGCTCAAATCCAGGAAAAGGGCGATCACATGTTTCTTAGAGTCTAGTGCAGTTTGCCAATCTGTAGTTACTTTCGCTAGTGCTGAAATTGTGCTATGCTTGGCCCTGAAGCCAGATTGTACAGGGTTTAGTAGATCATGCATATCCAAATGTTCTCTTATTTGGGCATTGACACTTTTTTCAAGCAGTTTAGACAGTGCCGGGAGTATAGAAATAGGATGGTAGTTATTCAGATCACATGGGTCACCTGACTTGAATAAGGGTAGGATGTGGGCAGTTTTCCATGGCTGGGGAGTTCTCCTTGCAATAAGACAAGTTAAATAAGTGTGTAATGGGGCAGTCAAGTAGAGGTATCCAAGTTTGAGGAAGTATGGTTCTATGGTGTCTGCACCTGCACTCTTTTGTATCCAGGGAGAGTAATAAGTCCTCGACCTGCTTGAAGGTAACTGTATTGAAACTGAATACAGGAGTGTTAATAAGGTCAGCGCAGGGACTTCCTGAGAATTAATTCTAGTAATAGGAGAGGAGTCAAAGACTAGTCCTGCAGTGGCAAAGTGATCGTTTAACTGACCAAGTATATCCATTCTATCTGTATAGGTATTCCCATTGGACACAATTTTGTCTGGTAGTGATGATTCTGCAGGGTGTCCTTCGACTTCTCTGAGGATGCTCCAGAATTTGGCTGAGTTATTTTTATTGGCTTCTAATTCCGCTTGGAAGTATCTAGTTTTTTCAGACCTAATTAACTTAGTGCAGGCATTTCCAGAGATGCAGAAAACTAACCAGTCTGCTTCCAGATGAGATTTCCTCGCTCTCTTCCATAAATGGTCCTTGTCCTTAAGTGCTTTCTTCAAAAGAGGGGAGAACCATCTAGGGGATCTTTTCTTAGATCTGATCAGCCTTAGTGGGGCATGTTGATCGAGTAGATTTGTTAAATAGCTATGAAAGATATTAAATGCCTCGCTAATGGAGGGAGCTAGGAAGAAGTTCTGCCATCTGATCATGCTTAGATCTTTCAGAAATTCATCCTGGGAGAACTTTTTCAAGCTCCTTCTTAATATAAATTTAGTGGCCTGGTTTAATTGTAGAGGGTGTCTAATACAGGCAGTGACACAGTGGTCACTTATGTCATTGAAGAACACACCTGCATGTGAAATATTGTGAGGCTTACTTACTAGCATAAGATCAAGTAAGGAACTACGCTCCGGGAATTTCCTATTTGGCCTGGTATTGGCAGGTGTCATTTGTACCAAGCCAATGGTATCTCAAAGGTCCTTCAGGCTTTTGGAACTGTTATTGTTCCAGTTCAAGTTGAGGTCTCCTAAAATGATACACTCTGTATTAGTAGAGGCAGTGATGTTTTGGAGATGCATGAGGAGAGCCATGCCCCCAGACTGGGGATGGTAACGGGTTATAATTAGAAGTGATTTCTCCTTAGTAAGGGATAATTTAAGAGCAAGACATTCAAACTCTTTGGGCTTTGAGTGACATCTGTGACCATAACTGCAAATTTGTTCTTTGCATAAATTAGGACTCCTCTCATATGTCTATCACAGCGGTATGTATTGTACCCTGTAATGTTAATGGATTTGTCTGCCATCGATGGTTTAAGCCATGATTCAGATACCAAGAAGAAGTCAGGGGCTGCATGAACAGCCCAGGTCTGAATAAGGTCCAGTTGAGATGGGAAGTTTGAAGGGGCAGAAGAAGAAGAAGAAGAAGAACGGTTGTGCCCCCATGTATCGGTGCCCTTGCGTGGGTAACCTCGCAGCATTGGACTGGCATGCGAAATGCCATGCCTGCCATGGACTGGACCATGACATAGACAGGTGCGATGCCTGCTTCTGGATGGACAAGAAAACCCTTGAAATCCATGCGTTAATATGGGGTCATTTGCCTCCCACTTTTGGAGGCAGGCATCTAACCTGGGATGCCAAAATAAATTCTCTGGGCCTTTGACCTAGGCCCCTTCCCAGTACTTCTGATATTGAGGAAGATCAGGATCCTCCCGAACTTGCCTCGCTTGAGATACTGGAGGTCCTGGAGGTGGGGGTCTGCTGGACAGTTGGCTTCCTCCTGGGGTCGACTGAGCACCCCAGTCCATCTGCCCTCCTGGGCAGCAGATGCCTGTGGTGAGTTTAAAGAAACATAGAATCTGATGGCAGATAAGGACTGCTTGGCCCACCTAGTCTGCCCATTTTCCTACCTACTGCAATACCACAGACCCTAATTGATCTGCTGCTTACTCTCTCTTCCCTATCACTAGGGTACCCTTATGTCTATCCCATGCATTCTTGAATTCCCCTACCATTTTAGCCCCCACCACCTCTGCAGGGAAGCTGTTCCATGCATCCACTACTCTTTCTGTGAAAAAATACTTCCTCACATTGCCTCCGAGTCTACCCCCCCAACCTCGTATCATGCCCCCTTGTTCTTGCACATCTTCTTTTCTCAAAGATGCTACCCTTTTGTAGCTTGTTTATACCCTTGAAGTACTTGAAAGTCTCTATCATATCCCCTTCTTTCTCCTCACTTCCAGGGAGAACATATTGAGGTTCTCTAGTCTCTCCTCATATGACTTCTAGTATATTCCTTGCACCATTTTGTTGTCCTTCTCTGAACTGCCTCTACCCTATCTATGTTCTTCCACAGGTGTGGCCTCCAGAACTGAACAGTACTCAAATGAGGTCTCACCAATGATCTGCACAAGTGGCATCACCACCTCCTTTTTCTGCGGATCCCTCTCCCTATGCACCCTAGCATCCGCTGGCTCTCCCCACCACTTTCTCACATTGTTTGGTCACCTTTAGATCATCAGATATGATTACCCTTGGTCCCTTTCTTGTTTGGTGGCTGTCAGTACCTGCCCCCATCATATGCTTCTCCCTTGATTTCTGTGCCCAAATGCACGATTTTGCACTTCTTTGCATTGAGTCTTAGCTGCCACGCTCTCAATCACGCCTCAAGCTTGCTTAGGTCCTTCTCATTCTTTACCCCCCAAGTGTTGACCCTGTTGCAGACCTTAGTGTCATCTGCAAAGAGCTCACCTTCCTTCCAGCTGCTCTGCAGTGTCACTTATGAAGACATTAAAGAGGACTGGACACAGCACTGATCTCTGTGGCACCCTGCTGGTCACCCCACTCTCTTCAGAATGAAATCCATTTATCACCACCCTCTGTGTCCTATTGCTCAACCAATTTCTAACCCAGTTTACCACCCTGGGACCAATTCCCAGGCTGCCCAACTTGTTTACAAGCCTCCTATGTGGCACAGTGTCAAAGGCCTTGCTGAAATCTAAGTAGACTACATCCACCACCCTTCCCTGGTCTACTTCTGTGGTTACCCAGTCAAAGAAATCTATCAGATTTGTTTGACAAGACCTTCCTGCTGTAAATCCATGCTGCCTTGGATCCTGTGATCCGCTGTATTCCAGAAATATCACTATCCTTTCCTTTAGCAGTGACGCCATTAATTTCCCAACCACCAAGGTCAGACTGACTGGACTGTAATTGCCAGCCTCCTCCCGCTTTTGTGGAGAGGGACTACATCTGCCCTAGTACAGTCCTTTGGAACCACACCCATCACTAGCAATTTGTTGAATAAGGCTGTTAGTAGTGCAGCCAGCACCTCTCTAAGTTCTTTTAATATTCTGGGATGTACCCCATCAGGCCCCATAGCCTTGTCCACTTTCAGATCCTTGAGTTCCTTTAGGACTCTGTCCTCCGTAAATGGACTGGTGTCCACCTCCCTTCCGTTGGTACTTCTGTCCGACTAACTGTAGTCCTCTCCTTCCCTTCTTCTGTGAATACTGAACAAAATATTTCTTCAGGGCTGTTGCTTTTTCTGAGCCCCCTCTGCACACTGCCCCTCCTCCTTTTAACATCACAATCCCACCCCTGGTCTTTTTCCTTTCACTAACGTACCTGAAAAAGGTCTTGTCTCCTTTCTTTTTTGCCTGGGCTATTTTTTCCTCCATTTGCTGCTTTGCAATCCTGTCTGCTTTCCCTGCCTCTATCTGCTTTTCCCGATACAGTACAGTTCCCTGTCCTCCTCCCTCTGCATTTCCTTGTACCTCCTAAAAGCCAACCTTACCATACCACTCTTACCTACCCGGCCACTTCCTTTGAGAACCATAGTTGTTTTCTTTCATTTTTTTTTTGGCCAAGTTTCCACCACAGAGGCTTGTTGCCTCTGCTTAGCTCCAAAGATTTGCCCACTGTTCCTCTACATCCTCCTTCTCCCTTGCTAGGGCTTTCTTGAGCCATTCCCCATTTTTGCAAAAGTCAGCCTGTCTGAAATCTAGGACCCTTGCTTTCATGTGCTTTGTCTCCTCTACTGTTATTACATTGAACCACACCGTATGGTGATCACTGGACCCAGGAGGCTGCCCACCATTACATCTGTGACTCTGTCCCCATTGGTGAGTACCAGGTTCAATATCGCTCCCTCACGGGTGGGCTCAACCACTAGTTGTCTGAAGACACACACACCTGCAGAGCATCTAGGATGTGTCTGCTCCAGCAAAGCTATATACTTGGTCTACACCAGTGGGCATCTCAGTGTCATGGGCCAATGCTGCCCTGGTTCCTGGTACCACCCCCAGTACCAGTGAGTGGGGCATGCCAGCCATGAGAATGGATCCCCTTCTGGTGCCTGCACACGCAAGAAGAGGGGTCAGATCTGGAGCCATTCCTGACCTAGAGACTGAGGTGGTGGTTGTCTCCTCCCCTGAGCACCTTGATGGCCTGGCAGAAGAGGAGGAGGATGCTGGACTTGAGCTTGGGGACAGGGATGGCAATGATGGAATCAGCCCTTGCCTGGTTCCAAACCCAACTCTGGTGATGGTGTTGCCCCCAGCATCATTACTAGGCCTGGTGCTAGGGCTGCTTCTGGTGCTTCCCATGACTCTGGTTCTAGCCTTGGTGCCATCCACAGTGCCAGCTCCAAATCTGGTGCCATTCGAGGTGCTGAGTCTGGTCCCAGTGCCATTCACATTGCTGGGTACAGGGGCAGTTCCAGGGGTGACTCTAGCGCTCTGGAGTAGAGCTTAGCTTGGGGGGCATTACCACTCCTGGTGAGGGGAAGGGACCCACTGCTCGACCTGCTGCTGACCCTGTGACCAGTGCTGGAGGCAGTACCACCCAGCTTCCTGTGGTAGCTCATTTCTCCCTGGAACCAGCTGACATTTTCACTAGTGAGGATTGGGACTGCCCTGTGGGATGCGTATAACTCTTTTCTCCTCACCTAGGGATTTCTCTCCAAGGGCACCATCTGGGACAGACCTCTGAGATTAGCTGGCTCCACTCCAGTGAGCTTGCCAGGTCCTCCTCCCAGGAGAGGTCCCCTGACCACTAATACAGCCCTGGCAGGGAACCTGGAGCCTCTGGCTTCAACATCCCTCCAGGTCCTCTGCACCCCCTTCACTGAACTGCGGGGGATTATGTGCCCTCTTGGGCCCATGACCTGGCATCAGTATCACCTACAGTCTGACTGGACCCAGTTTAAGCCTGCAGCCATGAAACCTCCGTTCTCTGAATCCCACTCCTCTTCTCCTACTCCCTCCTCAGAGTAAGAGGATTTTTTCATCCATATTTCTGCAGATGCTGAGTACACTGCATGTCAGCGCATCCTCACAGAGATGCTGAAGGAGCTGAACATGGCGTCTTTTGTCAGTCGTAATTCTACTACTCTGTCACTGAGATTCCTCAGGGATTTCAGTGATCACTCATTTTTCATCCCTCCTTGGCCTCAGGACTTTGAGGAGGCATCAAGGAATATCTGGCTTCATCCTTTCTTCCCTTCTCCAGCCCCAAAAGACATTCAGCACAGATACTGTGCATTTGCAGGGTCTGCAGGAGCTATACCTCTCCCCACCTTGGGATTTTGATACTGCAGACCTCCCACTGGGCCTTAACACCCTGCATGTGACCATCTTGGAGAATGACAGTTTTGACCATGTCCATACAGGACCTCTATGCACACTCCTGCAGTTGCTCCCCGGCTTATTTTCAGGACAGCCACAGGACTTGCTGCTAGGGGTGCTTCAGTTAAAATGCCAGCAGGAGGGATGGCAGGATCAAGCAGATAAAAATCTAAATTACTAAACAGACTGCAAGTGAAAACAATTTTAACACTTTATTAAGATGCTAATTGGGCCCTGCCTTACACTGAAGTGTGGCCAGATTGCATATGGACATTTCCCTTTAAAAAGCTGTACCAATTTATTTATTGATGTCTGTAAGTATTTACATTAGTTGACTGGGAAAGGCACCCCAAACTGAAACTCATTAAACAGGTGCAACCCAGGGGAGAGGGTTACAAATGCCTTAGCAATGAGCAACATATAATGCCAAATAGCATACATGAATGAATGATGACTACAGTGCAGTACCTTATGTACACAAAGGACAAGGGCAATATACCAGCACACCATATTAACCCAATTCTAAAACTACAAAATAAAATTCCAAGCATGATCCAGAGGAAAAATTATTATACTAACATACTAAAATGCCAGCAGAATAGGCCTAATGGTCTTCGTGTCTGCGTTTGGTCAGCCCCCACCCTGGGAGCTGACCTTGCTGCCTGCCTTCTCTGGCTTCTCCTTCCCAGTTCGGATATTCTCGCTGCACTGGATTTTGCTTCCAGAACCCTTCCCCTGTACCTGTCCCACCCCTTGAACCCCTCCATGTCTCTGCCTCCACCAGCCCCCTGGGCAGCGCATTCCATGGCCCACCACTCTCTCAGTGAAGTAGCACCTCCTCATTTCTCCCCTGAATCTTTCCCCCTCCAGCTTCCACCCATGCCCTCTAGTTGCCCCCTCCTCCTTCCTTAGCACCCTGACTGCTCCTCCCCTATTTACCCTCTTCATGTACCTGAAGACCTCTATCATGTCCCCCGGTCCCTTCTCTCTTCCAATGTGTACATATTTAGCTCTTCAAGCCTCTCCCCATAGGTCCTGTCCCCCAAGCCCCAAATCATTTTGGTTGCCCTCCTCTGGACCCTCTCCAGGAGTTTAATGTCCCTCTTTAAGTGTGGCCTCCAAAACTGCACGCAGTACTCGAGGTGCGGCCTCACCAAGCAGTTATACAGAGGGAGTATCACTTCCCTCCTTCTGGGGGTGATCCCCCTAGCGATGCCTCCCAGCATCCTGTTGGCCTTGGCTGCTGCCCTCCTACAAGTTTCCAAGTTGTTCATCTTGACATCCACCACCACCCCCAGGTCCCTCTCAGCCATCGAGACTTGTAGCATTCCCCCCCGCCTGGGTTTCTGGCCCCCAGGTGCAGTACCTTGCATTTCTCTGCATTGAACCTCAGCTTCCACTTTCTAGACCATCTTTCCAGAGCCTCCAGGCCCCCTTGTAAGGCCACCCTCCCCTCCTCCCCATCTACCACTGCCCCCAGTTTTGAGTCATCCGCAAAGAGACTCATCTCACTCCTGATACCTGTCCTTATGTCAGAGACGTAGGCGTTGAACAGGAGGGGCCCAAGGACTGATCCCTGTTGGACCCCACTAATGACCCTCTTTGGGGATGAGACTATCCCGCCAACTATGACCCTCTGGGTCAGGTCCTGGAGCCAATTGCCTATCCATCTGATCATCTGGTTCCCCACCCCGTTTCTCCCAGCTTATCCAACAGGCCCTCATGAGGAACAGAATCAAATGCCTTGCTGAAGTCTAGAAAGAAGACGTCCACTGGTCTACCCAGGTCCAAGGCACTCATCACCCAGTCATAGAACTCCACAAGGTTTGTCTGACATGATTGCCCTGGGATGAATCCATGCTGTCTATCGTCCAGGCACCCTGACTTTTCCAGGTCCCCCCCCCCCCAGCCTCTCCTTGACAAGGCTCTCCATCACCTTGCCCACCACCGATGTCAGGCTAACAGGCCTGTAGTTCCCTGCCACCTCCCTTGATCCCCCCTTGTGGATAGGCACTATATGTGCCACCTTCCAGTCCTGGGGCACCCACCCTCCTTAGAGAGATGGGTGAAAGCTCACCAGGGGTTTCGCCAGGACATCCGCAGTTCCTTCCAGCACTCTGGGATGTAATTTATCCAGCCCCGGTGCTTTCTCCGTCTTAAGGGAGCTGAGGGCTTCCTAACTCTCTCTGCTGTGATTTCCACCTCCTCACCTCTTCCCCTGCTTAGCCTTCCCCCTCCTGCCAGTGATACCTCCCCTCTCCCAGACCCGCCGATCGGTAAGGGTCCCTCTCAGTATCATTGTCTCTCCCATGTATGATGTAGCACCCCATTTTTCTTGGTGGAAATCTGAGGTGAAGTACTCATTTAGTACCTCAGCCTGCTCCTCCGAGTCTTGTGCCCATCTCTCCCCTGTTTTAATCCTGCTAATCTGCCCCTTCACCCTTCGTTTTTCCCCAATGTATCTAAAGAACCCCTTGTTCCCTCTCCTGATTTCCCTGGCCAGGTTCTGCTCCTTCCTTGCCTTAGCCGCCCTCACCACCCTAATGGCCCTTCTAGCAATCAGTTCATACTCCCCTCGATCCCTTTCACTCCTTGAGCACTTGAATTGCCTATAGGCTGCCTTCTTTCCCTGCACCACCTCCTGGACCTCCCTGGTCCACCAGCAGGGTTTTCGGGCCCTACCGCATTTTCGTCTTACTCTTGCACAGGTGCTGATAGCATCCTGCACCCCTCTCCTGATGATTTCCCACCTACTGTCAGCATCCATGTCTGACCCAATCACATCAAATGCTCCTTAGGATCCTTCCCATTTCCTTAAAATCCACCCCTGAAGTCAGTTACCTCCGTCTTTGTGCAGCCTTCTACCCCTCCTAGGTCCAGGCAGAACCAGACCATGGGATGGTCACTCCCGCCAACGGGTCCCTTACCTCCAGGCCCCACTAATGGTCACTGTCTGCCAGGACCACATCCAGTACCGCATGCCCTGGTCGGTTCCCCACCTGCTGAGTTAGGAACGCATCTTGAAAGACATCCAACAACCTCTGTTCCCTGGCCACGAGGATGTCATAGTCTCCCAGTCTGCTCCTGGCATGTTTAAGTCCCCCAACACCACCACCCTTCCCCTGCCCAATCTGCAGTGTCTCCCAACATCTGTCACCAGACTCTCCTCCAGCTCCTCCGCCAGCGCAGGGGGTCTATACACCACTCCTATTTTTACTCTCTTGCCCCCCTTGTTATCAAGGTGACCCAAATCGCCTCCATGGTTCCTCCACCTCCTTTACCTCCTATGCCAATGCAGTTTTGACTATTATTGCTATCCCTCCTCCCTTCCTCCCTCTGTCCTTCCTGAACATAGTGTAACCCTCCAGGTTCAGGTCCCAGTCGTGATTCTGTGGTGGCCCAGGTCTCAGTGAGCGCTGCCAGATCCACCGCTCCTCAGTTAGCATCGCCTGGAGCTCAGGCATTTTCTTGCCCAAGCTCCTGGCATTTAGCAGGACTACCTTCCACCCTTTCCCTATACTTCCATTTCCCCTGCTCATGTTCCCATGGGGATTCCGTTTCCCCTGGTCTGCACTATACCAGTCAGCCTTTTCCCGCATTCCTCCAGCTCCCAGGGGGGTGGAGACAGAGTCCCTCCTTTATTGGACCCCCCTCAACAGCCTTTTCTCCCATCCATCCCCCATCACAAGTTTAAACCCCACTTTTCACCAATGAACCCTCTATTTTCAACTTAAGATTCCCTCCTCCAAATTGAGATGGAGCCTATCTCCAGCATACAGCTCTTATCCTCCCAGGTCTCCCCTAATCCCCATCAACCCATACCCTCTGGCCTCACACCACTCCCTGAGCCACTGGTTTATCTCCCTAATCTTCCTCTTGTGTTCCCTACTAGCCCTTGGCACCGGCAGGATTTCCGAGAAGGAAACTGTGCATCCTATGTCATGACAGACCCTGGCAAGCTCCCTGAACCTTGCCTGTACCTCTAGCTCGCTATTTCCTCAATGTCGTTTGTACCCAGGTGGACCAGTATGTCGGGGAACCCCCACAATCCTTTGCCATCTGATATACTTCGTGCTTGGCCCTGTGCACCTTTATGCCAGGGAAGTATTTTGTTCTAACTGGCCAGGCTTCCCCATCCCCTATCCCATTTGATACCCTGATCATAGAACCCACAACAGGAGCACTCTGACCGCTCTTTTCCTCCATTTCCCCTTCCATGTCCCTCATCCTTTCTACCGCCCTCCACCCAGCCGGCTCCTTGTTCCTCCCCTATCTGGGTGCCACATGCCCCCCTCCTTATTACCTGGCCACCCCTCCCTCCGATCCTATGCCTCTCCTCCTCCTGAGTATCCTTCTGTACCTTGCTAACTCCCCTCACTGCTCACGGCTGGTCCTTCTCCCCCATCCGCTAAACTAGCCTGGTTCGTCCTCCCTTCCCTCCTGTCTCCGTTCAGCCCCTCCTTGCTTGTCGTGCTCCCCTGGCCTAAACCCTCAGCTCCCTCTACTGTATCCTCCTTGTACTTCTGGTCCTTCTCCTTGCCCTTTCTTCTCGACTGGTCCTTTTCCTTGCCCTTTCCTCCCAACTGGTCCTTCTCCTTGTGCTTTCCTCCCTCTTCCCCCTGCCCCTCCTGCTCTGATCCACTGCTCCCCCCATTTTCCTGCATTCTAGGTTCCCCCCTGTTCCTCCTGCTATCTGGCCCCGCCTCCTGCCCCCCACTCCCTTTCCATCTGTAACCACCCTATCATGGCTACATCACCCCCCTCATCCTCAAGCAGAAGAAGAGAATTGAAGCGGTTACTGAGCATAAGGTCCGATCCACCTCCCCACCTTGCTTCCTTCTGTCCAGCCCCAGCCATCTGCCTACTTCCCTGAGAATGTTGTCCCTCTGGCCCTCCTTTGTGAGGGTCCCCAGTTACCTGCCTGCTTCCTTGGTAGTGTCCTCCTTTTGGGCCCCTTCTGCCAGGGTCCCTATGTGACCCCAGAGTATTCTCCTGCACTCTTCAGAAAAGGGGATCGGAGGAAGGGCGCTAGCCACAAGAGCAAGGTTAAGACAGCTGAAGCAGTCTGGAGAGGAGAGGGAGGGCGAGAGTTGAATGAAGGGAGGGAGGGTATTTTAGTTCAACCACCAGCTTCACAAAACTATGTATTATAGCAAACAATGTACCCTTAAATTCTACATTGTAAGGAATAGTTTATCTTGAGGCTTATAGTGACAAATATAAATCTGCTCTGGTGATTTAGAAATGTCTACATAAACCCCCTCAAAAAATGACATGCTAGTAATGTGCAGTTGGGTGTAGATTATTGCCAATGTCAATAATTCATACTACTTTAGAATTTGTTTCTGCCTTGCAAGCTGTTTATATTTTGACTGTAGATGGTGAAACACCTAGCCAAAATGTCCATTAAGCAAAATATGATAGAAAACTGAGTTTTGAGGGAACAAATGGCAATTTTAGGCAGGAGTTTGCTGCTTATATTTTATGTGATAATGGCAAACACAATTAATTTTCTGTTGTAAAGAAATGACATAAAATAAATTCACTTTGACACAGGGGTGTGTATACAGTACAGCCCCACTGTGCCTCCTTCATTGCTAAATATTGGTTTGGGTCCCTTCCCTCCTACTTTTCCCCACTCATCTCCCCCACACCTTCCCCTTTTTACTATCTCAGCTCCAGGGATTCCTGTACCTTCTCCATTCCTCATCCTCATGCCTCTGCTGGACAAGCTGCTTTCTCCTACCGCCTCCCTTCCATCTAGAATCTGCTCCCCTCTCCCTCCACCCCCCCCCACTCGTTGCCTTTAGATAACTAAGGCTTCTTCCTGCACTGTCCTGTTCCTGTCAACCCCCACCTTGACTTGTCTTCCTCTCTCCTGTGATCTCCCCATCTTCTTGCGCCCCCACCACCCCTACACAGACTGCATACGTTATGGTATTCAGTCATGATTTTTCACATATTATTGTATGATTCCATACTGCTAATATATTTGGTCACCACATTGCTACTTCATCTGTAATATTGCCTGTGCAACTGCATTTTCATGTTTTGTAACTTTGCTCCTTCTGTACTGCCCTCCCCCACGTCACACCTGGAAACAAGCCGGTAGCCTGTGACGTGGGTGCCTGAATCAGGGCGCCATCCGAAATGGCGACGCGATGTGGGCAAAAGCCCAAAAGGTGAGGGGGCAGGAGGGCAACTGGTTGTGGTGGGGTGGGTGTGTGGGGGAGAGAGCATGGCGAGCGAGCCTGGGAAGGGGTGGAGGGGATTAGTGGGTGGCACTGCGGTCAGCTGCCAGCTGCACTATTGGCGTCGGGGTTGGCCTTTGCTTGCAGTGCATGGGTTCGGGTTGAGGGCCGGGCATTACTGCGTTTTTGTTGCGCCGGCCCAAAACTTGTTTTTTTTTTGCTTTCGCACCCTCCGTGCACCCCCTGGAGTTAGTATCTTTAAGTAGGGAGTGCGGGGTGAAGCCCCTGGGGGGTTGTGAGGTGCGAACCCTCCACAGAAAGCAAATCTATTGTCTCTGGTGCTGTTCCTCTTTGCGCCGAGGTTATCAGGTGGCAAAATTGTTTTCACCCTGCCTGACTTCACGATAATGCTGGTCACCATTCAGTGCTCACCATTATCACATAGAACCAAACAAACCTTGGCTCAGAGTGCCTTTCCTGGTTACCAATTTTTAAACAAATAAACAAATACAGTATTTGATAGCAAGAGGATGATGGTGGAGGATATGCATTGCAGACTGAGCAATTCATGTGGTAAATACTAATACAGATCAGTGCATTAAAGGGAACAGGACATCTGTGCTAATTTGCAGCAGTTAGTAATGTTCCTAGTAACAGAAATGAAAGACTTGCCTCCAAATGAGCCACATTTACCTGTACCTGAATAAACTTTGATGTGAAAAACTGTGTTTTTAATTGTTTTCTTTTTATGGACAACATTCTTCCTAGTTCTCTTCATGGAACCAGTAATCTGGGGTTTTTACTATGTCACGGTTTGTGTGCAGAAAGCTAAGCATGAGCTGTTGTCCTGTCAGAACTACTGTATGTTCAGAGTTCTGTGCACAAACCATTACACAGTTAAAACTCCAGGGGCCTGATATTCAAAATAGTTTAAAGTGGGGCACAAAACTATGCTGCACCTTGCGATTGCTCGGTAGCCCAAGGATGATATATTTAGTTAAATGGCACACCGGCGCTTTTCGACCAAATATAGGGCCATGTTGGCACAGTGCTACAGTAAGTCAAGTAGCACTTCCCCGACATGGATCCTGAAGGATGCCACCAGAGTGGATAGTGCCAGAGTGCTATCTGCAGTATTCTAAGGGACCCATGCAAATGAGCTCATTGGGCACGCAAGGTGCTAAGGGGCCGTTTGCATGCCCATTATGGGCTCATTTGCATGGGTAGTGAGAGAGGTTGGTACATCACCCCCACACACACACACACACACACACACACACACTCTCATGGTCCCAGACCTGTGTAGATATCCCTGGTGCCTAGTGATCCCTCCTCCCACCACCAGCCTGTAATAAAAGTATAACTCCACTGGTGCTAGTGCCCCCCTCCAATCACCAGCCTATATTAAGATTAAAACTTCCTGGTGCTAGTTGTCCCTCCACCGATCGCCAGCCCAAGGAATAAAAGTATCATGGCTCTGATGCTTAGTGATCCCCCGATCACCAGCCCAAACTAAAAGCAAAACTTCCTGATGCTAGTATCCCCCCTCCCGTCTATCATAGAAACATAGAATTTGATGGCAGATAATGACTGCTTGGCCCACCTAGTCTGCCCATTTCCCTACCTGATGGATAAGCTGCAGATTCTGGTTAATCAACAGCTTACTTCCTCCTACCCCCCACGAGAATTGCCTTGTGTCTGGCCCATGCATTCTTGAATTCTCCCACTGTTCCTGACTCCACAGCCTCCTCAGGAAGGCTGTTCCATGCATCCACAACCCACTCTGTGAAAAAATACTTTCTAACATTACCTCTGAGCCAGCCCCCCTCTATCTTCAAATTGTGCCCCCTTGTTCTTGCACATCTCTTCTTCTGAAAGATGCTACCCTCTTGTACTTTAATCCCTTGAGATACTTGAAAGTTTCTATCATGTCCCCTCTCCTCCTTTCCTCAAGGGTATACATATTAAGCTGCTTTAGTCTCTCCTCGTATGTCTTCTGGTGCAGACCCTGCATCATTTTGGTTGCCCTCCTCTGAACAGCCTCCACTCTGTCTGTCTTTGCGGACATGGGGTCTCCAGAATTGCACGCAGTACTCCAGATGTGGTCTCACCAACTGTCTGTACAGAGGGATAACAACTTCCTGTTTTCTACTGTTGATGCCTCTCCCTATGCATCCCAGGATCCCCCCAGCCCTCCTTACTGTCTTCTCACATTGCTTGTCCACCTTTAGGTCATCCAGTCTGTACTAAAAGTAAAACTTCCCTGATGCTAGTGGTTTCCCCTTCCAATCACCAGCCCGTACTAAAAGTAAAACTGGGCTGACACCTAGTGGTTCCCCCTGATCGCCAGCCTGTACTAAAAGTAAAACTTCCCTGGTGCTAGTGGTCCCCCCCCTCCAATCACCAGCTCATAGTAAAAGTAAAATTGCCCTGATGCATAGTGGTTCCCCTTCCTCCGATCGCCATCCCATACTAAAAGTAAAACTTCCTGGTGCTAGCGGTCTCCTCTCCTCAGATCGCCAGCCTGTACTAAAGTAAACCCTGGTGCTTATGGTCCCACCTCCTCCAAATTGCCAGCCCATACTAAAAGTAGAACTGCCCTGGTGCTAGTGGTCCCCCTCCATCTAATTGCCAGCCAGTAATAAAATCAGACCGTCCCTGGTACTAGTGGTTCCCCCTATTGCCAGCCTGTAGGACAACTGACAACCCCCGGCATCTAATGGATCCCTCAGCACCAAACACCACCCCATCACCTTACAACTATCTCGGTGCTGCAGGTACATATGGCGACTGGTGTAGAATTCTCACACTCCTTGTCTGGCCAGCAGGAGGCTCGTGATTCACTTATAGGACATGGTGATGCACCCTGTCCTATAAATAAGACGTGCATGTGCTCCTGCCTAGACATACGGTGGCCAGCTGAGGAGGTGTGAGGAGGGCTGTGCCGGTCACCGTATGCACACCTCTGGCACCAAGGATACTGGTGAGGTGTTAGGGGGGTTGTTTGGTGCCATGGGGGGCTGCTAGACATCCGGGAGGATTGTCAATTGTCCTACAGGCTGGCAATCAGAGGGAGGGGGACCACTAGCACCAGGGCAGTTTTAAATTTAGTATGGGCTGGTGATCAGAGGGAGTGGGGGACCACTGGCACCAGGAAAGTTTTAAATTTAGTACAGGCTGGCAATTGGGGGGGAAGGAGGACCACAAGCACCAGGGAAGTTTTAAATTTAGTACACTCTGGCAATCAGATGGGGTAGACCACTAGGCACCAGTGCCATTATAATGTTATTACTTGTGCTAGTGATCATGGGGAGGGGACCACAGGGCACAAGGGCAGTTTTAAGTTAGTTATGGGCTGGCTATCGGGGGTGCTTGACCACAGGGGATGAGTGTGCTCCTCAGCAGACAACCAGCTGGTGGCAGCTCATTACCTCCAGCAGCTGCTAGGGTTGCCGGCAGTAAGTCAGGATTGTGTTTGTCAGTATTTGCACTGTGCAAGAGGGCTGCGCTAACCCCTTTTGCACTGTGCCAAATCTCTGTGAAATATAGGGTAGCATGGCTATTCATGGTCATGCCCCTCCCGTTGCCCACCCACATACATTGTGTTTTGCATGGGTGCTAACCCTCTTTGCCTGCACAAAGGCCCCTTTGAAAATGGGGATCCAGGGCAAACCCTGGCTTGAGTGGGCAAATACCCCTTAGCGCCTGCGCAAAATTTTGAATATAGGGCCCCTGATAAGTGGTTCTAGGAAAGAACTAAAAAAGAATGCTGTCTATAAAAACAAAACAATGCAAAATACTGTTTTTCACATCACTTTTTATTCAGGTACAGTTACATACTGATCAGTTAGGCTTATTGATATAATTTCTGTAAATGTGAACATTATAAACAGCTGCCAATTAGAAATAATTTCCTGTCCTCTTTAAAGAAAACCACTTTGCTGTTGAAACATTCAAATGACTGATTTTATTTAAATCATAGCAGTTCATATTCAGTGCACTGGAAGAGGAAGAAATAGGGGACATTTTTCTTTTAAATATGCATCCTGCGTAGGATTCTGCCAAATATATTCTTACTGTTTTTCCATTATGCCCTTGTGCTGTCTGTTGCTTTATGTTATGGCTCCATCTAGAGTCTGCATTAAAAACATCCCAAGAGTTATCTTTATTAAACAGTATTATTCTATACAATCAAAATCGTTATACAATTTTAGTGACTCTAATTAAACTCAGTAATCCATTGTTTCCTGTCTGTTTGCAGATAAGTACAGTTGCAAAGACTAAATTTCCATAAATTTGCATAATTACAGTGCAAATGCTTAGTGCAACCCTAGATCAATAATTATTACAGGACTGCATTGTTATTTGCTGACAGTCCTTATATTACAGATGTTATGGAAAGAAGCACACACCTGTAAGTACTACTAAGGGAATTTCAGTTGACAGGACTGAATGTAACAACGTAATATCTTGCTATTCCCATATACTTAGCTAGTGGTCATTCATGGATGCATCTCTGTGCTTTAAAGCGACAGTAAATAATACAAACAGTTACAAGACAAAATGAAACCTCACAATGAAATTGCAGCAAATTAGAGCTTGGACAAGGGTTGTTATATTTCATTGGGATAATATATAAGCCCTTCTGTGGATTTATGGCCTACTAGTATAGAATATAATATAGTATTTAAAATTGTTGTACTACAGAGTATTAGGGTTTGACAATTAGTAAATCAATTTAGACAGTCATAATGCAATTTTTTAATTTTTTTAATTACTTTATCTTGTTATATGTTGTGTTTCAAAGTTGTGTATCTGTTATTGTATTATGAATGGTCCTAGACTCGTGGTTGTTTCTTGCATCTATACCTTATAGTGATACATATAAATGTTGCATCATCAACCAGAGACTTTGCCTTTGAGAAAGCATAATACAAAACTCGTCAGCCAGGACCTGGAGGGGGGGGTGGTCTCTCTATTACTTGTACTTGTCCACACAGTGTTACTATCTGGCTGTTGAGCACTTCAATAAATCAAGCACTTTTTGTTCAACAAAAGAGTTCCCTATTGTCATTTCCACAGGATGGTGGTGAGTACCCAGAATGTTGTTTCCTCTTTCAAAAAATACTACAATGTAGACCAAAAATTTCTGGTGAATAAATAAAACCTGCAACTAAATAAAAATTAAAGTAGTTAGGAAGACCATATAAAATGAAGGATAAATCTACAAAGCAACTGCAAATAGGAACCAAAAAGAAGGGTGGGACATTAGTTTAAAATAATGCTGCAGAAAAAGTTTGAAATTAATTTTATTATGTATTTAAAATGCATTGCATCATATTTATTCAAAATTAAATAATTTCTTGCCTTCAAGGATGAAGATCATCAGCTGTTTTGGCTTCTGTTTCAAGGGTTGTTACATAGAAACATAGATTTTGACAGCAGATAAGGACCGCTTGGCCCACCCAGTCTGCCCATTTCCCTACCTATTGGATAAGCTGCAGATCCTAGTTAACCAGCAGCCTACTTCTTCTACCCCAACCCCCTAGAATTGCCTTCTGACTGTCCCATGCATGCTTGAATTCCACCACTGTTTTGACTCCACAACCTCCTCCGGAAGGCCATTCCATGCATCCACAACCTCTCTGTGAAAAATACTTCCTTAAATTACCTCTGAGCTGCCCCTTCTATCTTCACATTGTGCCCCTTGTTCTTGCACACCTATTTTTTTGATGCTACCCTCTTGGACTTTGTTGATTCCCTTGAGATACTTGAAAGTTTCTATCATGTCTTCCCCTTTCCTCGAGGCTATACATATTCAGCTCCTTAAGTCTCTCTTCATATGTCTTCCAGTGCAGGCCCTGCACCATTTTAGTTGCCCTCCTCTGGACAGCCTCCATCCTGTCTATATCCTTGCGAAGATTGGGTCTCCAGAACTGCACGCAGTACTCCAGATGGGGTCTCACCAGCTGGCTGTACAGAGGGATAATAACTTCCTGTTTTCTACTGGTGATGCCTCTCCCTACGCATCCCAGTATCTCCCCAGCCCTCCTTGCTGCCCTCTGACATTGCTTGTTCTTAAACATAAATATGCGCTGATAGTGTTACCAAAACAATACCCATAAGATACAAAATGGTTTGCACATATTTTAAAACAAAGTAAAAACAAATGAATTACATAATCAAATGTGCTTTCTTGTTCACTGTGAAAATGAGAATATACAGACAGTATTTCAGTTTTAGGATTAAGGCACAGTACTCATTAGCTTAGGTGTCACTGTATTCCTAAAGTCTGGCTCTCATAAGGAGTTATAGAATACCTCTGAAAACTGCATTCTTTTCCTTGTTTTGACAACAAAAATTAGCAAATTTCCCTGTTCATGTTCATTTTGTACGTAATTCATGCCACCAAGTTTTTTAATGCTGTCCTAAGATTCTGACCTTTTGCTTTTGTTTTGTTTTTTTTTAGGTAGCATTGCACTGCATCTTTCTAGGTACCTGACAGGATAAAAGGTGACATGACCAAGACATACAAGTAACCCACAGGGGGTGATCAGAGTGCAGAAGGGGAGTCTTTTCCAAATGAGGATGAGCTTCAGACTAAAGACGCAACTAAGTGTCGGGGTGGAGCTCAGGAGGATGTAAGAAATATGTCTTCAGTGAAAGGTGGTAGACACATAGAATCGATTGCCAGCCAAAGTGATAGAGGCTAGAATGGTGGAGGGCTTCATGCATGCATGGGATAAACACAGTGGTATATTAGAACAGAGTCGGGGGAGGGTCACTGGAGATGTAGAATTGGTAGGGAACACTTGGCAGACTAGGTGGGCCAAGGGTCCTTTTCCATTAACAGAGTCTATGTTTCTGAATAAACAACTGCTAAACATGTAATGTGACAATTTACTCACTATTGTAATATTACAGAGCTGATACCAGGCACACATAATTTGTATTGAGAATGGAGAGATACTGAAGGTTTGTTTACTTTGTTTCAAAAGTGAAAAACAACTTTAGTTGAACTGTTCTTTTTGTCCTCTGGTCATTCTGAGTGATAAACTATGTGAAATTTAATTAAGCACCGGCTTATAACTTGATCTGATTGCATGCAGATCCTAAAGACTGTTGCCCTGCAAAATCTGATGTTACCATCATAAAGAAGACCGTAGCATACAATATACAGCATTTATAGGCAATGTGTATTATGCTAATCCTTTGTGTTAGTGTAATGTACTGAACATAGAATTGAGTAGTAGTCTGTAGCTAGTCAATGGTGGGATATTAAAGTGTTTATACACACCAGGTAGTAAATAAATTGACGGATCAGGATTAGCTAAGGTTTTGAACATTTGGATAACCTACTGTATGAACCAGTAACATAGAAAAAGGCATTAGGAAACTAAGCACGTGATACGGATTTTGGGGGGGAACTGTTTTGTTTATTCTTTGAACAGTACTACAGTGACCAAGAAGTAAACTGAAGCATCATGGGATATTTCCAAAAATGTCAGCATAATATATGTGTGCAGTTGTTCAAATTTTAATAAAAAGTGTTATTTTTCCCTCCATTACTATGACAATTTTATATTTTTCATGGGAGCTACTATGCTTTGTATTTTCCTTTCTTATTTTGTTTCATCTTGCAATAAGAAATCATTAAATAAGTACAGTAAAAAACTGAAAACTAAACAATATTTCCAATGATCACCAATAGAATCCTTAACAGTAAAAGTGAGCCAGCAAACTGCTTAATCAATGTGTTATATTCGGACATATTCTGAAATGCTAATTCATGGATACCACTAACCTACCCCATTACCAAAAGCAAATAAATAAATACATAAAGATATTTTTTGTTGTCTTTTTATCTCTAAAGGATATAGTGTTGTTTCAAAATATTTATTTTCTAACAAAATGCATTAACTTTTTCTTTCATCACCACAGTGCCATTGAACGACACTCAGTTTCCTGTACAGTATGTTACACTGAGTGCTTTTATGCCACAGCCTTTCCATTCGACATGTTTGTAATAAAATGGTATGTAGAGATTTATATTCATATGGATTATTATTTAAAAAGGTACTGTACACAACTGCAGGGGAATATAACTTCAGAGTGTATTGATTTCGTAACAAGGGGCAATGATTCAAATGGACCAGAAACAATTGAAAGCGGCCATGTTTCAAATACAAATGTGGCACAGTAGTGAAGACATGTAAACTAGTTTAAAGAGATTCCGAATAATTCCCTTTCATGTCAGTCAGCTTTTCAGAGAGATGTGTAGTCTCCTATTTGAGTGCCTTGATAATGTATTCTATCTATAAATGGCTTTGAAACTGCTGAAATCTCCCTTTTAAAGTCACTCTGGCTTCTGTATTTAGAGCACTCTATATAGATTTCTGTCCTGTGTATTGCTAGCTCTCTCATGAAATAAATGTATTTAATAGTAAAAGGAAATTAGTTCATTATTCCTGCTGTTTTTTTCATTAATTTCTTACCTCTGCTCATCAAATTGAATGAATTCATCTAATACAAAGCCTTGTATGAGTTAGAGAAACACAATAGAACATGATTCACTGCATATACATGTCGCTGCCATGATTCTAATAGGTTTATATTTATATAAACTGGCAAAATTAAAAGCAATTATGTCGCGGTAAATATATGTTTAACATATTTTATAGGATATGACATTTTTTTAACTGTAAGACCTAAAATAAAATATTTTCTAAATTACATCCCAGAAAAATTGAAAAATAGAGTCCTTTAGGTGACTTTCAAATTAAAATGAAATGTCTCTTAGTCACTTACATGGTAACCATAATACAATGAGGTAACATTTTATCTCATTAATTTCTGACATAGATTTTTATGTAGGCCCATTTGATTATAATTTGATTATCTAACCCCGTAATTAAGGTTTATTGCCAATTTAGAAGCTTACATGTAAAATTAGCTGCTTTTCTTCAGCACAATATGCAATGCACTGGACACATAGCCTTGTAGTTTTGCATTTAAATAGAAGAGTCTGTTATAGGATGACAAACAGGCCTAGTTTTTGATCATTAATCCTGCTAAGCAATATTCATAAATTCAATTTTGAATCAGTTGGAATACTTTTCTTTTATTAGTTTCTGTGTTATTAAATGAGATTGTTTCTGACTAATATATTTCTGGACTCAAACTGTAGCTCCAAGCTGTTATTCAAATCAAATAACATGCCCCTTACTTGTGCCTAGCACTAATAAATGCCAACTTGTGATACATTTGCAGGAGACTGTCACATATATTAAAGAAGGCAATAATGCCTCTAATGTCTCATAACTAAGCTGATTTCTAAAGGGCTGAGATCAGTCATTCTAAAAAATATCCCCACTTTTGAAGCCTAAAGCACTTGTCTAGTCAGGCAAACATTATTACTGAGTGAGAGAAGTGACCAAGAAATTGCAACCGAGAGAAGCTAAAAATATGGAACTTGGAAAGGCCACCCATGAGAAAAGAATCAGCAGCATTCCGGATCTAGCAGTAGCAGTGTGAATTAGGGAAATGGTTCAACTGTAAGACAGAATCACTGAGGAAATATTACCTTTTGTTTACTTCCTAAATGTGTTTTGGGAATATATCGTTTTTTTCTTATTTCAGTCTTCGTGCTAAACATACTGTGGTAAGTAGAAACACACCAAAAAGTGAGAATGTGTGCATGTCACGTGCCTATGATCTGATCCATAAATTCCCACTTTCTGATATTCTGCAACATTATTTCTTACCTGCTCATACTGTAACCTCTCCATGGCTGCTACATACACATCACAGGCACAAATGTCACAAGGGGGTAGGGTTATAAATATTCTGATAGAAATGGCCTATGTAACTTTCCACTTGTGCCCAATGGCAGTGAGAACTAACATTTGAGGATTGTGCTCCATCTCTGACTTAAAAGGGTGGTGTTTTCCATATCACCGTAAAAGTGTCAGTGTACACATATACATGTTATCTAGCCCCATCATGAGGAAATGATGGACTCAGCACAAACTGTAAAATATCACTGGAGTCAGTCAACATTCACTGTTCCGACAAACAGATGAATATAGCCCTCTTCCTGTGTGCGAATACAAATATTCAGTCATATATTGTGACTATTTTTTCTGTTTTTTGTAGAAGTTTGTCTGGCTTACTCAGAACTATTGCAGAACATACTCACATATTCAACTAAAGCAATGAAAACACAGCTCTGTTGCATAATAGAGCTCTGACTGTCTCCCTGCAGTTGCAGATCATGTCCCTCACAGTTCATTAGCTTTGATTCCTTGTTGTCATTATACACTACATTACTCAGGGCAATCCTTTAAGGAAATGTAAGCAGACCTGCTAGTCCTTCTTCCTAAACTTGAATATGCTCAAAATGCTGTTTCCCACCTACAGTGGTAGGCAGAGATGTGTCCCAGTATATCTAGATAAATCTAGATATTTCATGGGAAATCCCCAATTACTTTGCTGGGATTTTCTGTGATATATCTGGATATATCTAAAGATTTTCTGGGGCATATAGTATATCTGGCTACCACAATATTTGCCTGCACCTGAAAAAAGGAAACATTACCCCACCCTCCAGCATTTCCATAGCCATAACAACTAGCTGTTGTTTCACAAAATTGGACCAACAAACATTAATTCATGACTTGGTGCCCAATCCACAAAACCCTATGTGAGTGCAAAGGGCTTTCAGCTGTCATCGGTGACCCGTATGCACAGGCAAATCACCCCCACACCCTCCTTGTTCACCCATGGTCCGAGACCCTTCCAACATGCTCCACACTGTCATCTGACTTGCATAAGTGTGCGGATTGGGAAGCATTCAGTGGCTGAGCCCACACTCCATGGCATCCCCAAAGCCAGAACCAGCTATAAATGATTTTAGGGTCCAGGAGGGTGTAGAGATTACACAGGAAAACCCCTTGAATAACCCCTTCATGGATTGCTTGTCTCTTGTGGCTCCAAAGACCCTCCCTCAACACATGTTGCCAGCCTTCCCACTGTGCAACAGAAGGATGGCAAGGACAATGGATACCTTATCCAACTAAAAAGGTACTACCTAAGGGAATATGGTGGTCTGAGGGAACAGGGAATTCATTAGACAGCCTGCCAGGGCTACTGATTGGAAGCCTAGAGTCAGGCACTGCTCCACTCGTTACTGTCCCCTGTCCCTGTAAGGAGATCCCTGGTGGTGGGTGGGGATGGCCAAGGGTTGTGGATACTGCCTACAAGCTCGGCTCCTGCAGTATCGTTAGGGTGGAGCTGCACAGGCTGGCAACACATGACCTGAGCCCGTAGGTAGGACAGATTAGTCTTCTCTTGAGCTGTGCTCTGGATTTGTGCACCACATATCAATAACATTTGCAACAAACATGCACCCTTTGTTACTGTACGTGTAGAATTAGATGAAACACACACAGATGGTTAACTACAGAACTATAAGATATTTTCATTAGTAGGAGCAATGCCTGGTGTATCTTTAAACAGGATTAAACAGGTGTGCCTTTCCTGGTTACCAACTTTTAAATAAATAAACAAACAGAGACTGGCAGATAATACAGAGAACTTAGAAACAATGGCAAAAGAGAAATCAAATACATGCAGTCAAATATTTATTAAAATCAACAATTAAGCAACATTAAAACCACAAAGAAATGTTGTCAACCCATGAACATTGTCATGGACAACAAAATTGTTATGCAGTCTTTGAAAATAGTATTGGGCAAATTTATTAATTAATATACCTAGAACAAAGGAAGAATTCTTTCAACATAACATTTGATATTAAGAAACAAGTATCACTTCATAATCTACCACTTTTTAAAACACACGCACACACACACACACACACACACCAAAAAGCTGAGTAGGCTATGTTAAATAGGTGGGGCTTTTTCCTATGGGAAAAAGGAACAAATATACTCCCATATTAGCACCAAATTAACTAATTATTGCATCCTGTGAAGAACTGATCCTAATGTAACCCCCTTGTTCCCAGGGGTTACTAGAATCCCAGTTAGAATCAGTGGTAGGCAGGGAAGGCAGCTAGTGAAATGCCAATTAAATGGGTTTCAGTCTGTCACTCTGTTCTCAGTCTCAGCTGAGCTCTGAAGGGATGATGTCATTTAGAACTGTCGCAGCAACACTAGCCACACTGGCCAGCAGCTGCTAAGGAGCTAGTTAGAATGTTCCTGGGAGTCTGAAGTTGGAGTTCTAGGAGGAGGCTACAGGTGTTGGGCAGCTCCTCAGTCAGCTCTGTTAGAGAGCTACCCGTTTGTGTTTTCGTTTTGTTCTCACCCTAGTGGATGACAACTGTTCCAGCTTTTCAGAAGTGGTGGAGACCTTGGCAATAGTTTTCCCGTGCCTCATCCAGGAGGATGGGGTGAATTCAAGATTCAGGGCAAAACCCTGGTCCTTTCTGGACTTTGAAGCTGCCTTGTGACAACTGCTCTGTGAGTACCTTATTTTTCTGTATAAACCCAGGAGTACCTGTAATTCCTGTATGGTGATTTCTCTGATAAAGGGACCCTGTCACCAGAGATTTTCTCTGTAAAGTGTCTGCTTACATTTGGAGTCAGTATGTGACTGTCCATGTAAGAACTTTTAACTTCTGGCACCTCTAGGTGGGTGGTGTTGTCTCAAATGTATATCACACTTAACATACTACATCTACAGTTTCTGCAGTTGTGTGGTGTTATTAACCAGATGAACGGCCTAGTATAAGCTTGGAGACAAAATGTGGGAGACTCCCATCTGGAGTAACCAGTTTACTTCTACGGGTTCTGAAGGGCACCTATTACTTTTTCTTCAGTGCAGTTGGCCAATGCCTGAGAAAAGTGTTTACCCCTGGATGTGGGTTGTTTTCATTCAGTTTACCCCAGTATAGTGAGTTCTGAAAGTTCTGAGCCTGTATGTGCTACGTTGTGGTCATGTGTACCACCTTCATTCCTCATGAAATATGTGAAAGTGTCCTAGTACTGGCTGTATGTGCCTAGTCGATGGAAAAATGTACCAGTAACTGGCCAGATGTGCCAATTTCCAGAAGGAACCAGTGTGTCCACCAGTGTGTGTTTTCTTCATCCTATGTTAAATGGGAATGCAGGAATGTCTGTACCTAAGTAATCTGCATTACAAGTGTGTGTGTGTAGCCCTATGGGGGGGTCCATCTTCGGTTTGTGATTATTCCTACTCTGTTACGTGAATAAAATTCACACTCTAGAATCCCAACCTGGTTTGGACAGTAATGTTATTGCTTCCTTGTGTCTGGAGTTACTTGGGTGCCCCTGTCCAGAAGTGCAAACCTAGTGTAGCCCTGAGCAAACGTTTTTTCTCCCAGGGTCCCGGGTTGTTGGCCATGGCAATTGGTCCCTACCAGATGTGTGCCAGGTAGTTGCCACACTTGGTTGGCTGTTCTGTATAAAAGTCTAGTCCACCCTGTATATGGTGGCATTGGTGGGTTTTTTTTTTTTAAACTTCTTTGCAAATGTAAACCCCAACCCCTCTCTTTACCCCCTAGATGTTTTGGTGAAAGAAGCCCTACTAGTTAAACAAGGGGGGCCGGTGGGGGGGGTTACACTAACACATCAATTGAGACATCATCCCTTCTCAGGGTGTCTCTAGACCAAAAGAGCGGGAGGGTTACATGGAGCCACCCTGTCCCTTCGTATAGCTGAAATAATTCATCAGTTCTGTCATCCTCGACATAAAATACCTGGGCTGGATTTTCAAAGATCACCCTTTTCAGTGAACATGCAGAAAGAGCTTGCAAGCATGCCGGTATTTTCCTGTGAGACTGTTTGCAATCAGCTCTGTGATTAACAGCTTGCAGCAGCTTTTGGCACAGCTGCACTGAAATGCTATGCCAGGTAGTACCAGGTGTAGGATCACCATAAGACAGGAGAGCATTCTGGGGTGCAGATGACCCCCACATTATGACCCCACCACGGCCCAGTAGGGTCCCCTGCTTCTCAAAATGGCTAACTCTTGCATGTTTCACACAGAGTACCATTGGGAGATGGGGGTCAGCCCAACTCAGTTTGTCAGTATCCACACAACTGTGCAGCCGCTCATGTGGAAAATATGAAATGCCGCATGAATGGGGATTTTTTTTCAGCAACAGCAGCTGTTGAATGGGACTTAGTCCCAAATCATTTTGAAAATCTGACTTCTGACTATTGAATACACCATAACATCAATAGAAAAAAGTTAATAAATTTGCTATCTCAGCTTTAAAGACACAGAATTTTAAACATACCCTTCTAAAGCCAAATACTGACTACATGACTTTTTGCATATTGCTTGACCTCCCAGTACTGCAGTCCTCCAGCTGACAAAATAGGTAACAAACAAAACCATAAAAGAAATAATTACATGTGAGCTGAGCTATCCTAGATTGACAAAACAACATATTAAAAAAAAAAAAAAAAAAAAAAATCACACTTTACATACATTTCACTTACACCCCAATAAAGAAGAAGCAAAATCAAACTTGCATTAAAGCAGCACTGCATGCCGGCCTGCTGGCAAGGTTGATTTCTGCCTGTGATGCAATGACCCAGGTTCGGGAATGGACCTGGGTGTCGGAAGGCCAGCCGAGGGGGGGAGATTGCTTGAGCATCCCAAGATGGCTCGCCTTCTCCCAGGAGGGAGGATGGTATGCGGCCCGGTGTTTGCTGACCTCTGGCAGAGGCCAGAGGCATGGCAGCACATTGGGCCATGCTGAGTATGGAGTGCGACGGATGTTGGTTCATACTTTGACATCCTGGCTTGTCGCATTCCCAGGGAAGGAACCAGGAAAAATGGCTCCCTGGCTGGCCAGATGATGGTTGCTGGTCCCACACCACCACGAAGCCCCGGACAGCCCAGACCGATGCCAGCAGCACCCGGGCCAAGTAAGTCACGCTGGCCGCCCCCACCAGTGCTTTCTCCCCCGAAAGGGGGGGACCCATTCGATGAAGGGAAATGTTGGGTTACCCAGCAGGCTGCAATGTGGGGTGGTGGATGGCAGCAGGGATGGAGTGCCGGCAGAGTACCCAGGTGACCCAAGGGAGTGGCCAGTCGAGGAGTAAGGCAGGTGCAAAAAAAAAAATAGCACTGCACGAATACCTCTTCCAAGATTGAGTCCAGAACAGGCCCGGGCCCTGGCCGCCCCGATATTACGGCGGGAAATTTGGGAGGTCATTATGGACTTGCCCAATGGGAAGGCACCGGGACCTGATGGCCTCTCGGCTAGTTTCTATAAAGCTCATGCTGAGACCTTAATACCTCTGTTGGAAGAGCTTTTCTTAGCTATCATGCAGGAAGGAATTCCCCACCCTCCGTTATATCAGGCTTATATTACCTTGATCCCCAAACCAGATAAGCCCAAGCATTTGCCAGGCAACTATAGGCCCTAGCTTTAATTAATCAAGATATTAAGATTCTTACTAAGATATTAGCTAATAGGGTTCTCAGGTTGCCTCACATTTGATTAGCCAGGAGCAGGTGGGGTTTATGCCAGGAGGGGCCCGGATGCTTTAAGGAAACGCCATCATATCTTAGAGAGAGCTGCTTTCTCTAACTCGGCTATGGCATTAGTTATGCTTTTGGACGCCGAGAAGGCAGCTTTGACCGCTTTCTCACCAATTTCTTTTCCTAACAATGGATAGGATGGGGTTTCTAGATTTCCTAAGGGCCTTAGAAACCTTTATGAGGCTCCTACTGCCGAGTTTTATGCAATGGATATCTCTCAAAGGGTTTCTTCTTAAGAATGGAGCAGGCAGGTGCCCCTTTAGCCAATTCTTTTAATATCTATCTTGAACCTCTTCTAAGGGCCCTCTCGAGGGACACTGGGGTACAGGGATTGAGGTCTTGGGGTTAGAGCTTAAGATGGGTCTTTGCGGATGATATTTTATTACATCTATCTAATCCATCAGAGAGTTTTCAGTGTGCCTTGGGAATCATTGGTAGGTTCGCTAAGGTTGCCAATTATAGACTAAATCTGGCTAAAACCCAGGTCCTTCCGCTCACAGTGCATACTCATAGGGCAGATTTTGAGCATTTCCGAGTTAATTGGGCATCTGACAAAATCAAGTATCTCGGGATCTGGATCATGGCTAGGTTGGAGGATGGGGTGGATGAGAACCTGGGCAATATTGTGGTTAAAGTTAAGCAGGATATTGTAAGATGGAGGAGGCTTCCGTTGAATTTCACTGCTAGGTTGGGTCTCGTTAAAATGAATCTTTTGCCTCGCCTGCTGTATCCCATTTGTCTTTCTCCCTATTCTATTCCTAGGATTAGATTTGTTGGCATTCAAAAGATTATCTCGGATTTTTTATGGGATTCGAAGCCTCCCAGGAGGAAGCAAAAGATTTTAAGTCTTCCCTATTCAAGGGGTGGGGTGAAGCTCCCTGACTTGTTCACTTATTATGTGGCAGGACAATTAGGATATATGGGCGATGGGACGGCTGTCCTCGAGAAGGGAATATACACCTAGCTGGCTACGGATTGAGCAATTGCTCCTGGGAAGGAGCTAAGCTCGGCCAGGGCATTAATATATGTGGACCGGAGACTCTGCGCGGGCATAGGTAGGCACTCTCCAATACATAAATCTGTTAGAGCTTGGTGGGAGTGGCTGACTCCAGCCAGAAGAAAGCTCAGAAAAGGGCAGAGGAACAGCCCTGGTGGTGAATCCTAATTTTCACCTGGGTAACAATATCTTGAGGGTCAGTGGGAACTAATGCTGCAGGATCTCACCCCATGAACTGGTAGTTGAGGGCAAAGCTCTCTTGCCAACTCGAGCAAGGGGTGGGATTTCTTTAAGAAGTTCCAGATTACCAATTTACTTCAGAAGTTTATGCGGGACTACAAGGACAGGGGAAGAGTCCGTGTTTTCTTGGGTTAACTTAAAGGAATGGATCTTTCACAGCACCCTCTCTCCAAAGTCTATAAGGTATTAATAGACTACATGGGTTCAGATGTTGAGTCTCATATTGTATATTGGGAGAAAGCTTTATTCCCCTGAGGCCTAACTGGTCTGAAGTTTGAAACATATGAAAGTCTTGCCTATACCGAAGTATAATATGATGCAATTTTTCATTTGTTCAAATATTTACTATACCCCTGTTAAACTATGCTCCAGAAAACTCAGACAGACAGACCTATGTTTTCGTTGTGGCTTGCTCCCAGGGGACCTCTTGCATATATTTTGGAACTGTTCTGATTCAACCACTTTGGGGTCAAATTGTTGATAAAATGGACCCGGTGTTAGACTATTCGAATATATCAGTCCTGAGATATGTATTTTAGGGATCTGGAAAGGATTGGGGAGTGCGGCTAACATCATATTTCCCTAATGTCAGCTGTGGTTAAGCATTTGTTTTGCGACATTGGAAAGAGGATTTAGTTTATGATTATGATCAGTGGGTGAGGGACCTTATACAGGTCTTAGAGAAATAAATTATTCATGTTGATGGAGGGAAGGAGAAGGTTTACAACCGGATCTGGAGGACTTTAGAGGTGGTCTATGCAACCCAGCTTAAAGGTCCGAGGGTTCGGGTCTGTCTGTCTGAAGAGGAGTAGTGGGAAGTGTCTTTAATGTGTTAGGGTTTATGGGGCTTTTCGTTGATGGGACCTGGTTGATGATTGTTTGATAGGCCTTATGGGGGTTTGTCTAACTGTAAGGTTTCTGCTGTGGTCGGGCATATGGGGTTCTCTCTCTTTCCCAGGGACACAGTTACCTATGGGTGGGCTGGGCTAGTTTTCTTGGGATTTCTTTTTTCACTATATCTATAATTCAGGTTGTTAAGTAGAAGGTCTAACCGGGCCTGAATTGGGTCTGGTGTAGTGCATGCATTTTAGTCCACCACAGTGTGTTGGGGAGCTACGGGTATGGCGATTGGATTGGGTAACTGTGATTATATATAGTTATGGGGATGTATATAGTTTCCACACCCAGTTTTGGGGTGTGGGCCTGGTGTCTACTTCGGGCTGTGTGTGTGTATGTATTTTGCAATAAAATTTCAATAAAGAGGTTTTAAAAAAAAAAAAAAAAAAAAAAATATCACTGCACAAAAATGCAGAACTAAGACAAAATAGAATACTTTCTACACTTAAAACTCTATCATAGCAGTACTTCTCTAACCCAGTACTTGGTACAGGAAACTGCTAAAAACACACTGTGAAACATAAAGAACAGTTTAATTCCTGCCTAAATGTTGTATCTTTCTTCATCCTTTATTGTTCTGTTTTCTTCCAGCAGCCTTTTTTGGTGGCAATCCCCAGTCCTATCACCCACCTTACATGGGTCTTATCTTCAGCTTCTTTAACTGCCAAGGGTCAGTGGGTGCCTCCATAAGTGGTGTGGAGCCTACAGGGTTGCTGTGGTCATCCTCCTGCTAGAGATGCTTTTCCACCCTGTTTCTTCCCCACCTGGGCCAGCATGCATGCCATGGTGCACACGTACTGCACAGAGACACAGTACACCTCAGCGTCTCTACCTGGTCAACCAGGGTGGTGACCACTGCCATGCTACCTAGCCTCTACTATTTAGCAGCCAAGCAGCGGTAGGTGCTGTCCCCCATCCCAGAAAGAGGAGAGCAGTCAATGGATGCTTAATCCTACCCTCCCCCAGCTGCCACTGAGTGACAGCTGTTCCGTTTCCGGACTGGGGTCACTGGTGTGGTAGGCAGTGAGGCAACCCATGCCTCATCCCCGCTATGCCACTGGGCTAGAACCCGTAGCATCTTTGATAAGCAAAACACAGTGAACAGGTACCTACACACATTGAAGGAAACTCCATTAAACAGGTAAAATGAAGAACTGAGACGCATCTTTAAGCAACATGGTTTAGCTTTCTAGTTACCTTTCACTGTCTATCACTAAGTTGATGCAACTTTCTGACAGACAGACAGACACACACACACACACACACACACACACACACACACACACACACTTTTAAATTAACAAACCAATTAAAGTCAACAACACTTCATTTACTCCTTCACTGGTAAAATATTTACAATGTTTTTCCTTTTTATTCCTTAGTAACCAGGTAAGGCCCACTAGGCACAAGGCCTGTTTTCAGGAGCAACCCATGGGCTCTGTGGAGGTTATGTGACTTGCTCAGGGTCACACAGTACGCAAGTGGATGTTGTGGGAATCAAACCCAAGTCTGCTGGAAATACTAAGCTTATGCACAGCTCGATACTCTAACCTCTGTGCTATACTGCCAGCCCAATCTCTAGCAAAAGTTGAAATACAGCCACATCTGTCTACCCCTATATAATATAAATAAACAATTGCAAAGAATTATGTAATCGAGTAAATTGACATCTCTGGGTCTAACATGGTCATAACTGACACTACCTTACAACCTTATTAGACCCCCCTTTATGCCAATATACTCTTGTACAGAATCCTTTACTATCATTTATTCTATATACAGTATCTGCAACTAGGAGAAGTAACACCTTCTGTGATCCACAATTATCTAACTGGGTTAAATGTGGCCAAAAAGAATGTATTGGGATCAAAACTCATAAAATTAGAAGCCGATGTCACCTCTGAACCAGTGTCTGTAATTTCAACCTACATGTAAAGGATTGGCTATTTACCAGACATCTGGAAAGAGGCATTGGTGACCACCATTTTCAAAAAATGGAAATTCCACTGACATGACGAATTATTAGCCAACACGAGTATTGTCAGCACTATCTGAGATCATGCCACAAAACCTTAAATTCAAGGAACACATTTATGAAAATAATTTGTTCACAGGACATCAGTTTGGTGTCAGAGAGGGCCATAGTAAAATTTCTACCATGGCAAAATGCACAAATTATGTTTTAACTGCATTGGGGGAAGTTAACAGTTATTGTATTAGTTGAGTTTACCAACCTCCATCTTGCGTGCCATAGAATACTGGCTGACAGACTAGCCAGCCTATGTCTTGGAGACCCACTTCTACACTGGTTTCAAAATACTCTCAAAAGACACAGTATGTTAGAATAAGTAACACCCTATCTAACAGAGAATCTGTAACATAGAAATACAGACAATGTTGGCAGAAAAAGACCATTGGTCTATCCTGTCTATCCAGCTTTACCCTACGCTGTGACTGATTGTCTAGATGGGGTTTCCCCCTGGCCCCCCTTACTCCCTGCCTTACTGCTACCCTCCCAATAATCTATTAAGCCCTTTACTGTGCCCCAGCTGTGCTTGACCCTATTAAGCATTACTATCCCTGGAGTACCACAGAGTACTCACAGAGTATTGTGGGTTCCTACATACCTCTCAACCACCTGTCTTGCAAATCGGGGACAGAGCTCCAGAAATCGGGGGCAAATGGCCAACATTAGGGGCAAATCTTAAAAAAATAGTAATATCAGCTCAAGAAGCCTCCTATAGTGTGTGGCTTACCATGCAAGGCATTTTTGATGTAGAACTAATTTATGTTTTTAAATCCTTACTTATCTGTGACAGATGTGCTAATTTTATCTAGGTACAGAGGAAATTTCTGAGGAAAAATCAGGAACATCCTATAAAATAAAGGACGACTGAGCAGTATAGGCTCCATCTATTGTCTTTATTCATTAATGATATGCCTGATGCCTGTAAAAAGCCTCAGCACACCAATGTATTCTGAAAACACCAAGCTTTACTGGGCAGGTTCAACTGTCAGGTTCAGCAAAATTATGCACAGCTTTATTGCACTCCACAAGTGAATCATCGACAGTGGGTTCCTACTAAATGAAAAAATAAAACAAAGGTCTTAATGCTCCGATCTAAGCACAGTTTAAAGAAACAAACAACTGACCTAGAGATACAGTGCTTGGATTGCACGACCTAGGGAAATATGTAGCACACTGCCCATTGTGGAATATGATACCTGGCTCAGGGTTTAGGCTAAAGGAAAACATACTGCACGTAATGTAACCAAACTGATCAACTGTAAAATGAGGACCTTATATCACCTAAATATGGCTTAACATCAGAAGCAAGAAGACAGTTGCCCTGCAGGTACTGCTGCCAGTTCATGAATATGGAAATAAAATAAGGAGGAGAATATTGTGGTTGCAAAGACTCTCATGCAACGTAATGGCACCTCTCCTGCTAGTGTCATATGGTTGCTCAGTTTTTCTGGTGACATAATCTTGTTACAGGCTACTTCTAGTGTCATAGTACCCCAATTTGGAACTCATTAGTTGTCTGAGACAAAACTGAATGTTTAGAGAAAAGAACATATGCAAGCACAGTATTCTTCTCCATACTGCTTCTAATTGGTCAACCTCTACACTCACGCCTCACATTGTCGACCTAAGCTCCCTCTGACCAATTATCCTTGTCCTCCACTTTCCTCCTTCTCACCTTGCTCCTGCCCTCCCCATTCCTCCCCTACCTCACCCACACCCTCCCATCTTTTAGCACTTCAGACTTCTGTCCCTCTACTTTGCACTTCTCATATCAACCCCCAGACAAGGCCCTTCAGCCTGCCCACCCCTTCCTGACCCCAACCCACCCTCCCCACCCCTACTGGTTGCTCATCTGGCCTTCCTATCCTTTTGCTGTCTCCGCTTGAAATACGGTATCTTATTTTTGAGACTGTATTAATGTTTACCTTTGGTTGTATGTTCACCTTCCATCCTTTGACGCGGAACCTTTGTAAACGAGCAGTTCTTGCTCAAAGGTATTTGTAATCCTAGAGTTTAATAAATAAATAAAAAATAAATAAATATTCATAACAGATAATAACAACAAAAATCGAAAGAGACCTAGGCATAATTATATCAGATGACCTAAAGGTGGGCAAGCAATGTGAGAAGGCAGTAAGGAGGGCTGGGGGGGATACTGGGATGCATAGGGACAGGCATCAATAGTAGAAAACAGGAAGTTTTTATCCCTCTGTACAGACAGTTGGTGAGACCCCGTCTGGAGTACTGCGTGCAATTCTGAAGACCCCATCTCTGCAAAGACATAGACAGAGTGGAGGCTGTTCAGAGGAGGGCAACCAAAATGGTGCAGGGTCTGCACCAGAAGACATACGAAGAGAGACTAAAGCAGCTTAATATGTATACCCTTGAGGAAAGGAGGGAGAGGGGGGACATGATAGAAACTTTCAAGTATCTCAAGGGAATTAACAAAGTACAAGAGGGTAGCATCTTTCAGAAGAAGAGATGTGCAAGAACAAAGGGGCACAATTTGAAGATAGAGGGGGGGACAGCTCAGAGGTAATGTTAGAAAGTATTCTTTCACATAGAGGGTTGTGGATGCATGGAACAGCCTTCCTGAGGAGGTTGTGGAGTCAGGAACAGTGGGAGAATTCAAGAATGCATGGGACAGGCATAAGGCAATTCTAGTGGGGGTAGGAGGAAGTAGGCTGTTGGCTAACTAGAATCTGCAGCTTGACCATCAGGTAGGGAAGTGGGCAGACTAGGTGGGCTAAACGGTCCTTATCTGATGTCAAATTCTTTGTTTCTATGTTTAGATGGCTGTGAGTACAGAATGGTGCTGGTTGCAGGTTCTCATGAAAAGGTTTACAAAGTATCCCTCCTGGCGTCACTCTCAAGGCTTACTGTGGCAACCATTTCTCTAGAACCTGCAGCAGCATGATTCTGCACTCCCGTAATCCAACATCATCTTCATAATATTACCCTTTAATGAACAGCGGAAGCAGAGATGTTTGAAATGAACATTTTTAACAGTATTTGTAGATATGTGTTACACTGCCAAAAGAACATATAGGGCCGGATATTCAGAGCAGTTGTGCATGGCACAACCGAGTTGCACCAGCACAACCATAGAAATGCGCCACCGAGCAATATTCAAAGACTGCGGCTGCGCAGCACAAGTTGCATTGTGTCATGGCACAACTATAATGTATGCAGCGCAAGTGTAGGGAGCATTTCCATGAATAAGCGATGCAACGGTATATTCAACCAGAAATCATGGCGCAAGTCCGGAGCAAAACCCAAGATGCGCCACCTGGACTTGAGCCTATAAAAACCTGGCTCAAACACACAGACAGGGATGCGCAACACTGTGCAGAGAGGGGGAGAGAGAGAGAGAGAGAGAGATTGAGAGTCACATAGCCAGGGAGCCATTGCACAGCCAGAGAGCAATGGACAGTGCCCCATTTTTCATGGAGGCGGTAATGAGGGGTGTGAGGATGCAGGAGGAACACCAACATGGCCGACCAAGGGCCCGGTGGTGGTATGCCCAACACAGGTGGTACCATGCCCGTATTACATTTGAGAACTATAGTGATATGGAGATAGTGGTCTGGTACCACCTGAACAGGGCAATTCTGAGGCAGCTCTGCGAGCTGTGTAGTGATGAGATGCAGGCACCCACCAGACACAGTCATGCCATGTCAGTGGAGACTAAGGTGACAGCAGTCATGTGCCTGCTCACCATGGGCACCTTCCAGAGACTAACAGGGGATACCATTGGCATCACCCAGTCGACCACGTCCTGCCACTCACACAGTTCCTCAATGTTCTGCTGCCACATGCTTTGGAGTACATATGTTTCCCCAGCCCACAGGCGGAGTGCAGCAAACATGCAGGACTTCCACAGCGTGGCATGCATGCCAGGCATGATTGGGCTACTGACTGCACCCGTGGGCATCTGCATACCACCCTAGCCCCAGGGCCCAGTCTACATCAACCGCAGCGATTCCTATCAGTCAACTGCCAGGTGATGTGCAATGCCACAGGGCACATCATCAATGGCTGTGCCACACACCCTGGAAGTGCACATGATGCATTTATGGCACAGCTCCATGCTGTGCCAGAGGTTCGAACATGGGGATATCCCCATGGGCCACCCAGTGGGTGAGTATGGCAAGGGCCAGTGCTGTGTGTCACATCCGAGGTGGTGAGGGACGGAGGGCAAGGAGGGTGGTGGTGGTGAGCGGTGGGACAAGGACTAGGAGATGGCACAGCACAGACAAGGGCTAACCATGTCCATCCCCAAACAGGTGATACGCATACCACTGAGGCCATGGCTGCTCACCCCCTACTGGCAACTGTCATCCTCCACAGAGGAGAGATACAATGAGGCACATGCCAGAATGCGCAGTATCATCGAGCACATCTTTGGCATGCTTAAAATGCATTTCAACTGCCTAGACAGGTCAGGCAGTGCCCTACAATACAGCCCATCAAAAGCCTGTGGCCTATTCCTGACCTGCTGCATACTGCACAACATGGTCATTGACCGTGGGATAGCTGTCAAGGCAGAAGATGGCGACAGTAGTGGGGACGATGGTGGGAATGGGCTGGAGGATGGTGGGCAGCCACCACCCGGAAGACGGGACCCCTGCCTGGCAGTGCAGGCATGGCACCACTGGGACACCATCACACAGGAGCACTATGGAGAATGCAGGTAAGTGCAATGACACACATGCAAGGGCCACACAGAGCAGCACACCACACACATTCCTGGATGTGCATGGTGGTAGGCAAGCAAGGAATGGGGCGCACAGCAGGCATGGAGAGGCACTGGCACATGGATGCACACACACACAGAGCTCAGGCATGCACACACACATACTGCAGACCATAGCATGGATCACAGGCACAGATGGCATTGAGCGTATCGGCCATCATCACATCCATGCCACATGGCCCAGCAGCATGGTCAGTGTACATGGGGGCATGTGGCACAACCCACACACACGCACATGCATGCTGCACCATCACTGCCCACACATACATGGAGCATCAGCAGTGGACGGCGGTGCAGGGCAGCAGACACATCAGTCCAACCAAGCAGTCCCTTGACCGCACATGGGTGTCCACGCCTGGGCCGACCAGCAGATGCAGGCTGCACATCGGCCATGGGGGGGTGTCTGACGCCCCCCAGGGGTTGATGTTTGGGACCATGACCATGTCGGCGCAGGGGAGTTGAGGCGGCCAAACAGGCCAGCCCCCGGGGTGCCTGGGATGCCAACATCGGATCCCAGCATCTGCTGTAATGGAATCACTAGACACTGGGACCGTGGGGTGGACAGTGCACTGTGAGGGGTCCTCTGTGCACAGCCAAGCCCAGTGGCTGCCACCAATGCAAGCCATGCCACAATGGTACCAGTCATGCAGTCCATTGCTGCCACAATGGCACTGGCCATGCAGTCCATCGACGCAGTCATGGCCTCTCGCATCTGGTGAAGCCCATCCATGAGCTGCACAGTGCCCCTGTCCTGCTGCTCAGCCAGCTGTCACAGCTTCACATGCAGTGCATTCACCTCCATGGCAAGCAGTACCTGGTTCTCCACAGATGCATGCAGCAACTGGGTGTGCTCTGCCAGCCACCCAGCATCCTGCTCCTCCTGGCCATTGCGCTGGGCCACTGGTGGTGATGCAGCAGGCTGCCCAGTCTCCCACTCTGGTGGACACTGCACAGGGGTCCATACCGGGAGTACAGTGTTGTCAGGTGCACCAGTGGCAGACACCGTGCTGCACTGCCTGGCGGAAACCTCATCCTGCTGCTGCTCCTGCTCGACTGTCTGCTGGCCAGTGCCATGCTCTGCCACCACACCTGCACCACCACACCCACCATGCACAGTGGTGATGCCACACACCGCTGCACTAATGGGGATGGGTGGCAGCTGTGCAGCCGCAGGCACAGCACCATGCCCTGATGCTGCCTGTGATGCATCCAGGGTCATCTCGGGCAACACTTCCCCGATGCTGACCAGGATCAGTGTTATGTCATCATCTGAGCCAGACATGGCCCCTTGCTGGGTCTCTGCACACAGCATACTCAGGCTGTCATCATGCAGAAACCCAGCCAGGGTGTCATCCGAACCCAGGGCAAGGACATCCAGTTGCTCCATGGTGCTCACCCTCAACCTGTTCAGGCCACGCACGCTGGTGGAGGTGAATGGTCCGTCCTCCATAGCCATGACTGACCTTGCTCTGTCCTCACCATGGAGTCGTGATGGTGCTACAAGACAGAAACATAGGGCCAGTGGTGCAGTGACAGCCACACGGTGTCCCCTCGGCCGGAGTGCATGCGGACGATGCCACATGCCACCCCATAGCCATGCACACCAGCGGCAACACGGGCAGGTGGCATGCACTCCTGCACGTACATACCCACCCCCAACGGCCATGTTGGTAGACTGCATACTCACCATGCAGGGCTGGGCTGCCACCAGTCTGGAATCCCCACCAGACACACCCTCGACTGGTGTATGCCTGATGGTGGCCGCCACCAGCTCTTCAGCGTCCGACAGGGTGGGCGCGGTGGACGGGCCACCGCTGGTCACACTGTGGGAGGCCTGTATAGCTGCTACCTTCTCCTTAATCCTCCGCCTGTCTGCGGCGACCTTCTTCTGGCACTCCTGTGCACTTCTCTGGTCTGGGTCCGTGCTGGTTCATACACCACCACTGCATCCCACACTGCTGACTGCTCCTGGCGTGTGCCAGTGACACCGCTCAGCAATTACTCCCTCTCAAGGTATGCCTCATACAGGGCATTCATCTCTGCCTTCGTGAAGTTGGGCCTTGTTTTCCAGGCAGGCTCACGTCCCTCCTCATCCTCATATCCCGACATGTTGCTACCTGTGGACAATGACAGCATGGTGGGTCATTGTCAGCATGGTCCCTGGCAAGCAGCAGTGCATGGTTGTAGCAGGCCTCTGTTGCCCTCGGCAGCATCCACTTACCTATAGAGGTTGCAATACCGGTCCATGGCCTGTGCTGTCCAAGTGCAATGCATGCAAATGAGCTGTTGTGCAACGGTAATGATATGCTGATGAGGTGATTTGCATATGTTGACTGAATATTGCGAAAATGCACTGTGCACGATGGGGTTGCTCCGGAGCAACCCTGTGGTGCATTCCCAGCACATGTGTGCACGGCAGTGCATGCGTCCATCACGCAACTGACAGCTCTTGTGCACCCTCGAGCAGACCAACACATGCTCCTACTGCACACATGCACAATGCAGCATGCAGCACATGTTGGGCACATGCACAATCGTACATGGGGTCACGACCACTGACCCTGCGTAGCCGCTAGGCTAGTGTGATGTGCGCATGTCCAGTAATGCGCGGTTGCACCATTAGGTTCCCAATCGTACATCCTACACCTGCTGCACCCACATGTGTGACTGCAACACCATTCAAGCCAGCAGTGGAATTGAGTAGCAGCCATGGCACAGCGGGAATCAAGTAGGGCCCTCAACTGGACTGATGTGGAGCTGGTCAACCTGGTTGCAATGGTGCAACCTTTTGAGGGGCAGCTGTATGGGGTTGTTCCACTGCAACAGGCCAGAGGTGATGTGGGGGTGCAGGTGGCCACAGCCCTGGAAAGGCATACGGGGGTGGCCAGGAGTGCAGAGCAATGTCACCACCAGTATGGGGACCTGCGGTGCAGGGATCCAGAATGGCTGTGCCAGATACAGGCATGCATCCAGCGCGGGGCACTGCCACAGCCAGGTAGGTGTACGCAATGGGCATGCATGCCCTGATGCTCATCAGTGGTGGCTATAGGACTGCGAGGCATGGTCCACAGCTGGGGTTCATCACAGTCCCATCAGCAGCTGCATGTCGTGCATGACCACTGCATGTGTTGCAGTCATGCAGGCATGGGGGCCACAGGACAGTAGGGGACACACCATGCAACATGCGGGCTGTACGATGACGGGGGGCTCTCCATGCATGCTTGTGTACTCATGTCCACCTCTCCTCATGTTTTCCACAGGGCCAGAGGACCGCAGACAGGCCAGGGCAGTGGTGGACGGTGTGAGGGGCCACGGTAGGCCACAGAGAGCAGCACTAGCTGGTTGCAGCATGGCAGGTAAGTGCAGTCACTGTGCCATTTCATGTCCCAGTTGTATTGCTGTGGGTAGTGGGCCGGGTGATGTGTCCCTGGCCATGTGCCTGCACGGCCGTGGGTGGTGCACCACCTGTTGAACGTTCCACTGTTGTGCGTACATTAGAGGCGTTGTGCCTACTGGGGGGGGGGAACGTGCACTCAACCCCCACAATGTGTGCTGCAATGGTGCCTGTGCTCTGTGTCTTGTGCCCAGGCTTGTGCGCACATGGGCACAGTGTGCTACCCGGCTGTCTCGCTGCGCCATTGTGGTGTGCTGTGTGGATGGCTTGTGTGGCCCTCCAGGCCTGGGTCCATTGCTGTCCCTCAGTGGTGTGTGCCCCGCATTCCAACGCACGCTGGGGTCATTGAGGCATTGCACTGATTGGCTGTCCTGTCCCTTCCCCTAGGTGGTCACAGGAATGTTGCCGGGAGGGCTGAATGCCCCCAGGTCCTGAACGGAGGACGGCTTATGGCGCTACAGGTGCAGCTCCTTGCTCTTCGGAGGAGACACCTGCAGGAGACTACAGCATTGAGACGGGCCATACAATGACTGCAGCGGTCAATCAGATGCCAAAGATAGAGGGACATATAGTAGCTTGTGTTGTATATAGCCCCCATTCCTTCCCCACACCTGGTTCCCTGCTGTCCCACTTCATTTTATATAGCTCCTGCACCCTGTTCCCTTCCTCCTCTCCCCTTCCCCCCTCCCTGCCCCCTGTTGTCTGCCTGTTTTGTATGCTCTTTTATATAAAGCTTTGGTGTTGTTGAAGGCCTGTGTCCATGTCTGCTTTGCAGGTGGCATGAGGAGCCATGCTGCAGATGTGTGGGTGTGGTGCATGGTGTCCCCACGGGGCGGCTTGGTTCATGGGCTGTATTCCCATGGGGTCCGTGTTGTGTCCAGCACTGTTTCACATGTCCAGGGTGTGTCGGACTGGTGGTCTGCGGGGTGTGGTGTGTCACTGTGTGGTCAGTGTGGTGCTCTGTCCTGTGTTGTGTGACCTGGGGACCGGGGGGGGCTCTGCACAAGGACCCTGTAGTCTTGGGGTATGGTCCACCTTGTGGCGCATGTTCCACACTGTGCACGGGTGTGCACACATGCTCATGTGGGGGTGTGCCTGCCTGTGCCATGCGCCTGGGGGGGCCTTGCACTGGTGGTGTCAGGAGTAGAGGGCCCTGGGCGTTTGTGTGTCCAGGGATGTACAGGGTGCTGGACACTGTGGCCAAGCAGTGGACATGGCAGGCTTGTGGTTGGGCTGCCTGGGGTGGGAGTTCACGTGTGGTTTGGGTGGGTCGATCTCACCAGATCCCCATGGCTGGTCAGGCCAACTGTGGTCTGCAGCTACAGTGACTGTTCCTGGTGCCATGCCGTGTACCGGCTGGTGGCATGCTGACAGGTAGGCCTCAGATGGTGGCTGGGCTACCTTCCTTGCAGTTCGAGCTAGCTTGGGTGAACTGTGTTTGTACTCACTAGCCTACAAATGAGGTAGGGGATGTGCCCAAGACTCATCATTGTCTGGTGTGGTTGGGATGGGGATGGGGTGGCGTATCCCATGCCACAGTGGCACTGTTGGCCTGGAGTCGTGTGCTGCTGGTGGTGGTTGGCTGGTGTCGGGGTCACATCTGGTGGCTCCTGTCACTGTCAGGTTGGTAGGCAGCTGCTGGTATGTGATCCTGTCGGTGGTGCTGGGGCTGGGCACCGTACGGGGCTGTGTGTGGGCATTGGCTGGACAAGTGGGACTGGTATGGGGGTGGCAAGAGGGAGGGCGCCACAGGGTTGTGTGGGTTGCTACTTCTGTCCTGCCCATCTGCTGGGCAACTTGGGTGGTTCTGCTGTGCCTGGCAATCAGTTTCTGCCGTCCAGTTTCTGTGGTTCTGTATGTCTGTGTTCCAGTCCATGTTCCGCTGTGCATTGCCATGTCTCTAATCATCCCCCACCACCCCCCTGTGCCATTGCCCCAGGGATCATGGGGCGTGCTGGCATTTTACCTGTCCTGTGCATGGCCATGTGTGCCATTGTGGCTAGTGTCTGCACATGCACCTTGTGCACCTGTCCGCCTGGACTGCTGTCTGCCCATGGGGGTGCACATGTCCACTGTGGGTGGGTCTGCGGTGCTCCTCCACACTTTTCTGGGTGCCCTGTGTTGCACTGGGTGGCCTGTGCCTCACTCAACCCTGGTCATCTACTCTTTGTGTTTGCCTAGTCCCTGGCACTGTGCACTCAGCATACTGTGTTCCTGCAATTGGCATGGCTGTGGTGCCAGGTCTTTGGCTGGGGGAGCGTTCCACAGTTTGTGGCCTTGGGCTCTCTGTGCACCTTCCCCTGGTGTCCTGTGTGCCCTCCAGGCCCATGCCTCTGTTTTCATGGGTGTGCCCTGCTGGGGGGGGGCCTGTGACCATTGCCCTATGTTTGCTTCGTATGTGTACCTGCAGCCTGTGGCTCTTGCCCTGCTCAATGGGTTTGTGCTCAGGTTTGCCTATGCATCCATGGTTGCACCGCACATCTCTGGTTGTGCCGTGGTGCATCTTGCCATTTTCAGATGACTTGCGCTGGAGCATTTTGGGTGGCGCATCTTCTGAATATGACTCCCAGCTTGCCATGATGCATCTGAGTTGTGCTGTGCCAGACTTGCACCAGACTTTGGTGCATTTCTGAATATCCGGCCCAAAATGCATTGTGAGTTTTAGTTGCAATATAATCTACTCACCCTCTAGCCCAAAGGCTTGAATAGTTCATTCCTTTTGATATTTTATAAAATAAAAAATTAAAAAAAAAGTGCATAGAATTTTTAAACCCAGTGCTAAGCCCATACTTTTGACATTCACAAAGCATAGTAACTCTTCTTTTCTGAGTTGATTTCATTAACTGCAACTGATAAACCACGTTGAAGTTACAATTTACTCATAAAATACTGTACCAGTTTTTAATGGTATGGTAAAACTTTATTCATAATCAATATGAACAGGATTGAACTACATTGAGTAACAACTCATTTTCAAGGAGGTCCTTAAAACATAAACACTAAACAACATATAGACATAACATATTTCACATAGAATGTATACTACAGTTGGTATTAATTCATATAAAATATAGCACAAGTTAGAATTTAAGAGTTGAAATTTACATTAGAAGAAGAGAATAATTGCACAGTCTAGGTCTCTCTTTCACTTGTAAACCCATTTATACATTTAACTAATGTGCTTATATGAATTTTGAGGAACAACCTTTATCGCCTCACCCTCACTTTATATCCCAGTTTTATATTTACTAAAGTGCTTATTTAGGTAGTGAGGAGGGCAGTATGTTATTACCTCACATACATATAATCTGTATGTCCTTAAATACTAATGCACTAACATAATATTGAAACATACTAATGCACGCACATAATATTGAAACTTGTATTAAATCTATAAACCATTTTTTATTGAATTTAAATTTATAGAGTGTCCACACTCTCAAGACCAGTGGCAAACTGTTCCAAACTTTAGGACCTCAATAGAGGGGAGAAAATCTTCCTAACTCCAAATTACAACTCGGAACAATGTATTCTGTGCCCCGAGAAGCTCTGTCTCCTCCTTTGTTCCTTGACTTTAAACTCCCTCATGGTATAGCTTCGCAATTGTTTCCTTTATATTTTACCCATGAATGATGTTCAGTGCAAAACTCCTATCCTCTAAGCACCACCAATTTAAGGCTCTATGTAGATCACAATGGTGAGTACTTCTGGGGGCGTCAGGACAAAGCGAGCAAGCCTATTGTGCATGATGTCAAGCCTTGCCAGCTCGTCCACTGAGGCCCCCCATACACCAAATCTCCATAATCTAGCACAGGCAGGACCATGGTATCCACAATCCTGCACCGCACCTCACAAGTCATATAGGGCTTCAGTCTATAGAGCATTCCTAATTTCCTACTAAGGTTACCCAGCAGATTTTTTATCTGCCTATCCCATTTCAGTCTGTGATCCAGCCACACTCCCAGACATTTATAACAAGTTACCTGTTGTACTTTCTCACCCCCTTTAGTCCTGATATCCAAAGGCTGATATTCTCTAGCAGGGCCCAGAAAGTGCACCACTTGTGTCTTTTTCACATTAAAATTTAGAGAGGTGAAGACTGTTTGTACCTTACAAAAAGCTAGTTGTAACTTAGAAGTAATACTATCTAGAGCACTTCCTTTCACGTAAATCAAAGTATCATCTGCATCTATATGATACCTAACATCCGGATCACTGAACTCTATGTCATTTATATAAATGTTAAAGAGTAGGGGCCCAAGGATGGAGCCCTGGGGCACCCCCACCCTGATTGGGTGAGCAGATGATCTATATTCCCCAATCTCCACAATTTGCTCTCGACCCATAAGATAGAAACTAAACCATTTCTGTTCTGACCCCATAATTCCCATATCCTAGAGCCTGGACAGGAGGACCTCATGGTTCAAGGTGTCGAATGCTTTTGACAAATCGATGAATATAGCTCCCAACGAGTTCCTCCTGTCCAAGCTCATCTGGATATCCTCTACCACATTCAGTAACACCGTCTGGGTGCTGTGTTTCTATCAGAAACCAGACTGGTACCCATTCAACAAGTTATCCTCCTTCAGATAGTTCAACTGTCTAGAAACCAGCCTTTCCATAATTTTGGAGGTTTGGGGGAGCAGGGAGATGGGTCTAAAATTTCCCATCTCCAACTTGGACCCTCCTTTATAAACTGGCCCAGTCTTAGCCTTCTTCCAGCCCTACGGGTATTCCCCTGTTGTAAGTGAGTAGTTAATTAAATAAATAAGCTAATGGGTAGGCAATGCAGGGAGCTGCATACCATGACAGTTTAGTGGGGATATCATCCAGGCCCTTTGCCTTAGTAACATCCATGGTCAACAATTCTTTAACCTCTTCCACTTGGATTTGGGAGAAGGAAAAGGCCCCTCCTCCAACCTGCCTTGATTTGCTATTTGTATCCATAGTCCCCAACCCAGTAGCACACTGAGAATGGGGGCTTGGTTTCTGTACTCCAATGTTATTAAAATATTTAGTAAACAAATTAGCCGCCATATTGCTGATAGATACTGTTTGCCCATCAAACTCAATTCTTTTTATTTGTTGGTTAATGTTTTCCCTATTAATTTAGCTACCTCACTCCAGAATTGTCTTGGGTTAGTACTATTATCTAAATGAAGTTTATCTTTAAAGTATCTCTGCTTAGCCCTTATTTCCTTAGTATAGCTATTTTCTTAATTGTCTATATGACAACAGGTCCCTGGTTAAGCCAGTTTGTTTTGTACTTGACCAGCACTTGTTCCTTGCCTTTTTAATTTTATACAGAGAAGCAGTGTACCACATCGCATTTAAACACCCAACCTTCCTACACTTTATTGGAGCATGGAAGTTACATATACCTAGGAACTCCTCTTGGAAATAAGACCATGCCTTAGGACTATACAGAACAAGTGTGATGAGTTCACTCTGTTCTTTGCAGATAAGATTGAAAACATCAGGTTGGAGATATGTGCAGCATGCTCTAATGGGTGTGGTGGCAGTCAGTGGGAGGTTACAAGCACCCAGTTTGTCTGGTCTGACTTGGCGGTTGGCGATCACTGATATCGTGAAGATTGTCTGAGGATATTCGCCTGACCTACTGTAGTTTAGAACTGGGTCTAACTCACCTCCTTGTGGCATGTGTTGAGGTAAACATCCTGGTCCTGGTCTGGTGCTCGTTAGGGACAGGGGTGTTTCCTGACGCCCTGAAGAAGGCGGTGGTAACACCTCTCCTGAAGAAATCTTCTCTTGACCCTGACTGTCTTGCTAACTACAGACCTGTCTCTTACATGCCCTTTGCGGGAAAGGTTATTGAGAAGGCGGTCGCGCTGCAACTGGAGGATCATCTTACCATCCACGATATCTATGATCCTCTCCAGTCTGGATTTAGGAAGAGGCATAGTACTGAGACAGCACTGGTTCAGGTACTTAATGATCTCCTGACAGCGAGAGAGCAGAAGAGCCATTCCATCTTGATTCTTCTTGATCTCTCTGCAGCATTTGACACTGTGGACCATGGAGTGTTATTGGAGCACCTGTGGCTGATCTGTGGACAGTTGGGAACAGTCCTCAGGTGTTTTCAATCTTTCCTCATGGGCAGGATTCAGAGAGTGGTGTCCGGGATTTATTCCTCGGTCCCACTCCCCTTGTCCTGTGGAGTGCCCCAGGGCTGTTTTATCACCCATGTTGTTCACGTGTATATGCTGCCATTGGGGACATTATAAGGTGGTATGGGCTGAGTTTTTCACTGCTTTGCAGATGACACTCAGCTATACATGTCCTTTGTACCTGAACAGGGTGAAGCTGCCTCAATTTTTAACAACTGCCTCTGAGATCCAAGACTGGATGAGTGCCAACTGGCTGCGGTTGAACCCTGATAAGACTGAGGTGTTGGTTGTCGACCCTGGTCATCAGAGAGAGGTGCCATCGGTTGGCTGGCCCTCTGGGCTCTTGCTTGGAGGTGGCCAGCTGTTGACCTCTGACCGAGTGTGGAATCTGGATGTTATGCTTGATGATGGGTTGATGCTTACATTTCAGGTGTCGTCCGTTGTCAAGACCTCATTTTATCATCTGAGGAATATTGCCAAGATTAATCACCTTGTCCCACCTGAAAATCTTTGAACCTTAGTCCATGTCTTTGTGACCTCCCACCTTGATTACTGCAATGCCCTGTACCTAGAGCTACTGGGGGTTGATATCCGCCACTTGCAGCTGATGCAGAATGCGGTGGCGGGTTGTTGACTGTTTATCTAGATCATGCCATGTCACGCCTGTGCTCCGGGTCTGCACTGGCTGCCTGTTCAGTGGCAGATCACCTTCAAGGTCAGTTTACTGACCTATAAGGCCCCTATGGACAGGGACCGCAGTATCTGCATAATCTCATCTGCCCCTACCACCCCTCTGCTCCTCCGATAAGGGATTGTTAGATGTCCCCAGGGTTCATTTGAAGACCTTGAGTGCCCAGTCATTTGCATTCATGGCTGCAACTCTGTGGAACTCTTTACTTCATCAGGTGAGAGAGAGTGCCTGACTGTGGAGAGTTTTAAATCTGCGCTTAAGACACATTTATTCAATATCGCTTTTTCTGAATTCTGATAAATTCTGGCTGCTGTTTTTTATTACTTGATTTTAATATGTTTTTAGATATTTATATTTTAGTTTTGTCATTTATGTACAAGAGCTTTGATCACTGTGAATTGTGCTTTTATATAAATAAAGTTAGATTGGACTGGATTGGATATATATAATCTAAGACCCAGGGCCTGATATTCAGAAATGGGCAAATTGAAAGCAAATATCTGTGCTTGGTTGTGCTATAGCACTGGTGTCCAAAACTGCTATATTCAGTGGAATAGTGCATCCACGTTATTCCACTGATTATACAGCCAGTGAGACCCAGCGCTACGCCACCTAGCACCAGGCAGACACAGCCCCCACAACAGGGCAGCACAATGGTCTGCACCCAGGTGGCTGACATCAGGCAGGAATGCCTCCAACTTCACTCTATGGGTGATGCTGTTGATCAGTGCTATGTCACAGGGCCCGGAGTTTCCTGGAGTACCTTTGATCTGCCGGAGTTTGTGGATACTATGAGAATCATCCAGGCGATGCGTCCTACTTGCTGTAGTTTAGACCCGGGCCCTACCTCCCTGGTTTTGGGTTGTAGTGACATCATTGGCCCAGTCTTAGCTCGGATTGTCTGGTGCTCTCTGGACTCGGGTGAGTTTTCTAGCTCCCTGAAGGTGGGGGTGGTGATACCCCTCCTGAAGAAAGCTTCTTTAGACCCGGATAACCTAGCAAACGACAGGCCTATCTCTAACCTCCTTTTGTGGGGAAGGTTATTAAGAAAGTTGTGGCAGCTCAACTGGATAACTATTTAACCATCCATAATTTATACGAACCTCTCCAATTGGGTTTTCATAAGAGGCATAGTACTGAGACTGCTCTGGTCCGGGTGCTCAATGATCTCCTGATGGCGAGAGATCGGAGACACCGTTCCATCTTGGTTCTCTTTGATTTACCATCAGCTTTTGATACTATGGATCATGGGATTCTGCTCAAACATCTGAGGTCCATCTGTGGGCTGTCTGGTACAGTTCTCAGATGGTTTACATCCTTCCTCGCTGGCAGAATGTAGAGTTTTCTCAGATATATTTTCTTCTGGGGCTTTCTCTGCCTTCCAGGGTACCCCAGGGTTTGGTGCTGTCCCCATGTTATTCACAGTATATATGCTGCCCTCGAGACATTGTAAGGCAGCATAGGCTAAGGTTTTACTGCTATGCTGATGATACCCAGCTCTAAGTGTCTTTTGCCCCCGACCAGGTTAGTGCTATCTCAGTATTGAACAGCTGCCTTGCAGAACTCCAAGATTGGATGAGCATCAGCGGTTTAAAGTTGAACCCAGGAAAGACTGAGGTTCTGGTTGTGGACCCAGGTCATAGGACAGAGGGGTTGAGGACTGAGCTCCCCTCCAGTTTAGTATTGGGGAGGGCCCAGATTCTCACCTCTGAACGGGTGCATAACCTAGGAGTGGTGCTTGACAATGGTCTGACCCTTCATGATCAGGTGTCGGCAGTCATCAAGCTGGCCTTTTACCATCTTAAGAACATTGCTAGGATTAGGCACCTTGTTCCGTCCAGTGACCTACCTGTTTTGGTCCATGCCTTAGTGACATCACGCCTTGATTACTGCAACTCCCTACTTAGGGCTTCCTGGGGTTGATATGCGCTGCAGAAGTAGCAGAACACGGCAGCACATTTGTTGACTGGGGTATCTAGAAGAACTCACATTACCCCGTGCTGCACGGTCTGCACTGGCTGCCTGTTCAGTGGTGGATCACCTTTAAGATAGGTCTATTGGCTTACAGAGCCCTACACAGACAGGGTCCTGATTACTTGAAAGAGCTCCTGGTTCCCTACACACTTCTGCAACAACTTCGCTCGGCTGACGAGGGGTTGCTAGAAATTCCGAGGGTAAGTTTAAAGTCATCAGGTGCATGTGCTTTTGGGTTTGTGACACCTACCCTCTGGAATTGTCTGCCATGTCAGCTTCGGGAGTGCAGGGCGGTGGGGTGTTTCAAGCAGGCTCTTAAGACTTTTTTGTGCGGAAAGGCCTATTCTGTATCTTCTTGATTTTATTGTATTTATTGTATTCTGTTTTTATCTTGAATGTACAGCGCTTTCATATGGAAAAGGTGCTATATCAAATAAATTTTATTATTATTATTTATTATTATTATTATTTTCAAAGGGACTTATGCTAATGAGACCATTGGGCATGCAAATCACTAAGGGGCCATTTGCATGCCCATTATGGGCCCATTAGCATAGGGAGTGAGGCTGTACTGCACAGCACTGCCCCCTGATTGTCCTTGTCAGTGGAGGTATCCCTGGTGCTAGTGGCATCCCCAGCGATCGCCGTTCCATATCTGGCGAAAACAAACATATAACCTCTGAGTCTAGTGGTCCCTCCCTTTCCCATTCTCCAACCACCAATTTCCAATGAAAATTATATATATTTATTGGGCTTGTGTTCTGGTGGGGGGAGGGACCACTGGACTACCAGGGAGGGACTGTTTTATTTTACTCAGTACGGCAATCAGTAATCAAGGGAGGGGGGAGGGACCACTAGACTACCAGGGAATAATTTATTTTAATATCAGGATGGTGATCACTGGACGGGGGAGAGGGGAAGGACCACTAGACTACCAGGGAATAATTTATTTTATTATCAGGATAGCGATCGCTGAATGAGGCAGAGGGGAGGGACCACTAGACTACCAGGGAATATTTTTTTTAATATCAGGACAAAGATCAGAGAACAGGGAAGGGGGAGAGACCACTAGATTACCAGGGAATAATAAATTTTAATATCAGGATGGTAATCATTGAATGGGGAAGGGTAGAGGGACCACTAGACTACCAGGGAATGACTTTAACATGAATGGGATGGCAATCAGAGAACGGGAAGGGGTAGGACCACTAGACTACCAGGGTTATGGCTACTATTTCTTATGGGAAAGGTGATCACGGAGCTGCAGTACCTTGCCAACTGCTAGGGTTGCATGGGAGTAAGCTGGAGTTTGACTTGGTGGTATGTGCGCCACACAAGGAGACTGAACAAAATGGGCTTGTGCAGCGCACATACTCTGAATACTGCACTGCACCAATATTCAGGTCCATGCGCCCTCATTTACATTGTGCCCCACTGCCCTTTTCCTAGGCACAAACCGAGTTTGCCCACACTAACTGGGCTTTTGAATATTGCTGTTCTGTGCAAAACCCGGTTTGTGCGGGCAAACTCGGTTTTGTGCCCAGGCAAAGTTTTGAATATCAGGCCTCAGGAGTCTGACTAATTGCCCAGCTTGTGTAGGGCCTCCTGAAATTTGCACCTATCCTCAAGGGAGTGTCCTATCCTGACCAGCTTAGTGTCAGTGCAGCAAGAAGCCCTGCACTCACTCAAGGATCAGACACACGCCACCAAATTGCAAAAGTGAAAAATCTTTATTAAGCAAAATAACAAAAGCATGTTGGTGAAGATTAAAAGCTGGCAGCAAAACATCAGTTACCCCGGCACTTCAACACTTGGTCTTCGTCAGGGGGCGGGTCTCTGTTGCACAAACCCCTTCCTTAAGTACACACAGCACTCTGTCCCCACTAATCAAAAACATCAATACATTCTAATATTAATTGTAGGCACTTGTGGGGTTCAAACTTATAAACCAAGACATACAATGTTACAAATGGTTAAAAACTTGCATAACTTCTAAATCAGTACAACAGTTAAATGTTTTTTTAAACATAGGTTTGAGAGCAAGTGAATTCTTTTTACACAATTGCCCACAACATAATGAGATCCCCATTGATTTTGTACTGAAAGGTTTGGTGTTTGTGCAAACGCATAACTATTTTGGTTTGATGGCAGTTTTTATGTACAGAATAAGGGTACAGCCATGAGGGCCACTATGGTAACTGCTTATGCCAATCTCCTATTACGTTATTGTGAGAAAACTGTAGTTCAGAATAGTGGCAAAAATCCCTACACAGACTACGTTGTTAAGTGGCTACGTTTTATCGATGACATGGTCTGTGTATGAGATGGCACTTTGGATAAAGCAGCCTTACAAAATGGGTCGGGGAAATTGCTGAATCCTGATTGTTCAGGACCCATGCTTGGTGGCAGTACCACCATCGGGTAAAGTACAAGTAATCTGGATGCAGCTCACTAAAGAAATCCTTGTGCCATCTTTAGAATTTTTAGTTTCAAACTGGCAGCAATTTTTTGTTATGGCTTGTCAAACTTGAATAAAAAGAAAAAAAATGCTTCAAGCAAGCGCCCTCTCCCCACTCAACAATCCTCATAAAAGTAACAACATAACTGTACTGTACATCTGTGAACAGTACTTTTATTCAAACTGAGTTAACATTTTCATTTTGGGTGCGATTGTCACCCACATCCAGCCTGCCAGTGCACCCGCCCACTCCCTCACTTCAGCAGCATCCTCACCTCACTCTCCTCTGCATAGGAATATGTTCCAGAGTTCTAAAAAGTAATGTTAGTCCATTCTCCTATTTTTTTAATTGCCACTTTTTTATTCATTGCAGGAAGCTCAGTGTTAAAGTGCCTGACCATCAGCTGGCCACCTCGATACACTGTCAGCCGCCAGCCCCACCCCTGTCCCACTTGCTGGCCACTTTCCAATTTCCACCAGATCCCGGATATTATTAAAATAAAAAACAAGTGATGGTTTTACGGATATTCATGCACTTACCAAAGTGCAAGAGGAATATACTGCTAGTGTCGGAATCCATATTGATTCCTTCTGCCACATCAGCCAGGCACAAAAGACACAATTTCTCCCTTGCTGCAATAGATGACGTCTCACTGAGGACCACTGAGGCACTTCCCATGGCTTCAGGAACACTGCTCACCGAGGCCCCTCATCTGAGCTTGAGGCAACTGGGCAGTTTCTCCTTCTGCGTGGGTGGAAGAGGTGCTTGACATTGAACCCAGTTAGTGAACAGCACTAATGTGTGTGCTCATCTAAAAATCTATTTGTAACATGAACGCTCTCTTAACAGCCCTCCCAGCCTAGCACGATCTGCACACTCACAGTGGCTTTGGGAAATATCATTGCTGGCCACACGCTTACTACTGCTCGCTATCATTGCCACACTCACTGTCTCAATGGCTTCTTCTCTCCTTCAGCTGCATCTTCTGTCTTGATGACTGCTGCAATGAAAATTAAACAAATGTTTGAAATTTTCGATCAGTAATGATGCACCTCATTGTACTGTTTTAATATGTACAGCGCCTTGAAAATGAAAGGCGCTATAAATAAAATTATTATTATTATTATGTGATCGTTGTATCTGGTGGGGAAATACAACACGCCATTTGTGCAGTGTTCATAATTGCATCACTATAAATTTAAATTGGTTGTATAATCTGGGCAGTGATTTACATAGCAGTCTAATTAAAATGCCTTTATTATGCAATACACTCTGGTCTCTTATGAGAGAATGTGAACGTAAATGTATGTGGGGGTTGAGAATGCCGAGGGTGTTACAATAGCACAGAGCATTCAAAACGTCTTTTAAAAACTGACAGTTAAACTTCACACAGCATCAGTAGCTTAAAAGGCAGAATGATGTCAGCTGTATAACCTATATATTTTGGTCTTCTGGGAAAAATGAAGTCTTTCAGCTGGGTTTTTCCAGATGTAGACCTACTTGGCATGGTATAGTCTGTGCTTCATCCTGAAACTGACAAAAAAAGAAAAAAAAACCTGTGTCAGTGAACACAAGTGAGAACAACCAGTTATGGTCAAATGTAGGCAACAGTGGAATCAAGATTGCAGAGTTGGCATTACCTACTGGAGATGCACTCGTAATGGTCAAATATCAACTTGAACCTGCAACAGAGACAACCCCTTCATCAAAAAATGAAATGAGAGCTAACAGTCACCATCAATGGAGGAAAGCAGTAGAACTGAGACTGCAGAGTCCTTCTGACTTCACCTCAGATGCACCAGCTGTGACTGAGCTTCCATCTGTGAAGAGAATCAAGACATCATCTGGGACCGTGGACAAGATTCCACTGTTGGCAGCATCTGATCCACATCTAGTGCATCCATCCGAGGGAAACCAAAAAACAGTGGCTGGGAGTAGCAAACCAAAACACCTATCACTAACAACCAAAGACACTGAAAGAATAGAATAGGACAAACATGAGGTGACCACATGGAAAAGCACAGCATGGGCACCTTCTCTTCTTTTTAATAATTGGAAGGCTGGGCCTGTAGTTCAATGGACAAGCAGCCATCCACTTCCCTTCCTGAGCTATATAAGCAGTTCCTCTCAGCCTCCTCCTGAAGCACTTTTTCTTTGCAGCTAGAGGCTCTGTCTGTCTGTCCTTTGCACCTGCTGGGGCTTACCCCCCTCCCCCGCCTTGCTGTGTTTTGGCCTCTGCTTGTTTTTGCTGAATTTCTGTTTTCTGTTCTCCTGCATTTGGTTTGTATTGCTTGCCTCCAGCTGTGTGCTTCTTTATGTTGCTTGTTCTCTGTTCTTCTGTGTTTTTGTCTTTTGTTTTGCATTCTTTTTTGGGGGGAGGGGGCTTCTCTGTTTCTAAACTCCTTTCATTTTCTAATCCTGAGCTCATGCTACTTGCTCCCATTTACTCACAATGCAGCTGCAATCATCTGTGTGTTTCAGCTCAAGCTGCTTCCTGCTGCTCTTCCATGCTATGCATCTTAAATGTTTTCACCTGGTTCAGGCTCAATCTGAACCCTAGCCCATGCAGCTCAATTCTGCTTCCTGAACTCATACTACATACCTGATTGCTGCTATTTTCCATGCACTGCCTAGCCAATTTGCTGCTTTCAGAGTGTTGCCTCCCTACAGTCTATGTTCATTTGAATTGCTACCCCTATGGCCCTGTTACTCAATACTGATGCTGCTCTATTACATTTGCACACTGCTATTATACTCTGGAGGTCAGCTAAGCTACCCTGATGCTGTAAACTAGTTTTAATATCTGCATGTGGGTCCCGTCACTTTCTTGTTTTTCCTACAGCGGGAAACTAGAAGGTGCTGTTGAGGAGCCATTAGCCCCGTGTGGTATACTTACCTCATGTTCGAATCCTGCCTTTGCTGCTAAAATCCTCTGAGTATTTTGTCACCATTAATTGGCTTCCTAGTGGGACTGGTTGGCTTGCCCTTGCTAATTCATATTGGCTGCTCCTCCAACCTACATGCAGGTCCAACCACTGCTTACTCTGCCTTACAGACCTACATGCAGGTCCACTCATTGCTTCCTCTGCCTTACAGACCTACATGCAAGTCCAGTCATCTACTTATGCACAACTCAGTTTGCTCATGCCTACTAAGCACATGTCTGCCCTCCATGAGGGTCTCCAACACTCATTGCTTCATCCAGCTCCTTCTGAATTTGTTTCTGGGGCATGCTAACTATGACAATTAAGTACCACAGCTCAGGCCTCCCTACAGCTGATGGTCTCGCTCTATACCTACAAAGTCCACATCTTGAGTGTGCAAAACTTGGGGCAGGGTCCTACTCACCTGGCCTATAGCTGGGAATGTCCTCACTCAAGGCATAGTTTTTGCCGATCGAGACTCAATGGCGGCTCCTGATGCAGAATTTAAGACTAGCTGTGATGGGTGGTTACAGCGATCTCCTTTGTCTCTAGTATTAATGTATTAGCAAGGCACCTTCACCGCATTCTCCCCGCGACTGTCTCTAGTTCACCTGGTTTGTTTTTAGGGCAGGTAGGACAGGCGAGCACCTTAGCAGTCATTCCTCTCCTCCTCCCACCTTGGTTGCCTGGTTTTATAGAGTAGCGCTCGCAACCTTCCACGGCATTCCCATTAGAGGGATCAAGTGAGAGCTTTCCTCCAAATTGGAATATTTTCCACCCCCCCTTAATTGGATTTCCAAATTGCTGTAGCAGAGCCATCACTAATCAAAATATCCCAAGCCTGAAGGGAAGGTGACCTAGGCCTTGGATCCCCAGAGATTTCCTCCTCAAAGATTTTTTTTCCTCTCCACTGTGCCTAAGGTCATAAATGTTAAGTTAGTAGTAGTCAGTGTTCCCTAGTTTCTGTAGGTAAGTTCCGCTGTTGGATAGAGGTGGATGGTGTTCTTACCTGCTGTTCCCTCTCTCCTTAGGAGGCCCCCTCAATCTCCAGTGCAAACCATCGTACTCATGCCATTTGCTCATCTGCACATCTCATTACCTCTCAGGCTGCCTTTGCCTATTCTATCCTGCCTCAAGGCTCCGATTGCTAACATTCTTCATACCAATACATTTCTTTTGGGGCTGTTTCCTAAGGTACCTTTAGCCAAGGGAATCATCCCACGGCACCTCTAGGGGTGGAACCCTCTTCAAGGATTCCTTGCCTTTGGTACCCCTACAGGGTGGTAATTCCTCTGAAATAGAGAGTGCAGACATTCAAAACCAAAGTAACACAGTTGCACAAGCGTAACACTATACTGGCTGCATATTCCATTGAATTGGAAGGCTGGGCCTGTAGTTCAATGGACAAGAAGCCAGCCACCCCCCCCTTCCTGAGCTATATAAGCAGTTCCTCTCAGCCTCCTTCTGAGGCACTTTTCCTTTACCCCCATCCTCCTCTCCTCCTCCAGCGGCATTGCCTCTCTCCTTGGGATGCTTCCTAAGGTACCTTTAGCCAAGGGAATTGTCCCACGGCACCTCTGGGGGTGGAACCCTCTTTAAAGGTTCCTTGCCTTTGGTACCCCTACAGGGTGGTAATTCCTCTGGAATAGAGAGTGCAAACTATCTTGCACCTAACTGTTTCTGTTATGACCCGCATTAATTTCCTTCATCTAGCTCCTTACAGTTCGCCCCCCTTTGGAATTTACCCAATGCCTCTATTGCCTCTACTGACCCTAGCCCCTCCTAGGTGCTGGTTTTCATACCTTTCTCCCTTCCCCTACTCTCTCCCCCTTTTTCCTTCATTCTCCCTATGCAGGGTTCTCAGCATCCTGAAGGGGTCATATAGTGCCTAGGCTTGCCACATTTTCTTCCCCTATCTACCTATACTTGGCCTTCCAGGTTCCCTTGCAGGGTCCCCAGCAGCCTGGTGGGTTCCTTGTATTCAGGCCTCATCCCCTCCCAGGTATTATTTCTCATTCCCTCCCTCTCACTATTCCTCTATAATTACAATGCCTAACTGCAGGAGGGTTTTCAATTGCCTGAACTTCTCTGCTCCCTTGCAGGGTTCATCGCATCCTGAAGGGTTTTCTTTCTGGGTCAGACCTTATTTCCCCTCCTAGGTGTTAATCACACTTACTCCCTCTGTAATCCCTACTCCAGTCCCCTGTTCCCTTGCGGGGTTCCCCACATCCTGTAGGGGTCTCTCCGGGACACGACTCTGCACCATCTGTCATCTCATCCTCTCTCTCTCCTTCACCCCTTATTTCACAATAGCATTTGCTCACTTATTACCATTGCACTTATGAATTGTTCTCTCAAATTACATATGTATGCAAAACTGTTTGTAACAACTGCCTTAATTAATTGAATGCTATGTTGATCTTTGTAACTTTGAATGTAAAATGTCTCATCCCTATTGTACCCCTTCCCCCAGGTTGCACCGGGAGATAAGCAACCTGTTGCTCAGTGTGCCTTCCTGGTGAAACATTTCAATAAATAAATAAAATCCAAAGGCAAGGAAAATGATGCCACACAGCAATATAATGCAAACTTAAAGGATTGAACTAGTCAGGTACCCCAATTTGTAGGACGGTGTAACATAGTAAACTGCACATTTCCAAGCAGTATGTAGTTTGTAAATTTTCAGAAATGAGCGTGACACCCAACTAGAAGTGCATCACATGGCTTATTGTGTGTCTTTGGTTTTTAGAGTCTCCCAAAAGCAAATAAAGTTTGGGACTATTTTTTTTTTAAGTATAATGTTATTCTCAACAGTAAATTATTAAATGCATGTGTTTTCAAAATTATTTCATACTGTTTGTATTTTTTACAAGTCAAATCCATTTTATAAGCACGATAAGACATGGCTAGGTGTAGTGCTGAGATACCCTCACACCCAGGAGGTGAAGGCACTCGTGCCTCACTTCGCCCCTGTTGAGTGGGTACCTCAGTACTACCAACACCCCACCATGTCTTATTGCTTACTTCTATTTATGTACTTTACATGTTGAACCAAGTAGGTTCTAGCACTGAGCACATTAGTACCTCTTTGGTTTCATTTCCCCTTTCTGAAATAAATACATTTATTCTAGCCTTTTGTCTCTTGGCCAATAACCAGCTAATAATCCAATTTCATTTTCAGCTGTTGCTTTGTTTAAATTCTAAATTACTTGTCAATCCTTTATGTGGCACTAAATCAAATGTTTGTTAAAATCCAGATACATAGGGCTCTATTTTCAAAGGCGATGATTTAGGACCTGCATCCACATTTCGTCCACTCCTGCATCACCGGGGATGCTCAAGAACAAGTGTGTCCTATTTTCAGAGAGAGTTTTGTGTTTACAGCACTCATGCTACTTGATGACTTTCAGAAGAATTACTTCTCCTTCCCCATTTCCCTTCTGACCTCCTTTAACTTCTCCCTCTCTTCCCCAACTCACCCACCTTCTACCCGCAACTTTTCCCTTCACACTGTCCCAGTGAAGCTGTCAACCGGTTTTAGGGACACCACCTTTTCTGGCAGCTCAATCCATTTGGCCACCACCCTCTTGGTGAAAATGTGCCTCCTCATCTCCCTCCTGAACCTTCCTTCCTTCCACCAGTTTTAGGCTGTGCTCCCTAGCAGTCTTGTTCCTGCTAAGGCTGAAGAGGCCTTCAGTGCTCAACTTGTTATTACCCTTAAGGTACTTGAAAGTCTCAATCATGTCTCCCCTCACCCCTCTTTCCTCTACACAGTACATGTTTAGCTCCCTGAGCCTCTCCTCATAGGTGTTGCCTTGCTGGCCCTGAATCATCTTGGTTGCCCTTTTCTGGACCATCTCCAGCAAGTTGATATCATTGTTAAGGTATGGGCACCAAAACTGCACACCGTACTCCAGGGAACCCGCGAGAACCTGCATCAGTTCTCTTAGGATACTCGAGTGCATGGAGGAGATAAAGAAGTTTGATGAGTGGTTAAAAGGGTGGTGTCAGGAAGAGGGGTACTACTTTGGTGGGAACTGGAGGAGGCTTTTGGGACAAGTGACTTTTTAAAGGTGATGGTCTTCACCTGACAAGAGAGGACTAGTGCATTAGGGCAGAGGTTTGATATCTACATTGGCAGATGGTTTAACTGCAGGGGGCTGAGGCTAGGGATTCCACAGTTGAGGTAGGTAAGGTGGTGGAACCTAGGCAGGATTCACCCAGGAAGGGGGGGCAAGGTGTACAAGAAGTAGTAGCAGAGTGAAATTAGTTCAGGGGACTGAAGAATGCAGACCAAATAGATCAGCAAAAAGGAAAAACACAGGACACCTAGGATATCAAGGAATTGTGGTGGGGAAGTCCTTCAAGAACCAAGAGGGGTGGGAGAGTAAGATGGAGGGGGGTGTGGCTGAATGCCGGGAATCTGGGTAATAAAATTAGCAAGCTCCTGACACTGATGGCAAACTCTGGGCTGGATAATAGTGGCTGTTACAGAAACTAGGAGCAGAAGTAGAAAAGGAGGTGGAAAAAGGGCAAGTTGTAGTAATAGGAGATTTCAACCTGCCAGACATCAACTGGGCCTTCCCAGCAGCTAGGAGTGCCAGATGTCAGGCCCTGCTTGATACTTTACAAGACTACATGCTGGTGCAGCAAGTCAGGGATCTCACTAGATAATCAACCATTCCCAATGTGGTACTCATGAACTCAAAAAGAGCAGATGGAGTGTAGGTTGGGGAGCCACTAAATTGGTCCTGGGCAGCAGTAAGTCCTCATCTAAGGCTGAGGTGCTAGACTTCAGAAGAGCAGATTTCAGCCAAATCAGGGAACTAGTCCTGGGCAGGTTAGTTGGGGTAGACAGCATTGGGGGAGGAGAAGAAGAAATATGGGGGGGTCATAAAAGGTGCCATTCTCATGGCAATTAAAACATGCGCATGATCAGTTATCAAGAGAAACAAGTGTAAGAGACCAATTTGTTTTTCTGAAAGGGTTAGGGAGGCAGAGAATCAAAAAATAATACCTTTATAAGGTACAAAGAAAAACAAGGCTAGGGAATGGGACCAGTATCAGAAAAAAACTAGACAGGCTTAGAGGGCAGTCAGGATTGCAGAGGCAGACACAAAACTGCATATTACAGAAGAGGTCATGGGAGGGGAAAACAGTTTTTCAGATATATAAGGGAAAAATGAAAGCTGGGAGGCAGGAATTGTCAGGCTAATGGGGGAGCGGCAAGGTAATAGAGTAACACAGGTAAAATGCAGCCATGCTGAACAACTATTTCTGCTAAGTATTAACTATGGGGGACAGCAAGCCCTTGCAAGAGAGAGAGGCATAAAGGCAGCTGATAGAGCTGTCATGGAAATGAGGCTACAGAAGGACACTTGCGAAAAAGTCAGAAAAGGGCTAGCTGCCCTGAAAGTAAACAAGGTCCCAGGGTCGGATGGAATGTATCCAAGGGTTCTAAGGGAACTGGTATCAGTGTTAGCAGAACCCCTGGAGGGCTATTCAAAAGCTCATTGCAGCATAGGGTGGTTCCTAAAGGACTGGAGGATAGTGGACATAGTTCCACTACACAAGGGAGAGGACAAGGAGTAGCTGGGAAACTTTAGACCAATCAGCCTTTCCTCCATAGTAGGGAAACTAATGGAGACTCTAGTCAAAGAGGATCTAGTGGAATACCTGAAGAACAGTGGGCTTCAGGATAGTAAGCAGCATAGGTTTGTGGCAGTTAGTTGTCAGAGCAGCCTGATAGTATTCTTTGACTGCGTAGCCAGGGTAGTTGACAAGGAGCATGCAGTAGACTTACTGTACTTCTACTTCAGCAAGGCACTCAATTCGGTTCCACACTGAGGATGCTGAAAAAGATGGGGGGGGACCTGGTACAGCTAGTGAAATAGTAAAGTGGGTAGGGAGTTGGCTGGAGGGGAGGCAGCAGAGAGTTGTGGTGAATGGGGTCAGATCAGTGAAAAGAGAGGTCACCAGTAGAGTACCCCAAGGATCTGTCCTGGGCCCAGTCCTCTTCAGTCTGTTCATCAGTGACATAAGAGAAGGGATCCAGGGTAGGTTGTGTCTATTCACAGATGTCACTAAACTCTGTGATAGAGCTGACAATGTGGACGAAATAAGGGAATTTCAGAGAGGGAAGGCTGTAAAATTGGTTCTGAGTCAGTCAACTGAAATTCAATGCCAAGAAGTGTAAAGTGATGTACTTGGGGAAGAAAAACCCCAGAACAGAGTACTGAATGGGAGGGGTTCAGCTGGACACACCATCAGAGGAAAGGGGCCCAGAAGTCTTCATCAGTGACTCACTTAAACAAACTAGCCAGTGTAACAAGTGAATTCCACTCAGAATGGAAAAGGGCTAAAGTAATCTTAGTATATAAATCTGGAGAAAAATCTGAAATTAATCATCTTAGGCCGATATCCCTATTACAGATAATTTCTAAAGTTTTTGAGAAACTGGTTAGTAAGCAACTGGTTTTGCATTTAGAGGAAAATAATTTGCTGAGCCCTCAGCAATCGGGATTCAGAGGAGGGCATAGTACCACAACCGCATTACTGAAGGTGGTAGGATATATTCAGGAATAACAGGTAAATGGTGGGCGCATTGTTTATAGATTTAACAAAAGTGTTTGATACGCTTGATCATGATATATTACAGGGAAAACTGACATCTTTGGGGTTTTCTGAGCCTATAGTAGGCTGGCTTTGAAATTACTTAAAGGATAGATCCCAACTGGTTTCCCTGAATACGTATAATTCTAATTGCTTACCTACTACCATCAGAGTCCCACATGGTCTGTTACTGTTTAATATTTACATAAATTCACTGCAAATCCCATGTCATCTTGCTAATTATCATCTTTATGCAGATGACACTATTCTTTACTCCACAGGTTGTTCCATTGCTCAGATACAGGGGGCCTGCAGCTATCCTTTAATGTGCTGCAGGACTTCCTGTGTCATCACAAACTGGTTCTCAACTCAAGGAAATCTAAAGTAATAATAATAAACTTTATTTGTTTCAAGTGCAATTCAATAAATACCAAAATGCTTTCACAGAAAACCTAAAAACAGTGAATAATTAAAAAAACATTAAAATGAGCTGGCTCGTTGGTGCAGAGGTTGGATTTCCGCTTGTGATGCCAGTGACCCAGGTTTGGAAATGGACCTGGGTCATTGGAGGGCCAGCCAGGGGGAGAAGGATGGAGTGTCCCATGGACTGCTCTCCAGGGAGATGGCGGGGAGAACTTCCAGTGCACGATGGACCCCTGCTGGAGGCTGGGGTACTGCAGCAGCCGGTGTCTGGACGTCCAGGGGGTGCGGCAGACACGGGATGTCATTGCACATCCCCACCCCCATGAAACATCCTCTAGAGGACAAAAAAACGCCTCAGCCAGCACCTATATCATGCCCGCCTTGCAGCTTCTAATCAGCTCCAAGACTGGTTCCCCCAATCCGACTCTGTTTGCAACACCTTGGCAGGTGCCACAGCCTCACCCTGGGGGCAAGCCAGGGGGCATGGGGGGGAGTTGTGGCTCATGTGAGAGTGGGGGAGGTGGTGAGGTCCATGATCGGGCAGATGGTCCTGATGTTGGCAGCTGGAAAAAAGCACACTAAATTAAAAACAAAAAACATTAAAATGACAGAATTCCATGAATTAATTACTGGGACAGGCAAGAGTGAATAAAAATTTTTTAAGAGCAGATTTGAAGCTCTCCACAGTCAGGCACCCCCTTATCTGATGAGGCAGAGAATTCCACAGAGTAGGAGCCGCAAAAACAAACGCATGGGCACCAAAGGTCTTCAAACGGACCCTGGGAATCTCCAGCAATCCCTCATCAGCATAGAGGAGTGGTCAGATGGGACGGTAGGGACAAAGGAACTCTTGCAAATAACTTGGTCCCTGTCCATGTATGGCTTTGTAGGTCAACAAGCCGACCTTGAAGGTGATCTGCCACTAACCGGCAGCCAGTGCAGTCCGCTCAGCACAGGTGTGACATGGCTAGAATGAGAAAGCCCAGTCAGTAACCTGGCCAAAGAATTCTGCACCAGCTGCAAGCATCAGATATCAACCCCCAGAAGCCCTAGGTACAGGATGTTGCAGTAATCAAGGCAGGAGGTCACAAAGGTGTGGACCAATGTCAGAAGATCACTGGCTGGAACCAGATGCTTAATCTGGGTGATATTCTTCAGATGGTAAAATGAGGTCTTGACGACGGATGACACCTGAAACTTCAGGGTCAGCCCCTCATCAAAAATAATGCCCAGACTCCGCACCTGTTCAGAGGTCATCATCTGGCGACTGCCAAGCAAAAGCCCAGAGGCCTGCCTGCCGAGGACCCTCTACCCAGCGACCTGGGTCCACCACCAAAACCTCAGTTTTGTTAGGATTCAACTTCAGCCAGTTGGCACTCATCCAGCCCTGGATCTCAGTGAGGCAGTTGTTAAACACCAAGACTGCACCATCCTGGTCAGGCACAGAGGACATGTAAAGCTGAGTATCATCTGCATAGCAGTGAAAACTCAAGCCATACTGCCTTACAACGTCTCCCAACAGCAGCATACACACCGCGAATAACATAGACAAAAGCACAGAGCCCTGGGGTACCCCACATGGTAGAGAGAATGCAATGGAGGAATAAATTCCCAATGCAACTCTCTGAAATCTACCAGTGAGGAATGAGTAGAACCATCTGAGGACTGTCCCTGACAGTCCACAGATAACCCACAGGTGCTCCAGCAATATGCCATGCTCCTCGGTGTCAAATGCTGCAGAGAGATTAATGAGGATTAAGATGGAATGAGTCCTTTGATCTCTTGCTATCAAAAGATCACTGAGCACCTGGACCAGGGTGGTCTCAGTGCTAAGCCTCTTCCTAAATCTATACTGGAGAGCATAATAGATGTTACGGATGGTAAGGTGATCATCCAGCTGCAGCGCAACTGCCTTCCCAATAACCTTACTACAAAGGGCAGGTTAGAGACAGGTCTGTAGTTGGTGAGACAGTTTGGGTTGAGAGAATATTTCTTAAGGAGGGGTGTCACCACCGCTTCCTTCAGGGAGTCAGAAAACTCACCCATCTCAAGCGAACTCTGGACTATCTCAGCCAGGACTGGGCCGATGACCTCAATGCACCCCCCAAGGAGGCGAATTGGGCCTGGGTCCAAACTACAGCAGGTTGGCCACATACTCTGGATGATCCTTATGACATCCACGATCACTGGCTGGCTAACAGCCAACCAACCAAATCGTGGTTCTGCAACCTCCAACCGATGACTGCTCCACCAATTGGAGTGAGCTAAGCAGATCTCTGATCCAATGTCAGCAACCTTATCAGCAAAGAAGCGAGTAAACTCATCACACTTATCCTGCAATAATGCTCTCCGAACTTGCAGACAGGCTGGATTGCACAGTCTGTCCACAGTTCAGAAGAGCTGAGCTGGTTGGTTCCTCGCAGTGGTGATCTCCCCAGACAGGAACTCTGCCTTCTTATGGGAGATCGTCAATTGATAGGCTTAAATTGATGGTCCATTATTCAGACTATCAGCATCAAGACGAGATTTCCGCCAGCGTTGCTCCATCCTTCGCCCCTCTCTCATCTCCCTCAAGGTTCCATCAAACCAAGGGCAAAGGGTGAGGAGGCAAACATGAACAGGAGCAATAGAGTGCAGAGCCACCACCACAGCCGTGTTATACGCCTGCAACAGGTTGTCTGGACCCCTGCTAGCAGTCAGAAATCCTGATAGATCCAGTACCACTATCAGGCCATCTGGGGTTACTCCCCTTAATGGGCGATACCGGACCATCTCCACAGAGGCAGGCCTATGGGGGCTGGAAGTTGAACTTGACAGTGTAATGGTCAGACCAACCAACTGGCTCCACCACCAAGTTGGAGGTCTCCATACCCAGGAGGAAGACCAGGTCCAGTGAATGACCGGAACTATGGATTGCAGAGCCAACTATCTGTGTGACGCCCAACAAGGTCATTAGTTGGAGGAAGTCTTGACCAAACTGCAAGAGTTCATCGTTGACCCAGGCATTGAAGTCACCCAGCACCATCATTCTGGGAGACTCCAACACCATGCTGACAATGAAGTCTGTGACTTCCTGCAAAAATTGCTCCCAGTCCCCGGGTGGATGGTAGATAAGAAGAACTTTGCATCCTACACCTGCACCCAAGATGCATTCAAAGGATCTGGTCTCCCCCACTGGCACATCTATCAGGCCCAATTCTGTTTTAAAACAAATGGCCACACCCCTGCCCCTATGATCCAGTCTCGGGCAGTGTATCATCAAGAAGCTGGCTGGAACCACTTACTCAAGACTCAGGCCAGCATTTTTGTCCAGCCAGGTCTCGGTGATGCAAGCCAGGCCTGATGACCCAACAAGGTCGGCAATTATTGCCATCTTGTTTTTAATGGACCTGGCATTGTATAACACCTCCCAGGTTGGATGAGACTCTGAGGCTGATTGAGTCAGCTGCCCACTCAGAGTGGAGCCCTTGGGTATGGGGACCAGGCAGGAAGAACCCCTGTCCAGTCTCCATTTCACCCCAGGGCGTCTCCTCAACTCTACAACCCCAATTCGGCCACCCAGCTGTCCCCCTGGTCTGGAGCCCCCCCATGCCTCCTCCTTACAATCCCCAATGCTCGACAGCTATTACATTTATTTAGTTTTTGTTGACTGGGTAAGTGCACTAGACAAATTCTGCCTATTTTCAGGCATGACCCAGGGGAAGGGGATACAGATGAATGCCAACTAACTTTGAACCAGATTAAGCTGTTGGTGGTATTTTAGTGAATGGGGGAAAATTTGGCCAGTGCACCGGGGAAATTCCCCTACTCTTTTCGACAGAGAGTGCTGTGTGGCTGAGACATTGCTCAGTAGTGCTTGGGAACGTGAAGGAGAAAGATGTGTGGGTGGCTGGGGAGTTGGTCTCCTCCTCGGCCTCCCTTCTGATGGAGACCAACGTGCATTCGACTTTGCCAACTGAGGAGATGATGGATACCATAGTACGACAGGATGATAGTTTACATGCCGACTTACCAGAGGATTTGGGGTCGGGAGCCATGGCGCTGCCTATTGAGGGTATGTCTGTACAGAGAGATAAGGCGGCTGATTTACATGCCAAGCTAGATTTAGCAGAACGCTCGTATTTGGAAACACAGAAGCAGTTGCAGGAGAGCTGAGACTGCAGGAAAAAAGAAGTAGAACACAGGAACTGGACATTCTGGTTACAATAATAGAAACGGTGATGTCAGAAGAAGTTGCAGGTGATGCAGAGAATCTCCCCGAGAGTTTGCCAGGAATTACACCCTCTGATTCTCCGGTAAGCGATTCTGCTATTTCTGAAGTTGGTGTTGATATGGGGGCTCCAATTCTGGGAGCGGGTACACCTAGAGACTTTGTGGTTCCTCACTGCACTGAGGCACCTGCCTTAAATGAACAAAAGCCAATTCCTTCACCAACAGTGAGTACTGTTCCACATTTCATACCTCCAGTGACTTTTACCATTGGTACCTCGTCAGGTAGTACAAAAAAAAATATGAAAGATGGGGTGGGGAAATGTAGGAGGCTACATTCCCACATACCTGATGTTTCTTTATTGAAAGCTCCTACAACTATCTCCCAGGAACTGGTACCTCACACATCTAACTGGGTTTCCACAGCCTTACAAGCTGCAGGATGGGTGAAAAATAAGGCAGGGATAGGGTGGGATGCAAATCTGCAAAATGAAGAGTTTTCTGGTTCCTACCCAAGCTGTTCCCCTAGAGATTCTGTCTCTAACTTTGATATAAATAGTGTTTCTACACCACAACCAGGGCAGCAGTCACCTATAAGGGATTTATCAGCCACGCAACAAGACAGGTCTCATCCTTTGTTGGAAGAGATTAAATTACAAGAGTCTGCTTCCTCAATATCACCTGGGGAGAAAACTGGGGATGACCCTGCCCCACTGAATCAGGGTCTTGTTTCTGCTACTCAGAAGGATTTAGACCCCCTTGTGCAAGCCCCTGCAACAGTATGGCATGAAAAGATGAGGGATCAATTGTTTCCATCTGAGAGGTCCCTTATCTGAACCAGCTGTTAGACGAAATGCAGTTTGTTTAAAATATAGGGGTGATATATCCAATGTTCTAGACAGGCATTTTGTTGGACGGGCCCTGCTAAAGGACAGTATGAAGTACTATGCATATGAAATATATGCACTTATACATGTGCCAGGGGACTCTATATTCGATATCAGCTTCAAACACCCAGCAGGCCTAGAAAGGTTTTGGAAACAGTATCGACTTTTGAAGCTTTCTCCTTTATGGAGGCCTTTCTTGGCAATTCCTCTAACTAAACACCTTACTAAGAAAATTACTGTGTTGTTCAGGAATGAAGGGGTGAATGTAGCAGACATAACTTATTGGTTGCAGGAGCACTATACTGTTAAAGGCTACCCAGAACCTATTTTAGATGATGAACAATTATGGACTGGGGGCTGGAAGTATCAAGTAGTTTTGAATTTAGAAAATGGTCTGACTAAACATCTACCTAATTGTTTTTCTTGGGTCGTGACGGGGTGATCTTTTATCCAGGTCAGCCTGGGCTTGTTTTAAATGTGGAGACACAGGGCATCTTAGTAATGTGTGTGACAAACAAAAGTGTGGTCTGTGTGGGGAGATAGGTCATGTGGGGGCTCATTGTTGACAGCCATTAAGATGTAATTTATGTGACGAGATAGGGCATTCATTTCGTACATGTTCTTGGGCCTCCCATGATAGTACTGATTTATCTGTCCAAGCTGAACAGGATGCATATGTTACTACTGCACAAAAAGAAAAAATGTGAATGGTAGAATTGTTGAATACTGTTTCTGATAAGAGTCCTCTGCCCCAGAGAGTACCTAGGAAACCTGATAAATCTTCCACACAGGAGAAGGGTTTGGAGAAAACTTAGTTTGTGGAACAACCTATTGAGGAGAAAACAGGGCCTGGTATTGAACAAGAATCGGGGGTGGACAAGGAAATAGAAGACCTCCCTCTTCAGTCTGAAGGGGAGAACAGGGGGACAGAAGCCCTGGTTGACCCTGTTCATTGTATGGAGATGGTAGAGAAGGAGATCTCAATGCCCCCCCCCCACACACAGTACAACAAGAAGCAGTATTCCATAGAGTAACTAGGCCAAAAGCAGGAAAACTTCTTGTAGACTCTCAGACGATATCTAAAGAACCAGAAGGGATTCCAGTACAGAATTCGTATGCTTTGTTTTTTGAACAGGGTGTTGATGAGGATGGTATAGATTCAGATTTTTCTTCGGTTGCTTCCTCGCAGGCAGATGTTGCTTCGGATATAGGTCCTATTGATAAACCGAAAACCAGAAAGAGAAAAAAAAAAGAAATGATTGTGATAGGATGTGTTTTATGTTTAGCTGTTACTTTTCCCCTTATTTATAAGGAATTTCCCATGAATACAACTACTTCTCTGTTCACTGTAAATGTGAATAGTATAAAGTCTTTTGAGAAAAGGCAACATACTTTTATAAATCTTAGAAAGGGAGGGACAGATAATCCTATTGCAAGACACTAGATTGCATTCTTTATTAGAAATGAAAGCAGCACAGAAAGAATGGAGATGGGGTGTCTCCTACTGGTCATTGGGGGAGGAAATGTGTTCGGGATTAGGATTCCTTTTTTCAGGGACATCTGTTAAACTGTTACAGATTTTTGACATTCAGCTAGGGAGGGCTATGATAGTACTGTAGATGTGGTCTTAGGGAAGGAGGCATTTAGAATTATAAATATATATGCACCTCAGGCTAAGGCAGAGAGGTCCACTCTTTTTAGGAAAATTTAACCCTATCTACACACCTCCAAGTTAGTACTATGGGGAGAGGACTTTAATTGTGGACTCTCACGTAGGGATTGGGGGGAGGACTACGAAGAAAATTTATAGTGATTCTAACACTTTAGTCACAATCCTACGGGATAATAATTTAAGGGATGCTTATGATGTTTTAAATCAAGTACCTAAATATACTTTTTATAAAGGTCGTCTATCCACGAGAATAGATTTTTGGTTTGTGTCAGCTCGTCTGACCTGTCAAGAAGTGATACTTCTACCTTTAGAAACATCAGATCATTTAGCGGTTAAACTGCATTTAGGAGAAAAACAGAAGATTACTATGGGGAGGGTTTTTTGGAAAATGAATATTGTAGTTCTGCAGGAAGCTTTGGTGCAGGCTTCAGTGACAGATTTGTTTGAATTGAGGGCAGATATTTGTTTTTTATCCGATAGCCCCATAGAATGGTGGGAGGATACAAAAAGGGATTTGAAATATTTATATATGAATCTTACTAAGGTAAAGGCCAAGGATAAATATATTTGATACTTAGGGCTGAGAGCAAAATATTTGCAAGTATTGACACAGTCGGTAGATAAAACTAATAATGTTTTATTACAATTACAATATCTTAAATTTGTGACCTAATTTTGAGTTAATTTGATTCGAGTTAATTTTATTTTTTGTTTCTGTTAAGTTTTTAGCTTTAGTTATTTTAATTATTTGGATTTGGATTTGGTTTTTATATTAGTGACTACAAGCTAGAGTAGAAGTGCACTGACTCTTCTTGTGCCATGTTGGAGGATTGGGATATGAATCACTGTCCCACCCCCCAGGTCCACCCCAGGTCATGCGCTATTCATCCCCCACTCTTCATGCCCTCTGCCCCTTTTCCCCCCACCATTGCTTTTTTCTATCTATCAACACTGCCGAGCTTTGGGTATTGCCCACAGGAGGATGGGGCGGGGGGTGTGAACAGCGAAGGGTGGACGAGAGGGGCGTTCACATCAGGGTGGTTAAGCCCAGAAGATGCCCTGGGGTGAAATGGAGTCTAGAACGTGGGCCTCCTTGTCTGGTCTCCATACCCAAGGGCACCACCATAAATGGTGGGCAGGCGGCCGGGGCATCCTTGGAGTTCTGTCCAACTGGGGCGGTGTTATGCAACGCCAGATCCATTGTGAACAAGATTGCTATTGTTGCAGACTTGGTGGGTACAGCGGATCTGGCTTGCATCACTGAAACCTGGCTGGATGGGAATGCTGGCCCCGTACTTGAGGCGGCAGTTCCAGCTGGGTATTCGGTGATACACCGACCGAGATTAGATCGCAGGGGAGGGGGGGTTGTGGTCTGTTTCAAGACCAAATTGAATCTCACCAGTGTCCCAGTTGAGCAGACCAGATCATTCGAATGTGTCATTGTGGCAGGTGGGGGCTATAGGCTGGCTCTCATTTATCGTCCACCCAGAGAAGAGAAGCTATTCCTTAAGGAAGTGGCGGACTTCATGGTCGACCTGGTGTTTGAGTCAACCAGGCTGATGGTACTGGGTGACTTCAATGCCTGGATTGATGATGAACTCTCGCAATTTGGACAGCACTTCCTCCAATTGATGAATTCATTGGACCTCTCACAGGTGGTTACCTCTGTCACTCATAAACATGGCCATTCCCTTGACCTGGTCTTCCTCCTGGAGATGGAGGCCTCCGACGTGGGGGTGGAACCCATTGGATGATCAGACCATTACACTGTGAAATTCAATTTTTGCACCCCTCTTCGTAGGCCAGCCCCTGTGGAGATGGTCAAGTACCGCCCTTTACGGGATGTGACTCCCGATGGTCTAATTGTGGTGCTTGATCTATCAGAATTTCCAGTGGTGAGCTTGGAGCCAGAGGTTTTGGTCCTGGCTCATAATAAGGCCATTACCTCTGCTCTGGATTCCATTGCTCCAGTCCGTGTGCGTCCTCTCTCCCTTCGCCCTCAGTCGCCATGGTTTGACGGGGACTTGAGGGAGATGCAGCGACTAGGACACAGGTTAGAGCAGTGCTGGCAGAAATCCAGCTTAGAAGCCGACCATCTTAGAGTGCTAGAGCATTATCGACTCTATCGGTCAGCAATTTCCCGTAAGAAGGCAATATTCCTGTCCAGGGAAATTGCTGCCGCTCAGAACCGACCGGCCCAGCTCTTTCGAACCATAGACAGGCTATGCAACCCAGCCTGTCTACAGGTTCGTAGAGCCTTTTCACAATTGCAGTGTGATGAGCTTGTTCGGTTCTTTGCAGATAAGGTGGACGACATCAGGGTGGAGACCCGCACAGCGCACTCTATGGGAGTTGCTGTGGACCAGCCCCTGGTCACTATTCCTCTTTTCCTGGAGTTCCTTGAAGGCCAGAAATCATGGATGTTATGATGATTGTCCAGGGTATGCGCACTACATGCTGTAGTTTAGACCGGGTCCTACAGCCCTGATTATGGGCTGTGGGATGTTATCATCCCAGTTCTGGCGAGATAGTCTGGTGCTCACTTGACTGTGGTGAGTACCCCTGCTCCCTGAAGGAGGCAGTGGTGACACCAGTGTTGAAGAAGGCTTCTCTGGACCCAGACTCTCGCTAACTATAGGCCAATCTCTAACCTTCCCTTTGTGGGGAAGGTGATTGAGAAAGTAGTGGCTGCTCAGCTGGACAACCATTTGACCATCCATAGCATCTATGACCCTCTTCAATCTGGTTTTCAAAAGAGGCACAGCACTGACACTGTGCTGGTTCAGGTGCTCAATGATCTCCTGATGGCGAGAGACCAGAAAAAATGGTCCATTTTGGTTCTGCTTGATCTGTCATCAGCATTTGACACCGTGGACCATGGGGTGCTGCTTGAGCACCTGAGATGCATCTGTGAGCTTCCTGGTTTGGTTCACAGATGGTTTACTTCTTTCCTCACTGGTAGAACTCAGAGGGTGGTGTCAGGGGTGTTTTCCTCCAACCCTATCTCTCTGTCCTGTGGGGTGCTTCAGGGCTCAGTGCTGTCTCCCATGTTGTTTGCGGTGTACATGCTTCCCCTCAGAGACATTTTAAGATGGTATGGACTGGAGTTTCATTGTTATGCCGATGATACCCAGCTCTACCTGTCTTTTGCACCAGACCAGGATGGAGCACACTCTGTGTTCAATAACTGCCTTGGTGAGATCCAAGGTTGGATGAGGTCCAGCTGGCTGAAGTTGAATTCTGGGAAGACTGAGGTGATGGTTGTGGATCCTGTTCACCGGATAGAGGGTTGGGGAGCTAGTCATCCCATAGGTTTATTCCTTGGGGATGTTGAGCTCCCTATCTCTGAACAGGTGCGTGACCTAGGGGTTAATCTTCATGACCGGCTGACATTACGTTCACAGGTGTCGGCTGTCGTTAAGCTATCCTTTTACCATCTGAGGAACATCACTAGGATCAAGCACCTTGTTCTGTCCGGGGACCTGCCTACATTGATCCACGCCTTTGTGACCTCGCGTTTGGATTACTGCAGCTCCCTCTACTTTGGGCTTCCAGGGGTTGATATCCACCACTTACAGCTGGTGCAGAACTCAGCAGCGCGGTTGCTGATGGGGATTCCTCGTTCTTCCCACATTACACCAGTGCTGCGGGAACTGCACTGGCTACCGGTTCAGTTGTGGATCACCTTTAAAGTCAGTTTACTGACTTTTATAAAGCCCTACATGGACTGGGCCCTGACTACCTGAAAGAGCTTCTGGTCCCTTATCTCCCAGAGCAACCGCTCCGCCCGGCCAACGAGGGGTTGCTGGAGATTCCGAGGGTGGTTTTAAAATCTTCTGGGGCCTGGGCTTTCATGTTCATGGCACCAACCCTCTGGAATTCTCTACCACATTGGATCAGGGAGTGCATGACTGTGGGGGGTTTTAAACAAGCATTGAAGACTTATCTATGGAATAAGGCATATGGGGATGGTGTTGAAGTGGATTGACTGTAATTGTTTTGGTTGTTTTATTATGATGTTTTACTGTGAAATTATTTTAACTATGTACTGCACCTTGACTTTGAAAGGTGTATTATAAATAAAGTTTATTATTATTATTATTAAAGCGCAGATGTGTAGTATTTAAATGAGACTACTAAGAGGGCAGCTTACCAACAAAAACATCAAACTAAGGGATCAAAAGAAGTAGTGAATCCCTATGATTCCAATCTGCAGGGGGTTCATAGATTGGTAATGACTGCTTTAAAAGATAGACAGGGTAATTTAAGGACACACAATAGTGAGCTCATGCTTATAGTTCAAAGTCATATTGCAGCCACTTTTCAGAAGGAGAACATGGGGCAGATGAAAAAGTTTTTCAATAAATTAGTAGTTCCTCAATTCAATAATGAAGAGGTAGAGAGTTTGGTAACACCAATTACGGAACTGGAAATAAGAGAGGCTATTTCCAGACTGACTTCTAAGACTACCCTGGTTACGATGGAATCCCAAATGATTTCTATAAATTTTTTTCTGACACCCTGGTTCCTTGGTTACAATTGATTTATAAGGCTATTTGGGAAGAAAATAGATTAGTACCAAGTATGAAACTGAGGATCATGACCTTTTTATATAAAAAGGGGGACCCCTAAGAGATCAAGAATTAGAGACCATTGACTTTGCTGAACTCGGATTATAAAACACTGACCAAAATTCTAACTACTCGTCTGGCCAGGATTGCACAAAAACTTATTACACCAGTGCAGACTTGTGCAATCCCTGGCAGGAATATTGTTCAGAATTTGACTTTCATTAGGGAAATTGTAGAACAAGGATTAGAGATGAAACTAGATGGTTATCTAATGTCTGTTGATCAGGAGACTGCATTTGATGTGGTAAGACAGGAATATATTTGGATGGTAGTACAATATTATGGAATTCCTAAATCCTTTCTAGATTTAATACAGGCATTATATACTGAGGTTCAGGTTACTCCATTAGTGAATGGACATCTGGGTATTCCAATATATTTAAAAAATGGGGTAAAACAGGGATGTCCTATGAACCCCTCATTATATGTATTTGGTTTAGACCCTTTGTTAAGGATCATTGAATCTGACACTGAGAGTAAGGCAATTACAAATCATGATGGGTTTGTCTTTAACAAAGTATCTGCTTATGCAGATGACTCTGTATTTACAGTAGCTGATATAGAGTCTGGTACACAAATTTTTGAATACATTGCAAAAGGTTTATGATACCATGGGTATTAAACTTAATATGGGAAAGAGTATAGTTCTTGGTTTAGGTGCAGTAGGGAGGGTGGAAGAATTTCCAATCCCTATGACTACGGATGAAGTTAAGATTTTGGGTTTATTTTTTTGGGACTAAGGATTCAGAAGGACACAGCTGGAATACAGTGTATGATATGGCCAAACTTAAGGTTATGTCATGGTTGTCTTGAAAGATGACTAGAAAAAAACGAGTTCACTTACCTAGGGCATATATAGCTCCTATTTTTTATATGTCTCACATGTTTTTCTGCTTTCTTATCATATGTATACTAAAGTTATGGGTCTATTTTTTCATTTTGTGTGGGGCAGTAGGCTAAATCCAGCTAAAAGAATATATACCTATAGGGCATGGAAGGAGGGAGGTTTTACTATGATTCATCCACTAGTATATCTATTTGGTAATTTCTTTTATAGCTCTATCCGCCCTTTACTTTTTGAAATGGAGGGGATGGGTCTAGTATGCATGCAGCTGTGGGGCAGTCCCTTTTTAGAAGCATGAGGCAGAGGCAAATGGCATCCTTTGGATAAACTACTTCCAGGATATGTGCAGACAACATTACGATATATCAGGACATGGAAAATAGAGCTTACGTGGTTTCTAGGAAAAGGAAAAAAGCAATTTTTATAAATTTATTATAGATCGATGGTATCAGGTGGAGCCTGTATTTCAAGTTTCTATGACAGTAAAGACAGGGTTACTGTTGGAGTGTATGATCAAACCAAGAATCCCCCTTAAGATGCAGGACTTTATATGGTTGTGTGGACATCAGAATTTACAGGTGAAGGGCAATCGGAAGCACAAACAGCTTGAGGATAGAGGATGTGGGGGGAGTTTCTGTAACGGCAAAGTGGAAACTATGCAACATCTGTTTTGTGAGTGTATTCATGTTCAAGGTTTTTGGAATCTGTTGTCCAGCTGGTGGGGAGAAGCTATGTTTCAATATATGACTTATGATGTTTTGGTTCTAGGGCAAATTCCAGTATCATGGTCAAAATGGATAAAAAGCACTATTTACGGTCTCCTAGCCTGTATAAAGTGGTCCATATGACAGGCGAGATGTCTTTGGTTCCTACAAGGTAAAGTGGTTATGCCACAAGATGTTTTCTTTAATATACAGAAAGAGCTTGATAAGATTTATGAATATGAAAATCGTACATTAGGGCAGGATGTGAGTTCTAAGCTATGGAAAAATGTTGTATGTGTGGGTTGATGTATTGTACTAATACCTGTTTTTTTTTTCCTTTCAAAGTGTGGAAAACATATTTAATCTTGTTCTCTCAGAAGGAAATGTTTTTGATTTATTCCATACCATATTTCTTTGGGTGATGGCATTTGTCTTTTTATGGTATTTTGAAAGTTTATTATGGGATCATGTTTGTTGTATGCCTTAAACAGAGCATTATGGAATGTTTGTTTTGGATTCTTGTTAATTATTTTTATATTATTTTGCATTCTAGTTTTTTGTTTTTGAACTTTGAATAAAAATTTCCCCTACTCTTTTCGAGAAGTGCCATGGGATCTTTAACATCCACCTGAACTACCACCAGAACAGGCAGATGGGACCTCGGTTTAACATCTCATCCGAAAGACAAATATGTCAGTATGCAAAGGGAGACAACTAAAGGGACGGAAGCCCCAGAGCTCGGAGGAAGAGTAGTGCATGACCAGGACAGCCACCTGCCAACACATGATCTCCAGCCACCCAGAACAGCCACCCCCAAATTATAACTCCTCTAAACCACAAATTAAATTAACACAAATAAAACAACCAATATCCCCACCCAAAATTAGGCTTAAAAAGTCTCAGCCAAAAGGTCCATATATGAGTCCAGAATAAAATCTGAATTGAATTCCAAGTCAAAAGGAGGTAAGCCAAAACCTCCAATAGATGATTCCAGACAGGATGAGGTTCTCATCCTCAACCGGCCTATTTAGTTAAATGTCCAGAAAATCTCCTCCAACTCCAAGCCACAATCGGTTTTAACAGGTAAAATAATAAACCATGGAGGTCCTTTCACTACCTCCCCTTAGTCGTGCATCAGGACCTGCTTTAATATGGGATGCCTTGAGAATATAAGCCAGGGAGTATGAAGCCACTCCACCAAAGCTCTTTTTCTCTTATCACACACTGCAGCCTCCAGGCTGGATTGGCACGCACTGGGAGAATGCCACCCAAAGCCCAAGAACCAGTCCAATCTGGGTTGCCCTAGTGGAAGTCAAACAACACCCACCTAGGGAAAACCCAAGGACTCTCAGGGACCACACTGCCCACCCGCCTACGCCTCCCCTCTGTCCCACTTGGCCAAAGGTATCATAGGCAGCAAACTCCAATCAATCACCATGGCCTAGAAATATGGGGGTACTGATGGCTCCTACACAGAGACAAACAATCAGCAAAGTGCCCAGACCCACACAGGTTGCCTAATTAGGGGACCCCAAAGACCCAGCCATCCACCGAGAACTGTCATCCCTGTCACCCAGTATGTTCACTGGGGGAAACGTCCTGACAGAGAGCACCCCACCACTGTCCCAAAAAAAGAAAACCCACTGGCCAGACACCTACCGGTTGTCGCCTCCAGGACCGGGCCAGACAGCAGTAATCCCCAACTGCAGAAAGCGTTAAAGTCCCTTCAGAACAACTGCTTTATCCAGACTGTGCTTTCACCACAACCAGAAGCCGATCATCCAGAGGGCTCAGTAGTAGTCCACAATCCTCCAGGCTAACCACAGCAGTTCGTATATCTTCATCTTCACAGCTTAAGAATCCCAGCTAGCTGCAAAACCAAGAGAGAACACTCCTACAAAAAACTCCAGAGGCTCCTCAGCAGGTCCCCGGTGACCCCCACCCCGGCCATGGAGTCAGCCAGACAGTTAGCACAGCCTTCCAGGCAACCTGCTGTGAAAAGGTAAACATAGCAGAAAGCTAAAAACTGTAAAATCCATGCAAATGGGATCAGCAGCACAGTGTGAATAAACAATGCCTGTTAGCGGTAAAACAATGCTCTGATGTTTCCGACCACTAACAGTTAGCGTTATATACAAATTATTTTAAAATTAGTGCCATGGACCAAACAGCATTCAACCCAGCCTGAAACAAAACTCCACCTACTCTAAACTACTTTACTGCTTGAGCCCTAACTAACGCTGGCTAACAAAATTAACAAGCGATACAACAAACAAGATAAAATAGTAAAAAAGCAAGTAACAAGTAAATAAAATGAATAAAAAAATGAGTAGAGGAGCAGAAAAAACAGAGTGAGGCTCTATTGGCTATTTGGAGGCTATGATAAGAACCAGACAGCACATGGGAATTTTGATATTGTTACCTAACTGGGGATAAACATGAACAAGTTCCATCGTACAAATACTTGGGATCATGGATCGATGAGGGCCTCCAGAGGGATGTTTATATTGAACAGATTATTAACAGTTTGCACAAAAAACTAGGTGCATTGCACTGTGTGAAAAGTGACCTACCCATTGAAATGAGACATAGGATCGTTGAGGTCTCTATACTGCCCATTAACTATGGAGATATTATTTACAAGGGTGCTACAGGGACAGTATTGCATAAGCTAGACATTCTGTATAATAAATTTGCAAGATTTGCACTAAACACACACCGGAGAAAACATCATTGCTTACTCTACAGGGAATTAAACTGGCTTGGATTGGGGAATTGTCAGAATCTGCATACTATAGAAATGATGTACAAACTGTACAAAAAACAGTTACCTAATTACATATTAGAAACAATGGAAATTAAGAAAGGTAGCTTAATCTTCAGAAGGGGTCGAATTTTGTAATAACTTAAGAAGGACCTGCATAGGTAGGGCATCATTTAACTACAGAATGCTCGGAACTCCTTACGAATTCAATTTAGGAGCAGTACAAGTTAAATATATTTTGGTAACATTAAAAATTGGTTGATTCAAGAAAGCTTCAAACCACAGAGTTGCTGTCCCGATTTTGAGATAGGGTAGTTGACAATCCCTCTTATCCCAGAGTCAATATTAGTAACAATGTATTTATTATGAATGCGCTTTATAATGAATGTAACAGCAGAGATGTAAGTCGTGTATATGATTGGAAGTATTATACTTCAATTGTTTTATTATGTGTACTTGTATTTGAATATGTGTAAATAAGAAATGTTATTGCATATGGTACCCATTGTAAATGAGCCTTGTTGCTCAATTGGGGTGTAACCATGTGCATGCTTTTTCACACTGATTAACATGAATACAATTTTACTAGTACTCTAACCCATTACCTCCAATAGCGCCCTTTAAAGTCCGAACCATCCATTGTTTAACCTGATACAAAGTGGCCACTCTGGTGAGAATGAGTTTTAAATCAAGGTTAAAATATGTCTGTTCTTTCTGACTCTCTTCTCATAAGGGCCTATTTTAATCAGTTTTCATGACTTCTGAGCCACAGTTACCAATAGTATCATTAATATTAAAGACTCACTGCTTTTATTTAACTACACATATTATATGTACATAAATCAAAGGTGTTTGTTCATGAAGAGTGCGACATAAGTGCAATTATACAATGGCAAGAAAAAAATCATAGACTGTGATTGTTCAGTCTTGGGCTGGACCCCTGATGTTATCCCAGTACAACACCACGGGTCTAGTCTCAGCCTCACTGTGAACCTGTAGATGATCTTTTGCTAGATTATGTGCTGCTTGACGATGTGCTTGATTGTTTCATCTTCTTTTAAAAAACAAAAATATTTTTCCACACAAAAACATCTTTAAAATAATTTTTTTAATTCTGTATAACAACGAGCCATTGTATAATAGCAATAATGCCCTGCAGGGTGTGTGTTGTTTGGGATAACATCACGCCTCAGTTATTGGACGCACTCAGCCTGCGGCCTCGTGCCCAACCACCTGAGGCATGACGTTATCCCAGCACAACACACACCCTGTCGGGCATTATTGCTTAAATGATGTTGCTGCAGGCCATGTGCTACACTTAAAAAAACTGCAAAATGTATTTTAATGACTTTCTATTTACGGTAGCAGTTCATGTTAGCCAAAATGTGAGGCTAAAAAGCAGTTGCCTTGCATTTATAGAAACTAGCAATATACATATTTTTCTTTTTTTTTTAATGAATTCGACTTGGATAATTTTATATATGTATGTATTTATTTATTTTAATTTTTTTTATTTGTTTGTTCACTAAGTGGGTGCACTGGACCCAGGGATTGTTTCAGGAATGACCCGAGCCATAAAGATGGCAACAAAACAGTAGTAAAAAAGCAGCAATACATAAAGAACAAGAAGCAGGTGACAAGCTACATAACACAATAAATCTGACCACAGAGTGAGAGTAATATGCAAACAATAAATACAAAAAGTACATTCAACGGTTACCATAAATACAAATGCACAGAAAACATTGCAACTGGTTGAGTCATCCAGGACTGCAATATTAAGAGTGATATGAATTAATAAATGTGTGTTAATAACTAACAAATGGCAACTTTATAATGAGATTTGAATAGGGAATTAGATACTAATAAGTGGAGTGTGAGATGGGTAGATTGTTCAGTGACAGGTGGCAGCAATGACCCCTGTTAGACCTTTCATCATTGCTTTACCTAGAGCTGCCATTACTTTTCCTAGACCATCCATCGTTGCATTTTCTAGACCTACCGTCATTATATTTTCTAGATGTACTATTGTTACTTTTCCTAGAACAGCAATTATTACTTTTCCTAGACTTGCCATGATTACACTTCCTAGACCTGCGATTGCTACTTGACCTAGATCTGCCATCATTATTTTTCCAAGAACTGCCATCATTATATTTCCTAGGCCTGTCATCATTACATTTCCTAGACCTGTCATCGTTACTTTTCCTAGACTTGCCATAATTTCATTTCCTAGACCTGCCATCATTACATTTCCTAGATCTTCCATCGTTACTTTTCTTAGACCTGCCATTGTTACTTTTCCTAAATCTGTCATAATTTTATTTCCTAGACCTGTCATTATTACATTTCCTAGATCTGCCATCGTTACATTTCCTAGGCCTGTCATCATTACATTTCCTAGACCTGTCATCGTTACTTTTCCTAGACTTGCCATCATTTCATTTCCTAGACCTACCATCATTACATTTCTTAGACCTGCCATCATTTCATTTCCTAGACTTGCCATAATCACATTTCCTATACCTGTCATTACTTTTCCTAGACCTGTCATCAATACATTTCCTACACCTGTCATCGATACTTTTCCTAGACCTGCCATCATTATATTCCCTAGACCTGCCTTCGTTACATTTCCTAGACCTGTCCTCATTACTTTTCTTAAACTTGTCATCATTACATTTCCTAGACCTGTCATGATTACATTTCCTAGACCTATCATTATATTTCCTAAACATGTCATGATTACATTTCCTAGACCTGTCATCATTACATTTCTTAGACAAAGAACCTCTGTACGCAAACACTGAGGCAAGGGTTACCTCAAAGGGCATTTGGCTGGGAAGCCAAGTTTCAAGAAAATACAAAATCACACATGCCCCCACAATGCAAAGCATCATGAGCTGCATATGCAAATCACCACAGAATGTTATGCTGGTCCAACTTTAAGCAAAATTGCATGGTGCCGAAAGGCCTCTCACACAGTTTGCAAAGGGTGCTAACAGAAGACATAGACACGTGTTTCGTCCTACCAGGACTCATCAGTATGCCTCGTCTGTTTGACACCCCAGTGGAATGGACCAGCTACCCTTAAGGCAGTGTGCCTTGGATATATTGTGGTGAACCCATTAAAATAAAAAAACTATTTAAAAGACAAAGAACCTCTGTGCGCAAACACTGAGGCAAAGGTTACCCCAAAGGGCATTTGGCTGGGAAGCCAAGTTTCAAGAAAATACAAAATCACACATGCCCGCACAATGCAAAGCATCATGAGCTGCATATGCAAATCACCACAGAATGTTATGCTGGTCCATTTACATTACATTTCTTAGATTTGTAAACCTTACATTTCCTAGACCTGTCATCTTTACATTTCCTAGATCTAGCATCATTACTTTTCTCAGACTTGTCATCATTCCATTTTCTAGACCTGCCATTGTTACATTTCCTAGACCTGTCATCATTACTTTTCTTAGACTTGTCATCATTATATTTCCTAGACCTGTCATTGTTACATTTTCTAGACCTGTCATTGTTACTTTTCTTAGACTTGTCATCCTTACATTTCCTAGACCTGTCATTATATTTCCTAAACATGTCATCATTACATTTCCTAGACCAGTCATCATTACTTTTCTTAGATTTGACATCATTACATTTCCTAGACTTGTCATTGTTACATCTCCTGGAAATGTATGGGATGTCATCTAGCATGTAACACATCTTCACAAAAGGAAGATCCTGACAAACCAACCCAACTGTCTCCTTCCAAGAGGTAACTGGGTAGGTGGATCATGTCTATGCTATGATTGTAGTCTGTGTAGACTTTAGCAAGTCCATCAACACTGTAACACTTGTCAGACTTATACAAAATGTGGTACAATATGGAGTCCTTGAGGTGGACACAAATTGGCTGATAGGTAGGGAGTTAGAGCATTGTAGTTGATGATCTCCATTTAGAGTGGAAGGACATTCTTAGTGGAGTACCCCAGGGGTTGGTTCTGGATCCCTTGCTCTTTAACCTATTTATTTATGACCTGGAGATGGGTCAGCAACAGCCTGCTGAAGGCTGCAAATGGCATCAAGTTGGCAAGATGAGTTGACATGGCAGGGAGAAGGAAATACACTGTTGGGATCAGCACACATTAGGAGTATGGGCTGAGAAATGAAGACTTAAAATAAATGTGAGAAATGCAAGATACCACACCTAGGGTTTACGAATCCAAGTCCCGCATGCACCCTATGTGGCACAAAAGGGAAATACAACCAAGATGGATATAGAACTAATTATTGTGAGCAGTAAGCTAAAGTGAGGCAGGCAATGTGCAGTCTAAAGAGCTGCGAGCAAACCCAGTATTGGCATGCATGGGGGGTTAAGGAGCTGGTCAAGTGAGATGATACTCCTGTACAGGGTGCTGGTTAGACTTCACCTCAAATACTGCATCCAGTGCTAGCCACTGTAATACAGAAAGGATGCTGACAAGATTACTATGGTCCAACACAGGGTCACCAAGCTGATTGGTGGAATATAGGGCAAGAGCTATGGGGAGAGACTGGACATATTTATTTAGCTTGGAGAAAAGAAGTCTGAAAAGGGATATAAACATTCTGTCATGAATAATAATGGGAATGGATAGGGTGAAGTATACATAGATGTCTGAGCTAGTTAGTGCCAGTAGGACTAAATGACATGCACTCAAACAGGGGAAGCAAGATAATGGAAAACATTATAAGACATTACTTCACACAGAGAATGTTGAACGTGTGGAATAGTCTACCCAGTGAGATTGCAGCTGCAAGCACTATTCAGATATTCAAAGCAGGGCTACATAGTGGAGCGTGGTACGATGGTTACCACACCATGAGGAGAGGTAGTAATCTGGCTGATTTTATGTATGGGTGTATATATTTAGAACAGTGACTGCGTTGCAGCAGCACGTGTAAACAAGATGGACCCTAAGTTTCTTCCGTCATCATAATACTAATTTATTGGCTTGGCTCTTCTGGGCTTGTGGCTGCTGCTAAGGTGAGAAATCTAGGCATCATTCTGGACAAGGGGCTGACCTTTGAGGCTCAGGTCTCGGCAGTTGTGCGGAGTGGTTTCTACCATCTAAGCAACATCTCCCAGATTAAATCCCTTACCCCCCCCCGAGGACTTAACCACACTGCTGCATGCTTTTGTAACCTCAAGGCTCTGTACCTTGGGGTCAGTGGTGTTATGCTGCAGAACGTGCAATACTGCAGAAGACAGCTGCTAGGTTGCTGACTGACCTTTCAAGGTCTAGCCATGTCTCCCTGGCACTGCGTGAATCGCACTGGCTGCTGCTTTTTTTTTTTTAATTACGTTTATTTTATATTTTAAACACACAAAAATGTACAAAACAACAATTAAAAAAAACAGAATACAAAAGGTAAACTACCTACAAACTATGTACAAAAAGCGAGTGCAATAAACAACTGAAGAATCTATAGGAGCAGAATTGAAATGAAGCCTGGTCATTGCTAGCTAACCCACTAAAGGAATAATTATTGTTTTCCAGCATAAATATCAAACAATAAAGAAAATAGAATAGTGGTATTAGGAACCTAATTCAACAGTAGAGAAAGTATATGGGGCATACAGCTTATTCCATCATTTTTCGTACACTGGCATTCTATTATGGGTACTCGCTATCAATTTTTTAAGCTGGAGATTGCATAGCAATTCATTAAGACACTCTATATATGATATATTTTCTTGACCTTTCCAGTGCCTTAAAATCAATCTTTTAACTGACATACATATCATAACCATAGTATATTTCTGTTCTTTGGCAGCAATAGCTGTAAGGTCGCCTGCAATGCAAATCTTTGGTGAAAAGAAGCCTTCAAGATTCAGGAGAGGATCCAGCTTTTCTCTGATTTCCTTCCAAAGATTTTGTGCAGTGCTGCAGTCCCACAGAATATGTAATAGTGTTTCCTCTCCTGAGTCACATCTAGTACAAATTTGTGATTAGAGTTTGCCCAATTTGAATAATTTCTGAGGAGTATAATAAAGAATGTGAAGAATGTAGATTTGTGTCAGATGTACAGTAGTTTAGTTTATCTTGAGTGGTGTATGTAAAGAGGTCTTTCCATATTTTAGGCCAGTTGAAGGGAGTGTTTGGAAGGGCAGTATTTCAAAACAGGCATGTGCCACCTATGTTTCTCTTCATCTCCACCAAGAGGGTACAGCAGGTCTTGGAGATTGTATGGGGTAGTGACACCAGGTCCTTTAATGTAGAAAAGAAAGTATTGAATGTGATTGCCCGTGGTGATGGCCCCAAGTGTTGCGTGGGAAACAAAAACCCAGGGGAAGAGTACACAATGGGCGGTGAGATACTGACAACAACAAAAATGGAAAAGACCTGGGGGTAGTCATATCAGATGACCTTAAGGTGGGCCAGCAATGTGAGAAGGCAGTAAGGAGGGCTGGGGGGATACTGGGATGCATAGGAAGAGGCATCACCAGTAGAAAACAGGAAGTTGTTGGCCCTCTGTACAGCCAGTTAGTGAGACCACATCTGGAGTACTGTGTACAGTTCTGGAGACCCCATCTCTGTAAAGACATAGACAGGGTGGAGGCTGTCCAGAGTAGGGCAACCAAAATGATGCAGGGTCTGCATCAGAAGACGTATGAAGAAAGACAAAAGGAACTAAAGATGTATAGCCTTGAGGAAAGGAGGGAGAGGGGGACATGATAGAAACTTTCAAATACTTCAAGAGAATCAACAAAGTCCAAGAGGGTAGCATCTTTCAGCAAAAGAGATGTGCAAAAACAAGGGGGCACAATTTGAAGATAGAGGGGGGACGGCTCAGAGGTAATGTGAGGAAGTATTTCTTCACAGAGAGGGTTGTGGATACATGAAACAGCCTTCCTGAGGAGGTCGTAGAGTCAAAAACAGTGGGGGAATTCAAGAATGCATGGGACAGATATAAAGCAATTCTAGTGGGGGTAGGAGGAAGTAGGCTGTTGGTTAACTAGGATCGGCAGCTTATCCGTTAGGTAGGGAAATGGGCAGACTAGGTGGGCCAAGCAGTCCTTATCTGCCATCAGATTCTATGTTTCTATGTTATGGCATGTTTAAGTTGTAAATATTTAAATGCCATTTTGTTTGTGATATTAAGTTGTGTTTTAGCCTGATCAAAGGAGATGGGATGTCCCTCATGGAGAAGCCTGGAAATAGGGGTGTTACTAATATGTAGTAGCCATTCTGCCAGGATAACCTTGCCACCTATCTTAAAATTGGGTTGCTTGTTATAGATTGGGCATCTTTCGTGGGATTTATTGAGAGGGCCATGAGCATTTGCTTATGTATTTTAACAGAAGTTTCGATTACTGACTTGTGGATAGCAGAGAGTAGTAAATTGCAATTTGTATATAACAGGGCATGGGGAGAAAGACCATGTTGTTGTTTCTGTTCCTGTTCTATAGTGAGCCATAAAGGGGTATAAGACAACATGCTATCTGGGTCAACAGGTCTGGACCATTGTAAGGATTTAGTGATATGGCTGATCCAATAGTAGAGTGAATTCTGGTAACTGAAGACTGCCAAGGCTTTTAAGTGATGTGAATTTGCTGTAGGCTCTACTGGGGAGACTGGCCCAAATAAAATTAGAAAGCCTGCTGGTTAAGTGAGGTATCTCTTTTAAGGTTAGGTTATTAATTTATAAGGTCACACACAGGCTGGGCCTGGGTTACCTTTTGATCTCCTGCATCCTTACATGTCTTTCTGCCTCTCCACTCCACTGAGGAGGGCCTCCTGGCTTTTTTCAAAGGACAAGGTTAAAGACCTTGGATGGCCAGGCCATTGAGGTGGTGAGCCTGGTCCTTTGGAACTCACTCCCAAGGGCCCTGAGGGAGGCCGTCTCAGTAGAGGCCTTTAAGAGGGGTCTTAAAACACATGGAGGCCTTAAAAGGGGTCTTAAGACACATCTTTTTGCACAGGCTTATGGGGAGTGAGGGTCTCCATGATCAGTCCCCCCCCAGTGCTGACTCTTAGTTACAGTAGTTATTTATGAATTGTTTATTGAAATTATTTTATAATAACTGGTCAGCAATTTTTTCCATAGTCTGACCGAGTTATAATTTCCCATTATAACTCCCGAATTATAACGAAGAGCATGTGCTGGGTCAGTCAAGAAATACTGCTCCCTGATTGGCTGCTCATCCACTCCTGGGCAGGCCAAACAGTTCCACAAATATGGTGGTTCCTTACCCACTTAATGAGGATCCGCCAGATTGAGAGTCTCTGCCACTTTTTTATTTAAAAAAAAAATAGCACTGCATGTTAAAATATCTATAAAAAAATCTATCTAGTTGATCCTACCACTCGGGTGCCGCAATGGACAATGGCTGCCATCAAGAACGGCCCCGACCTGGCTTCGGCCACAGGGTTTATGTAGCATCCCACACCTCAGGCAACCATTAAATTCTCATTAAGCACACTTCCCCATCCATTATTCTATATATTATATTTCTTTTAATGTGTGGTTCATTGCTGCTGTTGTGTTGCTGTAATGGTGCCCAGGGCCTATGGGAAAGGGCACCACAAATAAATAAAATCTGCTACTACTACTAATGTGTCATTATGTTTAATTATTATTTTCCTTTTCATTTAGGTTCCATAGCTGCAGTTTGACTTATTCATTATTAGTCAGTAGGCAGCCCTCAGCCAATCAGAGTGTGATCCACACATACTGTATCTGTTTATTTATCAATCTCAGATTGAAACCATTGAAAAAGATACCAAAATTTCAAAATTAGTATTTGGGTTTTTTTTTGTCCCCCAACAGAAACAAGATTTGGGGCTAGAAATTCAAATCAAGTTTGACTCAGTTCATATCCTGGAAACTGGTCTTATTCTAACTTTGCTGGTTAGCCCATCCCCATGCCACTTGCATCCCCTTCCCTAGCTGCTGAACTACCACATCAAGTCAACCCAGCTCACCCAGTAATTCACTGTTTGCATCCTCTGATATTCACTATCCCCGTCCCCCCATCTAGTTAATGAAACCTACAGTACTTGAAGCCCCTTGCAGTGTTAGCAACAGGCAGTACCTGAAACCTATAAATAACAGGAGTCTTCACTTGCTAAAAATGTAGGAAGTCACCAGAGTTGGCAGTGACTTTATCCAGGGAGCAGAATGGATGGTATCACCAACCTTACTTAGAAACAGAAGCTGTGACTGTCGTAGAGGCCTGTCATTTCAGGGACTGAATAGTTCTCTTCACTGTCTGTTCTGCTTACTGTTAAGAACTTCATATGGGTATCTGAACACACAGAAAAGTGAGTTGCACTTGTAGGAAGAGACACCAAGAAACCCAGATGAATTTCAAATATTTGTTCCAGCATGGATGTATGCTGTGAAAGCTCCAGCACTTCGACCAACAAGGTCTTCTTCCGGGGGCGTATCGTGTAACAGGGATACACCCAATTTATACATCTCACAAATCACACGTTACATTTTCAAACGTGCGTTTAAACAAGATTTTTGTTTTAAAGCATATTAACTTAAAAATGCACAAAACAAGACACAAATAAAGTAAAAATCTTAGCTAAAAAATAAAGAGTGCATATTTACATAACATGTATTTTAAATTCATAAGATTGAAAGTGGTGTATGGGTGAGGGCTTCTTGGGGCGAGGGAGGGGAAATTGTTTCAAAATCCTGTCACAGCATCCAGTAAGTTATGTAAACTTTATAAACTTACTACTGCTTGCTTTTTAAGAAAGATTTTTTACCTTACTTTTCAAAGTGTTTTTGAGGTAAGTATGTAAGTCACATATAGTGCCTTCCTAAAGAAGGGCAGCCATCATATAAGGGTAAGTATTCTCATATGGGTGTCTGAAACTGGGTAAGTGGTTAGGGGCATCACAGGGCTAGCACAATAAGTATGGAACTCCTTGATCATGGGGAGCCATGCTCTGGAGCCTCCTTAACTAGAAGGGGAGGCTGCTGGAGTGTACCTTTCAATGTAAGTAGGAACACATTTTGGGGAGCCAAGAAAACTTCAAACTTTTCAGAGTTTTACACAGATAATTACAAGTTAGAAAGCTTCCCATTGAATCATTGGTCTTGCATAATTGTTTTTAAAATAATATTTCATGTTGACCCTAATACTTTTTTTTTCCCTATATTCTATTTATCTCCCGGTTTCTCCCCAGCAGCCCCATCCAACCAACCCCCAGCCCCATCATCTGCGTCTCTGGGCTTACCCTCACCATCACCCTCTACCACAGAATTGTGGTGGTGCATGGCCACCGGTGCAGAGCCTGGGGGGGGGGTCAGTCGTCATCCTGCCACTTATGGTGTTTTTCCTCCAATTTTCTCCCTCCTCGCCCCTCCCCACTGCTGGAGTGCAACATGTCAGCGGTGCACATGGAAGTGTATGCATGCTGCAGAGTCCCACAGTACCCTCCCTTCATTGCCATCCCTGACCCGTTCTACCCACAGTCCTCCACCTGGGGGCAGTCCTTCAGCGGGACTACAAAGCCACCCTCCCATGGAGAGGAGAGCTGTCCTCCAGACATTTGATCCTCTCTCTCCCTGGCTGACCCCCAGCAATCCGCGCTCACCACTGAACACGGGTCACCAGTGTTGCAGGAGGTGAGGCACAATGCCTCATCCCTCCACATCACTTAGCTAGCTCTATACTTTTTATTTTTAAGTGTCATTCTTCCCTTTTTATATGATGTCCATTTTCCATGTTGATTCTGCTTAAGGATGTATTTAGGTTTTAACTAAATAGAAGCCATTCTTTTTAAATATACTATATGTTATTTCGCTCCGGACAGTGTGCTCCCCGACAGCTTGAGCTGTACTGTTAGCTCTTGCGCCAATCAGCCCCCTGTGCAAATCATTCCTGGACAGTTCACCCCACATAAAAATTTAACAAAATAAACTCAAGGGGGTGCAATTTGGGAATGAATAGTGCAGGGAGCCAATTGACGACGGAGCTAATAGTCCGGTGCAAGTTGTCGCGGAGCAGATTGACTGGGACAATTTGATGCATCACCATTTAAATATGGCTCCCCCAGATTTTCAGAGGCATTTTCAGCCATATTTGAAAGTTCATTGTTTGTTGTCACTCCCCATTCTAATGACTGAGTTAGACTGATAGACACCTGAAACAATTCTCTGACATCACGTACAGTAGAGATTTTACAATTAATTTCATCTCACAAAATCAAGGTCCGTAATGGTAATATAATGGAGCAAAAGGCAGACTCTGGATTACTCTGGTAATCTGCTTTCCTGTCAAGAGAGTGGGGACGTACTCCATTGATGTCTATGGGTCCAGTTTGAATAAATAATAAATAGGGGCCCAATTAGTTAAGCACTGTCTTTCATTTATATCAAAGGTTGTTGAAGCATACATAAAACTGTTTTCAAACTTGGCCCCAATGGGGCATGCCCCCACGCTCTCCCTAGTTAGACATCACAAAAAGCCTGAACATGGGTAAGGGGCCAGCAGACCAGGAAGTAGAAGGGGTCACCTGGTTGTCTATTTGGCTCACTTTACAACCCCTTTCTCTCCTGAAGAGGACAGCTTTAAAAAAATTCAGTAAATAGCTACAAAGGCATTCACCAGCATTAGGTAATGGGCAACGGCATTAAAAAAGCCCATATCTGAATTGTGGGAATTCTCAATAAGGAGTTCCTGGATCCTAGCAGTTTGCTAACACCTTGCCAGCATGTTTTTTTGAAATAATCACAGCTGTGCTTGAAGTCACTAATGGTCTTCACGGGGCCTTGGACAAAGGGGCACAGTCAGTGGACTCTTCCTGGATCTTTCTGAAACATTTGATCTAGTGCACCACTGTCACTTGCTTGCAATACTTTGGTCCCATGGTCTATCTGTATCTGCAGTATCCTGGCTCCAGAATTACTGGACTGACAGATCTCAATCAATCTCTCTAAATTCCTTGTCTTCTCCACTCATTAAAATCACTGCCAGAGTACCCCAGAGATCAGTCCTGGGCCTATGTTGTTTAGTGCCTTTTTGAATGATTTAGCTTGTCTCCTGCATAGCTTTGAATCCTGTGTTATCACGTAGGTGGATGATACTGCTTTGTACAGAAGTGTTTTAAATGTTAGTGACATAACCAGATATTCACAGCCTGACTTTGAATAGGTACAAAATGGTTATTAAAAAATGGTCTTCTACTGAATGTTGGTAAAACCAAGTATATGCACTTTGGAACAAAATAAGAATTTAAGGTTTTACCCTCCTCTGACTTAATTAAAGATTTGAGTGGCACCTTTCTTGAGAAGTTTGGACAGTTTTAATTATCTCAAATTTACTATAGACCAAACTCTCTCTCTCTTTTAAATATATCTCCACACTGCTTAATTCATTGTAACCCTTGGGTGGCACTATCCCCAGTGTTACACCCCTGCCTACTACCCTGGACATAGGCTAAGGGGTTTGGGTTTGCTAACTGATAACTATAACTTTAAAACCTTTGCGCAGTGCCTCCACTCAGGGTGCTTTACGTGGGTAAGGTGGTAATGGGTGTAGCACCCTGAGCTGCTACACCACCCACGATGACCATTTACCTTCCCCAGACATGCCCCAATAAACATTTCCCCACATTTCAACATTTTGTATTTAAAGGCTCTCTCTCTAATAATATGCTCACACCAAATATTTCAACAACAATAACAAGATATTTATTTAGGGGTAAAGAGCTAGGAACATGGATGTGGAGTAGAGGTTATTCAATTACTACTTACATATATACACTGATTGATTGGTTTTGCTGGTGAACCCTCCAGCTGAGTGGCTACATACTAATAGACCTAAAGCAATCACATTTTATCTATCGACTTATGATACCCAGAGCCCTGGCTATCTAGCTGCTGACAAAATCAGATAGTACATATACAATTATCATTATTAACCCCGCTGGTACCGGTACCCAGATACAGTAGAAACCCCACAATCCCATAACATACTGGAATCCCAGATACCACAGTCCAAGACGTTGCAGGCCTGATGGACATTGCAGCTGGTCAAGGTGGCCGGCTATCGATTTGAGGGAGGGGGCAACTTAGAAACAGATTCTTGCAAAGTTGCAGATTACTATTTACAACAAAGGCAGGGATTGCCCTGCAATTAGTAGAAAGACAGGGATTGCCCTGCACTTGCAGACTTACGAAGATTCCAGGACAAGCTACTTGGATTTAACATCCTGAACATTCAGCACAATATTTGAAAGTCCAATCCAGAGTACTTAGTAGGCGGTACCTTTATCAAGCATCCAATATTCAATTGTAACATGGCCACATGCTGCACATTTATACACCAAAAGAGGTATCCATCCAATATAAGCAGAAGCAACACTTTTACCAGGCATCCTATATGTAGTTACATGAAGTCATATCCAGTACATTTACATAACAACAACGGCACTCATTGGCAAAGTCCCATCCAGTATGTCTAGACATGTTACACTTATGGCAAGCGCTCTCAGACGACATCCGGGTAAGATAACAGTAATATTCTCTTCAGAATAACAGACACAGTATGATCTAAGGCCTCCTGTCTCATGAAGTGGCAAACGTGGCTTATCAGACAGCTCCACAGAGGCAGGACTCTAACCCATAGCTACAGCAACTTGCAACACATTTATATGATTTACTAGCCAGGCATCTTGCTGCACCTGCAATTTAGCCATTTGGGCCACAGACAAGATGCATCCATATTACTTTGAACTAGACACTCTCTGATGGGGTTAGTAGCCCAGACTGATAACTTCAATATTTCAGAATCGACAGAACATAACTGTCAGCGAGGCTTGAGGCCCCCAAGATTACTTTAGAAGCTCCCCCCTCGCACTGGGAAGTACGGGGGTACTCACTCAGGTCCTCCACGGGGTCTCATCCACAATCGAAGGCTTCCTGAATTCTCTTCAGCTCTCTCACCACTGAGACATGGCAGATGGTGGTCTTCCACATCTTTCCCTGACGTGGGAGGGAGGGCTGGCCTCTGAAGGACATTTCTGGCAACCTCCAGACTAGCAGTTGCAGAACAACTAAAATTACTTTAACTTTTAAACAGAATACGGAAAATAACAAATGCCCCCTGATAACTGGAGGGGGTTAACTAAGTGGCCCAGGCCTGGTGGCATGGCAGGGGCCTGAGCCCCCACCCCCGTGGGGGGCTCCCAGCAGGCTGGAGCCTGCTCTCCTTCTTCTCACTCTCTCAAATCTGGCAAAATGCTGGCAGGCACTGTCTCTTATACTTATAGAGCTCCTAGTTTGAGTCCTGATTGGCAGCAGAGATGGGGTGACAGGTCTCTAACTGGCTAAGGGACCTGTCAATCACAGTACTTGAGGCACAACTGGACTGGAGAATTGATGCCTAAAATAATGTCTCTGTAAGTCCCCATGAGCACTTGGGTGGTTACCCATGAGGTGCAGTGAATGTCCCACAAGTCCTGGCTTTTTATTCCTGGCTCCCACTTGGCTGTGGCTGCTGGCAATGGCTGCTTAACCCACTGTCCCTTATAGCAGATCAAATACAGTCCAGAATACTGTCCTGCTGGTGCAGCCAGAAAGAAATAATTATTTGCCCAAATGCCCCACAGTTGAGTAGCTCGGAGGTTGTACATGCAGTCACTGCACAAATGAAGAATGTGGCTCCTTTAGTTTTCCTGTCACTACTGCACTTAATAAAACTCCCCCTGCAGCAGCTGACAGGCTGACACATAATCCCAAAGTTCTGGATTTAGCCAGGAAAAGCAGTTATTTTAACTTGAACACTCTTCCCCCACATATGCAGTACTTCCCCAATATGCAGCAATAGATTGCAATATTTAAAACATTCATGTTCTCCCTTTTTCGGCTGAAGCCATTTAGGGCTACCCTGGAGGCAGCCAGATCCAAGTTATGATTTATTCAGCTGACCAGGGCCTGGCTCAAGCATATTTGCCCTAAACCCTGGTCAAACTCTTTCAAAACGCACAGGGATGGTTCCCCAGCAGGCTGTCTGTGGTCACCGGGTCCTGATTAGATGGATGGGATCCTGGGACCCATGGCACAGTCCCTGAGGTGACTGCCAAATGAGCGGATCCATTGAAGGCAAAAATCACGAGTCCTGCTGTCCTAGAGGCAGCACTCTTAACATGGGGCACTCACAATGCTATTTCTGATGTGCTAGAGGCAGTACTTTTAACATGGCCACTCACGAGTGAAGTTTTTTAAGCCCCGAGGGGCTGGATTTTCATCTGGGTGGCATAGCAGGGCACTGGAGGGGCCAAGCAGACCTGGGGGGCCAAAAACAAAATTGGTGGCCAAATCGGGAGAAGCCCGGGAGACAGCAGGAGGAGGAGGAGGAGGAGATTGGAGGGACAGGGCTAAGGGAAGCCCAGACTGGCATATTTAGGAGCCCCCATTTGCAAGGGGGGGTTACATCAGGAAATGCTTGCCTTGGTCAGCTTTTTAGGCAACAAATTGTTTGTCCACTCACTCTATGATTTATTTTGGCTCTTGTCATTAGTGGACTACTGGCTTCCAGTCTATGCCGCTGCTAAAGTCACTGACTTGCAAAGAGTTAAAATTCTATACAGTTCCATATGTAGATTATTTGCTGCCTCCAGACCCAGATTTTCTCTTCACTGCACTCTTTTGACTCATGCATTACTTATTTTACCCTTACCAGTTTTCAGATGTTTGAGAAAGATTCCGTTAGATTTTTGTTTATGGCTGACGCTAACCTCAACGCAGGCTTCCTGAGTACTAGAGCTGCTCATACTCATTCCGTAAGACTCCCACTCCCCTGTTCCTCCCTGAGTCAAAGTGCTATTATTTATAAAGCCATTGCTTTCTGGAATAATTCACCTGCTTCATTACACTCTACTGATTTGCAGAATATGTTTAAACTGGTGTTAAAAAAGTACTGTTTGGACTTGTCTATGTGCAAGTGTAATGTCACCTGATTACTGTGTACATGGATGTATTGCATATTTATTCTCTATCATACCTCTCAACTGTCCCTGATTTTCAGGGACGTCACTGATTTTGCCTCAAAATTTTACTTTCTCCTTCCTAAAAATTGTGTATCCATGACCAAACAGTGGGGGTTGTAAGCACAAGATAATGTCAAACATCAAAGTTACAGAGTTGTTCTTCCTTAGAAATTGCATTTTACACTAAGGGTGGGATATTCAGAAGGGTTGTGCGTGGCGCAACACAGTTGCGCCACGCGCAACCCACTGATGCGCCCCTGCGCAATATTCAAAAGGGGAAAATGCGTGGCACAAATCCCGATGCACCAGGGCACATCAGTGATGTATGCAGCACAAGTAGGGGGGGTGTGCCCATGCATACTCCCGCACATCCCGATATTCAGCCTGGGATGTGTGGAGCCCATGCAGGTGCAACCCCTACATGTGCCGCATACAGTTCCAAAAAATAAAAGAGCAACAGCCGGCCACCCACAGGTGAGCTGCCATGTTGCAGGGTGCAACATGGCAATTGCCAGCTGTGGGTGGCCACTGAGCTCGGTGGCACCCTCCGGGTAGCACCCCCATGCCCGATCGCAGGCATATGTATAATAATTAAATGTCCTATATCCCTGGTGGTCCAGTGGACCGCTGGCAGCCCGATCGTGGGCATAAGTATAATAATTAAATGTCCTATATCCCTGGTGATCCAGTTGACCGCTCGCAGCCCGATCATGGGCAGAAGTCTAAAGAGCGATTTAAATCCCATCCCTGGTGGTCCAGCAGTACCCATACCCGCTCCCCCCAGTCAGCGGCGGTCGGCGGCTCCCACCCGCAAGCCACCCGGCCGCCTGCCAACTGACTGCGTACAGTACAGCTGTCGCCCATTGATCCACAGTGTGGGCCAATGGGCGTGCAGACCATACCATACTACACAGTCTGGATATGTGAATGAATCCATTCAAATATCTGGACTGTGTAGTACAATACAATCTGCATGCCCATTGAGCCCTCTGTGAACCAATAGAGTATAGCTGTACTATCTGTAATCAATCGATGGAATAGCCAGGCTGCTTCTTGGTGAACTGCCGCCCGCCGCTGGACCGGGGAGCGGGACATGGGCTCAGTGGGAGGGATACCGCTTGACCACCAGGGATGGATTTAATCTTTCTTTAGACTTCTGCCCATGATTGGCTGCGAGCAGTCCACTGGACCACCAGGGATATAGGACTTTCTATTATTATACATATGCCCGCGATTGGGCTGTGAGCGGTCCACTAGACCACTAGGGATATGGGACTTTCTATTATTATACATATGTCCACAATCGGGCTGCCAGTGGTCCACTGGACCACCAGAGATATAGGATGTTTAATTTTCATACATATGCCCACGATCAGGCAGTGGGGCACTTTGCCGCTTGTGCAGGGGGTGTCGGTCCCCGATGGCTGCAGCCTAGCAGGGCGCCAGGTGCAAGTCACCGGGGATGGCCGCATCTGCATGCTAATGGGGCCATAATGACACGCACGTGGCCCCATTTGTGCCTTGCATACATTATGGCCCCATTTGCATGTGCACCTTTGAATATCGCAGTTGATGCGCCTAGTGCAATGGCACTAGTGCATCCCCCTGCCCCTCTCTTGCCACTCACGCTGGTGCAGTGCCACTGCACCATGCACAATGTGGGTGGCCACAGAGTGATATTTCAATGGTGCTGAGCCATGGTGCAGCACCATTGAATATCACCCTGTCAGCGCTCTGGCACATCCCAGTTGCGCTGCACCCAGGCTTGCACCACAGCCTGGCGCAGTCTGACTATCCCACCCTAAGTCTCTTATTCTACCAGCTTTCAGAATGGATATCACTAATTTTGAAGATGTGTCCCTGATTTTGGTCCCTTGTCCCTGATTTTTTTTTAAAGCCTTGTCCCTGATTTATGAGGCAGGAGGTTGAGAGGTATGTTCTGTATTGCTATTTATTCTGTATTGTTGATCTTGTTTACATCTCTGGGTCTCCCTTGAAAATGGGCATCTAATGCTCTTGGGTCCTACCCAGTTAATAAATTACAAATAAAAATAAAAAATACTGCCAGCCCCGGCTCCAGAGCATGGCTCCCCATGATCAAGGAGTTCCATCCTTTTTTGCTAGCCCAGTGATGCCCCTAACAACTTAACTAATTTCAGACACCCATATGAAGTTCATAACAGTATTGGGGAACCAAGATGGTGACAAAATGCTGAAAGGTTTCAACACAAAGCTCTGTTGCAGAGCATGAAAGTACAAGGAATCTATACTCCTGCTAACTTCAGCCTTGTTTCTGATTGTTTTCCAGGGAAAGGATATGCTTTACAATGAGTAAGTTCTCTTTTCATCATTTATTGCTGGTGTCTGTATCGCACATGTCTTCCCATTCGAACAACGTTAAGAAGATAAAAAACTATTTTACTCAGAGTGCAGGGAAAGGGGGAAGTGCTAAAAAAACCCTCGATGTGAAAGATTCACTCTGCACCAAACCCTCTGGAGAGAGCCACAACAAAGAAGAATGCGTTTGCTTTCCCAGTTAAGCTGGTCAGTAAAGGGAGAGGGAGCACCATGGACACCAGGAGAGACACCGGTCACTTAAATCCCTCAGTGTCCTCTCCCCCACAGAGGGAATTTTGAAATCCAGGTCTACCTGCCTCTGATGTGCCAAGACTCCAGGAACTACTGAAGAAATCTGTGTCCAAAGGTGTATTGCAGAGGGATAATGATCTCCCCCTTTACAAGAGAGCCAGTACATAGCTGGTGTGGGGAATGAGCTGAGGTCATTCTCGGTGAGCAGTACAGCCCTCATGGAGTAGGGAGGGGTGGAGAATTTACCTCGGGCACAAGATCAGTCATTTGGTAGCACAGAGATGACATCTGTAGCCACATACAGTATATGGAAACCACAGAAGCAGTGGTTTCCTCAAGAGTTACTGGAATAGGCGATAGAATTAGACCCATGAAGTCTGCCTCATACATACGAGACAAGGTTTCCAGCACAGAAGAACTTACAGACACAGGTTCAGGAATTATACCTGATTCAGCTTCCAGCATGGTTCCCCAACTATGGGAAGGGGATCAGAGAGGGGGAGGAAAGACTGCCTTGCAGGCGGAAAAAATTGGACCGGCCTTGAAATTGCCTGGGACTTCAAAACTGCAAACAAGGGCTGCTCCTGAATCAACATTTAGATTTATATCTCATCAGAGAGTTCTGAGGATTACTGAAGCAGCCACTGGGAATATAGAAGTACTGACACCATTACAAAAGGAGCAGAGTAGGAGTGGATCCTCTACGGAGTCACAAGAAGATTGTGCTACCAGGATCCCCCAAATTTCACAGCGGTTGGAAAATGAGGAAATTATAATGACTTGAGGCAGGAAAATACCCCTCAAGGCCCTCAAAGATGGGGAAGATATTTGAGGAATATATCTGGGCAGACAGAAAGGCACTTGTATAGAGATGCCACTAAAACAAATAAAAGTCAGGAGCCTGACATTAACAAGGAGACATCACAACAAGATTCAAACTTATAAGGAGATAAGTCCCAGATTTATATATCCTCTTCAGATACTGAAATGGACAAGCTTACTTTTCAATCTACTTTGGAAGCAGGAAATTTAGGAACTAAGCCTAAAGAGAAGAGACAGAGTGGAAGGTAAAAGGAAAGAAGACTCCAAGGGTAAATTTCAAGAAGTCATGGAAGAAATAAGATCAGGGTTCTTAAGATTGGAAACCGAAATATTTGATGCACAAAATGAAATTAAAGACTTAAAAGTGGAAGTTAAAATCCTGGATAGTAGAATGTCTCAGTATGAAGATCGTATATCAGAAATAGAAGATGCTGTACCTATAATCAAAAAGGAAACTGGGACATATCAGGATGTGATAGGAAAACTTCAAGAGAAAGTAATGTATCTAGAATGGAGATCCAGACATGATAATCTGAATATTTTAGGACTTCTAGAGGAATTGAAAAGTCTGATATTATGAGATTTTGCAAAAAATGTCTTACAGACCTTGTGGGAAAGTAATTCCCAGATGACAAAACTGAGTTAGAAAGAGCACACAGATCACCAGCCATTTGGAATTCTAATTTTAAATACTCCAGAGTGGTTTTCATAAAGTTCCATAAATTCCAGGATAGAGAAAAAGTCTTAGGAGAAGCAAGTGTAACCCCCAAGCCACTGTTTAACTTGTGTGCACACACCCCCATTGAATATCTGGAAACACTGGTGCCCATAACTGGCATAACCATTTACTTTATAAAAAGGTAGGTACCACCCTTGGCATTAGGATGTATACCTGGCTCATTCTCTAGAGGAAGAGAGGGGTGGGGGTGCAGAAACAAACAACACAAACCTTGTATAAATGACACAATCCAGGTCCTGGGTGGAGGTTGCTAGGCATATGCCAGATCTAAACTGTTGAGGGGGGCCCCAGTAAATCCACACAACCAGAAGCAATAATCGGAATGCCCATAACAGTGACTGGGATTGTGCAGAATGGCTTTATTAAAAAGATGGAAAGTAAAGCAGAAGTGGACCCCCAAGGGTCTGCCCAGGCTAGACAGGCACAATTCATGAATTCTCCTTGCATGCAGTACAGTTCATGAACAACAAAATAACCTCTTCTTCCCAAATTTCCAAAGGTACATTAATGAACACCTGGCCATGCACATGAACATTTTCCTTCCAGTTTCCCAAAAGCTGCATTAGTGGACACCTGGCCATGCACATGAACATCTTCTCCCATGAGTGTTATTTCAGTGGGTAATAGCCACACACCCAGAACTCCTCTTTGCACATCTGGTGCATTTTAGTGAAACTCAGTCACATCTCAACCTGCAGCTTGGCCACTCGCTCAGGTAAAAAAACTGGTGCCCCCTACAAACCAGGAAGCCCTGCCTTGTAAGCACTTAGATGGTGTTCCTCCCACCCTTGGCCCCAATTGACAGTCTCTGCCATTCTTCAGGGTTACACCATTGAAACCCCAATTCCCCACTGAAATGCTAGAGGTCCCATTCTTTAACTTGTCACTCACTGTGGTGACCAGAGAATAAACTGCACTCACTTGGGTCCACAGTTTAAACAGAACTTCACTCACTTGGGTGAAACTAGGGGCACTAACAGGTGCAATCCAGCCTTATCCACTATCGAATCCCCTAAGAAATGTGGAGACTGTAGTCTCCTAGAACAGTACTCACAGAAGTTGTCCCATCCACAGGGCGTGGAACAATGAAAGAACAGAAAGGCACTCTTCTGGGTAGCCGATCAAAACAGTTTCTTTCAGGTCCTATCCAAGGCAGCTGAAAATACCACAGAACATTCAGGGGATTGTCCCTTGAGTCCATTGAGAACAAGCAGTTCCTTTTGCTTCACAGGGAGTAGAAATCAGGAAATCCTGCTGTAACACTTCTCTCCACCACTTCACCGGAAGCTGGAATGACACTCCGCTGGGCCCTCTACTCAGAGCCCACTGGCAGTCCTTCTGCCACTCTCACCTCCTCACTCTACTACTGGCTGAACATCACTGAGCTCCCCAGAGCAGCTATCCACAGTGTGTGACTTATGCTGCTGCGAGAGTTCTAAATGACCTAATCATTCTTCCCTCAGGCTAGCTGAGTAAACAATGATGTCTTTGTAAGGAGCCCCTGAAGAGCTCCCTACCAGCTGCCTGCTACCTTCCTAGCAATAATACTGATAGGATTCTAGTAACCCCAGGGGAATGGGTGGTTACACGAGAAAGAATAAAAAACATTAAAGTTAGAAGAGAACCAAATTTCTATTTTTCCGGATATAGGTCCAGACCTACAGAAAAAAAGAGGTGCTTTAAAGGGTATTAAGAGCTTTCTCTGGAAACAACAGATTCCCTTCTCACATCCTACACCTATTACCTTGAAAATATCCTACATGGGGAAAGTCAAGATATTGAATTCTCCAAAAGAAGCAGATGAGTATGTTTACTACATTCTTAAACTTGGTAAAAAGTACGGGTAGCTGGTTTAATTAGAACCAACGAGCAATGATTGAAGGAGACCTCTATATATACTGTATTGCACAACAACAACAAAAAAATACACCTCACACGTACCAGATGGGGTATAAGGTAACCAGGGAATTTAGGAAACAGATTATTATAACGGAGCTCATGTAAACTGAAGCGTGAGGTTGGGAAGCCAAATGTTGTATTGTGAGCTTTATGTTAGGGCATATAGTGGGACAGACCTTATTTTAAAAGTGGGGTAGGGGTAAATTTTTGAATGGGGCAAGAAAAGCAGATTGGCAGAGACTGGTTATAGACCTAGATCAATAATTAAAAAGTATGGAGGACCATATCAGGTGGACACCTACACGAGTGGGTCGGGATCAGAATCAGATGGGATGGAAAATGTGGGGGAACAGATTCGTAATGTACAGCAGCCTTTTTAGTGAACAGAGGGGAGGAACTTGGGGTCCCTCCTCCAAATCAACAAGCTCTGACCCAGTTAATACAGGTCCAGAAGGAACTGGATGTAAGGAATATGGAGGTACCACAGGTTTATATCCCATCACAGGGGCAGGAAATAACGACAATGGTGCACCCACAAGCCAACAATACGACCCAGTATGTAAATCTCCCAGAAGTACCCTTGGCCCAGAAGGGTTTGCGGCACATGGTGAATTTCACCCCAGATATGGAAAGATGAGAAGAGGGACCAGGGGGAAGGGGAGAAAAAGAAAGAGGTTATTTCAGAAACAGACAGGACTGGAGCCGACAGCGGAAGACGGCTTATTACAGCTAGAGGAGACCGTGGTATACAACTTATCTGATTATGAACTGAAACCAGAAGAAAAGAAAATATTACAAAAAGGCTTAAATTATGTTTCCACCACCCACCTGAGTGAATTTGAACTTATGGTGGATCTCCACAAATTTACGAGGAAACTGGATTTGTGAGTTGCTTTTTCGAGAGAAGGAGATGGTATTAATGACCCATGTTTAGATAACAGTATTCAGGACAACCCCACAACAGAAAAATTGCAATCAATACTTAAGAAACCCTCGCTGTATTTGCTCCCCATTAATCCCACGGTGTTGGTCTTCCAGAAGGCCTGTGAATGAGACATTGCAGAATTCTTAAGCAAAGGCACATATGCTAGATTTAACAACTGCACTAAGAAGGGAAGGGAAGAGAAGCATTGCAGAGTTTGGCAAAGAATTATACCATTGAAATCAAAGTGGCTGATAAAGGGGGTGCGATTGTCATTCTTGATAGAGTTAAGTATGAAACAGAAATTCTGGGGCAACTGTCTGATACCAAATTCTATAAATAGTTATCACGAGATATAATGGGGGATTTTAAAAGTGATATTGATATGTCTTTATATGAGGTGTACTTGAATGGTACTATAGACAAATGCACTTATGATTATTTACAAGTAGAGCACCCTGTAAGGCCAATGATTTATGGATTGCCAAAAGTACATAAGGGTTTGGAAAATCCCCCATTTAGACCCATAGTGGCTAGCATTGGATCCATCACCGAGCCTTTGGCCCAGTTGGTGGACAGGTATATTAAGCCACTTGTTCCATTATGGTCAGTGACTATTAAAGACACTACTGAGATGTTATGTGTGATTGAATCACTGCAGGTAGATGCAGATGATATGCTAGCCACTTTGGATATATGTGCACTTTATACCAACACCCCCCATAATGAGGGGGTTGAGGCCCTTAGATCAGCTCTTTTTGAAAACCCTGCCTATTCAAATGACTTCTTGGAATTTCTGGCCACCTTGAATCATAAAGTTCTGCATTTCAATACATTCATTTTTGACAAGCAATTCTATCTTCAAATCAGGGGAACTGCAATGGGGGCCTCCTTCGCACCAAATTATGTCAATATCTATGTGGCCTATTGGGAAAAGATGTTTGTTCTGTCTGAATTGAATACCTACAGACAGCATTTGCGTTGTTATAAATGTTTTATTGATGATATTTTTTGGTGTGGGGGGGGGCCATCAGAGTTTACTGATTTTGTTTTTTATTTGGAATCTATGAATGTTAATTTAAGATTTACAAAAACAGGTGATGTTGATCAGATTCAGGTTTTGGACCTGAACATTAAAAAAGATGGAGAGGGGGACCTTGTGACAGAACTGTACAGAAAAGCCACTTCTAAAAATGTTTTGCTACATTTTGAAAGTTGCCATCCTAGGCATATGATAGAGGGAATTCCTAAGGGACAATTTCTTAGGTTAAAAAGAAACACAAGCAGTGACGATAGCTATTCTGCCCAGGCTGAGGCCCTGACCCATAGACTTTCAGCTAGAGGATATAATTTAGACTGTGTTAGTAAAGCAAGAGTTGCAGTGGACAATATAGATAGAGGTCCACTGCTGAGGAAAAACAGAGTGTGAACCGGAAAAAAGTTGAAAATGATGCGGTTTTTAATTTTGTGTTAGAGTGTACACTGGAGAGTCACAAGATTAGAGAAATTCTAGTGAAGAATTGGAATTTACTGCAACTTGAGCCAAAGCTTGTGACTGCCACTAAATATCCACCATGTATGGTCTATAAGAGAGGAATGACTATTGCTGACTTAGTATCAAGAAGTCTCTTTGTGAAGCCCGAAGAGGTGAAAAAGTCAGTTTTACCAGAAGGTGCCTTTAAGTGTAGTAACTGCAGTTTTTGCAAATATTTAAATACAGGTACAACTTTTGTCTATCCAATTTCAGGCATGATTTATCAAAATGGTCATTTTATTAACTGCTCTACTACACATGTGGTCTATTTGGCATTGTGCAAATGCAAAGATTGCTATGTGAGCAAGACAGAGAGACCTTTTAAATATAAGGTAGCAGAACATTTGAGAAGCATTGAGAAACAAAATAAGATGAATGCCTTGGCGGTACATGTCATGCAGAGAGGATCAGATCATGTATTTAAATTTCAAGGACTTGAGAGAGTGAGTCTGAATATACGTGGTGGGGACATTGACAATAAACTTTTAAAGACCGAAAGTAGGTGGTAACACAAGATGAAGGCTCACGGGCCAAAGGGCCTAAATGCTAGTTTTGGTTTGAGACCTTTTTGAAGTATCAACAGATGATGGCAGATGTTTTCTTTCATGTCTCTTTTTTGTATGCTTCTTTGCACTTTTCTGTGGTTCTTGTGCAATTTATTAATTCTGGAATATCTAATAATGCCTAGCTTATTCCTAGATTGTGTGCCCTTTCTTTCCCAGTTTTCCTTATTTTCTCCTTTCCTTCTTTTTCCCTATCCCCTTCTCCTTCTCTACTCCCCTTCCCTTCTCCCCTTCCTTCCCTTTCCCACCCCTTCCTCCCTCCCTTCTTCCCTCTCCCCTCCACCCACTCTCCCTCTCCTTCCTTTTCTTTCTTTAATATGACATCCAGCATTGTGATTTATTACTCTATATTATAGAAAATTTGATAACTGATGAATTATTGTAATTAGTATTTAGCATTAATGATGTATGTATACATATATTCATAATGCTTATGAATTTCGTCATGTGTTTTGACCATTAGAATGGAAATGTTATATGTATGTGTTGCTTTTTGTTGCTTTTTATAGGTGTAATAGTTTTTTAGATGTATAAAGTAGCTTAGATTTGTGCATTGTTTGATCTTGATATTTATGGAAAATTGGTGACAAAAAAATATTTTACATTTTGGGATTGTCTGATCACATTTGGCTATGACAACATGGGAAATTGATGTAATTCAGATGTAGGTCCCTTTAAATATGCACTTTAAAAGTGATCATTGCCTATTGACATAGCCCTGCCTTGATAAAGCGTAAGAGCTACATGAAACATTGGTGGAGGGGTAACATAGAAACATAGAAGTTGACGGCAGATAAGGACCTAAGGCCCATCCAGTCTGCCCATTTCTTTTCTACCTTATAAATGTGCTATCGGCCTTTGCTCTGTCAATGGCCTATCTATTCATACTCATCTGTATTGCTCCCTTATGCCTATTCCATGCCTGTTTGAAGCCCTGCACTGTATTCACATCCACCACTTCCTGAGGTAGGCCATTCCATGCATCCACCATCCTTTCTGTCAAAAAGAACTTCCTCACATTACTCATTAATCGGCCTCCCTCTAATCTCATGCTGTGTCCTCTTGTCCTGCTATTTTTCTTATATTGAAACATGTTAGACTCTTTCACCTTGTTAATGCCCTTAAGGTGTTCGAATGTTTCGATCATATCACCTCTCTCCCTCCTTTGCTCTAGGGTATACATATTGAGCTCCGTTAATCTGTCCTCATATGTTTTCTGATGCAGTCCTGCACCATTCTGGTTGCCCTTCTCTGGACTGCCTCAGCTTGGTTAATGTCCTTGTGAAGGTGTGGCCTCCAGTACTGCACGTAGTACTCCATATGGGGCTAAACCAGTGTCTTGTAAAGAGGGATTATTACCTCCCTCTTCTGACTTGTGATACCCCTACTAATACACCCTAACATCCACCTAGCCTTACCTACTTCTTCAGTGGTCTGCTTGGATGATTTCAGGTCATCGGTGATGATGATGTCCAAGTCTCTTTCTTCCCTTGTGACTGCCAGCAACTCCCTTCCCAGCCTATAGGTGGCTTCAGGGTTTCTCTTCCCTATGTGCACTTCTTTGCATTAAACCCCAGTTGCCACTCTTCTGACCATTTTGCTTATTTATCCAGATCTCTTCTCATTCTGCCCACCCCATCTGGATCATCTACTCTGTTGCAGATCTTGGTGTCATCTGCAAACAGACAAACCTTACCCTCAGTCCATCTGCAATGTCACTGATGAAGATATTGAGAGGACTGGCCCCAGGACGATCCTGAGTGCCCACTTGTGACTTGCATCTCTTCTGACTGTATACCATTTACCACCACTCTCTGTTTTCTGCCCATCAACCAGTTTGCCAGCCAGTTGACCAACTTCTGACCCACCCCTAGCCTACCCAGCTTATTAATCAATCTTCTATGTGGAACAGTATCGAAAGTTTTGCTGAAGTCAAGGTAGGTGACATCAACTGCTCCCCCTTGGTCCACCACTCTGGTTACCCAGTCAAAGAAATCTATGAGATTAGTTTGACAGGACCTTCCTTTTGTAAACTCATGCTGTCTTGGATCCTGTGCTCCTATGGATTCCAGGTGTTGCACTATCCTTTCCTTAAGGAGTGCCTCCATAATCTTGCCCACTACTGAGGTAAGACTGACTGATCTGTAGTTCCCAGCCTCCTCCCTGCTACCACTGTTGTGAAGCGGGATCACATGAGCCATTCTCCAGTCTTCTGGGACCTCTCCTGTGCTCAAAGACTCATAAAACAGTTCTGATAATGACTCTGCTAGTTCTACCCTTGGCTCCTTTAGTACCCTGGGATGTATGCCATCAGGTCCCATTGCCTTGTCCACCCTGAGCTTATCGAGCTCTTGTAGGACCCTTTCTTTTGTGAAAGGACTAGTGCTCACCTCCCTCCCCCCTGTGTCCATGGTGCTGAGCTGTGGGCCCTGCCCTACCTTATCTTCCATAAATACTGAGCAGCAGTATCTATTTAGGATAGATGCTTTTACATGGTCCTCCTCCTCACATGCCCCCTTATGTCCTTTGATCTTAGCAATACCCCCTCTGGACTTTCTTCTTTCACTAATGTATCTATAGAAAGTCTTGTCACCTTCTTTTACTGTCTGTGCTGGTGTTTCCTTGATTTGGGCCTTTGCCTGCCTTACTGTCTTCCCTGCTTCCCTTAGGGAAGTTTGGTATGCCTCCCTATCTTCATCCCATTACGTTCCCTTATATTTCCTGAAGGCCAGTCTTTTGGCTCTGACCTTTTCTGCTACTGTTTTTGAGAATCAGAGTGGTTTCCTTCTTCTTTTGCACTTCCTTTTCTTTCTAACACAATGGGCTGTTGCTTCAAGTATTGCATCCTTAATGCTTGCCCACTTTGCCTGTACCCCCTCACCTGTATTTCTTTTTGCCAGGGCTAGCTTAACTCTGTTGGCCATCTTATCAAAGTCAGCTCCTCTGAAGTCCCATATTTTTACATTGGAATGGGATGATTTAGTTGTAGTGGCCAAACTGAACCATACCATGTGATGGTCACATGCCCCCAGGTGACCTTCTACCTGGAGATCTGTGATCCTTTCCCTGTTAGTCAGTACTAGATCTAGGATAGCCCTGTCTCTTGTGGGTTGTTGTACCAGTTGTTTGAGGCCTTCCCCCTGCAGGGAATCCACCATGTGTCTAGTTCTGGCAGATGTTCCTGCTGGTATTGACCAATCTGTATCTGGCATGTTGAAGTCTCCCATTATCAGAACCTCCCCTTTAGCTGTCCTGTTTTGTATATCTTCTAACAGTAATGTGTCTATGTCCTACCCCTGGTCTGGGGACCTGTAGACAACCCCAGTTCTTATGGCTGTCCCATTTCCTGTTTCCAGGGTGACTCACAGTTCTTCCGGCTCCTTATGTATATACTGAATTTCTGTAGCTTTGATATTTTCATTGACATACAGGGCCACTGTAGATCTAGCAGGTTATAGATTAATAAGGCAGGACAGGGGGAAAAGGGGAGGGGGGGTACTGCTTTATGTAAAAAATATCTTAGGTCCATACCAGTCATTATTAGCTAAAATGTGGAAGGGATTGATTGTTTGGTTATAGAGCTGTTAAAATTAAAATTAATAGTTGGAGTTTTTTATGCTCCTCCTAAGACTAAAACAAGTACATTCGATGTTTTGGCTGACATTTTACTGGAAATATTAAAAGATCAGTGTGTGTTGTTAATGGGGGACTTCAATGCAGACTGGGGGCAAACTAGAGGGAATAAACTTAAAGCAATTCTGAAAGTATTAGGACTTCGACAATTAACTCATCAACCATCAAGAAGTCTTAACAATAGAACTACAGGATCTATATTGGACCTGTTCTTTGTTTCACAAGAATTGACGGTGGAGGGCTGTAAAGTCCTTCCGTTAAATCTGGGGGACCATAACCCAATTCAGTATGTTTTATTTTTACAAAAAACTTGGGGAAGTGGAAAACATGATTGTTGGGTACGTGACTTGAGGAGATTTAATGTATCATCCTTTAGCGATAGTCTTAGAAATTTTGATTGGTCATGAGTATTTTTGATCCCTGATTTAAACCTGGCTATCCAGGAATTTACAGATTCCTTCCTGGATATTGTCCAGTTCCACGCCCCAAAAATAAAAAAGAGCAATAATACCAAAGACTTACCATGGCTCAGTAAGAAATTGAAAACCCAGTTACGTATAAGGAATAGAATATGGAAAAAAGCTAAGAGAACAAGACTAGCGGAAGACTGGGACTTTTTTAAGTGCTGGCAGAATAAATGTAAATGAATAATAGCCTTAGCCAAGAGAAGATTCTATCAGAAATCTTTTGGTAAGATGCAAGACCCAAATAAATTTTGGAAGAATATCTCCGACCTAAAAAATCCGACAAAGTCTAAAAACCCTATTAATCTAGTACAGGGAGAAAAGTTGATAGATAATCCTTTAGAGGTAGCTGACCTGTTAAATCATTATTTTAAGGATTTACCAGACTTGGAAATACCAAAAATAGGAATAGCTAATCTCGCACAAACACACTCTGTTACTTCTATAGTTAACAATAAGGGATTTAAATAAAAAAAAATTGAAGTACAGGATGTAGTCAAAGAATTAAAAAACTTGAAAATGCTAAAGACAGCAGGAATAAATGGTATCGATCCTAGGTTTTTGAAGTTAGGTTTTGAAATAATAGCCCCAATAGTCACATATTTTTATAATTGGAGTATACAATCTTTTTCTGTACCTGAACTGTGAAAAATGGGAGAAATTGTTCCCATACACAAGGGTGGAGATTTTACAGCTCCTTCTAACTATAGACCAATCACCTTGCTCCAGATTCTTTCAAAGATCTTGGAAAAGCTGGTAAATTACCAGCTTGACCACTATCTTGAACAAGAGGGGATCTTAACTAAGTACCAATATGGGTTTAGAGAGGGTAGGTCCACGAACACCACCCTGCTTGATTTTGGTGATTTGGTGGCAACATCACTAAATCAAGGTAAATGTACTGGGGTCGTGTTCATTGACCTAAGTAAGGCTTTTGATTTGTTACATCATGAGACTCTTTTGCATATTATTGGATATTGGGGTACAACAGGAATCTGTACAATGGTTTAGATCCTACTTATCTGATCGTAGGCAAAGAGTGGTCTGTGGTGCTGCTGTCTCGGGTCTCCTGGACTTAAATAGAGGTGTACCACAGGGCTCTATTTTGGGCCCTATGTTATTTAACATCTATATAAACAGCCTTGTATCTCATATAACTAGTATTGAGATCAGGCTTTATGCAGATGATATTGTATTAATTACATCTGCAAATAGTCCCGGAGACCTGAGACAACGGCTCCAAACAGATGTTTTTAATATTGAGACTTGGATGAGAGACTCAGGCCTTCTAATAAGTATTAGAAAGATGCAGAGTATGATCTTTTCAGTGAGATCACATGAAAAAGAGGATTTTACAGATTTACAGATTAATTTCTTTGATTGGACTAAGGTTCAGATGGTACCTAGTTATAAATATCTGGGAGTCCTTGTTGATTCCTAGTTTTCTTTTTCTGAACACATTTTATTGCAGACAAAAAAGGTTAATCAAAGACTGGGAGCTTTAAGAAGGTTGTCAGGATGTCTGACCAGGGAAATTAAAATTAGACTAGTAAAACAACTATTGCTGCCTGTACTCAACTATGGATTTCCATTGTATATGCATTCTTACCATAAGTATTTGGATAAGATAGACCAGATGTATTATAGGATGGGGAACTATATATTATAGAATAGATATCGGGTTCATCGATGTCTGGTCTACCAGGAACTTGATTGGTTACATCCGACAGCACGGAGGAAGTGTCTATGGTAAGTGGTATGTCATGGTCTAGTTTATCCCAAGAGTAAAAAACTGCATCCATTAAATCACTTAATATGTTGGAACTTAAATTCGACATATTCAGATAGGCTAAGGACAACATCCAGGAAATTACCTATGATTGGAATTACAAATCGGATGAGGGATATAATTCTTCAGAACAGTTTAGCAAAAACTTGGAACGAATTACCGTTTCAATTAACTGAAATTCTTGATTTGCACATATTTAAACTTAAACTGCATGATTACTTGAATGTCTGTTGTAACTGTTTTTAGTTTATATGTTGTTTTTTGCTCTGTATGTATTTATTATATACTGTTTTGTTGTAATTACAAGTACGTGCCACAGGAATTTGTTGTAAATGGGGATTTATTTCTCCAACAAATCAGCCTGTATAAAAATAAACTTTTAAACAAACAAACTCCACCCCCCTTTTTGCACCTCGGTCTCTCCTGAACAGTAAATAGTCAGGTACTGAAGTCTCCCAAGTGTGGTTACTGGTAAACCACATCTCGTTAATTGCTACTATGTCCAGTTTAGCCTCTGTCATTATTGCCTGCAGGTCTGGGATCTTGTTTCCCAGACTGCAAGCATTTGTGTACATTATTTTCCATTGGCCAGATTTCGGTGTGTTAGTTGTTGGGTGAGGTCTGGCTTTTCACCTGTGCATCATATGGGGCGCTGGACCTTTTTCCTTACCTGGTGATGCAAATGAACTGCAAATATGCTGAACTCCTGTTTGACCACTAGCTGAGGGGGAGGGTTCTTCCCATTCGAGGAATGGGGTGCTGCACCCCTCTCCCCATTTGCTAGTTTAAATATTCTGCAAAGTGCTACTGTTGCCCATGTTGAATTTTAGCTTTTTGTATCAGGAATAAAAGTATACTTTAACTTGAGACCTGGTCTTTGGTCTTTTTCTGTTCTGGCTGATCCAGTGCTCCGCTCCAAAGATGTACCATTTTACTTTCCCTGGATGCTAAGATGGCCTTCAACAGGGCCAAGTGGGAATAATTATTCCATGTACTGAAAGTTGCTAAATTGAGGACCACATTTATAAAATGGATACAGTTAATCTATAAAGACCTCGAACGGCTGTGTTAATGAATCTCAAATGCTCTGTGAGCTTTCGGTTATCAAGAGGGATGAGACAGGGCTGCCTCCTTTCCCCAGCCTTGTTCGTTTTGTTTATTGAACCATTGGCAACTCAAATTAGGACATGTCTAGAAATTAGAGGGGTGCTGGCAGGTGGCAGACAATTAAAAATGTGTCTGTATGCAAATTATATTTTGCTGTACATAGCAAATCCAGAGACTGCTCTACCCATCCTCATTGATATAATTACCACATTTGGACAATTATCTGAGTACAAAATAAACTGGGCAATATATGAACTACTTGAACTAGAGCCACAGAGAAAAAAAACATATTTAAATAAGTTTAGAGTAGTGAAAGAAACAATTAATTATCTAGGTATTTTTTTGCTATGGAATATAAATACTGTTATGGATTATAACTTGGTAAAGTAAAATCAAATGTTGAAAAATGGATTCATCTGCCAATGATACTTATGGATAGCATTAAAGTGAACATACTACCAAGACTTTAATATATTTTTCAGGCCCTCCCCTGCCAGATCTCAAATAAGAAATTTAAATTGTTGGAAAATATGATACAAAAGTTTATTTGGAAGAATAAAAGACAAAACTGAAGCAATAGGAGCACCAGGAAACATGTGGTGCTAGTATTCAAGGCAATTCACCAGATACGAGAAGATAAAATAAGCACCCCACACAGCACGAGTAACACACGAAAATGCTGTTAAATTAGAATCATAGCATTTTATATACCAAGCTATGATTCTAATTTATTATCATGCTGCGGTGTTACCCGTGGCTGTGAAGGAACAAAAGACCAAGACTAACTATGAACAAGTTGATAGCCAGGGAAGATGGAGGGGGTTAAAATTTATCAATCTGAGGTGGTATCACCAAGCGGTGATACTTAGCCATAGTACAGAATAATATACAGAAACGCCACCCTAGTGGACAGGGATTGAACGACTATACTTGAGACATTGGAGAAGTTACTACCATTTACATATTCCATACAGAACAGAAGAAATAAGAAATATAACACATCCTTGCATTAAAGCTACACTGTCTTCCTGGGTGTCCTTTCATAGAATGCTGAAAGAAAACTTAAGAATAAATATCCATGGCCCAATTATTATAAACCAAGATACTCCTGGCAATAAACAAAAAATAGGATATAATCCATGGAAGAAATATAACATAACAAACATAGGGGAGTTATATGAGGGTGAACAGTTTCTCACATGCACACAACTTGGAGCAAAATATAATATTCCTGAGACCGAAAGGTTTTTAACTATATCAGAATTAGAGCAAAGCAGAGTAAATTGTTAAGAAATAGATTAGTCAAACCAAGCCTAACTACTATTCTCATTTGGCTTTGCTCAAAAGATCAAAACTGTAAGATGATATCAAAGGTTTATAATACTTTTATGTACTGGAGTAGGGTTTTGCTAGACAAATAAAAAGAAAGTTGGGAAAAGGAATTTCTATAGCCTATTCCAGAAAAGAACTGGTATGAAGTCATTAGAAGATAGATAAAAGATATAAACGTTATTTATATAGTGCCCCTTCCCAGAGGCTTGAAGCACTTGACGATATTTAAAAAAAGTTTATACACAATACAACACCCAATATCAGAACATAAGGCATTATCATCCCACAGGGGGTGGGTGGAGAAAGGGGCAGAGCAGGCAGAGGCACTGAACGGATACTTCTGCTCTGTATTCACAGAGGGGGCAGATACCCCAGGAGAGAGGGGTGGGTGGGGAGGGATGACAGATGTAGGGATTACAGAGAGCAGGGTACTAGATGGGTGGAGGGCATTAAGGGTGGACAAAGCAACTGGAACCAATGGCATTCACCCTAATGTACTAAGGGAGTTGGCAGAGGTCCTGGCAGGGCAATACCTCCCTGGACACGGGATGTGTACCACAGGACTGGAGAATGGCCCATGTGGTGCCCACCCACAAAAGTGGCCCAAAGGATGAACTAGGAAACTATAGGCCAGCGAGCCTCACATCAATCATGGGAAAGCTCATGGAGACCATACTAAAAGAGAGGTTAAATAGCTTCTTGGAGGAAAATGGTGTCCAGGATGGTCAACAGCATGGGTTTATAGTGGGCAGATCCTGCTAGACAAACCTTGTAGAGTACTACGACTGGGTGACGCTGGAACTGAACAAGGGCCATGAAGTGGATGTCCTGTATTTGGACTTCAGCAAAGCCTTCAATTCAGTGTCACATAGGAGGTTGGGAGGGAAACTGTAATATGTGGGAGCGGGACCAAAAATGGTGAAATGGATCACAAACTGGCTAAAGGGAAGGCATCAAAGGGTGGTAGGGGAGACCTCTCTTCACCAAGAGTGGTGATGAGCAGGGTACCACAAGGATTGGTACTGGGACTGGTGCTGTTTGGGATTTTTATTGCGGATATCTCACACGGGATTCGGAGCAAGATCAGCCTGTTCTCACATGATAACAAGATGGGAGCTTGTGGTTGATGACATGGAGGGGTGAAAGGGGTTGCAGAAGGACCTGACTAAGCTGCAGGAGTGGGTGGAAATATGGCAGTTGAGGTTAAACACCAAGAAGTGCAAGGTTATGCACTTCAGAGCCAGGAACCAGGGGAGGGATTATCACTTGAATGGGGTACAGTTGGGAAGCTCCACAGAGAAGGACCTAGGAGTGATCATTACAGGGAGCAAGAACAACTCTGCTCAGTGCAGGAAGGTGGCAGCAAAAGCCAACAAAATGCTGGGGTGTATTGCAAGAGCAATTTCCTCCAGAAGGAGGGCGGTTATCCTGCCCCTGTATAGGTCATTGGTCAGGCCCCACCTGGAGTACTGCGTGCAGTACTGGCACCCATTCCTGAAGAGGGACATCAGATTGTTGGAGGGGGTGCAGCAAAATGCCACAAAGATGATCCAGGGATTGGAGAGCAAGCCCTGTGAGGACAGGCTGGGAGACCTGAATATGTATTCATTGGAGGAGAGGAGGGATGGGGGGATATGATCGAGACCTTTAAGTTTCTGAAGGGGATAAACAAGACCAAGACAGAAGGGATTGTTTCAGATGAGAAGGGGGAGGGACACGAGAGGGCATGGACTGAGATTGGAGGAGGGAAGATTCAAGAGAGAGAGAGATGAGGAGACATTTTTTCATGGAAAGAGTGGTGGACAAATGGAACACCTTACCAGACGAGATAGTGACCTGTAAGACGGTGGGCAGTTTCAAGAGGAGTTGGGACAGGGCAAGGGGAAGGGATATTGGGAAGGGGGGTGGGAGGGGCAGCTGTGTGATGAGGGGCTAGCTGCAAACTCGAGCAGAATCGACTGACCATGTACAGTCTCAAGTGAACCAGGAGCACACCTAAGATTTCTTTGGGGTGAGGGCTACTCAAACCTAAGGGGCTTGGGAAATAGAAAACTATGAGATTTTTAATTTTAAAAGCATTGATTTTAATATGCTCTGCCCCAATAATAACAGATTTTTTCTTTAACATTGTCCTTTCTTCAGCCCAGGGGAAACAGTATACAGGCATAATGCTATACTCTCTCTATTTCTGTATAGGATGATTTATGTACCCCAGGAATGCCTATTTTAAGCTTTCAAATTATGTATTTTATTAAGGTTTATTTTTGTACCATAAATGATCCAAAGCTTTGTTTTAGGATGAAAGGACATGTGGGGTGGGATAAAGGTGGGACTGTATGAATGGTGATGGCTGGCATGGTCCATTTAGAAGTGCAAGGGACCCCGTACACGTGCCAGTAATGGCAGCTATGTATCTATGGATGGGAATTTGAGTCTGGTCTGCAGTGGTGTCCAGGGAAAGAACAGAATTAAGAGATTTGGAGGAGAGAGGGAAGTTATGGTGAGGCTGGGATAAAACCCACCACCTGCAGGGCTGACCCTGTATACCTCCTCGCACACTCAAAATGTAGGGAAATGAGGGGCACTGGTCTTAATATGGGACAAACTGTTAGACAGAGACACATTCAGCAAACTGGAAGTTAGTGACTTAACAGCACTCTACCATTGATCACACCCTGGATACTAGCTGAAAGTCCTAATAGTGGAGTGATAATGACTCACATTGAGTCTTTTGTGGGATCCCCTTCTTGAACTGCCAGATAACTGCAGCTCTTAATGAGCTGTTAATCACACCAGGCCATCTGGAACATTGAGAGAGATTTGCATGAGTACTAGAGCCTGCTAAAGTAGAGACTTTTTTAACTTCATTAATAGCAGTGAAAACCTGCACTAGTCAAGACAGACAAGTAGAGAGTTAGCTGCACTAGCTCTGGTCAATTTGCACTAGGGTTTGGGCTAGTAAAACAATGTTAAGATTGACCCCTGCCTATGAGCTCCAGCTTCAGTCCATGGCCACCCTCACAGTCTTTCCCTTTGTATCCCTAACCCAGGTACTGCTGTAAGCAGAAATTTTGGAGTCGAGGCCTCTGATTGGTGCAGCATCTTTCAGGCAGCTCCTCATTGGTCTGCATACCTGCCTAAGCCTTTCCTGATTGGAGCGCCTTTCTGCATAGAGTTTGCATTGATTTCTAGCCAGCTTAGTCTTCTCTTGCATTTTGAAATTCTACTGAACCCTTCGTTGTATTTTCTCCAGCCCCCCAACCCCCACCTAGTCCTCCTATTAAATACACTACCTGCTCCGCCTACTTCGGCCTGTTCCTACCATATTGGTGCTCCCAGCCCACTCTATTGCTAACTCCTGCGTGACCAGGGAGATCTCTGCCATGCAATGAATCTCCTTTCACTCTTGTACTGATTTACTGTAGTTATTCCATATTGTAGCTCTCCTCCACTGCTTCCAGTCCTATCTCTCTCCCTACTAACCTTCCATCCCCTGAATGTCACAGTAGCAGCCACACCTCTTTATTCTTCCTGGCTTGTCATTACAGCTATTGGCACCTGCCCTGTACTTCCCCTCTCCATACCTAAAGCACCTGGCTCCTTACGATTTACTTACCCCTAGATAACTGACCTAAGCAGTCCAGAAGGACTACTATCTTTAGATAACTGGCCCAATATTAGTCATTAGACAATGGAGGATTCTTATGTAGGTATAGGAATTCTAGTGTTGGTTTTAATACCCTCACAATCTTTCAGGGGAAAAGACTTGGCTCTAGCCTTCCACTCAGCAGAGGTATCCTACTTTCCTCTTCACCCAGGCCTTTACCCTCCTGGAATTATGGCCTGCTTTATTTTTAGCATTCTGATCTTATTAAGCAGCATATCCTATGTATCTGTACAGAAGAAATAACTTGGCTCTAGTTCAGTCCTGGAACTTACTATCCCATCCCATGCTGCTCCCTTCCACTGCACCTCCCCCTCATTTAGTTTGCCCCCTCCCTTTGTCTACACTCTTCACTTCTCCTCCCTCCACTTCCTACTCCCATCACCTATGTCAATTAGAGCACTGTCCCTTATTGCAATTAACTGTCATCTCAACCTTTCCCTCCTTAACATTAAACCAATATCCTCGCACATGAATAGCGGGCATTCCCAAAGGACAAAAGCACTTTCATCCCTTATGAGTTTCTTAAAGAGACTACTATTCCTCCTGCTCCTTCTCTGTTAAGGCAACATGGAGCTAAATGCTGGCCCGCCACTACTGCGTCTCTCATCTACAGAATTTGCAGCTGCACCCAGACTTAAAATGATGCTGGTCAATATATTAAGCCTGGCTAAGAAATTTGACCAGCTACAAACATGGGCCGCACATGCTGATCCAGATCTGATCATTATTACAGAGTCTTGACTCAAAAAGGTCAATACTGACGAACAAGTTTCTATCCTGGGTTACAAACTATACAGGGCAGATAGAGGATCCAGGGGGGTGGAGTGGTTGTCTACACTAAATCCAAGTTTTCAGTCAGCGATATTCTCTGTAAATCAAAACGGAAAAAATATGAGATTGTATCTCTGAAGCTCCACTTTCCTTCCATGGATTGTATTATAGTTATTGGTGGTTACAGGCCCCCAGCTGGTAGCACTGATATCCTTAATATCCTTAAATCTATCACCACCTCTGCCAATACTGAAACAATAATCCTTGGGGACTTCAATATGGGCTGGCTTACCCCCAAATCACATAGCCTGAAATCCTTCTGCGATGAATTCGGCCATGGCCAGCTAGTTAGTGAACCCACTAGAATCAATACTTCAAATACTGCTGATAGCTCACTACTTGATTTTATATTAACCATGCCTCCCCACAAAATTTCACACTCTGCAGTCTTCCATAATGACATGAGTGATCATGGGGTTGTGGTTTGTACAAGATCGCAAGCAAAAGCTCATCAGCCTAAGCTTATATCAATGTGGTCCTATCGGAAGTTCAATGCATCAGATTACTTGGCTGACTTAGGCAAGATTCGATGACAAGATCTCTATTTCGCTAAAACCTCAGATAAGGCTGTAACTGTCCTTCACGCCAAACTCACTGCCCTTGCTAACAAGTACGCTCCCTTTATTAAGATTAGGATGTGCAACACCTCATACCCCTGGTTTACTTCAGATCTCAAGACTGCACTCACAAGCCATGACAGAATTTGGGCTCAGGCTAGGTGAACTAAGCGACCGGCAGACTGGCAGGCTTTTAGAACAGTTAGGAATGCCTGCATCAAACGCATTTGCGCTGCCAAAGCAGACTACTTTGTTTCCACCCCAGAACAGCCTAACAGGAATCCCCATAAAATCTGGAGGACAATTAAGTCCATTGAAGGACAGCCTGCTGCTCCCTCCATTCCAACTAAGATACACAGCAATGGTAGGGTTGTAGAAAGTAATTGCCAGATCCTTGAAGAACTTAACTCCCATTTTGTCACTGTGGTCCTAGCCTTCGACTCATCACCGTATGCAAGCCATGCTAACTATCAAACCAGCTCACTTCCCACCCCACAAATCATGACTTGTCCCTTTCAGCTCCTCCCACTCAACTACAAAGAAGTTGAAGACTCGCCCATCAACCTAGATACCAAGAAAAGTGCTGGGGACGATGGTCTTGAACCTTTTTTCTTAAAATTAGGCTACTCACATCTTACTGCCCCCATTCTTCATATATTCAATCTCTCTATCACCATTGCCACAGTTCCTTCTTGCTGGAAATCCACCCACATCCTTCCCTTATTTAAAATAGGGGACCCATGTGACCTAAACAACTGTAGGCCCATTTCAATCCTTCCCATTCTCTCTAAAGTCTTTGAGAAACTGATTTATACTCAATTAAAACACCATATCGAAACGTTTTCACTTCTTAACCCAGCGCAATCTGGCTTTCACACTAATCATAGCACTATCTCTGCATTGGCTAAAGTCATCAATGACTGGGTATCTGCTATGGACTCCAAGAAGATCACTGGTGCAGTCTTCCTCGACCTCAGTAAAGCATTTAATATTATTGACCACGATCTGCTAGTTATTAGCCTCATTAAATTAGGTGCCACTCCCTCCACCGCCCAGTGGTTCACCAGTTACCTAACAGGAAGGACACAGAAAATCAAAGCAGATGGCCTATTCTCAGCCTCCTTGCCAAATGTCAGTGGAGTCCCACAATGCCCCATCCTTGGTCCTATCCTTTTCTCCCTGAACATCAATGATCTTGACTCACATATAACCAACTCCAAACTGCATTTCTTTGCAGACAACACAGTACTGTATGCCTCTGGCACATCAGTGTCTGAATTAAGGGACGTGCTCCAAGCTGACTTTGCCCAACTTGAATCTAATTTTGTTAATGCTAAACTCCTTCTCAATGCCAAGAAAACCAAAGCTATGATTTTCACTCTTAATACCACCCCTACCACCCCCTTTAACATACCCAAAGACTTTGTTGTCACCTCCTTAGGCGAACCATTGGAAGTCACCTCTAAATTTAAGTATCTTGGCATTTGGCTAGATAATAAGCTCTCCTTTAACGACCAACTCAACGATCTCTCCAGGAGATTAAAAACAGGTTAGTTTTCTTCTTCTGAAATAGGGCTCTCTTTCCAATAGAGATTAGAACCAGGCTGGTTCAAGCCACATTCCTTCCTCTACTTGACTATGGAGCCCTAGTTTAGTCTTCATCTGCAACCACATGCCTAAATAAATTGGACATCCTCTGTCATTGTGCTCTGTGGTTCATTACAAACTCTCCGTACCAAACCTACCATTGTGACCTGTACGCAGCCGTTGGTTGGACATCACTTACCACTAGACGTGTGCTCCATGCTGGTATTTGGACTCTCTAAATACTCCTGAATAAGCTACCAAGCTATATTACATCTCTTATCCGCATCTACCGCAGTGTATACTCAGCTGGGGGAAGACTCAAAGGAGATGTGAGGAAATACTTCTTTATGGAAAGGGTGGTGGATGCCTGGAACAGCCTCCCAGTGGAGGTGGTGGATACTAAAATGGTAACAGGATTCAAGGATGCGTGGGACAGACACAAGGGGACCTTAGAAATAAGACAAGGGGGGAAAAAAACAAAGATCGAGTAGGGTCTGCAGTGGCACAGTACTTGGGGAAAATAGGGCAGACTAGGTGGGCCAAGAGGTCATTCTCTGCAGACAACTTCTATAGTTCTATGTTTCTATGTTGTGACACAAGGCAGAGCAACCAAATCCACCTCAGTCAACACCCACATGGGCTCCTAAAACAAGGCACCAACAATCCCCCTCCCCAGTGTTATGGGCAGATGGGACTGGAGGGTTCCTGTGTCACCCTAGACCTATGAACATGCCACCACCCCAGGCCTGGCAGGCTTCCTAGTCACCCTCGGTGGACCATATTGAGTCTTCATTGCCCCTTACCTGTCCTCACTCGGGACCCAAAAGAAAGATTCCCCAACTTCCTACCTAAACCTCTTATATCCCTATCCTTTGACTCTTCCCCATCCACTACGGGTATGGGTCAATACAGCGCTTCACAAAACAGCGTGCAATAACACGCGCTGTGTGAAGCGCAGAAACATTTAAAGCGACAGGGGTATAACAGCGGTAGGAAATTACCGCTACCCCTGTCACTGACCACAAAGTTGAGGAAGGGCTGAAGAAGCCTGTGCTGCTGTGGCTGGTCAAGCCACTCTTATGGTGGAGTGGCTAAGGCATCAGCACACAGCAGCAATGGAGACCTGGGACTGCGGTTTAGTTCCCCCAAGTCTCCTGGTGTTACAACTTTTTTTGATTAAAAAAATAATTTACCCCACTCCGAGTTTCTCCCCATCTCCGAAGTCCACACCCCTTGGAGTTGGTTATTTAAAGTCTGGAGGGTCCAGGGGGCCTTAAAATGTCATTGATTTCAATGGCTGTGAGCTTTTTTGGTATTGTCGCTGAAAAGCCTAACGTTATGTTGGACGCGACATTTTGCTTGTGGCATTTATTGCTGTGCTCTTTTTGTCAGCGACTTTATGACTCCATGCCTCCCTATGGACAGAGCGATGGTGCAGAGACTCCTAGTGCTCTGCTAGGCTAGTAACAACCCTAACTCCTACTGTAGGGAGGGTGTTGTAACATTCACATTAGAAGAATTAGAATACATAGGGATACACGGCAATGGGTTCATCCTGATTTACGTAATATTATGAAAAGTAGAAATCATTTCTGAATTCTGATTATGACATTTTTTCTTCTGTTCTTTTTTACTGTATTGATTGCCTTCTTCTGCAGATTGTCCATCCGGATCAAGCCAGGTTTGTTACAGCCCTGCAGACTATGGACAGTGTTTGCTGTACATTGTCTCTTCTCTATGAGGCTACTGCACTTCACTTACCACTTGTTATTACTACCCTGGCTGCAGAGAAATCATTTAGCCATGTGTCTTGAACCATTCTCTGTTCCACACTAGAATGTTTTGGCTTTCTTTCTGGTTTCTCTGGTCTTATTTCAGCCCTTTATTCTCACCCCATGGTTCAGGTAAGGGTGAATGGACACTCATGTCCATTTTGTGAGCTCCACTGGAACCCCTTATCTCAAGTTCATTATTACAGGAATTACTCCATTGGGCTAGCTCATTCACAAGGAGGTCCTGGAGATTTCAAACAATACAATGACGTACATGATCTTATACAAAACAGATTTGGATAGCACGAGTAAACAGCAATGGCAATGATAAGGTGCAACTTGGATTGTTGCAAATAACTGATACATTACACACAAAAAATGAACTGCACTAATGTGCACATAGATGATACACACAGAGTGAGACAAGTCTTCACTGGGGGCAGAAGGAAAAGGAAAAAAAGTGAAAACATGGGGCTGTAGATGACATCGCAGAGGAGGGTTATAGGTTCAGAGGGACCGGAATATTGTGCACTGAGATGGGGGTACAGGAAGGGAGTCTGGGGAGGGTGGTGACTAGGGTATGGGTAGGAGGGGTAGGGAGACAGGGAGGTGGGGAAGGGGAGGGTGGTAGGTTCAGCAGGACAGGAATATTGTGCACAGAGATGGGGTAGAGGAAGGGAGGTGACGGGTAGGGGAGGAGGGGGTAGGGAGACAGGGAGGTGGAGGAAGGGAAGAAGTGCTAGGAGGCAGAATGGATAAAGAGGGGGTTGGAGTAGATGGGTGAGAGGATAGGCTGGGTGGTTGGTGGAGAGACAGGGATAGGGTGACAAGCAGAAGGGATGGTGAGGATTCATATATTAGCTTAGCGTGAAGAGTAGCGGCAGACCACTTCAAATGCTTTCTTGGCTAGGAACTTAGAGCAATTTAACGTGACTGTCTCAGTTAGCTTCATGTTTTTTTGCATCTGGTTCCATATGGATGGGAGGATAAAACTAATGGCACCTCTGCCTCGATTAGTACGTGTCCTGGGAACGTCTAGGAGCACAAAGTATGAAGTACGCAGTGCATACAAATTGTGAGACTTGTGCAGTAGGGAGCATATGTACTGAGGTAACTTGCCAGTCAGCAGTTTTAGAGTCCACTGTCCAATATGGAACATACGCCTGATTGATAGTGAGGTCCAGTTCAAAGAAAAGTAGAGGGTACAATGGTGTGTCCTGGCCAGAGCATTTAGTATGAAATGTAATGCACGATGGTACAGGACATCAAGTTTGCGAGTGTGAGTTGGTGCACTGCAATTGTAAATGATATCCCCGTAGTCAAGAAGTGGTAGGAATATAGCCTGGACCAGTCTTCTGCAGTCAAGTGTAAATAGGGATCTGTTCCTGAAGAAGAACCCCAGCCTGGCTTTTAGCTTATTGACAAGGCAGTTGATATGGGCAATAAATGTTAGTTTACTGTCTAGCTGTATTCCAAGATACTTGAACTGATCCACAACCTCAAGGGTGTCCCCGAATATAGTAGTGATGGGCATTGAGGTACTTTGAGTACTGAGAGTAGAGGACATATCTGGTTTGATGAAAAAAAAACATCACCTTTGTCTTCTTTGCGTTTAGGAGAGGTTTTGAATGAATGGGCCAGGTTGAACTGTAGCTGATTGAAATCTCCACTATTATTTGCCCTATATACTGAACCCTTAGCTCAGGCCATTCATCATGAATCTGCATGGGCTTGACCCGGGTATGGTGAAAAGAGAACATTACATGGCTCTATATGCTGATGATGATGTGTTTCTATATCTCCTCAACCAGAATAAGACATCCCTCATATATGGGTGAACTCACAGGCATTTGGAGCTTGGTCCGGATATCAAATTAATCAGAAGAAAACCAAGGTCCTATCTCAGTTTTTTCTTATCTGATCAATAGCATGCCAATTTCTCTTTATCTTGCCTCTTTAAAGTTCTTAGGGATCAAGTTGGCCTTACCAGTATCAGTTGTTTGAAGCCAGTTTTATGTCACTGGTTTCCCAGGTTCAGCCAGACTTAGACCACTGGGCCCTACTGCCAGAGTAACAGGTTGCACTGATAAGAATGTTGATATTACCAAAATATATTGATTTTTGTGGCAGGAAACCCCACCCAAGAATAAAATATTTGGCTCTGCATCGACCAAAGGAAGCAGGCTGTTTGGCGCTTCCTCACACTGAAACCTACTATGAAGCAGCAGAACTTCTGCCTGTTCTTTGATGTCTTGGAAACTCATAAGAACATGTCAGCAGAAGGAGACCATATGATCCATCTAGTCTGCCCAGATTGCCTACCCCTCTATTTTGTTCTTCTTCCGAGATTACTGCAGTACTTGTCCCATGCTAGCTTAAAAGCAATGACTGTTCTGACCTCCACAACCTCTGGTGGTAAGCCATTCCAAGGGTCCACCACCTTCTCTGTGAAGTAGAACTTACAAATGTTGTTTTTAAACTTATGACGTTAGTCTCAGACTGTGTCCCCTCATTCACGTGGTCTCATTTCTGTGAAAGAGGTTGTCTGCTTGTGCCTTATGTATGCCCTTTACATATTTGAGGGTTTCTATGATATCCCCCATTTCTCCTTTGCTTGAAGGAGTACATTAGCAGTTGTTGTAGTCTAGATTCATATTGCTCCTGGTGCAGGTCCTGTACCATTTAAGTAGCTCTCCTCTGTACAGCCTCCAAGCGGTCTATGTCCTTTTGTAGGTGTGGCCTCCAGACCTGTACACACTACTCGAGATGTGGCCTCACCAAGGACCTGTACAAAGAAACACAGAGACATAGAATTTGATGGCAGATGAGGACCGCTTGGTCCACCTAGACTGCCCATTTCCCTACCTGATGGATACACTGCAGATTCTAGTTAACCAATAGATTACTTTGTCCTACCCCTACTAAAATTGCTTTGTCCCATGCATTCTTGAATTCTCCCACTGTTCTTGACTTCACATCTTCCTCAGGTAGGTTGTTCAATGCATCTACAACCCCTTCCATGAAAAATACTTTCTAACATTACCTCTGAGCCATCCCCCCCTCTATCTTCAAATTGTGCCCCCTTGTTCTTCCACATCTCTTTTTCTGAAAGATGCTACCTTCTTGGATTTAATTCCCTTGATGTACTTGAAAGTTTCTATCATGTCCCCCCCTCCCTCCTTTCCTCCAGGGTATACATATTAAGCTGCTTTAGTCTCTCTTCATATGTCTCCTAGTGCAGACCCTGCATCATTTTGGTTGCCCTCCTCTGAACAGCATCCACTCTGTCTGTCTTTGCAGAGATGGGGTCTCCAGAACTGCATGCTGTACTCTAGATGGGGTCTCACCAACTGTCTGAACAGAGGAATGACAACTTCCTGTTTTCTACTGTTGATGCCTCTCCCTAAGCATCCCAGTATCCCCCAGCCCTCCTTACTGCCTTCTCACATTGCTTGCCCACCTTAAGGTCATCTGATATAATTACTCCCAGGTCCCTTTCGATTTTTGTTGTTGTTAGTATCTCCCCCATTGTATACTCTTCCCCTGGGTTTTTGTTTCCCAGGTGCATTACCTTGCACTTCTTTACATTGAATCTGAGCTGCCATACATTTGACCATTCCTCCATGTACAGAGGGAGTACGACCTCTCCTCTGTTCCAGTGAGTGTAGCTGCATTGAGCCGAGTTTCTCAGTGAACCAGTTCACAAGTAGCTGTTGGATTCCAGTATATTGTTTTTTAAACAGAGGGAGCAGTGTCACAGTATGTTGCTAATGTACTTCATGTCTAGAAGAAGGTCTTATTTCATAGAGGCATCGAAATACAGAATTTGTCAGCAGAGAAGGACTGCTAGACCCACCCAATCTGCCCAATGGTTCCCTGCCTGTTGTGCCTCTGCAGACCCTAACTCGTCTCCAGGAACCCTACCCCCTTCCTGTTTCTGTACTAATATGCCCCTGTGTCTATCCCATGCATGCTTGAAGCCTTCCACTATTCTAGCCTCCACAACTTCAACTGAAAATCAGTTCCATGCTTCTACCACCCTTTCTGTGAAGAAGTAATTCTTCACATACTTCCTGAAATTCCCTCATCCCATTTCAGTGCAAGTTCTCTAATCCTGAAGCTTGTCTTCTTTTTGAAGAGGTTCCCTACTTGCACTCTGTTTCACCTCTGTGAGGTAGTTGAAGGTCTCCATCATGTCATCCTTCTCTTTCCTGTCCTCCAAAGTGTACATATTGAGATCCCTCAGTCTCTGCTTATAGGGCTTCCCTTACAACCCCTGCGCAATTTTGTTGCCCTTCTCTGGACTGCTTCCACCATGTCTATTTCTTTCGTGAGGTGCAATTTCCAGAACCAGACACAGTGTTCCAGATGGGGTGGTACCAGAGAGCAGTACAGTGGCAGCAACATCTCCCTCCTCCTGCTGATGATGCACCTCCATATTCACCCCAGCATCCCACTATCTTGACATGCAACCTTATATTCTCTGGTTTCTCCATCTCTCTCTTCATTTGACATTCCTCCCAGCTAGGTTTAGACTTAGGTTACTGGAAATGGGGTAGGATGGGTCTTTGTTTTTCACAACGATTATTGCATACTGGAGGGATGGTCACGTTTCAGTAATTACAACATTACAACAAAAATGTTCTCTCCCATTTTCAGACCAATTAAGATATTTCAGGTCAGGGTCTATAATGTTTTTTCTATGGTCAGAATCCCAGAATCCCTGCTGAAGGACACTAACAGAAAAGTCATTGACACTGTGGTCCTTGGAGATAACATGGGATACGATGGGTTTATCAATGTCTCCATGCAGCCAGGAATGGAGACATTGATAAACTTATGTATCCCACTTTTTCTCCAGGGACCTCAGTGTCAATGACCTTTCTGTTTGTGTCCTTCAGCAGGGCTTCTGGGATTCTGATCATAGAAAAACATGGAAACCAAGCTGATCATCTACCTTGGCTCCCAGCAGCCCTCCAGTTTAAATGATAGACTTATTTTCTACTAACATCTTTCATCCACCTCTTGTTTTCCCTAAAGTCTGTTTGTACACATTTAATTTCTTTTCATTTTCACCATATGTCTCCACCTCTGTCTCCTTCCCCCACGTTTGTCACCTTTCAGCCTTCTTACTAGGCCCTGTTAATTAGTCCCCACCTGGGGACTTCTCTAGCTCATTCACTCCTATTATGCCTTGGCTTTCCCATCATCACCTTTTTGTTTCACATATTCTCTGTTAATCTTGTCATTTATCACTTATTCTCCCAGAGCCTTCCCTTTTTTCTTTCCCCACATATATCCCTTATTTTACCTCCCCTCTACATTAACTTTGTTTTTTTCTCTTTTAGATATTTCTTGAAGAAGACCTAAGGTTGAAACGTAGGTTTTTAACTCTGTTTTCTTTATTCACCAGTGGAGATTCAGTAGGATTTATTCAGTAACAAGGAATGTGAAACTAAGTCCCTTATGTATAGTCTCAAGGGGGCTCCACTGAGGAAGCCCCCATATTGAGAGGTGATACGTAGGGGAGTTAGTTCTACATTTTTTGTTGCTAAATAAATCCTACTGAATCTGCGCTGGTGTGTGTATTGATTTGTTTTGTTTTACGTTCTTATTATCTGCACAAGGCCCTTGGTTTTGGTAAATTTGCTGATCATATCATATTTCCGTGGATTTGACCAAAGATTCTGATTTGGAAGAAACCATGTTTCGAAAGGGCTGCCTTTGAAACTGTAAGGGCTAGAAACTTAATTTTTGAAAAAGGAAAGCTTGATGTAAGGGCTAAATTGAATAGTGGCTATATCAAATAGTTACAGTTATATAATTTGCAATTATCAATACTTTAAATTATCAATAATTGTATGATTTTTTTTAACCATTTTAATTTTTTTGTTCCAAAATGTTTATATTTTTTTGACCAGCTCCATGGTGCTGAACAGAGGGGCACCCCTTTAGAATGCTATTGACCTAGGTTTGAGCCCTGAGCCCGGGACAACAGGAGCAGAGGCCGGCAGGGAAGGTGAAAGAACGTTCACATGGATGCTGTCTTTCCAGGAGAGAGGGCTGTGGAGCACCGCTCGGAGAGCAACACCTGGTGTAAAACGGTTGGGAAAGAAAAGTTAAGTCTCCTGATGGTGTATTACAAGAGACTGACATTAGGCTTAGCCAGCATGCATGATCACACGTCAGCTGGCTCTGCCTCCAGGGTATCACTGCAGTGCCTGCTGCTGGGGAGGAGGGAGAGACATAGAAAATGGGAAAATAGCACCTGTCCTGGCCTGACTGGATGATGGCTGCCATGTCTCCCCATGCCAACTGTCCCCCAAGTGCACAGTCACTGCTGCCCCAGCCCTGCATGCCTCAGAGGATCCCCCCAGGAACTGTCGCTCCCATCCCCCTGGTCAGGAGTGGGGCCCCCCCAAGTGGGATAAGTCAGACCTTCTGAGGTTGCGGGGTGGCTAGGGGAGCCAGGTAGCAGTAACTGGTGATGAAGGTGGAGACTGGTGGGCAGATTGTGACATCATGCGGACCAAAGGACAGGCAGGTTGTGGGGGGAGGAGTGGCAAAAAAAAATTGCAGATTTTTGGTTCACATTCAGACCAAAAAAATAAGTTGCCACTTATTTTGGTAGTCAAAGTCCTTGGGCAAAGTGCTATAATCACATCAAGAAAACTGCTAAATTATTAAATTCTTGCACTACAAATGCTAGATGTGGTTTTGCTAAAAAAACAACCTCTTAATTATGCTTCAAAAAGCAGGTTTTTATGTGCTGAACAGCAGGGCTGTAATACTTATGGCATGCACACTTCCATACTACCAGGATGGAACGATATGACAGTTTATTTGTACCCTTGTAATAAACAGTCAGGAGGCTTAACTTTTCTTATCCAACCATTTTACTCAGAACATCCTGGCATACTTCTCAATCTTTTGCCTCATAAATCAGGGACAGGGCTTAAAAAAATCAAGAACAAAGACCCCAAATCAGGGATACATCTTAAGAATTGATAATATTCACCCAGAAAGCTGAAAGAATAAGGGGCATAGTGTAAGATGCATTTTCTGAAGAATAAGAAGTCTGTAACTTTAATGTTTGACATTATTTTGTGCTTACAGTCAGTCTCCACTCTTCAATCATAAAAACACAAATTTTACGAGGGACACAGGAAAATTCTGAGGCAAAATCTGGGATGCCCCTAAAAATCAGGGACAGTTGAGAGGTATGCATACTGGTTTACTCCAGTCACAGTGCAGACAGTGAATATAGATGCAGCATTAAAGTTCCCAAACAGCAGCACACTTCTTTTTTCTGGATTGATTGCCTATATTCCACCAGCTTGTTTTACTGGACTATTATATATAGAAACATAGAATGTGTTGGCAGATGGGGTCCATGTGGACTATCTGGTCTGCCCATGGTATACATTTCTATAGCCTTATTCATTGGTTCCATATAGGGATGGGGTACAGAGGGGAGACAGTCAGTTGTGGCTGCTGTGGGGCACTCTAGTTCTACAGGAGGAGGCACTGTCCCATCTGCAAGACAGTGGCAGAGTTCTATGCTCCGTTGGTGGCAGCAAGAGAAGAAATATCTCAGCTGGATCACCAGTTCAGCTGGAGCACACACCCCCACTCCCCCAGAGGCCCAGTAGTCCTGGGGGATGGAGAGTGGTGGGGAGGGGAGGGGGAAGAGAAGCAGGGTTAACCACAGGGAGGTTGTCCAACCCAACACCATCCAAATGTCCAGTGGTCACGAGGGTTGTGAAGGTATTTTCCAGCAGAGGAGCCTTCCCCGAACCCCCCCCCAACACAAGCGCAGTGCTGCACGGATAGCCCGCAGCTGTCCAGTGGTCACAAGGGTCATGAGGGTGTATTCAGCAGAAGAATCCTCCCGAACCCCCCAACACAAGCACAGTGCTGCACGGATAGCACGCAGCTGTCTGATGGTCATGAAGGTCACGAGTGTGTATTCCAGCAGAGGAGCCCTCCCAAACCCCCAACACAAGCACAGTGCTGCACGAATAGCCCTGAGGTAATCAGCAGTAACAACAGTTCCAATGGCTCTGTGTGAAACTTTTGAATTCTGGCCCCAAAATACCATCCCTTTATGTTGGCATAGCAATGCTGATTGTTTTTTAGTCACTACTTTCCTAAATTTGCACACTGTTTCAGGAGCCTTTCTCCCCAGTTACTTTAATATCTGAACCACATTTCCTTTAAGCCTTTCTCCACACTTTAAATTTTTTTGTCAAGACTGCATATGTTTTAAGGGAGCCTTTCTCCACAGCTTGAGTTAATTTAGACAAAGACTGCAACTGTTTCAAGGGAGCCTTTCTCCACAGTTTGAATTAATTCAGTCAAAGACTGCTAATGTTTGAAGGGAGTGTGTTAAAGACTGCAAGTGCATTTTGGGAGATTTTCTCCAACTTAAATATATTTTAAAGCAGTGTGCTTCACAGAAATGCTTGTTAATTCAGGGAGGCAGTGGTTACTGAGAAGCACACTAAGCAACGCTGGAGTCAGCCCCCTCCTCCCCCTTTCTTTGTTTTCTTTCAGTCCCTCCTCCACCTACCTCCTTAAGTTGAAACTGTGTTCTTTTCCCCAGCTGTCCGGTGGTTGTGAGTGTGCATTCCAGCAAAGGAGCCCTCCTCAAACACCCCCAACACAAGTGCAGTGCTGCACAGATAGCCCAGGTAATCAGTAGTAACAATGGCTCCAGCGAAACATTTGACCCTGCCACCCCCCACCCCACCACCACCACCACCCCTTGGTCGACATCGCAATCTATTTCTCATGTCACATGAGCTCTGAGCTCAAAAACCAATAAGTGCTTTTTGCCATTTGCAGCTTATCTGAAACCACCACCAGTGCCCACTGTTTTCAATACCCTGCACTTCTCCATCCCTCCACCTCCCCTAAAATCACTTTCTGCTCACATAGGAACTACTCCCTAAGGAATATGGCTTTCTGTTTCATCCTCTTCCTCGTAGCTCCTCCAAACTCTACTTGCCTTTCCTCATCAGTGCCCCAAATTAATGCAGGTCTTTTCCTGCTGGCTACATCCGGGTTGTTTGGGCTACTGCTAGCAACAGATTCAGCTGCATCAATTCTAGGTACTGAACAAAAATTCCTTCATCACTGCACCCCTACTCTCAGCCTGCCCAACATGACCACAAAAAAGGTCACACCCCTAGCATAATTATTTCTGGCATCCCTATCAAACAAAGAACAAAGACAACTAGGTTATCTGATTCATTCCACCACGTTCAATAAACACCATTGGCATCCACCAACCTGCCCCATCCTGTCCCTCCTTCTATTAACCCTGCTAGCAGGTGACATTGAAACCAACCCAGGACCTACAAATGCACACATTGACCACACTAATGCCACATGGGCTGGACGCCATGGTATCAAGATCGCTCACCTCAATGTATGTAGCCTTCCTTCCAAGTTCACTGAGATAAAGGCCTGGGTGACCCTATACAAGCCCCATATGCTGGGTCTCTCGGAGACCTGGCTAAAACCATACCATGACAATGCCTTGTACCAACTTCAAGGCTATTTCTTCCTCCAGCTAGATAGGTTGGGCAGGAAGAGAGGAGGAGAAGGTATTGCTCTGTATGTCCAGGACCATATATCAGCTGCCACTGTTGCCTGCTCCACTGCCATCTCAAATAGTGAGTGGATTATTACTGAGCTAACCATTAGTGCTACAAAAAAACTTTACGTTGGCTGTTGCTACAACCCCCCTCCAGCTACTACCCAGGGACTGTATAGCTTACTGTCTGGTCTAGCATGCACCACCCCATCTAGAAATGTCTTCCTACTGAGGGATTTCAGTCTCAATTGGACAGCAAACTCAATCCCTGACTATGTAGTCCTACTAAAGCCTCAAAACCTAGAGCAAGTAATCTCGACCACAAGATTCAACAAACACACACCAAACCACTTTATCCTTGATTAGATTCTAACTAACCAGTCTGACCTACTCCTCCAAACAGGCACCATGTCAGACGCAATTAGCAACCACTCCCCCACCTACATCGTTGTGAACAATAAATCAGTTTGCCCACCAGCAAAATTACTGTCCTTCAGAAATTTCAGCAGCCAGAATCATGAACCTGTGACTAGGGAAGCAATGTCCTTAAACTGGTCCTCCCTATACTGGCTTGAAAATGTCTCCTCTGCTGTCCAATACTTCACCAGCACCCTTCAGAAACTACAGGACCAGTATTTTCCCATCAAAACTAGAAGGTTTAGGGGAGGCTGCATGCGCTATATAACAAAAGAACTGTTACTGCAAATGAAGGTCGGGGACTCTAAATGGAGAGATTCAAAGAGTCTCCATCCCCACAAGTATGGAATGCCTACAGGCAACTGCAAAATGCCTGTAAGCAGCTGGCAAAGTCACTAAAAAGGCAATACTTCATTGAGCTCCAAAAAAATACTCTGGGGAATCCGCATAGCTTTTGGGCCTCAATTGGGTCCATCCTAAACCCAAAGACCAGTAAGCAAATAACACAACCCGCATCCCCATCAGGCACCATCGATGACCCTGCTCCCATCACTGACCTCCTCAACACTATGTTTACCGACCTGACCCCTTATCCTAGCAAGCTCCCTCCTCACCCTTCCTCCAACTGAAACAGTAATGGTAGCCCCTAGACTCCTACAAACTCTGAAGCCTCCACCGCTCCTTTCTATTTCAGGGCCATCGCTCCCAAGACCATTATAAAACTTTTGAAAACCTTCCCTTCCAGCAGCAGCCCTGGAAGTGACAGGATGTACCCTGCTTCCCTGAGCATCATCTCCCCAGCCCTTGTCAAACCACTAACACACATTTTTAACCTCACCCTGTCTACATCAACAGCGTCTGACACCTGGAAACATGCAAGTGTGGTTCCCATCTTCAAGGCGGGAGACCCCCTAAGCCCAGAAAACTATAGACTCCTCTCCCTGCTACCACACCTCAGCAAACTACTTGAGAAAGTAGTCCATTCCCAAGTAACTGAACATCTCAATAAATACAACCGTCTATGTCCCTTTCAACACGGTTTCCGCAAACACCACAGCACCTCCTCTGCCCTGGCAGTCTTTTCAAACCATGTCCTCAGAATTTTGGACATGGGTAAGGCCACGGGTGCAGCCTTTGTTGATTTATCAAAGGCGTTTGACCTCATTGACCATCAACTTCTTCTCACCACACTTCAACATTTTGGTTGCGCCCCTGGACCTGCAGTCTGGTTTCACAGCTACCTCACAAACAGGTCCCAGTCCGTGCTTATAGGCAAAGTAGCCTCAGCTTCCCTTCCCACCAGCACTGGAGTTCCTCAGGGATCAATCCTTGACCCCCTTCTTTTCTCCATGTTTATCAACGTTCTACCGGAAGATAGCCTAAACTGCAACACACTCTTCTACATGGATGACCTAGTCCTATACCACAGCAATAAGTCCCTAGAAGCCATCTCCTCCACTCTCACTGGCAGCTATGCAGTGGCTGTTCACTGGTTCACATCCAGAAAACTCCTTGTAAATGGGAAAAAGATGAAGGCTATGCTCTTCAGATCAAAGCCTTTCCTAAACAAGTCAGCCAATTTAAACTCCTCCCTCACGGTACATACACCTGCAGGACCTCCACTTGAACAGGTCAACTTTTTCAAATATCTCGGTGTTACCCTTGACCCATCGCTCGCCTATAATGATCACACAACCCTGACGGTAAATAGGATAATCCAGAAGCAAGCCACCTGCTATCATCTGAAGCTCGTCTCGCCATTGTGCAGGGAAACCTCCTCCCACTCCTTGACTGCTGCTCCCCCATCTACTCCCACGTGTTCATAAAGCAGCACTCCCACCTCAACACGACATACAATGCCATCTGTCACTTTGTTCTCAAAGCCCCCTCCTTAACTCATCACTCTACACTCTACCAGTCCCTTGGATGGCTCCCTCTCCAGGCACGCTTTGACTATACCGCAGGCTACCTAGTCGACAATGCCCTCAGAAGTAACCAGCTGTCCCCATATGTCCCCTTACTCATACACAGAGTGTCCATGAGACCTCTTAGGGCATCCTTCATTCAATGTCTGGAAGTTCCCCATGTTTCTACAGCGATGGGCAGTAAGGCCTTCTCTGTCTCTGCCCCCTCCCCTCTGGAATCATTTTCCCACGTCTGTTTGTACATCTGCATCCCATGCATCTTTCAAATCTAACCTAAAGGCCTGGCTAATGAAAGGTTCCACCTGTAAATGCACACAGGGCAGCGCAGGAAACCGAAGCCATCATAATCCTATAACTGTCAGGTGCTTTCCCACCCTCCTCTACCCCCACTGTCCCTAAAGCACAAACCCACACTCTTGACTCTCATACTGCCTCCCAAACCTACCTGGGAGACCTCCTCCCACTCTACTGTACCTGGTCTAGGCCGTGGCTCAAGGATGCACCAGGACTTGGTAGGGCACATTACTAACTATCCTGCTCTCCAGTTTACTTAGCCTATGATCCCTCACTGCCTAAACTTAGCATACTGTCTGGTAGCCATGCTCTGCCTTATACCACAAGCTCCTCAGGTCGACGTGCTCTCTTTCTCAGGACAGTCTGTTACAATTAAACTGCTCCTTGTCAACCTGTGCAATATGCATAACTATTCTCTCCTTGTACTGCTGCCGGTATCCCTATGGTACTTCACTTACCATTGTTTGTATACCATAAGTAAGCATTTGTCTATTTGTTGTCTATTGGTGCTTGTACAGTATAGTCAAATTGTATATTATATATCTACTGCTTGTATTTATGTACCGCCACCTTGTGGCCCAGGTCATGACTGAAAATGATCCTCTGGATCAGCGCACTTACCTGGTTACCAAAAACTTATATAAAAATAAGTAAATAAAGATGGCAAATGGCTTTGCACCTCTAGAGGTGACTCAAGTAAGCTGATGAGGGGGATTCCAAGTCAGTTGGTGGAAAGGGGAAGGACAACTTGATGGCACCCGGGGGGGTTGAAAAGGAGCAAGTCTACCAGGAGAGTCTGAGTGGTCAGGGACCCAATAATTAGGGGAGCTGAGAAGGTGGTGAGAGGGGGGTTGAACAGGAGGAGAATGGTCAGCTGCCTTCCTGGTGCATCAACAATCCGGGATTAAGACAGGATAGGTAGGATGGCAGAGAGGAAGGGGAGGATCTGTTGGTACTGGTACACCTGGGTACCAATGATCTGGTGAACCAGCTGGTGGTGATGGTGAAGCGGAACTTTCATAGACTGGGAGGCAGACTGACAGCACACTCATTCTCCCTGGCCTTTTCCAAGGTCCTCCCTGTGTGAGACAGAGAGGGGATAAAGGATAGAATAAGGATAGATGAGATAGAGGAGTTTAATGGGTGGCTTAAGGGATGGTGCCAGGAGAGGGGGTACCACTTTGTGGGGGACTGAGGGGACTTCTGGGACAGGAGGCTCTTTCATGGTGATGGACTCCTCTTGATAAGAGAAGAGAAGAGGCCAGCATACTAGTGCAGAAGTTTGACGTCTATATTGGACAGTTAAACTGACTGCGGGGAGACTGAGACTAGGGGAACCATGGTGATAGGAGAGAGGAAGGGGAACCTAGCTAATATTCCCCCGTATCTGGGGGCCTATAGCAGCACAGTGAATAAAAATAGGGTTGAGGTCCAAACAGGGCTAGGGGAAGGGAAAATAGAGATGGGGATTACAAAGTGTGAAATCACCACAAAAAAAAAAAAAAAAACAAGAAACAAAGAAGACCAGGGGAAAAATAAGGGAGAAAGATAAGTAAATATCAAAAAGGATTTAGGAGTTAGATGGAAGGGTGTCTTCCTTAATGCCAGGTACCTGAGTAATAAAATCAGTGCGCTCGAAGTAATGATGGATGACACTGAGATAGACCTTGTGGCCATTACTGAAACTTGGGCCTCAGAAAATAATGACTGGGACCTGACAGACTCTGGGTACACAATATTCACGAGGAAAAGAGGAAAAGGTAGAGTTGAGGCATAGCCCTTTATGCATGGGAAAGTACTGAAGTCATGGAAGATGAGTGTATCAATGGTAGTAATGGGGAGGCAGAGTCACTGCGGATACAGCTCATGGTGGCCTCAGGCAAGAAACTATGGTTGAAGGTGAACTATAGACCACTAGGGAAAGGGGAAGAGAGGTATAGGGAGCTTGGGGAAGAACTAGAAAGGGGAGTGGCAAAGGGAGAAGTAGTGGTAGTAGGTGATCTGAACCTGATGAATATTGAATGGGATGGTCCAGGGGCACCAGAAGTCAAGCCTTGCTCGATACATTCCAGGACTATCTACTGGTACAGCAAGTTAAGAAACCCACCAGGCAGCCTGCCATTCTCGATGTGGTGCTCACCAACTCCGAGGTGGTAGGAGCTGTGAGAGAAGGGGAGCCACTAGAGAAGGGTGACCACAACTCCATTTGGTTCGAACTGGTCCTTATAACTGGAAAACCGCAATCGAGAGCTGATGTCCTTGATTTCAGAAGGGCAGACTTCCAACAGGTTGAAGGAGCTGGTCCAAGACAAGTTAGGCAAGGTAGACAGCATAGGAGGGGTGGAAGAGAAATAAGGGGCAATAATGATGGCCATTCTTGAGGTATCTAAGTTATGCATGAGAACAGTAACCAAAAGTAACAAGAACATAAGACCATTTTGGTTCTCAGTAAGGATCAAGGAAATCATGAGAGCCAAAAAAAAGGCTTCACCAGGTACAAAGAAAAGCAGGGGAAGGAAGAATGGGGAAAATGCATACTGAGAAATAAGGAGGCAAAGAGGGCAGTTAGGGAGGCAAAAGCAGACACTGAGCTGCCTATTGCAGAGAAGCTCAAGAGCGGAGAAGAATATTCTTCAGGTTTATTAAGGAAAAAGGGAAGAAAGGAGGGGGAATTGTTACTTTATCTGAGCAGGGTACAGTGATAGAGAAGGATGAGCAAAAGGCTGTCGTACTTAATGATTGTCTTCACAAGGGAAGAGAGTGGGCCCTTACCAGAGACTGGCATCAAAGTGGCCCAAAGGGGGCCCTGGAGATGAGGCAGCCAGTATTTACATGCAAAAAGTTCCAAAAAGAGCTAGAAGCCCTAAAAATAGACAAGTCCCTGGGACCAGATGCGATGCATCCAAGGGTGCTCAGGGAACTGGCAGCAGAACTGGCTGAGCCCCAGGTAGGACTATTCAATAGCTTATTACAGACAGGGTTAGTTCAGATGCACTGAAAGGTGTTGAATGTAGTACCACTCCATGAGGGGGACCAGGAACAAGTCGGGGCCTACACACCTGTCAGTTCTACCTTCCTGGTAGGTATGCTGATGGAGTCACTGGCAAAACAGGACCTTGTGGACTACGTGAAGAGCAATAGTGTCCAGGATAGTAAACAGCATGGGTTCATGAAAGGGAGGTCTTGTTAGACTAACCTGATAGTTTTCTTTGACATGGTGAGGAGGACATTGGATAGAGGCCATGCCATGGATTTCCTCTACTTCAACTTCAGCAAAATCTTCGACTGGATTGCTGAAGAAGACTGAGGATCGGGGTGCAGCTAGGGACATAGTAAGATGGTTAGGTAACTGGCTAAAGGGGATCCAGCAGAGGGTTGTGGCTAATGGGGTCGAATCAGAAGAGAGGGAGGTCACAAGTGAGGTACTACAGGAATCTGTCCTGGGCCCGGTCCGCTTCAATAAGTTCATCAGTGACAGTGGAGAAGGAATCCGGGGCAGGTTGTGCTTCTTTGCAAATTACGCTAAGTTCTGTGGGAAGGTGGATAGCAATGAGAGAATCAGGGAAATGCAGAGTGATCTGCAGAGACTAGAGAGGTGGTTCAAGGTTTGGCAGTTGAAATTCAGCACCAAAAAGTGCAAGGTAATGCATCTAGGGGACAAGAACCCCAGGACAGAGTACTGGATGAGTCTGGTAAAATGTAGCACTACAGCTGAGGAGCAGGATCTGGGAGTTATCATTACTGACTCCCTCTAACAATCAAGCCAATGCAATAAGCCTATAGTAAGGCAAATAGGATGCTGGGATGTATTGGGAGGGGTACTGACAGCAGAAGAAAAGAGGTAACACTACCTCTTAATAGATCTTTGGTGAGACCACACCTGGAGTACTGTGCCCAGTTCTGAGTCCTCACTTCAGGAAATATAAGGACAGGCTGGAGACAGTGCAAAGAAGGTTGACAAAGGTGATTCAGGGGCAACAGGGCAAGTCTTATGAGAATCACCTCGAGGCACTGAACATGTACACACTGGAGAACAGACAGAAGACAGGAGATATGATAGAGACCTTCAAGTACCTGAAAGGAATAAACAAGGTGAAATACGGGGAATTATTTAACATGTGTAACAGTTTGAGGGCACGTGTGGAAACTGACAGGAGGGAGGATCAAGAGGGATATGAGAAAGTATTATTTTACAGAAACGGTTTGTGGTGGGCACCAAAACCATTAATAGTTTCATGCGTAGTTGGGACACAGTGAAGCATATACTGGTTACTCAGTGACAGTAACAGGGAGGGTAATGAGGGTGGATAGGAAGGGCTAGAACTCTGTATGGACAATAGGTCCTAGGGTCAGGCAGGGAACCATGTGCAGACTGGATGGACCATCAGTCTTTTTCTGCCATCACTGTCTATGTTTCTATGTTTCTAACATTTCCAGTAATACTTCAGTGTAGTGAAGATAAAGTTTAATTGCAGATTTGGAGTCTGAATCATCAGATGAATAATGGAAGCTCTATTCATCAGCACTTTCATTGTCACTTTAGGATTGGTTCGTGTTGCACACAGATTTTCTGAGGTATCACTTCTCCATTATATCACTTCAATGCATGCTGGCCTTTTTTAAGTACCCACCCATTGTCCACTTTGTTGGAACTTGACAAGAGCTAGTATGTCAGCATTCTCCAAACTGATGCCACATAGGTTGTGTATTCGATTTTCTCTACATTTTCTGGTTTGCATGGAGGTAATAGGCTTGGGTCACAGTGTTTGATTCTATTAAGGGGATCTGTTGGATTAGTTGTGCATTCCTTTGAATAAGGCAAACCATGCATTATTCACACATCTCATGTTTGCCTTTCCATATACAATGCAGAATGAATCTTTCAATTGTTGCAGCATTGTCTGGTGGCATTTCCGCAGTCACCAAGCTTTGAGAATGCTTTTTAAAATAAAAAAAAACAAAAAAAACTTTTGACTTTCCCATGCTGCCACGTGGACTTTGTTTTCTTCTGTGCATGAATGAAGAAGTATAATCAAAGCCTGAAAAGCATGTATTGCACGGAGAGCAGAGCAAAGGTTATTTCCCATTTTTGTTTGATAATTAGTCCAAGAGCCATCCACAAAGACCCACCATGGGTTCTTTCTTGAACTACCTCTAGCTGCAGGTATGGCCATTTTTTAAGCCTTGGGCCCTATACCTACCTTTATAGCAGCTTTGTGTTATTTGTTCTAAATTCTTTTAAGGGGTTGCATGGGTGCACATAAGTTGGAACATAAAGGAAGCAAAATAACACTAATATGTGAATCAGTGCAGGTGTTTCATTCTTGTATCTTTACAGAAAGACAGACCTCATCAAAGCCATCAAATGTCTAAATGTGTCATTGTCTCAGAAGGTTCTTGTGTGGCATTCTGTGCAAAGACACTTCATATGCCACGCATTGTAATGATACAGCATACAGAAAGAAATCCATGCCATGCTTCTAGTAAGAAAGCCTGTTCATAAGAGCATATACATTTTTACCTTCTTAGGATAAAATGTTCTGTTCTATGTCCAGTTCCTTCAAAAAGTAAAAAAGATTATGGATAGCATACTGAAAAATATGAACTTAAGTGGAAATGTGCACAAACTCATAAATAATAAGTAAGGACAGATATGGCTACCATTTTTAGAACTGTACTGGCTATTATAATAGATGGCCCATACTGACCAATCTGAATGAACAGTGCTACAGTAAAGTGGATTTACAAGGTCCCACCTTTATATTCATTCAGTCTGTCTGCATTTTATAAAAATTATGTCTTCATTTTTGATTTATATAAATATATTATTGCATGTCTTCTGCCAGTGGAAAATGGCGCATTATTTTTTTTTTTCAATTCTAGAAAAGCAAGGAGAGGGCTGGATCGCATCTACTTTGTAAGTCTATAGTGTGATCATTTTGTGGTGTGGATGGCTGCATGTTTTTGAAGCATCAATGTAGTTAGGGTTAATATGAAATCCTTACACTTTTAGAGACGGTGTTTCCTTTCTCTTAATGAGCTGCTTGAATGTTTCTTACATAGTTATGTTACATCACACTACAGTGTGGGAATTACTCATGTTTAAAACTACTATTCAAAGAAGGAAAATGATTGAATGTATTTGAAATATTAGATTTCAGAGCTTAACCCTTTGGTTACCACTTTCATTTATGAAGCACCTGAGTCATGTATACAAAAACAAATGGGTTAAGTCAACTCACCAACTTTTACATTTAAAATGAAATGAATATGCTTTGATTACATTGCCTCATAAATACCAGTGAAACAGTTTTTTTTAATATGCTACTGAATTTGAACTTAAAGGTGATAGGATTTTTTTGAATATGTGTGCATCTGAAGGATTGCTTGTTTCTTGCAGTCTCTCGCATTCTGTCTTCTGACGTGACTGTTGCTCCTTCAAAAATGAAATTGGATTGCATGTACTGATACAGAGTGTGCTTTGAATGTTGCCTTCACAGAGGTTTTGTTGTCTGTTTCTATGTTTGCTAGACATTCCATTATGTTAGTTTACACTATTCTGCAATGCTAAAATGATTTTTTGTGGTTTCATGAAAATAATTCACAGTTGGCTGCAGCAAAAATGAGTGAAATGAAATTCCACAAAATTCAAATATCAGGAGCCTTCATGTTTATTACTGAAGACATGTTCATTAAAATAGAATATTTTCCCCTTGTACGTCCTCTTTGTCCTGTTGCTCATACCCACCTTTGCTTATTACATCACATTCTGTTGCTGTGGCAATGATTCTGATATCACTAGCAGAGGGTTATGTCTTTGGAGCAGGTGTAAACAGCAGGAATAGTTGAAGTCAAATGCACAAATTGGATTTTTCATGTAAATCTCTTCAGTAATAAAAGAATGGAATGCCCTGAAATTCATTTTTTGGGAATGTTATGATATGTGAATCTCTCTGATGGCAAATATAATTTTTGCAGTAAATTAGAAAATCATTTTAACTGAGCAGGGCAGCATTGTGAGAATGGATATCACAAAAGTGTTTAGGAAACATGGGAACTGAAGGTTGTACACATTGAAGGCCCTGATTTTATTTCACACTCAAGAGACATTAAAAATAAACAGAAATAAAAATGATTTTCTAAACGAAAAACAGCTAAATCACATCAGAACCATGAACAAAACTGAGTGAAAGAAACAAAAGGGTGTTTTATTATTTAAAATTATTTCATTTCATCTTTAAGAATAATGAAAAAAAAAATGACTTGCATATTGGAAACTGCTAGTCATAGAAGCTGCATGGAAACACTTAGCAAATCAGTACACTTCAGTTAGGCACCTACTAGTGGCCCATAGACTTTGCAAACATAAAGTAGTTTGGAAAATGAAGGTACATTTTACCTCCAGGAAAATCTGATGAGTTTGCACTTTTGCTCACAATCACATCTTTCAAAATGTGGGTTTATAAGACCTAATTATTAAGAAATTTATGATAGCATCATAAAGAATTCCTTTATGCAACAGCATCCTGATAACACTATGTATAATACATTGCTTAACTCATGGGCAGCTCCCATACCATGTGAACAAACACTTCCCATGAGTTATAAAAGAAAAAAACATTTAAATTGTGTGTATACGCTATGCTTGACATGTGAGAGGGGCTGGTAGTTCTGATGCCAATCATGTCTAAATTGTAATTCTCCCAGGTAAGGGATATGTTTTCCAGAACAGCAAATATATAAATTGAACCTGTAAGGAAAAAAAAAATAGTTTACATTATTCAAATATTTCTCACAAGTTTCTGGTTTGTTATTGATGTAAAGGTTGAAGCTTAGATAGCTTAACTACTATGGTGAATGACCTTTACTTTTAATATTAATACTTTTTTATAAACTCAATGTGAATAATAAATGTAATTTTGATATTCATATAAAATGCCAGATGCAGAGTCCATTGCACCTTTCCCCTCCGTATTACAGCAGGCTGCAAACAGTGTAAATTAATATGCATCATATTCCTGTCCTTTATTTACTCAGAGAGGTTTGCCAAGCAACTTTATCAAGAGTAACATTATCGAGAGCTTTCCTGTGAGCTTCTTTATCACATTCACATCCGTGTCTGCTCGACACTTGTCACTGTCAATCAAATCGCAATAATACGCAGATGATTTGCTCATTTGGTTTAATAAAATCTCTCTGCTTATTTGCACTGCAGTCATTATAGCACATAATTGCTGTGCTGAGGTGCACGGCAGGCAGTAGCCTGGGGGATAAGAGGAGACTATTGCTATATGAAGGATTTGTTTCTTTGCCTCTGTCTCTCCCTAGTCACTCATATTCCTAAAATTAATATTGTATTTGAATCCAGTCCTGCTATTCTTATGCAGGCTAACATCGTTATTACTTATTATCGGGATGTGAAGTCATTTATTTTTAGTTTTATGTCCGAACTGTCAAGCCAAATTTCATTGTGAACTGCCAGATATGATTTTTAACTGTCATTTAAACTAAATTCAAAATCCAAATTATGAAAGGAAGGTGTTGAAAGGAATGGACTGCTATGAGGTATAAGCTTGGATACATATTTCAACAGAAATCAAAGTAGACCTAGTTTTATTATTACCATTTTGTGATGCAGAATAGTCTGCTATCATTAGTTTGTGAAATACTCTTCTCCCTTGCAGGACAATATGTAACCATGTACAGCAAAATATACCCCTGCAAAAGAGAACCCTCTGGTCATGGAGGGAATTTTGTTGTAAATTATAATGAAGACATACCTTGTGGATTTGTTAAATCTCATTCAAGTATATGAGATGCATATTCTATTCACCTACAGAATAGTTTAAGTATGAATTAATAATTGACATGGCTGTAACGGAGCATGAAATGAGGGGAAAAACAAAGCAGACATGACAAATCACATTTCTGTGCAAATTGCTTTAGCCACAGGCTTTATTAATTTTCCTCAATTAAAAGGCTGATAACATTTTAAAAACAGGACAAATAGACAGAACATGTGCATTCACTTGACATAGGAAAGTATATTGCAGTGAAGATCAATTAGGCTATTGCTAAAATGAAACCATTTTAAATGTAATTGATTTTTTTAAACCAAACTACTGGCCTGTGTCATCTTTTACTCATCATATTACTCTGTTTGTGGTACTGAAGGTGAATAGAGCAGTTCAGATAGTACATTATCTGCACCACTCTCACTCCACCAGATAGCTCAGCTATCCGGTAGTAAAACAGACATAGACAAGACCATCCATTCATGTTTTACCCTATCTTACCCAGAAACCTATTGTCTAGATGGGATTTTTGCCCCAGCCTCACCCCCGCCTTACTGCAACCCCTGAATAGAAACATAGACAATGTCAGCAGGAAAAGACCATCAGTCCATCCAATCTGCCCTGTTTTTAGAAAATCTCATACAGGGTAGATCCACTTCAGGACAAATGTTCAGGATAGTTTGGGGCCCATCCAAAAGCAATCAACCGTTGTCCCAGTTTTGTCTGTATCTGCCACATGGGTCACACATATGCTAAATTGATTACTAGGGAGTTGAATTTGGTGGTAAAGTAACTGTACCTGTAGTCACACAAGTCAATGATTTTAATTGGGTATCAGGTCAGTTTACACAGTGGTGGTGATGATGACACAGGCCATGGTTAGCAGGGAGGCAGACTGGCAGGCAAGTACTGGGGGTAGTACAGCAAGTCTAGCAGCACTAGCATGTTACTTGTCAGTGTAGTTTTTAGTAGCCACATGAAGTGGCCAGAAAGAGTAGTAGTTAAGTTCACGTGAAGGAGGGTGAGGAGTGTGTGTTGGGCAAGGCTATGGTGGTACTCAGAGGGCTTCAAAAATAAGATAAAGCTAATGAGACCGTCATGGTACACAGGAAATTGCATACCAACAAATTCAGAAAGTGTGCAGAAAATTAACTCACAAAATGCCTTACCAGACACAAAGAAAAAGGGTAATAGATTTCAAACCCCCCCCACCAAAAAAAAACAAGGTTGCTCACCATGCAGTGCAAAGTAACTAAAGGGACACTGGATGTTATCAGTGGTAAACATTTATATTTTTTTAATTATGCATTACTTTTTCATAATTATACATGTTTTGTGTATTATTTTCAATATTATTATTTTAATTGTGATTATTTATTAACAGATAGAAATGTGTATAGTACAGGAAACAACAGATCAACAAATTCAGACATTGAAAAAGCCGCATACTCATTAAAAGCCTCACTAGACACAACATAAAAGGACTGAAGACCAGGGGAAAAGTAACTAATGTAACACTGGATGGTAACGGTCTAAGCATTTTTATATCTATTAATTATTTCTTTATTTATTGTTATTTTCTAAATTATTTTCTTATTTGTGATATGCTTAACTAATAGCAATTCAGATTTGTAAAAGGATGCTGAATAATGCATTGATTAGAGTAGGTTACAAATATATGGGTCATGGAGTGCTCAACTGAATAAGTCCAAAATATTTTATGCTGACAGGTGGCTAAAGAACATGTAATGGGGTGGGAGCCTAGTAAAGTATGGTATCACACACAGCAAAAAAAAGACATGGGTTGTGGTCATGTGACTAAGTCCAGATAATTAACAAGCAAAACAGACTGAAAATTGCAATAATTGTGGAATATAAGAGTTGGAATCAGTGAAGTGCAGTGAAAAGGACATGGGATGTGATCATGTAAAAGTCTGAAAAATGTTACAAATTAAATCAATTTAAAAATGCACATTGGTGGTGACAAAGGGTGACACTTCAATTGATGCCAAATGATAGGCCACTGCTTAACTAACGAAGTCCTTTACGAAGGATATTTCTAAAAATACACCAAGCAAAAAAATGAATCGGAGTGTAAGCTGCCCTAAACTGTATGTTGGAGAGGGGAGAACACTACATAATAAAAACCCGCTCTTTAAGAGATTTTTTTGTAACTTCATCTTTATTGAAATGTTCAAATATACAGTATTTAAATTTATAATGGCATGAACTTTTTTTTACTTAATATTACAAGAATCTTTCATTTCCAATGACTGTTACCATTTCTACTATAAATACATCAACTGTCAAATCATTATATAAAGTTAATTTAACATGAGAAGAATAAAGAACTGTGAAAAAACAAGACTGAACTGCATAGTTTTCATTTGCTTAATGTCTTGCCCATTTATTTTAGACAATTTATAATTATTATTTGGATTATTTTCTATGTTCTTTACATGGTTGTGATATTTACCCCTTATAAGGCCCAAACAGCTTGGATATAAAATCCAACTAGTCTTTTGGTTTGGGATTACAGTTTCTGGTAGTTAATCTAGTTGGCTCCGCTGGGTCCTCAGGGAGTGCAGAGGCATGCCATTTACATAGAAACATAATTGTTGGCAGATAAGGACCGCTAGGCCCATCCAGTCTGCTCATAGGCTCTATACATTGTATGTGGCCACTGACCCTACGTGATCAATGGCTTTTCATCACTCCCTCCCCTCTCAGGCTTCCCTTGTGCCTGTACCAAGCATGCTTAAACCCCTCCACTGTGCTTGCCCCCGCTATCTCCTGTGGCAGATTTATCCAAGTGTCAACTACCCTTTCTGTGTAGAAAAACTTCCTTACATTACCTCTTAATCTACCCCCTTCCAATTTTATATTGTGCCCCCTTGTTCTAGGACTTTTTCTACATTGGAAAAGGTCCCCCACCTGCACGTTGTTTATGCCCTTGAGGTACTTGAAAGTTTCAATCATGCCCCCCACCCCCGCTCTCTTCTGTCCTCCAGTGAGTACATATTGAGGTCCTTTAGTCTCTCCTCATATGTTTTGTGTTGCAAGCCCTGCACCATCTTTGTCACTCTTCTCTGGATAGTCTCCACCTTATTTATGTCCTTGCACATGTATGGCTTCCAGAACTGCACACAGTACTCCAGGTGAGGCCTTACCAATGTTTTATACAATGGCATCACCACCTCCCACTTCCTGCTAGTGATACCCCTGCCTATGCACCCCAGCATGTCACTGGCCCTCTCTGCCACCTTTGTGCACTGCTTTGATACCTTAAAGTAATCAGAGATGATAACCCCTAGGTCTCTTTCCTCTTTGGTGACAGTCAGCTCCCCCCCGAACGTGTAGCTCTACCCAGGTGTATTATTTTGCACTTCTTTGCATTGAACCTCAGTTGCCACATCTCTGACCATCTTTCAAGCTTCTCCAGGTCCCTCTTCATTTTTTGCACCCCTTCTGGAGTATCCACCCTGTTGCAGATCTTGGTGTCATCTGCAAACCGGCAGACCTTTCTTTCCAGCCCCTCTACAATGTCACTAATGAAGACATTGAACAGGACTGGTCCTAGTACTGATCCTTGCGGCACCCCGCTGGTCACCCCCCTCTCCCCTTTTTATTGAATTTGCCCTGTGTAAGTCATAGTATAGCAGTAATCTGCTCCATGCTGACTGCAGCTCCTGTTTGGGTTTTTCATTCCTAAATTGTTGGTATTACATCGGAGAGCCAGTGGACAGCAGTTCCTTTTATGGTCACTAAACACATGATACGAAATGCATCGTGCTGTTTTCTGCTACCCACTTCAGTAGGTGGGATGCCCAAAATGCAGCTATTAAATTCAGCTCTGATTTCTGTACTCCATATTTTACTCAACTCTGTACATATCTGGGTTCAATATGACACAATTTTGGGGCAGCTCCAAAAAATATGATAGTGATCTCCTTTGCCTTGTTTTCCCCACCAACATCTATCAGTGGGGTGGGTCTCTGAGAAATATTTTGTAATTGTGGGTGTGTGGAAAAAACAAATTAATACTCACCATTTGTATTCATGCTACGAAGGGGAGGTGGTCACTCTTCATCCCTCAGTCAGATTTTTTTCCCAGGCCTGATCTGTAAATTGTGAATTAGTCTCTTGCTCCCACTGTTGTCAAATTTTATCTAAGGAATTGCCCTTTGATTGGATTAATAGTTTATATATTAGAGAAATATAATGGCATTTAAGTAGACAGATGTATGGCCCAGAACAATAAGTCTTCCCAGGGTGTCATGCCCCTCCCTATTTGTGCCATATTGGTGCCTGTGGACATGTAGTGGCAGACCGGTAAATGGCGAAAAAAAATCATTGTTAGGAATCCCATATTGCTTTTTAAGCTGCTCAGAGGATATACAATGTCCATTTTGTATTAACTGGCTGTACCACATAAGTTTCTACAGTTCCAAGCAAGAAAGTCAGGATCTTTATACAAGGAACTAAATTCTGGATCCCCTATTATAACTGTGAGAGGGTCTATCTCATTTGGTTTAGTAGTTATGAGTCTGAATTGTTTAATATGCCCATGATATATTTAGTCCATGAGTTTTTGAGTGTATAGTGGCGCTGGTAAGGAAGCCCGGTTCTCTAGGACATACCGTCCAGCATCTAGTGTTTATTTAATAATGGGAATAAGGTGGGAAGCCTGAGCTTCTATGCAATAAAGATGAAAGTCGGATATCCCCAACCCACTTTTCTCTTTTGGCAGTGTCAGAGTGTTTTTTCCGACCATTATCCTATGATTATGCCATATAAACACTTAGGTTAATCTGTGTAGTTTAGTCAAGAATTATTGCCATAGGTGGATGGGGAGGGTCTGAAAGAGGAACATTAGTTGGGGAAAAAAATTCATCTTTAACACTTCTATCTGCCTCCTACTGACAGAGGTAACAGATTCCATGTCTGCAGGTCTCGGGCAATGTCCTCTAGTTGGGGTAGGTAATTTAGTTTGTATATGTTGCTGAATGTTGTGGTACTTTTAATGCTCAAATACCTGAAAGAATTACAGGGGGCCCATTTAAATGGAAACTGGGTTTTGAATTGTGGGGTGCCTGTGCCAGATACTATCACAGGTGTAGGCAGGCATACTCCAAGCACTCCATGGTGTGCAATTTTATTTAAGGGGGTAGCAAAGAGGCTCTGAATTGTTTCCTTTTTCCATGAAAACTAACAAAGAAAATACTGAACCTTTCTCTAATTTTATTCATAGGAGTCAAAACTACAAGGACTGGTCACTAATGCTCTGCATCCCAAGGACAATACAACTTTACAGGCTCTGGGCTGGTATGTGGGTGTCTTAGGGAACAATGCATGGCATTTGTATTTACTCATGCATGGCAACAACCACTGTCATGAGATACAAAAGTTGTATTTATTGTGCCAAATGAGGCAACAAACACAGTCCTGGTGTACATTTGTATATTGTCTGGCTACACCCGGGGGTAGCTCACCCTAACAAGGAAGGGGGGGGTAGCAGTGAGTCCACTTGGTGTGCAGATCTGAAATCCCTGGCTACACCCCTGCATACTATTATAGCCTCTAACTTAGTCAAATTAATTTTGTAACCTGAAAGCCAGCCAGATCTTTGAACTTAAGTCAGGGCTGGGATAGAAATCTCGGATTAGTGATGAAAAACGAAGTGTCATCAACATACAGGGAAATTTTTGTTTGAAGTTAGCTAACGAGGATCACACAATAAGTTTAGCCTCTGCTAAG